>CM037997.1:2189589-3389589 GCA_021234005.1 Nephelium lappaceum | reverse complement strand
AGTTACCGATATGCAAACCAGATCGTGGACGACGTTCGAGGGGCTATTCAGTATGATCAAACCCAGACCTAGAATTGCTCTTCATTTGGAAAAGTAACTCTAGGTCTGGGTTCTATCGAACCCAGATGAAGAGAGTGAGACTCTTTTCATCTGAGTTCGACTGAACCTAAGTAAAGAGACTCTATTCATCTGGGTTCGATCGAATCTAGATGAAGAATTCATCTAGGTTCGTCGAACCCAGATAAAAAGTTTCTGGGTTCGGTCGAACCTAAACTTCATTTGGGTTCGATCGAACCCAAAAACTGTTCATCAGTTCAAATATTTTGGATTTTTTTTTATAAACAATTTATTTTTTTTCTTAATGTTGTTGTTAATGTTGTTGTTTGATGGGAGATGATACTATTGATGATGTTGTGATATTGTTGATGATGTTGAAGACTGTGGGGTTGTTGATAATGTTGATGAAGTGGGTTGTTGATGATGTTAGGAAAAGGGTTTGATGAACAATCAAACCATGTTTTTGAATTTAGATTTTTTTAAAAAATTTTCCAGATTATTTTTCAGTTTTTTAAATTTTTTTCATAAGTAATTTTTTATTTTTTAAATTATTTTAAATTTTTATAGGTTTAAAATCTTAATCATTCACGTGTCATAATTTTAATCTCTTACATGAAAAGACTATCTGACCCTTTCCATCCAAGCTTTCTATCATCATTGACCGTTAGTTGACTAACGGTTTGAACTATTTTGAAGAGTTTTGAAAAAGTTAAGGATTAAAAGAGTTGTTTTCAAAAAATATTTAAAATTATGATATTTTTCAAAACCATAAGGACTAAATGAAGTTTTCTCAAAAAAAAAAAAAAAAGTGATCAAAAAGTGGTCGGCTCTTTGAACTACTTTATGATTTAACCGAGGACCCCCCATCGCAAAAGAACCACAAAAATGACTTTAACTTACTAAACTTTCTCCACTTGGTACCGTAAATCATGCCAACCGAAAGATAAACATTAAAAATATTATAAAAAATCCCAAGAAACAATCACACTCACTTTTTCTCAATTAAACATAATTTGTACCATTACCCCTAAATTAATAAATAATAAAATAATTAACATAATAAAATATGCAAGTAATAGATTGCAACTTGCTGGTTACTCAAGATTAAAACAAAGTATGAGAAAGTAATGGGTTAAAGCTCACATCACATCTCCATCCTCTACTCTCCTTTCTCAAATAATTAATATAATAAAATATACAAGTAATGGGTTACAACTTACAAGTTACTAAAGATTTTTAAAAAAACAAGGATAATTTTAATATCCTCTATTATTTGAAATAATCGTTAATTATCCCTATAATTTATAAAAATATCATTTTACCTATCCTGATTAACTTCATTGGTGAAAAGTTAAATATGAAAAAGAAAAAAAACGGTTTGTTAACAACTGAATATTTAGCTTTTTCCTTTTCTTTTTAATAAAAAAAAAAAAAACGTTGAACATTTTGGGGTTGGGCCTGAATGAGTCCAGAGGAGAGCAGCCATGGGATCCAATATGAGGTCAAAGAGAAGTGTTGATGTCTAAATGACTGGAAGCAGCTATGGTTGTCGTTGAATAAATAATTTTGACGGTCCAATGAAGGCAGATAATATAACAGATTATAATGTAAAGACAAAGTATAAGACAGTATGATGTGTCATCCTCATCTTCCTTTACCCAAAAATTTATGTAACAATTGATTACAAAATAGCATTGAAACTCAGTCCGATCTTATTACCTTAATCAAACATAACACAATCTCGATTTCTTCATTATGACATAATATCAATTATATTGGATTAAATTGGATTGTCGGTGTTATTACAAGTTCACAACAAAGAATTAATGATATAATATATTAACTAAAGTTTAATTTTTAAAAATTAATGAAATCAACTAACGTTGAACAAGTTGAATTAGATTGATCGATTTATATTTAAGATTCGATTCTTTCGAACCTAATGTAAAGTTATGAGACAAAATATTGTAGGAAACAAAGGTGGTTGTGAACATAACATTAATCAACTAATTAAAAAAACCATAATATATTGGATGTAAGGAATCATAATAAACGTATTTGATAAATTCATTAAAAAAGAATAAGGTGTTGTAAAAGGTGATGGATTCCACCATTGTTTGTTTAATATAATATGTCAATATGGAGGCCAGGCAATTGTCATTAGTTTAGAGAATTGGCATGATGATTACTTGTTGGCTTGGCTAACCACTCGAGCCGACATGCACTTAGCCGCCTTACACTCCAAGCAAGGCAAGCTTAACCGAGTAGGGCTCCTATAAATACTTGTACTCTCCATTGAAATCATACATGAAAATGAGTAAGTAAGTTTGTGTTTTCTCATCTTCACTTTCTTGCTTTCTCTCTTTCTATTCTGAGTTTCAAGAGGGGAATCCCTAGGGAGCTTCGCTATCTTTAATTTGCATGAAAACTGTTTGATTGGACGAATTCCTCCAGAATCGCAAATTTCTTTTTTGTTTTACATATCTGTTGCTTGGTAACTGATGTGTTTCTTCTCTAATGTGTCTCATTGGTGTACTGATTTTTGGATAGGGATGTTGGTCATAATCATTTGGCGGGTACTATTCGGGTTGCTTTCCAGCTCTTCGCAGCCTCCAGTTGACATTTTGTGAATTCTAGCTATAAGTGAAGTGCTAATTTTAATGCAGTTATCTAAATAATAATTATCTCACTGGAGGAGTTCCTGCGCAGCTTTGACCATTTTGGAAATCTTGTGAGTGTTGTTTATTTTTTTTTTTTTTACTTTATTATTATTATTTTTTTGAGTTCTGTGACTAACTTAGAAGATAACTAGAATCAAACTGAAAAGACATTAGTGGTAAATCCGAATAAGATCCATATCTGGGTGGAAGATAACCCATATATGAAAGAAAATTTTCATCTGTTTTTGTTAACAAAGGTGGGGTGCGTCTAGTCAAACCCACGACTAACAAGCCATGGGGAGGGGGGGTGAGTGTTTTACTTAGTTGACGAGGAGAGTTGCAAATTTATTCATTGTGATATCATCTTAGAGTTGCACATCAATTGCTTTTCATCTTAACAGCTTATCATAGATGTACCCGCAATAAATTTTGGGCTGAGTGTAATTGCTGAATCATATGCGGACAGATATTGTTTATTCTCTCCTGTTGGCCTGTTGGACTAGATGAGTTCTCTTTGTCATGCCCAAGTCCCCATTTTTTTTTTTCTTTAAATGTTCACTTTATTGGGTTTTTTTTTTTTCAAAAGACTGCATTATTTGAGAATGTTTGTTTTGTTATTTATTAAATTTATTTTGTAAAAACTTTAATATTAAATAATAAATAAATATACCCTTTAAAACTAATACAAAAAAATAGATATATTTAGCATTAAAAATATATTAATATGGTGACATTGGGTTTATTAGGCCCAAACAACCTGAGGAGTCTTTCCCTTGTATTGGTCCACTTCAATCGGCCCAACATCAGACTCAAATATGGAGAACTTTTGTTTGTATGGTCAAAGCTCAAGAGGTCTTTCAAATGTGGGGAACAAAAATACTAAAAAGAGAAATTTCTTTTTGCATGGTCACACTGTAAATATAAACTGGACTGTGAAGAATCTTTAGGTCTGTAATTACTTTCTCATATTAATTTTCTTAATGTATTTAAAAATGATGGATTTAGGTTGGTTATAGAGAAATCTCATGTGAGTACCAGTCAAGCCCTCAAGGTATTTCAATTCTCTCTTTTTTTTTTTTTTTTTTTTTTTTCTCTTAAATGTTCACTTTATTGGGTTTGTTTTTTTAAAGATTGCATTATTTGAGAATGTTTGTTTTGTTATTTATTGAATGTATTTTATACCATATATTTATATTTGAAAACACTTTTCCCTTTCAAATATAAAGAGATAACTCATTGATGAAACAAAACTCTTACAATGAAGGATTGCAAAGTATTTTATTTCTCTTTTTCTTTCTTCCTCCATTGTTCACTATACTGTTTTTTTATTTTTTTCCCCTTAAGATTGCGATATTTGAAATATGACTTCTTGTATAGTTCTTTTATTAAATGTATTATGTAACAGTTCAGTTTGTTGTGAATTATTAATCACTTTTATCATTATGTGTATGTCTATTATTAACATCCCTATCTATAAACTATTTTTAAATATATATATATAGGAAGAAAATAACTCATTATTTAAGCATAAGGCTTAAATGAATGTTCTTTGACATGTATAAATCACTATTCCTCTTCAAAAAAGAGTGAAAAAGGTGAAATAAATAAATAAATAAAAACAATGAGAGAGATAGAGAAAAGAAATATTTACCCTATCATAAAGGAAGCATATGATCCCTGGTTGAGAAACACATTATTTTGCTAGTTTCACACTTCACTATAATAATTTCATTTCTAAAAACAGAGTTCACTTTGAAAAGAAAGAAAGGGACTTAAAATATTTATATTTGGAGAATCCATCTAGTTCCCCTCACTTCATGGACATCAAAGAAGCAAGATATCTTTCCCATATATATATATATAGTGTACAAACTGGTTGCCATATAATGATTAGGCAAACAGATTAACATATTAACTTTGTTTTCCTAGTGAAACATCTAGTGCCCGAAAGTTGCACAATGTCACAACAACCAGAGAGTGGAGATATTCAACCAAATTTTAGTCCCTCTTCGCAATCAAACCGGGACAATGTGCCAAGTAGTAATTCTCAGGAACAACAGTTGTCTGAAGCCCAAATTGCAGCTAAGGAATTCTGTAAGTAGCCCTTAAATATTTTGTTTATAATTTATATTGGGATGTGCTGCCATTTTACTTGGGTGCATGGGTGGTCTCCTATGTTGCAAGTGTGTTATAATAGGGTTAAAAGATAATTTTATTAGACAGTTATAATTTAATGTACACATACATTCATGAAAATTCTTAGGTGACATTATACATCTTTATTTTATCGAGAAATTGTGATCAGGAGTAGTTGTGATACTATTAGTGGTGAGTAATCGGGATAATAATTGTTTATGACAGTTCACGAGTAAATTAATTTTGATAGAAAAAATATATAAATATCCACATTAGAAAATAAATAAGTATCAGAATTATGCATTGCTTCATATATAATCTAAAGTTGTTAAAGCAATGTTGATTGCAAAGTCATGGGAGGGCGTCACTATTACTACCGACCATTGTACAATGCTGCAAAAAGAGGTGATTGGGAAAGTGCTATGACTTTCATCCAGCATGATCCGAATGCATTGACCGCTAGGATAACAGCCGGTGCACAAACAGTACTGCATGTTGCGGCAATAAGTTGCCAATGGGAATTCATCCTAAAGCTTTTGGAACTCCTATCATCTCCAGAATCAATTGCAGTGCAAGATGACGAAGGATTCACAGTCCTTCATTATGTTGCACTAGGTGGAAGCATAAGGACTGCTAAGGCATTGGTTCAAAAGAACCCTGCTTTACCGCAAAAGGTCAACAATAAAGGATACCTGCCACTTCTCTATTCTACTAAGGGCGAAAGTAAGAAAATGGCGTTGTACCTTAGTTTCATAACCAGAGTTGAGTCTCCAAACTCTCCCTTCTTCACTCCTTCATTACCTGACATCCTTCGCAATCTAGTTCAATCAGGTTATCATGGTAAGAACTAATAATAAAAGCAAGTACAACTCCAAATAGATCATATATTCCTTTTAATGCTCCAACCTCGACAAACGTAGTTCTATAATTAACCTTTATTTTTGTGTTCCAACTTCAACAGATATAGCCTTGTACTTTGTTCGAAAATATCCTAACTTGGCTATTGCCAATGATGGTTCGGGGAAATCTTTGCTCCATTATTTGGTACAAAACCCTTCATACTTTTTCAGCACGAGTAATCTTGGATTCTTCGAAAGATATATCTACAAATGTAAGTATGTTTTCCGTCAACAACTTCTTATTTAAACGTCCTTGTCCTTCATTTTCCATTGGAAAACTTCTTCATGGTTTCTTCTTGTTGGTTCAATTAGTTGTCCATACAAAAGGGTCTCCAGCATTGGTCACCTCACCGCAACAAGGAAGCTACACAACTAAAGGTTTGCCAATTTCAATGTTGCTCATTATATTCTTTAAATCAACGGACTCTCACATCAGCCGAATTAATTGACAAGCATTTCTTATTCTTTTGAATAGTGTTTCAACAATTCAAAAGATTACTCTGGAAAGCTATCATCCAACTGGGTAAGCAACCATACATACAACAGATATATAAACTTTAATTTAAAACCGATCCCATATTTCCACCTTCTACCAGTTGATAACTCTTGCATATTTAATCTGATATTCAATCGCAGCACCCCCTATAAAAAAGGTTCAAAATGCCAAGTTCACACATGAATGTGCAGTTGAATTAGTACATTTCGTTTGCACACAACTTTCTAGCATGAGCTATCAGCAAATCATTGTGTTTCTTCGAAATCCAATGCGACGACCAACCTTGTATTATGCCATTGCAAACGGGATTGAAGAGATTGTAGAGACCCTTTTAAATTATTTTCCAGATCTTATTTATTTCTCCATAAAACAAACACCTAGGCGAAACATAGTGGAAGCTGCTATTGAGTGTCGGCAAGAAAGGATAATCAATGTAATAAAAAAAACCTCTGTGACAACTACTAAGATGATGTGTGGAAAATTACTAGAATCAGGAAACACCAGTCTACACTTGGCTGGGAAGTTGGCCCCTGATTTTAAACTATTTCAAGTTTCAGGCGCAGCGCTTCAAATGCAGAGTGAGCTGCAGTGGTTTAAGGTACATATTGAGATTCTGTCCAATTAATTTAGCATTGAAAATTAAATTGGCTATAGCTTATAGGCAACCGCAATAATCCTTAGCTATTATCTTAAAATCGTGAACTAATTTTTAAATTTTCACCCCCGACTATTTAATCATTAAACTTACAAGAGTTGTCAAATATATGCGTGTAAGTAACTAATCCAAGCACACTTCATTTATTAATTAATATCTATACATGCATATAGTACTACTTGATGAGACTTAATGATGTTATGATATTAGATCATACAATATCAATTAGCATATCAGATATAAGTGTTCTATCAAATATGATGTTATGTATATTTAATTTTGTCCAATGCTGTTTAGGAAGTGGAGAAAATGAGCTTCATTGTTGACAAGGAATATAAAAACGATGACAATCAAACACCGAAAGATGTTTTTAGGAAAGAGCACAAGCAATTGGCTGCGGAAGGAGAGAAGTGGATGAAAGACACGGCCAATTCTTGCATGCTCGTTGCGACACTCATTGCCACCGTACTGTTTGCTGCAGCTTTTACTGTACCAGGAGGGAACGTAGAAGGCGAAGGGTTTCCAATTTTTTTACGGACGAATGCATTCATATTATTTGGTGTCTCAGATGCATTAGGTCTGTTTTCTTCTTTGACATCCTTATTAATGTTCTTAGCAATTTTAACTGCACGATATGCGATAGATGACTTCCTTGAATCACTACCAAAGAAGTTAATTATAGGTCTTGGCTCTCTTTTCTTTGCCATAGTCTCTATGATAATAGCTTTTGGAGCAACTCTTACTATTGTACTTAGTGAGAGATGGGATTGGATTTCCATACCAATTACTATACTAGCTTCTTTTCCGGTGGCAATATTTGTGATGCTGCAACTTCCCTTGTTTATCCAAATGGTTCGATCAACTTACGGATCCGGTATGTTTCACCCTTGGCCATCAAGAAGTTAAAATAAATTTCAGTGTACATATTTTGTATGTACATGGCTTGTGAGCCCTATTAAATAATTTGTTTTATATATTGTGGATTTATGATCTTACTATGTGCAATCTTAAAAGCTCATGTAGAACATGAAGGGGTGTAAGGGACTTTGAAAGTCTTTTACTAATTATTGAGTGTTTGTACTCATTCCACCACAAACACTTTTCTTGGACAACTTTAATTTTTTTGGGGAAATTTTATACTAGAAAACTTTAGAAATGTTTTGGAAAATGTCTTGCACTAGAAACTCTGACTTTTTCAATATTATTTTACTTTGAATTTTCACATAAGTGCGGAAATTTTCCCTGAAACCTTGAGCTTTTCTTCCAATGTATAATAATTTTTCTAGAAAATTTTATGAATTTTTGTTGTAGAAATAAATATTTTCAAGAATAATGTTTTTAAAACCGTTTTTCCATAACTATTTTAAAAAACATTTTTATGAAAAAGTTTTTTTTCAAAATCATATGAACGTTTGACAATTATCAAGCTAAATCATCCACATGGAACCCAATTCAACAATTGGGCATGAATTATTGGATCCCTATATCACATATGAGCTTCAAAATCATTTGACATAAAATTTGTAATTTGATTTGTTGAATCATTTTATGATTATATCCCTTTAGTTTTTTTTTTTTTTAATATTTTTTCCTTTTCTGAAGAAGTTTTCTGTCTAAAACATTTTTGGTCAGACACATTTTTTGCCTAGCAACATTTTATTCTGAAACTTTAGAAATAATTGTACATTTAAGATTTAAACATGTTTTTTTTTTTAACTTAAAACATCTAATTCTAATAATTTTTGGTTAGAAAGGTTAGAAATATTTGTATATTTGGATTTAGGAATTTACTTATTTGGGAACACTTTGTTTAAAGGAGCTTGTTTGATTCTTTCTTTGAGATAACAAGATTAACACTAGACATTCGAAATTATATTTCAATTACACGCTTTTCAAAGGGGTGGAATTCACATTTTTATTTGGAGAGGTTATAAGACTAAAATAAATTATTTAAAAAGAGTCAAAATTGAAAAAAAAAATATAGAAACTAGAAACTTAGGTAAAAATTTATAATTTTTTATAAGATAAACTTTCAATTTTTAAAGTCAGAGGCCATCGTGACTTCTATGGGCCACCTTGTCTCTGCCACCAGTTTTCCATAAATTATCTGCATTTCGATTTTTATCTATGACATGTTTTCAAGTATCCAAGACATAACAACTTATATGGACAATATCAAAAAAAAAAAAAAAAGGAAGAAGAAGAAGAAAGCAGCATATATGGACCAAGGCTTGGCAAAATTATTTGGGTTAAAATTTAAGAGGATGTTTTAAATATTTTTAGCAATTTTCAAAACGTGATTGATATGGTATTCCCAACCTGTTTTCAAATTAATATAAAGGTCATATAAAGGAAAAGAAATTCATGTTTATTGCATAGAAAAAAAAAAAAGTGTGTTTGCCTAATAGTTTATAATTTTTTTTTAAAGCTAGCTAGGAATCGAATTCAGAATCAATGAAAGCAACTTTAAAGTTTGGGAGTTTGTGGCATTTATTATGTTTACTATAAACAAAAGGATAATGCCCAGTATTTCAATCCACAAACATACTAGACGAAATGTGTGATAAATAAAACCTTATAGATAATGCAGCTGGATTGAATTTCAATTGGAACTTAGATGTAAGACCAATTCCATCAGGAATTTTGGATATGGCTCTCATTGAGGTCCTTATTAATATGTGGCAATCCAATCCAAACAGAGAAGATAAGTAACCCTTTTTCCTACCTTTGATTTTTGCATGCCAAACTTATGGGGTTTTTAAAAAAAATGAAATTGGTGTACATAGTGTGGAATTGATTTAAGAGTGTTTTCTTTTCAACACTAAAAGAAAGTGTGAGTTTTGAAATTAAAAATGAAAAAAAGGAGTTAATTTTTTTTCAATTTCATTAGTTGGTTTATGAACTATTTCTTTGTTCATGGATTAGTATTAATTCCTAAACAAAGAAATTATTCACTTGCAAACTAATGATACTAAAAAAAATTGAACTCTTATTTCGTATTAATTTCAAAACTCGGGCTTCTTTTAATATTATTTACTGGAATTTTCTTAGCATCTAATCAATTTAGAATGCTTTTTGAGAAGTATTTGTGTAAAACATTTCAAATTTCATTTGCTAAACTCAAAAAATGCTTCCAATTAGTTTCATTTAGTCCAACTAGAGAGATGTTACAACTATATTTAAGAGTTATCTTATCATTAACGAAAGATTTTTTAGGCATATATCGAACAAATTATCTATTTTCTAACTTTTAACATATGTAGAGAAAAGGTTTTAGAATTTGATAATCACTTGTAGCAACCCACAGGTGTTTCTTCACATCCATTTTTAGGAGTTTTAATGGAAAAATATCCTTACTCGCAAAAAGTTTCCTTAAAAAAAAATCCAACAGCACATACAAAATAAAAACAGATTTTATTATTCAAAAGCAATTTTACTAAAAGTACTCTATTTACCTTATTTTTTAACCATTACATCGTTGTTCTTTAGTAAGCATAATCAAATTAAATAGTCTACTTTCTCTTATTTTCTTGTAAATGTCCATTATATTATTGATTGATGATAAATGATGATGAGAAAGCACTTCTTTATAATGGATAAGCCGAGGTGTCATCCTCATCCTCCAATACCAAAAAGCCAATTCTAATTATTGAAATTATTAAACACTAGTGCTTATACTTAGCTCAAATAGCTTACATTAACTTGTACACATATTCAATCATTTTATTTTTTTTTTATTATTATTTTTTTATTGAAGTAGAGTGATGAAGAAAACTATCTGGTGATATGGAGGCATGCTCTTTTTAAAGATTGAAAGGTACGCATGAGGATATCTGGCAAAAGTGAGCTTGGACCCATTTGATATTGTGGTCCTATACCGAAAAAAGGGAATGGTTGGACCCTCTTTGCTTCGAAGAGTCATATTTAAACTCTCTTGGAATCAAGCCCATTACTTGATCCATTTGTTGGAATTATTTGCTGCTTTACTAGAAACATAGGCAATGATCTCTAATTAGGCTTTCGTAAAATTAATTGAAGCATCACGTTACTCTTTTCTCTTTTTTCTTTTTAGGTTACTGACATCAAGTCAAAGCATTATCGAAATCAGCTTAAATATGACTCTAAAGCATGGGTACGGATCTCTACTTCTAGAAATGAGAGAGGCCAATTCACATAACATGGAAAAACTATCCACACATCAAGTGGGAGGGATGCACCTTGAACCCAGTATTTGGTCTAGGTGAAGGGTGGTTTGAAACCACTGAGCCACCCTTCTTTGCGCCACGTTATTCATATTTGTATCTTATAAAATGTGGCATTTAAATCTAACTTCAAAATTCTCTCTTACATTCTTCGAAATCACACCATGTCTAAACAATAGTCTTAGGTAACAAGTTATTTATCTCGAAAACTCTATCAACTACAAATGTTTGGTACAGTTTTGAAGAATATATGTACATATATAACTTATGATATCTACTAAAGTTAGACATCATCAATAAAATGGTTGTAAATGGTAGTGGCTTTTGGGATGATAGAGATTAAGTTTTTTTTTTTTTTTTAATAAGTAAATATATAGGTAGTGTTAAAGTGTATACTTAAGTCACAAATTAATACTTTGAAAAATGGGGAAAAAACTTTAAACAACCAATGAATGAGCTCATTTACTTTCTTGTCTTTTTTTTCCTACTTTCATTGTTTGTTTGTGTTGTAAACCTATGCCCAAACAGACACATGATAAAAATTTGTTAGAGCTAGAAGAAATTTAATGTGGATTGCGTACTTTCGACTTATTTATAAAGACTTTTGTTGCACATATTGAGGAAAAAAAAATTCATGAGTCTGTCTCATATCTAATATGGTAAGACGAATTAATGGGAAATGCAATAAAAAAGGAAAAGACCAATGGAAAATGTAAGAAAAAAAGAAATGACACCATTTTATTGATTTGTCTCATTATGTGAGTTGTGAGACGATCTCAATAAAGATTTTTTCCATATGAAGAGAGGGATATATGAGATGCAATGTGTTAGGTTGGTGTATGGTTTAAAATCTCGGCTGAGTTGGTCGATTTTTAGCCGAGAAATCGCTGCTCAGATCCGAGAACCCCCGATCAGGGGTTCAACTCGGGTCTAGCAATAACTCGGCCCAACTCGGATAACTCGGTCAACTCGAATCATTTCTTCTTCAGTCTTCACTTCTGTTCTGCACTTCTATAGTTCTGCTCGTGTTTTCTGCCCACTGGTGCACTGCTGTTGTGTTCTCTGCCTAGTGAGTTTGCTGCCATCCATCACAGTCGTCGTTAAAGTCACCGTCTCTGTCACCATTTCTGTTTAGGATCACCATAATAACTAATTATGGTTAAGTGGGGTTTGAAATGGTGGGAGAAAAGATCAGTTATGACTTGTAAGAGACGGATGGAGGCGGTGAGAGAGAAAGAGAGAGAGAGAAGAGAAAAATAATGAGGGGTGGAGGCAGTGAGAGAGAAAGGAGAGAAAAATGTTGCTTTTATTTATAATATTCCATATTACACAAACCCCTCTGAGGTTTGATAAAATTCAATAGTCAAAAGTATCAAATTGACCCCTAAAGTTTAAAGAAATATTAGTTTACGTCATGAAATTTTAAAAATAATAATTTGCCCCTCAAAACAGTGTTCATCGAGTACTCGCCGGGTATTCGATTACTCATTACTTGCCAATCGAGTAGCAAGTAGCGAGTTTTGGAACAATAGGTTGGTGGAGCCAATGGACATTAATGGCTGGAATATTGACCAAAAGGTGAACCATGTTCAGAACATGGGTTTGGTCTTATCTCAACCAACAAACAAATAAATGAGAAAACAAGTGCTAGGGTTGCTCAGTTGGATTTCAATGATATATACATCAATTAAATTGATCCAAAAAGTTGAAGTCTCAAAACTTGAAAATTGTATTAAGTTTGTTAATTGATGTGATAACGGTGGTTCAACAACTTATCTCCCAAGCCTCGGTCCAAAACCAAGTAATTCAAATTATTTTGGAATTTATCATAAACGATTTTCTAAGATTCTGGAACTAAAACCCATTAGGAAAATGTTTGTTGAAATCCATTATATGATTCAATTCGCTTATCTAATTAAAGATAAAGAGAAATGAAATAAGGAAGGAATAATAACGAGCCATTGAGATAATTACATTATCTAAGTGTCAATTGATTTCTAATGGGAATCACAACCGCAGTCATATAAATCGGTTGCAAATTGTTGTTGCTCCTCGGTAGGGGAACTAAATGACAATTTGTTAAAAAGAATAAAAGATTGGTAAAATATCATAATCAAGAGATGGAGACATTTAAATATTTATGGGTTATGGCTTTGCGTAAGCTGTCAAAAATTGTGGAATTCAGAGTACATATACTTTATTTTGATTAAGCATGAAAGAAACTTATAATAACAAATAATTTAAAAAATAAAAATAATAAAAATGAACAAAACCTTCATTATTCAATTTTTTTAGTCAAATTTATATGGATAAAAGGTTGGAAAAAAATTATAAATTATTTAATTTGATTCATAGTTTTTTTTCTCTAATTTAAGAACTTTAAATTCTTGAATAATGGATTTATTTATAAGGGTACTTATATATATATATATTTGGTATAAGTTCCATAACAACTTAAAAAAAAAAAAAAAAAAAAAGTTCTTCTTCGGTTATATTTTATCTCTTTTCTCTCATTATCAATAATATATTCCTTCCTCCATTACGATTATAGTAACCATGATGATAACAATGATAATGACAATGACTAGGATTGTAAAGATGACGAAATTGAAATTCCCAATATCTGAAGCAAAGTTATTCATGCACGAAAATATTCAATGAAATCTTAGAATAGAATAGAAATAAAAGATAAATACTTAAATTTGCTTGTGCAAAAGCATTTCAGTTAAAGTGATAATCTTATTGTTTTTTAATTCTGTCAATAACTTTATTAATTAATTTTCAATTTTGTATGACGACCAAAGAGTCCAAGTAATCACTTAACTATTAAGCAATTGTATAATTTAATTAAAGATATCACTTAGGTTTTGAATAGAATTGCCGTCTAAAACTTGATGACGAAATAAACAAAATATGTTTAGTGTTTTAGGCACTTGTCAATTAATTTGCTTTTTTGTTATAAAATATTGAGAGTATGACCTCATGAATCTTATTTAAATATTTGGAGCTTTCTTGGTTGTCTTAAACACAATTTATATGTTCTTGATTATTTTATCAACTTCAAATTAATAATATATATATAAGCTAAGATGTCTAAATAATCCCGCAAATTTAATTAAAAAATATTATCACATAAGAAACAAAACTTGATCATTTTACCATCAAAAAATTCAAACAAATTCCTAATTTTAAAAGAGAAATATAATAAAAACAGAAAACTAACACGATCTTTCAATTTTCCTTTTTTCAATTTTCACTTTTCTTGGTTGAAAGCAACATCATTATAGGGGTACTTCGCTTTTAAAAAAATGAATGATATTGAAGAGATTGAATATCCTGGAATGTTTATGGCTCGTGTTTATGGCTCATGTCCTATGTCACTCCATGGTACTACAAATTTTGATGGAAAAAATATATATGTACAACTAAAATAATTTTGATAGAAAATATATATATGTCCGTACTAGACAATAAATATGTATAAGAATTATAAATTAGTTTGCAGATGGAGTAGTCTAAAATTAACGTACGTAATGTTGATTGCAAAGGGACAAGAGAGCGTCACAATTACTACCGTCCATTATTCAATGCTGCAAAGAGAGGTGATTGCAAAACTGCTACACATTTGATTGACAATGATCCAAATGCATTGACTGCTAGGATAACATACAATGCACGAACATTACTGCTTTTGCCAATGATGAATTTGGGTGTTCTTTGCTCTATCATTTGGTAAAATGTCCTTCATACTTGTTCAGTTGTAGTAATTTTGGATTCAACAGCACACTTATGTTTCAACTTGGCATCTCCAACAATTTCTATCCCGGGTGTTGTAATTGAAAATCAAATAAAGTAGAAGTTATAGTCATTCATCGATTGAATCTTTATGTGCCATGAGATTAGATAAAGTCAACAAAAAACTCATATTAAGAGAGGATCCAAATTTGCAATTAATTAAATCATGTACCATTTATCTGGTTTATTATAATTGGATGCTTATCTATTATTTGTGCAATAGTTTTCTGGAGTAATCTTTTGAACCGTTGAAGCACTATAAAAAAGAACAAGAAATGCTTGGCAATTAATATGGTAATGTTGAATTAAAAATAAATAAATAAATAAAACATATTGAAGATCAGTAACCTTTGAAATGAACACAAAAGTTGCAAAGCTTAAGCTTTTCGAGCTTTCTGATATATCTTCTGTATATAGTATTACTGAATGAGCTGGGATTTTTTCTATTTCCACATGATCAACTTGAACCAACGGGAAGAAAAACAATTAGAAAGTTATCCAATAAAAAACAAAATACGCTCAAGTTAAGAATTGTTCAGGCAGAGGATACTTACATCTATAGCTCCATCTTTCTAACAATTCCACAGTACTCCCACTAAAAAAGTGAGAAGGCTCACATGCCAACCACAAGAGCAAAGAGGTACCTAAGTCATGGTCAGCAAGAGCCAATTCAGGATATCTGTTGAAGTTGGAAGACAAAATGGATTAATTATAGAACTATACATGTTGAAGCTGCAACACAAACAATGTTAATTATAGAATTAAATCTGTTTAAGGTATTTTTGTTAGTTCTTAACATGATAACCCGATTCAACTGAATAACGAAGGATCATAGGTAACGGAAGAATGAAGAAGGGAAAGACAGAAGACTCAACTTTGGTTATCACCTCTTTGTGCAGCAAGATACAATTTTAGGTACTTATTGTGAATCCCTCCTGTCCCTTCAGAACCAATAATACTTACTTTTAGAGACAAAATCATTTAGTCCCTCCCTTTTAAAAAATAATCAAATTTTTACTATAGTTTGAAAAATAATAAAACGAACCCCAATATTTCAAAAAAGTATCAAATTAGTCTCTTCCGTCAGTTAACTAACAGTTAAACCTAGCAAAAAAACGTAAAAAGACTCATTTACCCTTGAACTTAGTTAAAATGGATAGAAAGATCATCATATCTCCATCCATAGTTAAATATTACAATAATATGTAATTACTAAATTGCCCTTTACTAATTTGATATGTAAACTTTGTGAAATTATAATTTTGCCTTTGGATTCAATTTGTTTTAGTATAGATTTTTAAAAAATCATTAAAAATTAAACGTTATTGTAAAATAGAATAATAAAATCAAATCATTAAATAATAAAAACAATCAATACATTACAGCAAAAGAGAAAGAGAAGTAGAGGGATACGGTTCTATCTGTTGCGGTGAGAGAGACAACGTTGCAGTTGATGGTGAGAGAGAGACACGGATGAGATTTCTAGGTTGATGGAATCGAAGCGATGCGGGGATGATTTTTTTTATAAAAATCATTTTATTTTTTATTTTTTTATTAATGTTAAAATTTTCAATTCTTTTAATGGTAAATATCATTTTTATTATTTTTAAATTAATTTTTTATTATTTTTTATATTTATTAAATATCTATTCTTTTATTTATTATTATTTTCAAAATTTTCTTAATTGTTTATTTTTAATTTTCCTTTCTTTTTCTAATTTTTTTAAATTATTTGGTTCATACACGTGTCAAGATTTTGAGTTACGATTTGAAATAACAAAATTACCTCTGCACACCATGTTATCCGTTAGATTTAACCATCAGTTGACTAACAGAATGGACTAATTTGACACTTTTTCGGAACGTTAGGATCCATTTTATCATTTTTCAAAACATAGTTAAAATTTTGAATAATTTTCAAAAGTTAAAAACTAAAATGATTTTTTCCCTTACTTTTATACAATGGTGTAAGAGAGCCTCGCCATATGAAGACAGAGAAGATGAGATAACTTCAATATTGAAAACAAAAAGTGCAAGAGAATAACATATATAGAAAGAGTAATATTAGATATCCATACTAATTATATCCCTAACTTGTATCAAAACAAATAATTTGAATATTAGTAAGTGGATATACATTAATAATAATTTTTTTTTTTAAATATATCTATTTATCAATTGTCACATCATTTATTAACCCATGAGTTTGATATAAATATGGAATGTCTAGTCTTAGTTGTACATCAATAGATATCACAATCTATTAGGCTAATTTTTTGTGTAAGGTAGCTATCTTTTATACTACTTTTCATAAATACATTAAAAAAAAAAAAACAATAATTATGAAAAAGTTAGCGTTTTATCAAATTTTTTGATAAATGTCTTAATGGGGCTAGATTGAGTTCTCTCAAATAGCAACCCAAAAAAGGGGGAACAAAAGTGGCTAATCAAAAAACTAACATAGCTAGGTTCACATGTGAGGAAAAGCATTGGAGAACCCATATGAAAAGTAAAACAAGATGAGATAAATCCGATGTTGAAAACATGAAAGGCTGGAGAATGATGAATATATTAACATATGCTACAATCAAATAGAATAGTATTTTAGATTATGATTGTAAGATAATCATCGAACAGATAACGTAAAAAGCAGCAATTATAAAAACCATAATACAATGCATAATTTCAATATATAGCATCATTCTTTAACATGGACATGGATGTTTTCATGTTTTTTCTATCAAAATTAATTTGCTCGCGGACCATCATGAACTTACTAGTATACTAGCTATCTCAACTAATTATATAATATGACTCCTAGATTAAATAAAGATGTAAATGTCGCACTCCATTTCGGATATGGCAGACCTGCTATGAACCAAAGTAAAATGGCCACTTAAGAAATCCAGAGCTGCAAATTGGGTTACTTGGTCATGTCTTGGTGGTAGGAGATTTGATGTCCAACTCAAACTGTTTCACAAAGCCCATCCCCTTAAGACTCAAGATAATTTCATGTTGAGGAATAAATTAAGCACTCAAGGATTTTACTTCTCTTTTCTTATTTTTTAAGTTAATTGTTCATTTTATTGCTTTTTTTTTTTTTTGGAGTGTTGCATTACTTGAGAATATAAATTTTCCTTTCGTTTAATAACTTTAAGCGATAATGGAATCAATTTGGTGAAAATATATTTTTAAATAAGCTTGGTATATAAGTTTTAACTATATAAAATCACATAATAATAAACACATTGGAACTTTTCTTTTTGTTAGGAATTATTAGTTACTGTTACTATTATGTATAAGTTCATACTGACTTATAAATAATGATGAAAAAGATCGCTAGTGATTTAAGCACAAGGATAATATAAATGTTCTTCGGTGAGTAATGCGCATCACAAATTCTTTATTAGGGACATTAGAAAAAGGGAAAACAAAGATATATTTTCAACCATATATTTATTTGGGATCATAAATTATAACCATATATTTTCAACAAATACACGGAGTATATCCTATAGAGTTCTAAATGCACACACAAAACACATCCTATAGAATTCCAAGACTCAAAATATCCTACAGAATTCTAACTGCACACACAAAATATATCGTACAGAATTCTAAATGCACAAATTGTCTTGCCAGCCCAATACTAGAATCTCTCCCTCAACATGTCTCCCTTCAATTGGCCGAATTCCAAACACCACCGGTCAAGCACTCAAGGTATTTCATTTCTCCTTTTCTTTTTTATTTAATTGCTCACTTCATTGGTTTTATTGTTAGTTTTTTAGATTGCATTATTTGAGAATATGACATTTTGTCAAGCACACAAGGCATTTCATTTGTCCTTTTTTATTTTATTTTATATTGCTCACTTTATTGGCTTTATTATTAATTTTTTAGATTGCATTATTTGAGAATATGACCTTTTGTATAGATTTTTTTTTTTGAAAGCAACCTTTTGTATAGATTTTAATTAATTGAATTTTATGATAATTAAGTTTGTTCAAAATCGATGTTTACTTTTATCCTTATTTATATGTTTGTATATTTTTAAAATCTAAAATCTGTTTCTAAATTCTATATGAGGAAGGTAACTCATTGTCTAAGCATACTACCTATATAAATGTAATTTGAAGAGTGTATATTACAATTCCACTTCTAAAAACAGTTAAAAGAGAGAGAGAAAATAAATAAACAAATAATACTTCAAAAAAATAATAAATTAATTAAAAGAAAAAAGAATTACTTGCTCTTGTCATGAAGGAAGCATGTAATGCCTTATCGAGAACGGAAATAAAAAGAACTTTGAATAAGTATGTAATACAATGAATAAATTTAATTGATTCGTCTTAACTTTTTAAAGTTATAAGACTATATATATATATATATATATATATAGTTGTTAAACTATTGGTGAAGATTCTTTTTTTTTTTTTTTTTAAATGGTGGGAGAGAGGGCATTAAATTTAATGAAAACTATTCATACTTTATGTTGTAGGATAAAGGTGGAACCTGAGTAGAACTTAAACCTTTCACTTCTTATAATTAAGAGAAACGTTTAACTACTCCTACTAAGGGATGAATATGTTAGACAACATAATGAAATTATTGTAATTACTAAATAAGAATTACTATTATATATCTCTAAAGTTACATCAAAAAATTAGGAATTAATTTTACATTGTAAAACCAGTGTAGAGAGAATTAAAAATAGAAACTTTAATGTTAAATAATAAATAAATATACCTTTTAAAACTAATACAAAAAATAGATATATTTAGCACTAAAATTTAATATATTAATATGGTGACGTTGGGTTTATTAGGCCCAAATATCCTGAAGAGTCTCTCCCTTTTATTGGTCCACTTCAATCGGCCCAACACTAGACTCAAATATGGAGAAGTTTTATTTGTATGGTCAAGCACTCAAGCTCAAGTGCTCTTTCAAATGTGAGTAACAAAAATACTATAAAAAGAAATTTCTTTTTGAATGGCCACACTGTAAATATAAACAGAACTGTGAAGAATTTTTAGATCTGTAATTGCTTTCTCATATTAGTTTTCTTAATGTATTTAAAAATGATGGATTTAGGTTGGTTATAGAGAAATCTTAAGTCAGTACTAGTCAAGTACTCAAGGTATTTCAATTCTTTCTTTTTCTTTTTTCTTTTTTTTTTTTTTCTTTTAAATGTTCTCTTTATTCGGTTTCTTTTTTAAAGATTGCATCATTTGAGAATGTTTCTTTTGTTATTTATTAAATGTACTTTGTAAAATGGAAGTTTGTCGGGAATTAATAACATCTTTTATCTTTATTTGTACATCTTTATACCATATAATTATATTTGAAGTCGTTTTTCACATTCACATATAAAGAGATCATCCATGGTTAAAACCTAACTCTTACAATGAAGGATTACAAAGTATTTCATTTTTCTTTTTCTTTCTTCCCTCATTGTTCACTTTATTGGTTTTTTTCTTTTTTTAAGATTGCAATATTTGAAATATGACTTCTTGTATAGTTCTTTTATTTAATATATTTTGTAATAATTCAGTTTGTTGTGAATTATTATTTACTTTTATTATTATGTATATGTCTATTATTACCATTTTTATCTAAAAACTACTTAAACATCTATATGGGAAGAAAATAACTGATTGTTTAAGCATAAGGATTAAATGAATGTTTTCTTGACACGTATGAATCAGTATTTCTCTTCAAAAGAGTGAAAAAATAAATAAATAAATAAAAACAATGAGAGAGATAGAGAAAAGAAATATTGCCCCTTATCATGAAGGAAGCATATGATCCCTTGTTGAAAAACACATTTGCCAGTTTCACTATAATAATTCATTACTGAAAGCAGAGTTTATCTTGAAAACAAAGAAAGGGACTTAGAATATTCATATTTGGAGAATCCATCCATTTCCCCTCACTCCATGGAAATCAAAGAAGCAAGGTATGTTTGTTGGGATTTTTAATATTTCTTATTGTGAGCTTACATATTAAATAACAATTATATTATAGGCTATCAATTTTAATAGGACCAAATAAGTGATCTATTAATTGGGCTCTACAAATATCCATTGGGTATAGGCTTAAGTGTGTAGAAACCTAATACTAATGGAATTAAGGTTAATGGGAACCTAATTAGGTTAGTGTATAAAGAATATTATAAAGGGTTATGGTCCCCAAGTCAAATCAATATACATAATATTTTGCTCTCTTTCTTTTTCCCCATTCAAGAAGAAAACTATAGAGCATACTAAGGGGATTTGGCTGTGGAAGACTCAATCCTTCTCAAATTTATCAATATAAATTCAGGTATGTCTTCTCTGTAATAATTCTTAATGATTTAATATGAGTTTCTAGATTTTGGTATAGGTTTATGCCTATTAAAGTTTTAATCCAACAAGTGGTATCAGAGCCTACTCATATTGAATCATTGAGAAATTAATTGATTTAATTATTGTTGTTGTCATGGAAGCATGATGAAAAATATATGTGTATATGTTGGATGCTGGTGATTAAATATTTTTTTTTACAATAGCCGTAAATCATGTCTTTAGGAAAACATGCGACAGTGACATGAATATATATGTATTGAATTGCCTTCTGCTTGCAATTTGGATGTGAATGCCCTCTGTGTTGGTTACAAGTAGAGACCATAGAATCACTTAACCTTTTGTGGTTTTTTAAGTTATACAAAAGCAAAAGGCTGCACATAGAAATAATATAGATGGGCGAAAAAGTCAACAAAAGGATTATTTATTTACTCTTTTTTCATTAAGTACAATTGCAGAGAATGACAATTCTCAAGAGGTCTAGAATTGCAATTCATAGAACTGTACGACAGTAGTGGCACTTCCAATTATAAAGTATTAGGCTTACTGTTCTTTGTTTTTTTTTTTTTTTTTAAAGATAACAGGATATTATGGTCTTTGAAATAAACTAATATTGATGATATGCACGATATCAATTCATTATGCCTTTATGTCAGATATTGAGTTATGGTATCGGATAATGAACCTGTTTCATATTTTTGTGTTTTAATAATATAATATATTATTTTCATATATTATATATTCTTTTGTGTTATTGGTATATATATATATTTTTTTTTTCTTCTCGTATTGGTATATATATATCTATATATATATATATTGGTCTATAATTGAAAAAATAATCTTATATTTCAAACTAAATTGAATCGAAATTATATGTTGCCAAAGTAACCTCTATAATGCAAATTTGTTTATTTTGGAATATTAAGATGTGTATGTTTATTGTTTATACGAATAATGACTGGCTCAAAGGAAGGTTGTTATTTGGCCAAATAATAGGCATACTTGTTGTAATAAATGTGTGATGATTATTAGGTTTTCTATATGAGCAATAAATCGGTCCAAAGAAAGGTTTATTACTTCACAGGATTAATTATCAATATTTGATTATTACACGGAGAGTATCACTTATAGTTGATATTTCTGTCCAAAGACTAAATGTCAATGTTGTGCTAGTAACTTGTTTTAGGGCCCCCAATTATAGGAATTATTTAATTTTGTTATGTATTAATTAATTAATTAATTATTCTTGTATTATGACATGATTATTGATTATGAGCTTTGATTTAATTTTGTTCTCAATTCAGTTACTACTTCTGCTTCAATAATATCTGCTAATATCAATTCCATTCCTGAGTTTTAATGGCACGAACTTCAAGAATTGGAAAGAGAACGTTATGATTATTCTCGGTTGCATGGATCTTGACCTTGCGCATTGGGAAGAACGGCCTGCAGCTCTTAATGAGAATAGTTCCGCCGATGAAAAGGCGAGCATGGAGAAGTGGGACCGTTCTAATCGCATGTGTCTTATGATCATGAAACGTTCCATTCCGGAAACTTTTAGGGGTTCTATGTCCGAAGAGAAAAATGTTAAGCAATTCCTTAAGGAAATAAAACAACGTTTTGCGAAAAACGAAAAGGTTGAAACAAGTACCCTTTTGGCTAACCTTGTTTCAATGAAGTATAAAGGAAAATGGAACATAAGGGAGTACATCATGGAGATGTCTCATATCGCTTTCAAACTAAAGGCACTAAAGTTACAGCTGTCTGAGGACTTGCTGGTGCATTTAGTTTTGATTTCTCTTCCTGCACAATATAGTTAGTTTAAAGTGAGTTATAACACTCAAAAGGACAAATGGACTCTTAATGAGCTCATATCTCACTGTGTGCAAGAAGAGGAAAGATTAAAGCGAGAAGGTTTTGAAAGTGCTCACTTAGTAACTATCTCTAAGGACAAGAAAAGGAAAAGAGGAAAATAAGCTGCAGTTGGAGCATCACAGCATAAGGTGCAAAAGAAACAGGATGATGAATTTACCTGTTACTTTTGCAAGAAAGCTGGACACATGAAGAAAGAATGTCCCAAGTACGCCAATTGGCGTGTCAAGAAATGTATGCTTCTCAATTTGGTTTATTCTGAAGTTAATTTAACTTCTGTACCTAAACACACTTGATGGATAGATTCTGGTGCTACTACTCACATAAGTGTGTCTATGCAGGGTTATCTGTGAAGCCAAATGCCAAGTGATGTTGAAAGATTCATCTATGTGGGCGATAGCAAAACAGTTGCAGTAGAGGCTATAGAAACTTTTAGGTTATTATTAAAGACTGGTCAATTTTTGAATTTGGAAGAGACTTATGTAGTGCCGTCATTTAGACGAAATTTGGTTTCAGTTTCTATTTTGGACAAATTTGGTTATTCTTGTTCATTTGGAAATAATAAATTTAGTATTTTTCAAGATTCAAATCTTATTGGTACTGGTTTTTTGTCTTTGCATGATAACCTATATTTGTTGGATATAATTGCCTCAATTAATGAAACCCTGCATACAAATTCACGAGGTACAAAACGAAAATTAACTGACAGGGATTCCGTCATACTATGGCACAAGCATTTAGGTCATATCTCTAAATAGAGAATTCAAATACTTGTGTCTAATAGAATTCTTGATTCCCTTGATTTAACAGATTTTTAAGTCTGTATTGAGTACATAAAAGGGAAACAGACAAACATCAGGAGATTAGGTGTCAACAGGTGTTCTAATGTCTTAGAACTAATACATACTGATATTTGTGGACCATTTCTTACAGCTTCTTGGAATGATCAACAATATTTTATTACGTTCATAGACGATTATTCAAGATATGGGTACCTATATTTGATACATGAGAAGTCTCAATCACTGGATGTATTTAAGTCCTTCAAAGCTGAAGTTGAAAATCAACTTGGCAAGAAAATTAAAGCCGTCAAATCTGACCGTGGTGGTGAATACTATGATAGATATAATGGATCTGGTGAACAACGTCCAGGACCTTTTACGAAATTTTTAGAGAAATGCGGCATCGTCCCGCAATACACAATGCCAGGTAAACCTAGCATGAATGGTGTTGCTGAGAGACGAAATAAAACGCTTAAGGACATGGTAAGAAGTATGATAAATTATTCTTCTTTACCAGAATCCCTCTAGGGAGAAGCACTAAAAACTGTAGTATATATCCTCAATAGGGTTCCAAGTAAAGCGGTAGCTAAAACCCTTTATGAATTATGGACAGGCAAGAAGTCTAGTATTAAGCATTTACACATATGGGGTTGTCCAGCTGAGGCAAGGTCTTACAGGCCAAATGAAAAGAAACTGAACTCAAGAACTGTAAACTGCTACTTTGTTAGGTACTCTAAACGATCAAGGGGTTTTAAGTTCTACGATCCCATTACTAGAACATTTTTTAGACAAGAAATGCAAGATTTCTTGAGGAATTTGAGTTTGTGGGAGAGATAAGGTTAAAGAAATTGTCTTTGAAGAGGAATTTATTTCTCTTCCTGCTATTGCTATTGATAATGATCATACTTTTATTCCTGATATTGTTCAAAATGCAAATCTGGAATATCAAGACAATGTAGAAGAGCTCCTTGTGCAAAATGAAGAAATTATACCTATAGTGCAAACTTAACAACCTCAAGAGAATATGCCATTGAAACAATCCACTAGAGAAATGAGAAGTGCGATTCCAGATGATTATATCGTTTTTCTCCAAGAGCATGAGGTTGATATAGGAGTGGTGGAAGATGATCCAATCAACTTCCATCAAGCCAAACAAAGTTCTAATTCTCAAAAGTGGATTAATGCCATGAATGATGAGATGAAATCCATGAAGGAAAATAACGTTTGGGATCTCGTTGAATTGTCTGAAGGTGCGAAACCCATTGGTTGCAAATGGATATTTAAGACCAAACGGGATTCAAAAGGCAATGTTGAGAGATATAAAGCTCGTCTAGTTGCTAAGGGTTTCACTCAAAAGGAGGACATTGATTATAAAGAGACTTTCTCTCCGGTTTCAACGAAAGACTCTTTTAAGATCATAATAGCACTTGTGGCTCATTTTGATTTGGAGCTACATCAGATGGATGTAAAGACAGTGTTTCTCAATAGTGACACTGATGAAACAATATATATGATGCAACAAGAAAAATTTGTATCCGGTGACCCAAAGAAAATGGTTTGCAAACTAAAAAAATTCATCTACGGTCTCAAACAGGCTTCCCGTCAATGGTATCATAAATTTCGTCAAGTTATTATCTCGTATGGGTTTGAGGTAAATAAGGTTGAAGATTGTGTATATCATAAGTTCAGTGTGGGAGTAAGTATATATTTCTGGTGTTATATGTCGATGACATACTGCTTGCTAGTAGTGATATAGGCTTATTGCACGAAACCAAGAGATTTCTGACAAAGAAATTTGAGATGAAAGATCTTGAGGACTCCTCTTTTGTATTAGGCATACAGATACATCGAGATCGAACTCGAGGTATCCTTGGGTTATCACAAAAGAGCTATATCAAAAGAGTTCTTGATAGATTCGGCATGAAAAGTTGTGCACCAGGAGATACCCTTGTAGCTAAAGGAGACAAGTTCAGTCTCAGTCAATGCCCTAAGAATAAGTTGGAACAGAAAGAAATGCAAAAGATTCCTTATGCGTCAGCTGTAGGAAGTCTAATGTATGCTCAAGTATGTACGCGTCCGGATATTGCGTTCATAGTGGGAATGTTAGGCAGATATTTAAGTAACCTAGGGATTTATCATTGGAAAGCAGTCAAACGGGTTATGCATTATTTACAGAGAACAAAAGATCACATGCTCACTTATCGGAGATCAGATCATTTAGAGATCATTGGATATTCTGATTCCGATTTTGCTGGATGTCAAGACAGTAAAAAATCCACGTCAGACTGTATTTACCTGCTAGCTGAAGGAGCTATTTCTTGGAAGAGTGCTAAGCAGACACTCATAGCTTCTTCCACTATGACAGCTGAGTTCATAGCCTGTTTTGAGGCATCCAATCAAGGAATATGGCTACGAAATTTTGTCACGAGGCTGCGAGTTGTGGATAGTATAGAAAGACCATTAAAGATATATTGTGACAATAATTCGGTTGTGCTATATTCTAATAACAACAGAAGCTTTACGAAGTGAAAGCACATAGACATCAAGTTTCTCGTTGTTAAAGAAAGAGTTCAGAGTAATCAGGTGGCTATAGAACATATTGGGACAAACTCCATGATTGCGGATCCGCTTACTAAGGGATTACCACCCAAGGTCTTTCATGAGCACACTGCTCATATGGGTGTTGTTTTAGGTGATTATGTGCATGTTTAGTAGAAGTTGGTATTTTATGTTCTTTGTTATGGATGTATTTATTTTCTGCAGAATAAAGTGTATGGTTTATTTATAAACTCTGAATATTATTTGTGTTTGATCTCACTAAAGATTAAAGTAGGACTAGTTGGAAATAGGCATGTTTAAGATCACATTGCATGTAATTTTCATGCTACAGATCCATACTCGATCTATGTCATTGAATATATTGGTATGGTGACCATTGATGGGTCTAGTTACGAATATATGTAACAAAGGTCGCTTTGATTCCATACTAATATAGTAGATGGACCAAATTGTAACTAAGGGGATATTTCAGAACAGATAGTTTTTCAGTGCGCACTCAAGACTATAGATAATATAATTGTTTCAAGAAACATATGTAGCCCAAGTGGGAGATTGTTGGGATTTTTAATATTTCTTATTGTGGGCTTACATATTAAATAACAATTATATTATAGGCTATCAATTTTAATAGGGCCAAATAAGTGATCTATTAATTGGGCTCTACAAATATCCACTGGGTATGGGCTTAAGTGTGTAGAAACCTAATACTAATGGAATTAGGGTTAATGGGAACTTAATTAGGTTAGTATATAAAGAATACTATAAAGGGTTATGGTCCCCAAGTCAAATCAATATACATAATATTTTGCTCTCTTTCTCTTTCCCCATTCAAGAAGAAAACTACAGAACATACTAAGGGGATTTGGCTATGGAAGACTCAATCCTTCTCGAATTTATCAATATGAATTCAGGTATGTCTTTTCTGTAATAATTCTTAATGATTTAATATGAGTTTCTAGATTTTGGTATACGTTTATGCCTATTAAAGTTTTAATCCAACAATGTTTCCCAAATATTTAAACAGTATACAAATGGTTGCCACGTAATGATTAGGTAAACCAATTAACTTATTATCTTTGTTTTCCTAGTGAAACATCTACCGTCTAAAAGTTACACGATGTCACAACAGCCAGAGAGTGGATATATTCAACCAAATGTTAGTCCCTCTTTGCAACCAAATCAGGACAATGTGCCAAGTAGTAGTTCTCAGGGACAAAAGTTGTTTGAAGCCCAAATTGCAACTAAGGAATTCTTTAAGTAGCCCTTACACAGTTTGTTTATAATTTATATTAAGATGTGCTGCCATTTTACTTTGGCGCATAGTTGGTCTCCTATGTTGCAAGTGTGTTATAATAGGGATACAAGATAATTTGATTGGACAGTTATTATTTATTGTATATATACATTCATGAAAATTCTTAGGTGATATTATGCATCATTATTTTATCTAGAAATTGTGATCAGGATTAGTTGTGATAACTATTACTGATGAGTGATCGGGATCACGATTGTTCATAACAGCTCATGAGTAAGTTAATTTTGACAGAAAAAAATAGGGAAAGCATTGTTTCAGTCCTTAAGGTTTTAAAAATATCAAGTTTTGAAAACTCTTTTAAAAACGATTTTTTTTTTGTCCCTAACTTTTTCAAAACTTTTCAAATAAAGTTCAAACCATCAGTCAACTGATGGTTAGAGAAGACGAAAAGTTTAGATAAGAAGGGTATTATTGACATTTCTAAAAAAAAGATATATATATATATATAAATTTATAAAAATAAATTTTAAAAAATAAAAAATAATTAATTCATTAAATTAAAAAATAATTTTTGAAAAAAAAAAATTGAAATATGGGTTTGAACCCAGATCTTTAACATCTAGGTTCAGTCAGATGTTGAAGATCTGGGTTCAAACCTAAATTTCAAGATTTAACAATTTAAAAAAAAAAAAAAATCAACATCTGGGAACCCAACCCATATCTTAAACATCTAGGTATCTAGATCATCATAATAATTTAAAAAAAAAAAAAAAAAAACTTGAAAACCTAGATGAACACTAGATGAACACCAACCACCCCAATTGAACCCAGCAACCTACAACTCCAATTGAACCCAACAACCAGCAACCCCAATCTCACCTAGCAACTATAGATGAACACCAACCCAACAACCCCAAAAGACCCCCAATCGAACCCAGCAACCAAAAACCAGTAACCCCAATCTCACGTAGCAACAACAGATGAACACTAATCTAGCAACACCTAAAAAACCAATCCAATAACTTGGAACACCCCCAATTGAACCTAGCAACTCGAAAAACCCCTAATCGAACCTAGCAACCAGCAACCCAATCTCACCTAACAACCGTAGATGAACATCGACATAGCAACCCCAGAACCACCAACCTAGCAACCTGAAACACACACCCAACAACCTTGAACACACCCAATTGAACCAAGCAACCCAGAACACCCTCAATCGAACCCAGCAACCAGCAACCAGAAACCCCAATCTCACCTAGCAATTGCATATGAACTCCAACCTAACAACCCTAGGAACACCAACCCAACAACCCAGAAAACCAACCTAGCAACTCGAAACACTCCCAATCGAATCCAACAACCAGCAACCCTAATCTCACCTAACAACCGTAGTTGAACACCAACCCAGCAACCCTAAGAACACCAGTCCAACAACTCGGAACACCAACCCAACCAAAACACCCTCAATCAAATCCAGCAACCTAAAACACCCTCAATTGAACCCAACAACCACCAACCCCAATCCAACCTAGTAACCAAGAGCTAGCAATCCCAATCTCACTTAGCAACTATAATTGAACACTAACCCAGCAACCCTAGAAAACCAACCCAATAACGCTGAACATCAACCCCAATTAAGCCCAGCAACTAGCAACCCTAATCGAACCTAACAACCTCAGATGAACATAAATCAAACAACCCCTAATCTCACCCAACAACCCCAACACCAACCCAACAGTCAAAATACACTCAATCTGCCAACCAACCCTTTTGAACAAACACAAATTCAAACCTAACAAGAGGCGGAAGAGAATGAGATTGTGGGTAAAAGAGACTGAGGAAGAATGAGAAGAAACAAAAGAGAAAAAGATGAAGGCCGATGAAGAAGACTAAAGAGAAGAAGAAGAACGAAGGAGATAGAGGAGAAGAGACGATTCAGACGAATTGGGTTTTGTGTTTGTTCTGAACTCTTCCAAATCAATTGAAAAAATGAAATCGATACAAACTGGAGATATATTTATTCTGGTTGGATGGAAGATCGATGGAAACAACCAAAACAATCTGGAGACATATTTTTTTTAACTATTAATCATTTTTTAATTAAGTAAAAAAGCTTTTTTTTTTTTTTTTGTTTTTGTTTTTAAATTGTTTGGACGTTCACTTGGGTTTAATTTTTCTTTAAACAAATTTCATCTGGGTTGAAATTTGTTTTTTTTTTTTTTAATTATTGTTTAATTAAATAAAAATAATAATCATACTTAAAAATATATATATTCATATTACTATACATGTGTCAACTTTTTATTGATCAAATGACATGTAATATTTTGATTTTATTAAGGGGTAAAATAGTCATTTTAGGCGAAGAGGGGCAATTGAGTCTTTTTTATTTTTCTATTTTATTTGACTATCAGTTGATTGACAAGTTGGATTTTTTTGAAGAGTTTTGGAAAAGTTAGGGATAAAAATAGTTATTTCCAAAAGAGTTTTAAAAACTTGATATTTTTGGAAATCTTAGGGACTAAAATGAATTTTTTTCAAAAATATATATATAAATATTATGGGGTCCGGGATTCGCCTATACTGGACCTCAGTCCAGGTTTGCCCCACGAGCCCACTCAATTAGTATTGTCCCTAGTCCCTAATAGGGTTTTCTTTGCCTCCCCCACCTTTCAAACTCAAGATCAGGGATCTATAATCTTAGTTCCTTCAAGGTGAGTACCAATTGAGCTAGTAGCTCAATTGGTACACACCTTACTCTAAGAATCCATTTGACTTCAAGGGCTCAGGTCATGGGTTCGAGGGGTGTCGGAGACGAAGCAAAACCGCAAGGGCCCGGGGACAATACCTAGTGAGTGGGCTCGTGGGGCAAACCTGGGCCGAGGCCCAGTATAGGCGAATCCTGGATCCCATAAATATCCACAAGAGAAAATAAATAAGCATCAAAATTATGCATTGCTTCGTCTATAATCTAACAATATTAAAGCAATATTGATTGCAAAGTCATAGGAGGGCGTCACTATTACTACCAACCGTTATACAATGCTGCAGGAAGAGGTGATTGGGAAAGTGCGAAGAATTTCATCCAACACGATCCAAATGCATTGACCGCTAGGATAACAATCAAAGGGGAAACAATACTGCATGTTGAGGCATTCAGTTTTCAATGGGAATTCATCCTAAAGCTTTTGGAACTTCTATCATCTCCAGAATCAATTGCAGTGCAAGATCGAGATGGATTAACAGTCCTTCACCATGTTGCAGTAGGTGGAAGCTTAAGGACTGCTAAGGCATTGGTTCAAAAGAACCCTACTTTACCACAACTGGTCGAGAATCAAGAACATATGCCACTTTTCTATTTTGCTTTTGGTGAAAGTAAGAAACTGTTGTGGTACCTTAGTTTGATAACAAGAGTTGAGTCTCCAAACTTTCCCTTCTTCACTCCTTCATTACCTGACATCCTTTGCAATCTAATTCAACCAGGTTATCATGGTAAGAAGTTAATAATAAAAGCAAGTACAACTCTAAAAATATCATATGTTCATTTCAGAGCTCAACTTCGACAAACGTAGTTCAATTATTAACCTTTTTTTTTTTTTTTTTTTTGTGTTCCAACTTCAACAGATATAGCCTTATACTTTGTCCAAAAACATCCTAACTTGGAGACACGACCCGACCCGGATACCTCTAACTCTAATCAGGTAGGTCACGCCGGGCACCCCAACGGATCCCTCTCAGACCCGACTCGTCGGGCTAAGCGAAACCTGTGGAGCGAACCCTAAACTCCCTGATAACTTTCTAAAACATCGTTGGGTTGGTTTTCTTTAAAAACTGAAAATGCGTAGGAAAATTTTTATTTTTATTTTGTTTTATTTGAAATTCATTTTCGAAACTCATTTTTTTCTAGCAAAATTTCGACAGCATAACAACTATATTTTTAACGTTCCCGAAAAACCTGTTTATAAAAATATCAACACTTCGACTAAAATTTATCACCAACCCAACTTCTGGTTGCCCGTAGGCCTCAATCATGCATTTGATTTTCAAATCAACTCAATAAAATCCAAACACAATTTAATGAACCACATTTAAATCAAAAGAAATTTAAAAACAGTTATGAGCGAATAATTACAAATCCTTTATACACTTTAAAAGAGATTTACATGAAAATCTAACTGATGAAACAAAATGAGCTGCTCAAATGATGTCGCGTCGCGCTGGCTCGCCCACTGGAGGTAATGCTACTACTCAGCTACCTGTTGAGAGTACCTGAGGAGGTTTTTATATAAAACAGAAAAATATAATGAGCTAGAAGCTCAGTGAGTGATAATTTATCTTTTCTTTGAAAATCTGATTTTCAAAACTTCCTCCTCTAAAAACATTCGAAAACTATTCTTTGTTTCTAAAGCATTTCAAACTTAAATCTCTTAAAACTCAATTTAAACAAGAGAATTTACATATAAACATTGGCTTGCTTTTTAATTCAAAACTTGTAACTATAAATCATAAATAACTGGAATAACAATTTTAAAACTTATTTTCTCTCAAATCTGTTTTTCCTTTTAAAGTTGTTTCTTGATATCTGTCAAAATTACCATAGTATCCTTAAATCTGTGCTCTTGCGGCTATGTGCGGAATTGCCTAGCGCTAACCATAACTCGCCTACTCTGAGATATCTCGCAGCTATGCGCGGAATTGCCCAGCGCTAACCATAGCTCACGAAATACTACCCCACATCAGTAATGGCGACTCGACTGACAGACTCAGACACTTATCCCCCCAGGTTAGTAACTTACCCTTACCCAGGACTGTGTCAACTGATGTAGGATAGACCGGCCGGGTCTAAACTGATCTGAAATCTCTGAGGGTATACTTATGGGTTTGAAAACACTTTTCTTTTTGCTCTAACTTTCTGGTGCAAAAGCACAAATCTCTTTTCTGAGTACATACAGCACCAAAATCTGATTTCTGAGTGCAATAAGTACTAAAACTCATTTTCTGAGTGCATTAAGCACTAAAACTCATTTTCTGAGTGCAAACTTGAAAACTTAGTTTCTGATATTTCATTTCAACAACTTTATATATATGCATATAAAATCACATTCTCATTTCAAACTAATGCTCATGCATATATCAATGCATTTAAAATAAACTCAAGCAATTACTTATCAAATCAAATTTGATAATTTGAAATACTTTTAAAATCTTTAAATAAAACTCACTCACAAAACTGATGACTGAAAATGGTACGTGCGGAGGAGCCCCTACTCCTCTCGCCTCGATCCTCGAGTGCCCTCGTCACCTACACAACATATGGAAACGTAAATTTTCGTTCACGTCAACTTCTGGAAACTCGAAATTACACAATCGCCCCTATATGACCTTTTTTACGCGTAACTCTCCATTTTCGGTTTCTAACTTTAATCTTTCGCTTTTAATAACTTCAACATGCCTAATTAAACTCATTAGGGTCATGCAAACTCTCAACGGACATCATATGGGCCAATTTACGAAATTACCCTTCAACTAGTTTATTGCGCGATTTGGATTCTCTTTAAATCTTTGATATTTTCTTAGTTTCCTAAGCTTCCAATAAACATCAATTAACTTATTTTTCAACTTATTTTTACTCCAAATCAACCGATAACCAAATCATAATAAAATCCACATCAAAACCAACTTAAATCACCAACCAACATCATCAACGTAATATCAACAAAAACAACTTCCAAGCTTGAGCAACTTACCCTCTTTTTATTTCTCTTCTCGCGGCTTCCTCTTCTCCTTCTTTGTTTGGTCTTCACTTCTGGTTATGGTGAGTCACGACTGGACTGGTATGGACCAGAAATTTCAGCTCAGTCTTCCTCTCTCACTCTCTCCCTAGCTCAATCTACCTCGATCCATCGTTTCTACGTGCTAGTTTAACTTCATTTCTGCGCTATTTCGATCACGTTTGCGGCTGGATAGACTGATTTTCGCGTCGGGTCTCCGTGGTCGTCGTGAAGATAGCTCGCCGTCGTCGGTTTTGCTCCGATCGGACTGGTTTCACGACGATAGACCTGGTTCCACTTCGTTTCAGCTGCTCGTCGTTTCTGCCATGGAGTTCAGCGAGATCTGCTTGGTTTTACGCGTAATGGAAGACTGGTTCGAGTTGCTCGGTCGTCGATCTCGCACGGTCGGGTCTGGTCTACAGGTCGACGAGCTCAATCAACTTCGGGTCTGCTTCTCTACCGTCGTTCTGCTCGTCAACGGTCTGGTTCTGCATCGCTCGATCTCGTCTGGTTCGGGTTGACGAGCTGCACCGTGATCGGGCTGAGCTGCTCGGTCAGCAGCTTCTTCCTCTTCTTCTTCTTTTCTTCTTTTTCTTTCTTCTTCTCTTTTTCTCTCTTTCTCTTCTTCTCTTCTGGTCAGCGACAACTTTCTCTTTCTTTGTTTTGAAATCAATTTTTCTTGGCTTCATGTTTTCCTCCACAATAAATCTAAATAATTCCAATTACGCCATGAGAAAATTTCATTATCTTCCCTTAGCTTTTGACTTAATTTCACTTTAACCACAATGATTAAAATTTATCTTCAATTTAGTCCCTTTTCATCTTAAAAAAATAACTCGATTTCGTTCACCATTTTATCATTTCGTTTAATCTCCAATCGAATTTAAATCAATCTCTATGGGTTCTCTATAACCTTAAGCGTTTTCATAAACCATTTAGAGTCTCTAATCGATATTTAGGGACTATTCTTGGGAAAATCCATAAAATCAAATTCGAGGGCTTACACTTGGCTCTTGCCAAAGATGAATTTGGGACCTCTTTGCTCTGTTGTTTGGTAACAAACCCTTCATACTTTATCAACATGAGTAATCTTGGATTCTTTGAAAGATGTATCTATAAATGTAAGTATTTTTTCTTTCGACAACTTCTTACTTAAACGTCCATGCCTTTCACTTTCCATTGTAAAATTTTTTTCATGGTTTCTTCTTGTTGGTTCAATTAGTTGTCCATACGGAAGGATCTCCAGCATTGGTCACCTCACTACAACAAAGAAGCTCTGCAGCTCAAGGTTTGCCAATTTCAATGTTGCTCATTTTAGTTTTTAATCAACGGACTCTCACATCAGCCGAATTTATTAACAAACATTTTTTATTCTTATGAATAGTGTTTCGACAATTCAAAAGATTATTTTCGAAAGCTATTATCCAATTGGGTAAGCAACCATACATACAATAGATATATAAACTTTAATTTAAAACTTATCCAATATTTCCATCTTATACCAGTTGATAACTCTTGCTTATTTAATCTTATATTCACTTGCAGCACCCTCTATAAAAAAAGGTTCAAAATGCCAAGTTCACACATGAATGTGTTGTTGAATTAGTACATCACGTTTGCACACAACTTTCTAGTTTGAGCTATCAGCAGATCATTGGTTTTCTTCAAAATCCAATGCCACAATCAATCTGGCATTATGTCATTGTAAACGGGATTGAAGAGATTCTAGAAACCCTTTTAAATCATTTTTTAAATTTTTTCTTGAAAAATTATTTAAAAGTGAGTGCATTTCGGTTTTTTTTGTCAGTCCATAGTTAACTCTAACAGAATTTCCTAACGGCAGGGGGTTTGTTGTAATAAACACCAAAAGTTGACTCCACTTGTAATTGTTTTCAAACTGAGCAGCTAAATTATAATTTATTAATTGAAAAACATATAGCAAATAGTAAATAGTGAAGATAAATGGTTGAATTCACCACTGTCATCAAAACTATCTTAAAGATGAAATAAAAGCAGCACTCATGAATGAAAAACATATATAAAAAAGTGAAGATGAATAAATAAACACTAATATAGGCTACTTCACAAGTAGTAGTTCAATAAATAAAATAAATAAAAATTCTTACTAGAATCTTATCGGAGAAAAATAGTAAGCTGGTAATAAAAAAATCTGAGGATGATAGACGTTTAGGGTTTTTATTTTTAATGATGTTTATTATAAGTATTAGAGCATTAAAAGGAATTTGTATATATAAAATTAGGACTAGTTTGGAAATATGTCAATTTTGGAAGGATAGACTAAGAATAAAATATTTAAAAAATCATTTAACGATTTAGAATTCTAGTTAAACATAAGAAATTATAAAGTTATTTTGGATAGTTGTAAGTGGGTTGACTGTGTAAAAAAAGAAACAAAAACAATTTAATATATGTAATTCAATACCATTAAATTATAACTAAAAAAAATAAATAACCCTTTGGTCGGGTTGATAATTGGGCTAATGGATTCTAATAGTAAAATACTATTTTGGATATTTTTAAAAAATGTAGAGACTAAATTAGTAGGGAAAATAAAAAAGAAATAGGAACTTTTTGGGTAAAAAAATGGAAAATCGCAAACTATTTGAAATTTTTAAAAAAGTTCAGGGCTAATATGGAAATTGCTGTTTATTTAATATTAAATTTCAAAAAAAGAAAAACAAAAATAAAGAAAACAACTTGTAATTTTGCATCATTTATGCATGATTAGCAATCGTATCTATGTACCACAATGAATGTGATTTGGTAACAAATAACGCTCATTCATCAGACTAATATTTTTAGTTCGTATCGCTTTTATCGTAGATATTTATATTTATGTTCTTTTAATGATAATGAATGTAAATTAATTATTTTTTTAAGAATAGCAAAGAAGACAAAATATAACTTTCTTTCGGTCACGAAGAAAGAGTATCCATTCATGAAATTTACATTTTTATTTTTCATTTTTTATTTTTACTAATTTAAGTACGAGATCTTGGCATGGAAAAAAGTTTGAGTTTTAAAATTAGTATTGAAAAACTACACTGAGTATTTTTAGTATCATAGTATTTGTGGACTATACTTCACGAATAAATGATAGAAAAAGACTATAGTTCATATCTTTTATTCATGAATGTCAATGTTGCTAAAAAAAGATTATTTCACTTTTTTGGTCCTAGTTTTGGATACTCATTTTTGTTAATGCCATTTGTTGAGATTTTTCTTTAAGAGGAAATTACAATTTAACTATCCAGTTAAAATTCTTATTCATGCGGAACAACTATTTTGATGTTATTACAATTTACCCCCCTCCCGTTAATATTCTTGTGTTAAAATTAACTGAGAGAGGGGTAAAATTGTCTTTTGACCTTTTTATTTTTTTAAAAAATAAATTTTAAAAGCATTAAAATAAATTAAATAAAAAAAATTTTAACTAGATTTCCATCATCTATTTTGAGATGGACAGTGGAGATCAATTGAAAAAAAAAATTAAAAATTAAATAAAAACAAAATAAAAGATTAATATTAACCAAAAATCCAACTTGAACCCATCATCATTTTCTTCATCTTTCAGATCTCTTTCCTCTTGAACCCATCATCATCATCTTTTTAATCTGTTCAAAATATCATTAATAGTTCTTCATCAGTTAATCAACAGTTATTCATTATCATAAAAAATCCAACCCTGCACCCATCATCATCATTATCATCATCTTCACCGGTTCACCATAAAAAAATCAACAACAGTCACCAGTTGAAAAAAATCATCAACCCAAATAATCATCAGTTCAACCCCATCAACAAAAAATGAAGATCACCAGTTCAACTCAAATAATTAGAAAAAAAACTGAAGAAAAAATTTGAAAAAAAAAAATTGTTTAGGTTCATTCGAATGAACCCAAATCTGGGTTCGAAGAAGAAGAAAAGAAGAAGAAGAATAAGAAGTGGAAGAAGAGAAGAAGAATAATAATTAGAGAGAGACTGTGATAAGAGACGAGGAGAAGATGATGAGAAAGAGAGAGACTGCAAAAGTTAAATAAAAATTTATTATTTAAATTTTGTATTTAATTATTTAATTTTTAATTTATTATTTGGTCAACTAGGTCAACTTCAATCATCAAAGGTTATTTCGTCTTTTCATCGCTTTGACACTATTCATTGTCAAATGTAATAGAATCTTGTTAACGGGAGGGGGTTAAATTGTAAAAACATCGAAATAGTTGCTCTATCTGAATTAGAATTTCAACTGAATAGTTAAATTATATTGTGATTTTTCTTTAATTATTTGAGTTACTCTGTTCCCATAACATCATTCTTTTAAAAAGACAGAAAGGAAAAGAGCAGAAAAGAGCTTAGAAACTATCCACTCCACCTTACAAACCATCAAAGAACCAAGGCATCGTTCCCAAGTGTATTTAAATAATTGAAGTACATTCTTCTACTTGCTACAACTTTACCATTTGTCTCGTCTCTTTTTTCTTATAGCCAAAATCTCTAAATGGCACAACCACCAGAGATTACTGCAGAAGGTGCACAACCACATGTTGGCCCCGATTCACCACCATTAAATCTTCAGAAAGCCAGTTATGATTTAGAAGAAGGTGAAGGACCATCTGCTGGCCTCTTTTTGCAACAAAATGATCCTCAAGATACCAGTAATATTCAAGGAGGAAGTAATGCACCAATTACGACAACAACAGCTTCTGCAACTCAAGCTCCGGAAGTCAACTGTAAGTAATCATGATAGCTAGTCTCCCTAAACTTAGGAAAATAATTTGCTTATAATTATACATGTAAAACCTTCCATGTTAGCCATTACCAAGTCGTGCATACTTTTAAGTCATATATAAATGCTGTACAAGCCCAACCTACCTAGAGAATTTTTGTAACGATCATGGTTGCTAACAACCAATTCATCAGTAAATCTTGAAAGAAAATAAATACAGACATCTACATTAGAGAATAATTACATATGCAATTAGAATTATCGTTTCTTTATAGTATAGTCTAAAAAAATATGTTGTTGAGGCAAAGTGACAGGACAGGATCGCAATTACTACCGACCATTGTACCTGGCTGCCCGAAGAGGTGATTGGAAAACAGCTAAAAGTTTCATTGATTGTGATCGAAAAGCATTGACTGCCAGCATAACAGACGAATCAGATACCGTGCTGCATGTTGCAGTACTATGTTGCCGATGGGAATTCGTCCTAAAGCTCTTGGAACTTCTATGTCCAGAATCAATTGCAAAGACAAATAAATTTAAATTCACAGCCCTTCACTGGGTTGCACAATCTGGAACCTTAAGGATTGCTAAAGCATTGGTTGAAAAGAACGCTCGTTTACTGTACATGGATGACGCTGATGGAATGAGTCCCCTTCTCAGTTCTATTGTTACTGAAAATAAGGAGTTGGTATGGTATTTTTCTTTAATAACCAGACTTGAGTATCCGTTGTTACCTGATATCCTCTGGAATCTAAATCAAACTGGTTTTTTGGGTAAGAAATAACAATAAATAAAAGCCAATAATACAGCCCGCACAAATTTATATAGTCTTACAATCTGTCTTTTTTGTGTCACAATTTCAACAGATGTATCCTTGTATTTCTTCCGAAAACATCCTGAATTGGCTCTTCACAAACACACTGCTTTGCTCTTCTCGTTGGCAAGTAAGCCTTCACACTTTTTTAGCGGGAGCAGTCTTGGATTTTTTAAGAGATGTATCTATAAACGTAAGTGTCTTGTCCTTGAACAACTTTTTAATTACTTAACTGTGCCAGTGTATTAAATATGTATAGTCCAATTTTGATGGTTTCTTGTTGGACGTTCAAGTTGTTCCTGCAAATATGGAAGAAATCCCAGGAAGCATAGAAGGCTCTCCAACTCCAGCATTACAACCAAGAAGCTTTGTGGCTCGAGGTTTGCAAATACTATATTTGTATTAGCATTACTCTTTAAATTTTTTAAATCAACAAATTCTCACATCAACCAGATTAGTTACCAAGCATGTTTGTTGTTATGTACAGCATTTCAACTATTCAAGAGATTACTTTGGAAAGCAATTGGACAACTGGGTAAGTACCCATGTAGAATCCTCTAGATATGTAATAAGTAGAGAAAATTCCAGCAAATGGTATTAAAGTTAATCTGAATTTGAAAAATGACATTGAACTATTGATATATATATATATATATATATATATGTTTTCACTATCAATTATCACAAGCTATAATTCATAAATAAAAAAGTTTAGTTTAGGAATAAAGGAGGATAATTGTAATCTTTTGTGGACCTTTGTTTGCAAATTATAATTCGCGATGGCATTAAAATTTTTTTTTTTTAATAGTTTGGTATCATGTTTTAAACTCAAACTAATTTTAGTATAATAACAGAAAAAAAAAAAAATCCCTGTAATGGAAAAAAATGGCTGGACCTATTGAGATGGGGTAATTAAGATATTAACATGCATCTCTAATTACACGAGTCTTCTTGTTCTAGTAATTGGTCAAACCGGAACAAATGAATGAAATTTATCCTATATTTCATCTTTTAACCAATTTATGATTTTTTTTTCATATTTTATCTTATTTTCACTTGCAGCACCTTCCATAAAAGTAGTTCGAGAGATGAAGTTGAAACATGAATGTGCCGTTGAATTAGTAAATCTTGTTTGCAAGCAACTTTCTAGCATGCCCTTTAAACAAATATTGCATTTTCTTGAAAATCCGAACCCCATTATGAGAATTGCCGTTGCAAATGGAATTGAAGAGATTGTAAGTACCCTTTTACAATATTTTCCAGAGTTAATGAACCACCGTGTGAAACGTCAACCTCGGGCTCAACGGAACATATTGCAAGCTGCTATTGAGAATCGACAAGAAAAGATAGTCAATATAATAAAAGAGATCTCTCCAACAGCTACAAAGAATTTGTGTGGAAAAGCAGGGGGATTAGAAAACACTACTTTACACCTGGCAGGGAAATTAGCCCCTGCTTTTAAACTACATTCAGTATCGGGAGCAGCTTTACAAATGCAAAGAGAATTGCAGTGGTTTAAGGTATTGAAATTAATTGAAAACTGTTCATATTTGCCATTGGAAATTAAAGCAGCCATAGGTCAGTGCAATAATCTGCGGCCATCCATTTGAAATGTAAATTGATTTTTTAAACTTTTATTACAAAGTGATTGTCATTTACCTTACAAGAATTTATTACATATACTAGTGTTGATAACAAATCCTACCACACTTCATTTAATATAGTGATAATTCCAAAAAATTTATTGTAGTTTGCAAAAATATCTATTTTACCACTATAGTTTCATTTTTATCCAAAGTTCCATCTGATATTAAAAAATTAACAAAAAATGATCATTTTACTCCTTATAACTTCATCATCAATTTGTGACTATCGGAGGTACTATCATCATTTCACACATCTTCAGAAGATATTTTAAGTGTTTTTATTAATTTCAGTAGAGATTTTAGATAAAAATGAAACCATAGGTAGTAAAATAAATATTTTTATAAGCTACAATGAGTTTTTTTTTTAGATTATTACTTTAATATATCTTAATGTTGTGATATTGTGTATGTATGTATGTATGTATGTATCTATATATATATAACATTTTGTCTTATATTGCGTAGGAGGTGGAGAAAATTACACACCCTAGTCAAAAGGAATTGAAAAATTTGAACCACAAAACAGCAAAAGAAGTGTTCTGGGAAGCGCACGAGGGATTGGCTGCGAGAGGAGAGAAGTGGATGAAGGGTACGGCCAATTCTTGCATGCTTGTTTCAACACTCATAGCCACAGTATTGTTTGCTGCAGCTTTTACAGTACCAGGAGGCAACGTCAATGATAAAGGGACTCCAGTTTTTTTATGGGCGGATGCATTCATTTTGTTCGCTATTTCAGATGCAATAGGTCTGTTTTCTTCTTTGACTTCCCTATTAATGTTCTTAGCTATCCTAACTGCACGATATACAGTTGACGACTTTCTCGAATCATTGCCAAAGAAGTTAATCATCGGTCTTGGCTCTCTCTTTCTTGCTATAGCTGCTATGATAACAGCTTTTGGAGCAACTCTAACTATTATACTTAGCGAGAGATGGGATTGGGTTTCTATGCCAATTGTTTTACTAGCTTCTTTTCCAGTGGCAATATTTGTAATGCTACAACTTCCCTTGTTCATCCAAATGGTCCAGTCAACATATGGACGAAGCATTTTTCATGCTTGACCATCAAAAGACTTTTAATAACTGCAAATGTATGTTATTGAATGTAAAAGGCTTTTTGAGCCTTAATAAACAATTTTATGGTATATATCCTGAATTCATAAAATTAATTACTATATGAAATCTTATCAAATACTTTGCGAGTCTCTAAGGCCTCGTTTGGCATGTGGGATTAGATTGGATAATTTTCATAGGATTAGATTAGATTAGATTAGATAGGATAGGATTGGATAAATTAGTAATGTATATATGTTTGGGGCAATATGGGATTGAACAAATTAGTGTTGTGATATTTGGTTCAATATGAGATTGGATAAAATCAAATTTAATTAATTAAATTATTTTTAAAAATAAGTAAATAGCTGTTAAAAACAAACAAACAAATCGCTCAATAGTTGAAGAAAATCACCCAGTTCGTCACCACCAGGTCCATTAATCCACCTCTACGTCTCACTAATGCCACCGCCGATCGGTTCTTCTTCATCAGCACCGATCAATTCTCCAGTGCCGCTGATGGATTCTTCTTCATCAGCGTCAATCAATTCTCTAGTACCGCTTATCGTCCAACACCGCTAATCGATTCTCCACGTTGACTACACTGCTTCTATTTTCTCTCTTGATTCTTCTTCTTCTTCTTCTATTTCTTTTTATCTTCTTCATGGTTGCAAAAAGAGTTTTCAAAAATTCCAAAAAAGAAAAAAAAAGGGTCGAGGGATATGGGATTCATTTATCCCGACTGTGTGGGTAGATTTCATTTAACGCATCACAACGGGTTAAAAAATTGAGATGGGACTGGTTTTTCCAATCTCACGCTCTTACCAAACATGGGTTCAGATTGAATTTAATCCAAACCCATGTAACAAACATGGCGTAAGTGTATTGATATTCACTTGCTCATTTTGACCTATATAGACACTTTTCCCAAACAATTTTATAATATTCCCCATGAATTATTACAAATTTTACATGGGACTAAGTAAAACATATACAAGTTTGAAAATTTTGAAGTCCCATTATGAGGTAAAAAATTATTTATCTTTCTAAAGGTCATGAGAAATTTTTGAATCCTAAAAGCTTGTCTCCAACACCTTTTGGATATGATTTAATTGGATTTGGAAAATTTGGAACGTGATGCTTTATCTTTATATTATAATATGAATACACAAAAAAGGGACTCTAAGATAAGGTATATATACACATAGAAAAAACAGAGCATCAAAACAGAGTAGTGTGTACTTGTGAGAAAGCATAGCATCAAAAACGTCTGTACAATGACAATGGAGAAGGAGGAGGTGTTATGTGTCTGACAACATGACAATAAAAGTGAAGGGTTTGCCAAAAACAGTGAAATAGAGTATGAAGAGACAATGCAAGCCTTGATAGGTGCTTCTAGAAGAAGAAGATCATCAAAGGCATGTCTTTTTTTTTTTTTTTTGGGTGTTTTTGGAAAATGTTAGTTTTGAATGATATATACTCTAAAATTGTTAGTGGAAAAGCACTTATAAATTAGTTTTTGAGAAGTAGTAAATGTATATTTATTAAGTGGGTGTGGAAGACTTGGTTTGAGAATTTATTTGGTCTTAGAAAGTGGTTTGGATTGTGTTTGTTGATCTTAATAAGTGCTTGTATAGAAATTGGTTTTTGAGTAAATGCCTTCAATAACGGTTTTTAGGAAAGCTCTTGTTAAAGGAGTGCTTTTAACAAGTGTTTCAGGCACTTTTCTTATTTAGAATGTGCTTTCTAGAAAAGTATATTGTAAGTGGTTAAATATAGCATATGATTGTTTGAGAATTACTTGATCTCAAAAGGTGTTTTTGATTATGTTGTACCTCAAAGAGTGTTTAGAAGTGCTTTCATATAAATAGCTTTTGAAAAATCATTGAAAAATCACTTCGAAATTACTTTTCAAAATACTAACTCTTTATTACCTTTTTGGTTTTAGAAGCGCTCTCTAGAGAAGTATCTAGAAAGGGCTTATACAACACATGCTTTAACAATTTTTAGGTCTCAAAAAGTGCTTTAGATTCTGTAACACTATAATGTAAACACATGACAATTATACAATGTCCATGTTGTATTATAAATTATGCAGTTAGAGAGAACAGGGCTAAAGAGCTTGAAGAAAAAACTAAAACATGAAATTAAACGGAAGCTTGGCAATGCTACTCTTCATTATGCACATGCGCGTTGTAAAAAAGTAAAGAGGTGTAGGTTTTTACTTTTTTAAAACAAATATTCAAATGTGGTGGCATGTTTATGTAATCTAATTGAAGTATAGATTTTCGGCACAGTTGTGGTATAAACATGGTGCTTGTAGTTTCATTAATATATTTGTAGGTAGCTGTTGATGGTCCATTCACTCATCTTCTTGTTTCTGGTTTCAGGCCATCTCTGGATTGATAGAAAATATTATGCTAAATCTGTGTTTGCCAGTTACATACCATACACTTGGACTTCTCTATTTTACACTTGGTAAAACTAAAAAAGCTGTAGGTTTCTATGAGAGTGATGCAGAAATTAACCCCAAAAGTTTAACTCTATGGTAAAGACCTTGTTGTTTGGATTTTAATAATTTCTTATTGAATGAATTGCACAACACCCCTCTAAGGTTTGCCTAAAAACAGATAGAAACATATTTACCCTTTTATTATACAACACCCCTATTCCGTTAGTCAAATTCTGTTAAGGTTAGTTAACCTAATTTGACTTACGGACAATTTCATCTTTTGCTTTTTTATTTTCTTTTAAATTTTAAAATTATAAAAAATAATTAAGAATTTAAAAATAATTAATTTAAAAAATATAAATTAAAAAATTGTAAAAAAATTTAGCAAATAAAAAGGAACTAATGATAAATTTTTTTTTTTTAAAAAAAAAAAAAAAGAGATCCCCACCATCCATCATAGGATTGAATGATGGGGATTAATTTAAAATTAAAAATTAAAAAAAAAATTGCCCAAAAAAAAAGTAAAATAAACATTTTTGCGTTCCAAATCAGTGTTGACTACTAACCATTCAACTTCTCCATTCTTCATCAACAGTGGTGACACCAAACCAGATTAGATTCTTCAACTTGTTCAACCAATGTTCTTCAACCTATAGATTGACAAAGACTTAACAAATAACATCAACCTAGATCAACAAACACTGGGGTTCATCGACAATATGTGTTTTAAACCTAAATCGCCATTTGGTATGAGCCCTACTCAGGTTTGTTGGATGAACCTGCCTAGCGGGTATGAACCCATATGGGTTCATCATCAAATGATTCAATGATTTCGGTTTGAAACTCAAATCGTCTAGTGGTTTCCTTGGAAGAGATACATGAAAGTAGGAGAGAGGGGAGTGTTGTTGTTGGAGGAAGGGAGAGTGGTTGCAAAGGTTTGAAGTAAGGTGGTGAGTGAGGAAGAAGAAGCGATTTTTTTTTTTTTTTTTAGGTTGGTTTGTGATTTTTTTTTTGTTTGTTTGTAGATTTTTTTATTTGTTTGTGATTTTTTTTTCCCTAGATTGAAGATCTAGAATTCATGCAATTTGGGTTGAACCCAGAATTTTTTTTTTTTCCATTTTTGTTTTGTTTTATTTATTTATTTATTTTTACTTCAAGAGATTTTTTTTTTCCTGATTTTTTTTTTCCTTTGAAGAAGGGTCCTTTTTGTTTGAACCCAGACCTTTTTTGTGATTTTTTTGGTTTGCCAGAACTTGAATGAAGATTTGGGTGGGTTCAACCCAAACTAGATTTTTTTTTTTTCATTTTTGTTTCATTTTGATTTTTTCCTTTTGCAACTTGCTAGGATGATGATTGGTTGATGATGATCTTTGTTATGTGCTGAAGATCGTTGAACTTGCTGGGACGATTAACTTTAATGAACTGACCATTGGAAAAGGAAAAACTTAGATCTTCCGTGAAAAATTATGATTAAATGTAGGTAGAGATCCATTCTCCAAATTGGATCTCCACCGGTCATTATTTTAATGGATGGTAGAGATTGGATCTCCATCCCTAAAAACATATTTTTTTAAATTAAAAAATATATATATTTTTTTATTAATTTTTAATTTTTCTAAAAAATAATTGTTAATAATATTCATTATCCATCAAGAATATAGACGGTAGAGATCTATCAATTTTTTATTTTTATTTTTATTTTTTATGTTTTATTTTTTAAATTAAATAAGGTAAAATAATTTTCATTTATTATTTTATTTTATTTTTTCATAAAAATTTCATTTAAATTGGTTAAACTTTTTTAATTAATGTTGTAATTTGAAAGAAAATAAATAAATTATTAATTTCTCAAATATTAAGGGTCGTTTCGTCATTTGACAAAATTCATGGTCAACAGTGAAAGTTGACATAAGTCAACTGACGGTATGGGGTTTTGGTGTAATAAAAGTGTAAATGTGTTTATATCTATTTTTAGGCAAACTTGAGGGGGACGTTATGCAATTCTTTCTTTCTTATTATAAGCTTACATATTAAATAACAATTATATTATATAATATCTATTTTAATAGGGTTAGATAAGTGATCTATTAATTAGATTCTAGAGATATCCACTGTCTATAGGCTTTAGTATATAGAAACTCAATACTAATAAAATTAAGGTTAATGAGAATCTAATTTGAGTTAGTATATAAATAATATTATAAGGGTTATGGTTCTCAAGTTAAATCAACATACATAAAATTTTTGCTTTTGTTCTCCTTCCTCATTCAAGAAGAAAACTATAAAGCATCTTCAGGTGATTTGATTGTGGAAGACTTTATCATTCTTTAATTTGTCAATATGGATTCAAGTATATCTTTTCTGTAATAATTATTGATGATTTGACGTGAGATTTTGGATTTTAGTGTTGGTTTTCATCTATTAAAGTTTTTTATAACAAGTGGTATCAGAGCCAATTCATGTTGAATCATTGAGAGTTTTTTTTTTTTTAATTCTCCATTGATATATTGTTGTTGTAATGAAAGCATGAAGAAAAATTAATTATGGTGTCTTTCATGTTTTTTATGAGTGCTTTTAGAAAATAATTGAAGAATAAATACTTAATTGTAGACTATGTTTATGTTAATGCCGTCAAATATATATGACCAAATAATGACACGTATTCGTCAAATCATTACCTAAACTCCTCCGTAATCTTATTCAATCAGGTTTTCTTGGTAAGAGCCAACAATCTAGTCTTATTATTTCAACAAATTTGATTCTATAATGAACTTTTATTATGTTGCAACTTCAACAGATATAGCCCTGTATTTTGTCCGAAGATATCCTAATTTGGCTCTTGCCAATGACGAGTTTGGGACTTCTTTGCTCTTCTGGTTGGCAAATAATCCTTCGTACTTTTTTAGCGGCAGCATCTACAAATGTAAGTATCATGTCCATAAATAACATTTTATTTGAGAGATTATTTACTAAAATCCTTATGAAAGAAATTGAAACTTAATTCAACAAATGTAAAGGATCCTGTTTATACACAACTTTTACTTAAATGTGCCAATATATCAAATATATATATATGGAGTCGTCTACAATACACTTGGTATCGATACACATGAACTGATTACATTTTAAAATTACTTATTGTATGTAGAATGTGTCTATATATGTGTGTATAAAACTTTTTCATGGTTTCTTCTTTTTAGTTCAAGTTGCTCAAGCTGAAGAGTTTCTGGCATTAGTCACCTCAATACAATCAGGAACCTCTGTTACTCAAGGTTTGCAAAGTTTATATTTGTTTCAATATCTGTTACTCTTCAAATTCTCTAAATCAACATATTCTCACATTCAGCAGATTAATTAGTTAATTACCTAACTTACCTTATTCCTATGTACAGCATTTCAACCATTCAAGAGATTACTTTGGAAAGCTACTGCACTACTAGGTAAGTAACCTAGTAAAATACTCCAGATATATATAGTATATAGAAAAACATGGTTGACCTTCTTTGGGAATTTGGTTCAAATATAAACATACATCTAAAATTTATCCAATATTTATCTTCTACTGACATATAACTTTTAAATATTTTATCTTATTTTCACTCGCAACACCTTCTATAAAATTGGTTCGGGATGCGAAGTTGAAACATGAACTGCTGTTGATTTAATAAATTATGTTTGCACACAACTTGCTAGCATGAGCTTTCAGGAAATCATTGTGTTTCTTCAAAATCCAATTTTCATCTTGGGTGAAGCCACTGTAAGTGGAATTGAAGAGATTGTAAAGACCCTTTTAAAACATTTTCCAGACCTAATCTACTTTGACGTAATATCTCAAAGAAACATATTACAAGTTGCTATTGAATATCGTCAGGAAAAGATTTTCAATATAATAAAAGACATTTCTCCAGCAACTGCTAAGGAGTTGTGTTCACATCAGCTGGAAAAGGAAGGCGTCACTTTACACTTGGCAGGGAAGTTGGCTCCAGCATTTAAGTTATTTTCAGTTTCTGGTGCAACTTTCCAAATGCAAAGAGAATTACAATGGTTTAAGGTATTGAAATTAAGTTTAATTAATTTAGAAATAATCCATGTATCTTGAAATGGTACATTGATTTTTTTTAACTTTAACCACTAAGTGTTTAATCATTTACCTTATCGGATTTATTGAAAATATCTACGGTAGTGTACTAATCTTAGTACAAGTAGTTTATTATATACTATTAATTATATACAAGTATAGTACTTTTATTTTAAGTTAATATTGAAATGGGTCAAAAATTTATTGAGACTAATTTAAATTAATCAATACTTACATGTTTTGGATGTTTACTCTCGTAACTTGAGGCCCATACTTAACAAGTCATAATGATGTTATCATATATAGTAGATATAACATTATCCATTAGCATATCAAATATATGGCTATGTGATGTGTATGCGCTTGTCTTATGTTGTGTAGGAGGTGGGAAGAATTACTTGCCCCATTTACAAGCAATGGAAAGATAGAATGATCAAACATCAAAAGATGTTTTTAGGAGAGAGCACAAGGAGTTGGCCGAGAAAGGAGAGAAGTGGATGAAAGATACTGCCAATTCTTGCATGCTTGTTTCAACACTCATTGCCACCGTACTCTTCGCCGTAGCTTTTACAGTACCAGGAGGCAACCTCAATGATAAAGGGGTTTCAATTTTTTTACGGACGAATGCATTCACGATATTTGCTATTTCAAATACACTAGGTTTGTTTTCTTCATTGATGTCCTTATTAATGCTCTTAGCAATCCTAACTGCACGATATGCGATAGATGACTTTCTTGAATCACTACCAAAGAAGTTAATTTTAGGCCTTGGCTCTCTCTTCATTGCCATAGCTGCTATGATAATAGCTTTTGGAGCAACTTTAACTATTGTACTCCATGAGAGATGGCATTGTGTTTTTGTGCCAGTAACTTTATTCGCTTCTTTCCCGGTGGCAATATCTATAATGTTGCAACTTCCCTTGTTTGTCCAAATGGTTCAATCAACTTATGGAGCTAGCATCTTTTGCCCTTAACCATCAAGACTTCGAATAATTTTGAATGCATATGATATTTCATGATTACGACTTCTCTATTTTGTACATGGTGCATATTCTAAATATATCTTATATTATGCCAAACTTTGAATGCTCATTTGAAGTTTTTATTTTGAAGAGCCTAAAGGATTTGAGAGTCTTACAATTGATGTTTTTTTTTTTTCTTACTTGATAATTTGACCAACACTAACACTTTTCCCAAACAGTTTTTATTTTTTTCGATAGCTTTTATAACTTTTAATGCCAAATTTGACAAATTTGAAGGTTTTCATAAAGTTAGACATCCTCAAAACTGTATACAGTCAAGCAAATTGATGTTGTAGAATCTGTGCATGGTTGTGACAACTCTTGTTGCTGTCGTAGTCTTTGCTGCAGCTGTTACAGTGCCTGGAGGCAACTATAGCAACAACATTTCAATTTTCTTAATGCATAAAACAGTTACAGGGTTCATAATTTCAGACACTAGCCCCTTTATCATCTTTAATTCTCTTTCTCTATTTTTCTAGTGAACCATATCTAGTATTAAAAAACCACACAATGCCATGACAATTAGAGAGTGGAGACCGTGGAGGTTTACAACCAACAATTTTTTTTTTTTTTTTTTTATAAATGACAATAAAATTGATGAGATTGTAACTGAAAGGATGTAAGAGGAAAGTACATATTCGTGTAAATTAGTAAAATTACTTTATGCCAGATAAAAACAGCACAGCTGCAGAATTCTGTAAGTAACTATATATTTTAATTAGGTGCATATGTAGCAGGTCTCCTGTATCCCAAAGTGGTGAGTGTGTGTATGACATCCACATCTTGATTTAATCAAGAAGTTGCAGTCATGAATAATTGTGATAACTAGTAGTGGTCAGCGATGGTGAAATCGCAATCATATGTAAAATAATTTTGACAGAAAAAAATATATAAATCTCCGTACTAGACAATAAATATGTATAAAAATTATACATTAGTCTGTAGATAGAGTAGTCTAAAAAATTAACGTAATATTGATTGCAAAGGAACAAGAGAGTATCACAATTACTATACTGAACATTATACAATGCTGCACGGAGAGGTGATTGGAAAACTGCTACACATTTCATTAACGATGATCCAAATGCATTGACTGCCAGGATAACATACACTAAGGTATTGGTTCAATAGAAGATATATATATATATATATATAATTATTCTCTATTGAAATTTTTATTTTAGGATTGTAACAATTCGTTTCCAATGAACACGAGGGTATATCCTATAGAATTCTAAATGCACACACTAAATGACTCCTATAGAATTCGAAGCGCCCAATTGTTTTACGAGCCCAATACCAGAATCTCTCCCTCAACATGCCTCTCATCATTTGGCCCAATTCTAGTCCCAAAATATCCTATCGAATTCCAAATGCACACACAAAAACATGTCCCAGAGAATTCAGAATGCCCAAATTGTTTTACCAGCCAAATTCCAGAATCTCTCCCTCAACATTTTCTCATCAATTGGCCCAATTCGGCAGACAAAATTATAGAATTCTAAATGCACACACAAAAATAAATGCTACAGAATTCTCAATGCCCAAATTGGTTTACCAGCCCAATACCAGAATCTCTCCCTCAACATGTCTCCCTCTCCCCTCAATTGGCCCAATTTCAGACACTAACCGTCAAGCGCTCAAGGTATTTCATTTCTCCCTTTCTTTTTTTTTTTTTTTTTTTTTTTTTTTTTTTTTTTTTAATTGCTCCCTTTATTGGTTTTATTATTTCTTTTTAGATTGCGTTATTTGAGAATATGACCTTTTTTATAGTTTTTAATTAAATGAATTTTGTGATAGTTAAGCATCGTTCCTTTGTAAATGTAATTTGAAGAGTTTATATTGCAATTCCGCTTCTAAAAACAGTGAAAAGAGAGAAAAGAATAAATAAATAAAGAGAACAAGAATTACTTGCTCTTGTCATGAAGGCGGCATATGTGCTGTCTTATTGAGAACGAAAAGTAAAAGATTTTTTTGAGATAAAAAGGAAAAGATCTTTGAATGTGTATATATATATATATATATATAATTTGAAGAATTTATATTACAATTCCACTTCTAAAAACAGTAAAAAGAGAGAGAAAAATAAATAAATAAAGAGAAAAAGCATTACTTGCTCTTGTCATGAAGGCAGCATATGTGATGTCTTATTGAGAACAAAAAAGGAAAAGATCTTTTTGAGATAAAAAGGAAAGGGTCTTTGAATATATATATATATATATATATATATATATATATAGGGGCAGGATCGGGGGACACAAGTTTTGACACAAATTTTGACACGATTTTATTGATCATTGGATGAAGAGGATTTTAATGGTTTAGATTTACTCACACTACTACATACAACTCCATTTTACACTCTACATAAATATTTTCTCTACCCTCTCTCTTCATTATTACATTAGCTCTCTCCTCTCTCTTCATTATTACACTATCTCTCTCCTCTCTCTTCATTATTACATCACCTCTCATCTCTCCCATTAATATTAAAATCTCAATATTTAAATTATTTTTTTCTCACCCAATCCAATTATATTTAAAAACTCATCAAGAAAATTAAAAAAAAGAAAGCAGCAATTGTTTTTTTTTTTTTTAAATTTGATAAATTTATTATTTAAATGATGATTTATTTTTTAAAATAGTTTAAACCAAGCAATTTTTAGTAAGAAAATTTTTACTACCACTAAAAAAAAAATCTTATTTGAAGAACAATTTCTAACCAAAATAAGTAAAATAGATTTTATTTTTCAAAAACAAAAAACACTTAACTAAAAATTTTTTCTTACTAAAAATTGTTTGGTTTAAACTATTTTAAAAAATAAATTATCATTTAAATAATAAATTTATCAAGTTAAAAAAAAAAATTGTAGTTGTTTTTTTTTTTTAAAAAAAAATTTCTTGATGGGTTTTTAAATATAATTGGATTGGGTGAGAAAAAAATAATTTAAATATTGGGATTTTAATATTAATGGGAGAGAGAAGAGATAATGTAATAATGAAGAAAGAAATGAGAGAAAACATTTATGTAGAGTGTAAAATAAAGTTGTATATAGTGGTGTGAATAAATTTAAACCATTAAAATCATCTTCATCCAATTGTCAATAAATCGTGTCAAAATTTGTGTCAAAACTTGTGTCCCCCGATCCTGCCCCATATATATATATATATATAGACTAGAAAATGGTTCCCCCATAATGACGATCAACAAGTGTAAAGTATCCTGTTTATACACAACTTTTTACTTAAATGTGCCAATATATCAAATATATATATATGAAGTCGTCTACAATACATTTGGTATCGATACACATGAATTGATTATATTTTAAAATTACTGATTGTACGTAAAATGTCTCTATTTATATGTGTGTATAAAACTTTTTCATGGTTTCTTCTTTTTGGTTCAAGTTGCTCAAGTTGAAGAGTTTCCGGCATTAGTCACCTCAATACAATCATGAACCTCTGTTACTCAAGGTTTGCAAATTTTATATTTGTTTCAATATTTGTTACTCTTCAAATTCTCTAAATCAACATATTCTCACATTCAGCAGATTCATTAATTAATTACCTAACTTACCTGATTCCTATGTACAGCATTTCAACCATTCAAGAGATTACTTTGGAAAGCTGTTGCACTACTAGGTAAGTAACCTAGTAAAATACTCTAGATATATATATATATATAGTACATAGAAAAGCATGGTTGACCTTCTTTGAGAATTTGGTTCAAATATAAACATACATCTAAAATTTATCCAATATTTATCTTCTACTGACATATAACTTTTAAATATTTTATCTGATTTTCACTTGCAGCACCTTTTATAAAATTGGTTCGAGATATGAAGTTGAAAATGAATTTGCTGTTGATTTATTAAATCATGTTTGCACACAACTTGCTACCATGAGCTTTCAGGAAATCATTGTGTTTCTTCAAAATCCAATTTTCATCTTGGGTGAAGCCACTGTAAATGGAATTGAAGAGATTGTAAAGACCCTTTTAAAACATTTTCCAGATCTAATTTACTTTGATGTAATATCTCAAAACAAGATATTGCAAGTTGCTATTAAATATCGACAAGAAAAGATATTCAATATAATAAAAGACATTTCTCCGACAACTGCTAAGGAGTTGTGTTCACGTCAGCTGGAAACAGAAGGCACCACTTTACACTTGGTAGGGAAGTTGGCTCAAGCATTTAAGTTATTTTCAGTTTCTGGTGCAGCTTTCCAAATGCAAAGGGAATTACAGTGGTTTAAGGTATTGAAATGAAGTTTAATTAATTTAGAAATAATCCATGCATCTTGAAATGGTACATTGATTTTTTGAACTTTAACCACTAAGTGTTTAATCATTTACCTTACCAGATTTATTGAAACTATCTACGATAGTGTACTAATCCTAGCACAAGTAGTTTATTATATATTGTTAATTATGTAAAAATATAGTACTTTTATTTTAAATTAATATTGAAATGGGTCGAAAGTTTGTTGAGACTGCTTTAAATTAATCACTACTTACGTGTCTCAGATATTTACTCTCATAACTTGAGGTCCATACTTAATGAGTCATAATGATGTTATCATATATAGTACATATAACAGTATCCATTAGCATATCAAATTTATGGCTATGTGATGTGTATGCGCTTGTCTTATGTTGTGTAGGAGGTGGGAAGAATTACTTGCCTCGTTTACAAGCAATGGAAAGATAGAAATGATCAAACAGCAAAAGATGTTTTTAGGAGAGAGCACAAGGAGTTGGCTAAGAAAGGAGAGAAGTGGATGGAAGATACTGCCAATTCTTGTATGCTTGTTTCGACACTTATTGCCACCGTACTCTTCGCTGCAACTTTTACAGTACCAGGAGGCAACCTCAATGATAAAGGGGTTCCAATTTTTTTACGGACGAATGCATTCATGATATTTGCTATTTCAAATACTGATTATAAGAGAAGCATATTATGTAATAAACGGATTATGAAATATTAACCAAACACCTTATTGTTTGAAACTTATGAAATAAATGATTATTTTATAAGTAGAGACAACTCCAAACACACCCTAAGACTTACATTGAATGTACTTACAATAATCATGAACACAACAGAACAGTTAAAAAAAAAAAAATGAGGGGGGGGGGGGGGGGGGGGGGGGCACGGGGGGTGTTGGAAAAAAAGGAATATGAACTTCTCCCTATCATGAAGAAAGGATATCCTTTCATGAGAAACACATTGGTTTCTAATTTAGTTACCTCAGTTATCTCTTGCCAAAAACACAATTCTTTTTAAAAGAAAAGAAAAGAACAGAGTTTAGAATATAAACTTCTCCCTATCATGAAGAAAGCTTATCCTTTCATGACAAACATATAGGTTTCTAATAGAGTTAGTTATGTTATCCTTTGCCCAAAACACCATTCTTTTAAAAAGAAATTATTAAAAAAAAAAAAAAAAAAAAGGGCTTAGGATATTAATGAGAATTAGAATAGAACCTAAGCACTCCACTTAACAAACAATCAAAGAAGTAAGGCATTTTTCCCAAGTGTATTTAAACTATGGGTGAAGATATTACCACCCACAAATATGATTTTCACACCCATTAATTAAATTTAAAAATTTGGACATAAATTAAGCACCCATAAATATACCAATATTAATTCTATTTAAATGACATTAACTATATTCACTCAAAACAAAATTTATACATATATTCTTTCTTAATTTCTCTTAAACATAGATCTTAACCCTTACCCTAATATTACACTTCATGAAAAAGAAGAAAAATCCATACTTGAAGGTTGAAGCCATCAAATTTTTCACAAAGGATGAGATTTTATTTTATGTTTTAAACAATCTTTACTGTTTAAATTAATACAAAATAAAATTTGAAAATATTGTTTCGCATTTAAAAAAAAATCTAATGAATCATTTGATATACATATAATTCATAAACTTTGGTTATTTTATTATTATTTTGTAGATTTTTTGTTTTGGATATTTATTTGCTTTGTCAACTTAAAATTTAAATTACCCATGAGTTATAATAAGTAGAATTCAGCACTATTAAACTACAAGTACTAAAAACAGTTAACCTTTTAGTCGAGTTGACTATTTAGCTAATGGATTGTAATAGTAAAATACTATTTTTCATATTTTTCAAAAATGTACTAAATTTGTAGGAAAAACAAATAGAAAATAGGAACTTTTTGGGTAAAAAATGAAAAGATCACAGACTATTTGGAATTTTTAAAAAGGTTCAGGACCAATCTGGTAATTGACATTTCATGTCAACCTTCAAAAACAGAAAAAAAAAAAAAAAAAAAAAAAAAAAAAAAAACTAAAATTAAGCAAACAACTTGTAATTTTGCGTCATTCATGCATGATTAGCAATCATATCTATGTACCAAATCCAATGTGGTTTGGTAACAAATAATACTCATTCATTATACTAATATCTCAAGTTCGAATCACTTCTTATCATAGATATTCAAATTTATGTTCATTTAATGATAATGAGCACAAATTAATTATTTTTTTTCAAGAACAATGAAGAAAACAACAGAGAAGACAAAATATATCTTCTTTCTGACGAAGAAAGGGTGTCCTTCCATGAAAAATACAGTTTTTTTCCTTTCTGTTTTTGCAAAAAAAAAAAAAAAAATGATTATAATTTTTTGGTGCTAGTTCATATACTCACTTTTGTTAATGCTGTTTGTTGAGATTTTTCTTTAATTATTTGAGTACTTATTCGTTACCAAAACATTATTCTTTTAAAAATAAAAGAGCAAAAGAACTGAAAAGAGCTTAGAATATTATTGATAATTAGAAACTATCCACTCCACCTTACAAACCATCAAAGAAGCAACGCATCTTTCCCTACTGTATTTAAACAACTGAAGTGCATTCTTCAATTTGCTACAACTTTACCACTTGTCTCTTCTCTTTTTTATTGCGAGCATCATCTATAGCCAAAATCTCTAAATGGCACAGCCACCAGAGATTACTGCTGGAGGTGCACAACGAAATGCTGGCCCCGATTCACCACCATTTAATCTTCAGAAAACCAGTAATGATTTAGAAGAAGGTGCACAACCATCTGCTGGTCGAGTTTTGCAACAAAATAATCCTCAAGATGCCAGTAATATTCAAGGAGGAAGTAATGCACCAATTATGACAACAGCAGCTTCTGCAACTGAAGCTCCGCAAGTCAACTGTAAGTAATCATAGCTAGTCTCCCTTAACTTAGGAAAATAATTTGCTTATAATTATACAAGTAAAACCTTCCATGTTAGTCATTACCAAGTCGTACTTGTATATTTTTAAGTCACATATAAATGCTCGTACCAACCCAACCTAGAGAATTTTTATACCAAACTCCACACAGAGGTGACTGGAAACAATCACGATATGATCACGGTTGCTAACAACCAATTCATCAGTAAATCTTGAAAGAAAATAAATACAGACATCGACATTAGCGAATAATTATATATGTAATTAGATTTATCATTTATAGTATAGTCTAAAAAAAAATATTGTTGATGCAAAGTGACAGCACAGGATCGCAATTACTACCAACCATTGTACCTGGCTGCACAAAGAGGTGATTGGAAAAGAGCTAAAAGTTTCATTGATCGTGATCCAAATGCATTGACCGCCAGGATATCAGACGACTTAGATACCGTACTGCATGTTGCAGCAGAATGTTGCCGATGGGAATTCGTCCTAAAGCTTTTGGAACTTCTATCTCCAGAATCAATTGCATTAACAAATAAATCTGGATCCACAGCCCTTCACTATGTTGCACAAGCTGGAACCTTAAGGACTGCTAAAGCATTGGTTGAAAAGAATGCTGATTTACTGCACAGCGTTACTGAGGGCGTAATGACTCCCCTTGTCCATTCTATTCTTCGAGAAAATAAGGAGTTGGTGCGGTATTTTTGTTTGAAAACCAGAGTTGAGAATCCTTCATTACCTAGGATCCTTCAGTGGCTCAATCAAATAGGTCTTCTTGGTAAGAACTAATAATATATAAAAGCCTTTAATACAGCTCACACAAATTCATATAGTCTTACTATCTGTCTTTTTTGTATCGCAATTTCAACAGATGTATCCTTGTATCTCTTGCGAAAATATCCTGAGTTGGCTCTTCACGAAAAGGCTAAATTGTTCTTCCTGTTGGCAACAAAACCTTCACACTTTCTTAGCGGGAGCAGTCTTGGATTTTTTAAGAGATGGATCTATAAACGTAAGTGTCTTGTCCTTGAACAACTTTCTACTTAACTGTGCCAGTGTATTAAACATGTGTAGTCCAATTTTGATGGTTTCTTGTTGGACGTTCAAGTTGTTCCTGTAAATATGGAAGAAATTCAAGGAAGCATAGAAGGCTCTCCAGCATTAGAACCAAGGAGATCTGCGGCTCGAGGTTTGCAAATATTATATTTATCTTAACATTACTCTTCAAAACTTTTAAATCAACAGATTCTCATATTAACCAGATTAGTTTCCAAACATGTTTTGTTGTTATGTACAGCATTTCAGCGATTCAAAAGATTACTTTGGAAAGCAATTGCACAACTGGGTAAGCGCCCATGTAGAATCCTCTAAATATATAGAAAGTAGAGAAAATTCCAACAGATGGTACTAAAATTAGCTTGAGTTTGAAAAAGGATATCGAACTATTGAATTAATTTTTTTCTTTTTATTTTATTTTTTTACCATTATCGTTTATCTCAAACTATAATTCATAAATAAAGAGGACTAGCTTGCGAACAAGGGCAACTATAATCTTTTGTGGTCCTTTGTTTGCAAATTATAGTTTACAATTGTTTAAAAAAAAAAGGAAAATCTGAGAAATCCCGTAAAATGGAAAATAATATCATTAAACTTCATTTTTGAACTAAATAAGGGTTGGTTTCACATTAGTTTTATTTTCGATGACATTATTTTAATAATATCACTCAAAAAATTATTTTAATAGTTTGATGTCATAATTTAAACTCAAACTAATTTTAGTGTCACAACATGAAAAAAAAAAAAAAAAAAAAAAAAATTCCCTATAGTGGATAAGCATGGTTGACCTCTTTGAGATGAGAAAATTAAGGTATTGACTTACATCTACAGTTAACTGTGTCTACTTATTATAATAATTTGTCAAACCTCAAGCATAAGAATGAAATTTATCCAATATTTCAACTTCTAACCAATTTATGACTTTTTCATAGTTTATTTGATTTTCACTTGCAGCACCATCCATAAAAGTAGTTATGGATATGAAGTTGAAACATGAATGTGCCGTTGAATTAGTAAATCTTGGATGCACACAACTTTCTATCATGCTATTTCAGCAAAGAATTCTTTTTCTTCTATTTCTGAACTACATTATGTCAACTGCCGTTACAAATGGGATTGAAGAGATTGTAAGCACCCTTGTACAATATTTTCCAGAGCAGATTGGCAACCATGTGATACCTCGACGGAACATATTGCAAGTTGCTATTGAGTATCGACAAGAAAATATAGTCAATGTAATAAAAGACATCTCTCCAATAATCACAAAGAATCTGTGTGTCAAAGTAGTGGAATCAAAAAATACTACTTTACACCTAGCAGGGAAATTGGCGCCTCCTTTTAAACTACGTTCAGTATCTGGAGCGGCTTTACAAATGCAAAGAGAATTGCAGTGGTTTAAGGTATTGAAATTAACTTAGAACTACTCATGTTTAACATTGGAAATCAAAGAAGCTATAGGTGAGTACAATAATCTATAGTTGTCCAGTTGAAACGTAAATTGATTTTTTAAACTTTTATCACAAAGTGATTAATCATTTACTTTACAAAAATTTATTATATATAATGATGTGACAATGGATATATCATGCTTTATACATAGTTCATTTTGTCTTGTGTTGTGTAGGAGGTGGAGAAAATTACACTCCCTTATCAAAGGGAAGAGCAAAATTGGATAAGAAAACAGCAAAAGATGTTTTTTGGGAAGCGCACAAGGAATTGGCTGTGGAAGGAGAGAAGTGGATGAAGGATACAGCCAATTATTGCATGCTTGTTTCAACACTCATTGCCACGGTATTGTTTGCTGCAGCTTTTACAGTACCGGGAGGCAACATCAATGATAAAGGGACTCCAGTTTTTGTACGGGCGAATGCATTCATGTTGTTTGCTATTTCGGATGCAATAGGTTTGTTTTCGTCTTTGACTTCCCTATTGATGTTCTTAGCTATCCTAACTGCACGATATGCAGTTGATGACTTCCTCGAATCATTGCCAAAGAAGTTAATCATTGGTCTTGGCTCTCTCTTTCTTGCTATAGCCTCTATGATAACAGCTTTTGGAGCAACTCTAACTATTATACTCAGTGAGAGATGGCATTGGGTTTCTGTGCCAATTGTTTTGCTAGCTTCTTTCCCAGTGGCAATATTTGCAATGCTACAACTTCCTTTGTTTATCCAAATGGTCCAGTCAACATATGGACGAAGCATCTTTCATGCTTGACCATTAATAGACCTTGAATAACTGCAAATGTATGTTATTGCATGTAAAAGGCTTTTTGAGCCTTAATACACAACTATGTGGTATATATCTTGAATTCATAAAATTAATTACTATATGAAATCTTATCGAATAGTTTGCGAGTCTCTTAGTGTATTGATGTTCACTTGCTCCTTTCAACCTACATAGACACTTTTCCCAAACAATTTTATAATATTGCCCATGAATAACAAGTTTTACATGGGACTGAGTAAAACATATACCAAGTTTGAAAATTCTGAAGTTCCATTATGAATTAAAAAATTCGTTATCTTTCTAAAAGGTTATGAGGAATGTTTGAATTGTAAAAGCTTGTCTCCAACACCTTTCAGATATGATTTAATTGGATTTGAAAAATTTGGAACGTGATGCTTTCTATTTATATTATAATACAAATACCAAAAAAAAAAAAGGACTCTATATAAGATAAGCTATATATACACAGTTACACACAAAAAACAGAGCATGAAAACATAGTTGTGTGTACTTGTGAGAAAGCAGAGCATAAAAAACTTTTGTACAATGACAATGGAGAAGGAGGACGTGTAATGTGTTTGACAACATGACAATAAAAATGAAGGGTCTGCCAAAAAGAGTGAAACAGAGTATGAAGAGACAATGCAAGCCTTGATGGGTGCTTCCAGAAGAAGAAGATCGTCAAAGGCATGTCTTTCTTTCTTTCTTTCTTTTTTTTTGGGTGTTTTTGGAATATATTAGTTTTGAATGATACATACTTTAAAAGGGTTTGTGGAAAAGCACTTATAAGTTAGTTTTTGAGAAGTAGTTAATGTATATATTAAGGGGGTGTGGAAGACTTGGTTTGAGAATTTATTTGGTCTTAGAAAGTGGTTTTGATTGTGTTTGTTGATCTTAATAAGTGTTCGTAGAAAGGAGTGCTTTTAACAAGTGTTTTAAGTACTTTTCTTATTTAGAATGTCCTCTCTAGAAAAGTATATTGAGAGTGGTTAAATATAGGACATGACTTTTTAAGAATTTATTGATCTCAAAAGGTGCTTTGATTATGTTTTACCTCAAAGAGTGTTTGGAAGTGCTTTCATACAAATAGCTTTTGAAAAATCACTTCGAAATTACTTTTCAAAAAACTAACACTTTATTACCATTTTTGTTTTAGAAGTGCCCTCTAGAGAAGCATGTAGTAAGAGGCTTATACAACACATGCTTTAACCAATTTTTAGGTCTCAAAAAGTGCTTGTGATTATGTAAACACTGCAATGTAAACACATGACAATGATACAATGTCTGTGCTGTATTATGAATTATGCAGTCAGAGAGAAGAGGGAGGCTGAAGGGCTTGAAGAAAAAACTAAAACATGAAATTAGATGGACGCTTGGCGATGGCACTCTTCACTATGCACATGCGCATTATAAAGAGGTACATGTTTTTACTTTCGTAAAACAAGTATTCAAATGTGGTAGCATGTTTATGTAATCTAACTGAACTATGGATTTTCGGCACAGCTATGGTATCATAGGTTCTTTCTATGACATTTTCAGCTTAAACATGGCGCTTGTAGTTTCATTGATATATCTGTAGGTGGCTGTTGATGGTCCATTCACTCATCTTCTTTGTTTTGGTTTTAGGCCATCTTTGCACTGACGGAAGTTATTCTGCTAAATCCGTGTTTGCCCGTTACATACCATACACTTGGACTTCTCTATAATACACTTCGTAATACTAAAAAAGCCGCAGGTTTCTATGAGCTTTCTCCAAAAATTAACCCCAAAGATTGAACTCTACGGAAAAGACTTTGTCTCTATTTCACTTTGTGTCTATTTCATGTACGTATTCTCTTGGTTGATGACACAAAGTAGAAATTCTTGCAGCTATTATTGATGATTGAGATTTTTTGGATCATTTTTTCAAATAGTTTTATTTATGTTTATGATTTGATTTGGCTAGATCAAAGCATACTAGCGTTGAGTATGACACTTGATTAAGTTACTACTGTCTGCATAATTGTCCTATATATATATATATATTCATCCTCTAGTTGAAGAGATCATTTAACAATTCACAAGCAATAGAAAAGAGAGCCTGCATATGTTAGAACTCTCCTTACTGCTTGCAATGTTGTTGGATGAGAAGATCGGACTAATCAATGGATGTAACTATGTAATGAACAAGGGAAAGTACTTGAGGGGAGGAGATGCCTTAAGAATGCAGTAAGAGCCAGTAAGAGCAGATCCTAGTGACATCACTTGAGATTTCATCTTGCTTCATTTTATGTTGAGCTTTGAGATTATTAGAGAGCAGCTGAATCTTATGGAGAAATAGTGCAGCTTTGTCCTGAGAATGTTGAAGCTCCCAAGACATGCACTAAAGTTTTGCTTTAATCTTTGTCTATTGCAAGCATAGTTTAATTCTAAGACGCTATTCTTTCACAGAATATCTAAGTTTATGTTTGCATGCATATAGCTTCTTTGACAATGATCCAGATTCTATTGTGAGGAGTGTTCTTGAATTTTTATCAAAAATATATATATATTGGATTAGAGGGTATGGATCTAGAAGTATATTCATTACCCAGTAAATTTTAACAAAAAGAATACATGACAATCTACAAAGTACTTCATTTAGTAAAGATAAAATATATATACGTAACAAACGTATCAATGAACAACAAATGAAACCATAAAGATATTGGTAAATTATTTTGCTGCAGGCATAGCCATAATGATATTGGTAAACAGGAATCGTGGAAAAAATGTTGAAAGCAAGAAAACAAAGATGGATTTTACAGTTTTTAGGTGTTCAGCTTGTGTTGATATACGCTGTTTAATCTTCTGCACAACTTTTCTCAATAGACATGCCATACCTGAACAACAACGACAAACGCCAAGATAATTTTAGATCTACATATCTATGTTTTTATACATTCTTTGTGCTTGGATTTCCATATAAGCACATTTGCTTATGTTAAACCTTGGTAAAAATTTACATTTTATATATGCAAGAGTTGATTTGCTAACATAGAAGTGTGAACCGTATGTCTGTTTCATCAATATCAGAATCCAATTTGTGCTTTGTAGGTCCCCTCCATAAAAAATATGGTTGTATAGCTTATTGGTGTCCTAGTTACTCATGCTTTGCTTACAACACGTGAATTGTTTAAAACATGTGCAGAGCATTATTTATGGTAATCATTTTGTTTTAAGGGTATAGTGAGATTAACAAAATATAATAAAGGTATCTTAGATATTTTAATCTTTTAAAAAAACTCAAAAAGATTTCTTAGGAAAAGCTCGTAATTTGAGTTTTTCTAAGTAGACATTTTTCAACTTTTTTAATTGTCCAAAAACTCTATTGAGATGACAGTCAAACGACACAAAATAAATCAAGTAGAAATTTGAACATTAAAAAAGTATTTTTAATCCGTAGATAAACTACCCAATGTACACTTAGTCATAAATAAACATATCAACAAATTGGAGTTGCTAAATGAAAATATTGAGATATATTCATGGTCTATCTAAATCTTCTTGCTCAAGTCCAATTATTTCTTCTATTTTGGTGGGAGACTTTCCACATAGCTATCTTATGTGTGCTTAATAAATTGTCTTTCCACATGTATTTTTAATGATAATTGATAATTCTCCTTATTTTCTGTTACTTTCAGTAGACGTCTTAATCATATAGTTATATAGTCTTTTAAATATAGTCTAAATGACTATTAGACTAATTCCACCTAGTGTCTATTAAATAGTCACTAAAAGACTATTAGACTATTTAATAGCCTTTTAAATAGTCTAAAAGACTATTTAATACAAAAATGTATATATATTTTTTAAATAGACAATTTTCTGTTCGTGAAATCATACTTCCTTTTCCATGGAATTAGTCATAGATATAAAAATAAGTAAAATGAAGTTGCTAAATAAAAATATCAAGATATATTTGATGTCTATCTAAATCTTCCTGCTCAAGCCCAATTATGTCTTCTATTTTGGTGGGAGACTCTCCACATAGCTGTCTTATATGCAATTAATAAATTGTCTTTTCACACATATTCTCCATGATAAGTGATAATTCCCATTATTTTTTGATGATTTCAATAGAAGTTCTAATCATATAGTTATATAATCTAAAAGTCTTTTGGTTGCTCTTATTCTCCTTACATTAGACCATATCATAAGTCTAATTTTTATTCCAAGTAGTGTCTATTCACAGGATAGTGATTAATAGAAAGGATATAAATGTCTCGCTCAATCCGGACGAAGTTTTGTTTCCGAAAACATGTGATCCAGATTTTCAAAGAGTTGAAGTTTCCATTTCCAACTTCACTTACAAATTCAAACAAAAAGTTCTTAGTCTTTTCCCGTAATTGGTCTTGTCAAAGCTATCGACTTCTTCAAACTTAAAATCCAAAGCCTATTAATTGTGTAAACACGGCTTTGGACAAAATATAAGACGGTTTCCCATACGCTGCACTAGGTGGTTTCGTTCCAGTTTCCACTTCGTTCTCCATATAAGGTTCCCATTCGCTTCATTTTCCATCATTCGACAGCTTCAGGCCTTCAGTGAAGTAAAGCAGAGAGAAATCATCTTCATCTTCCAGATTTGCAGGTTAATAATTCCTTCCTCAGATCTCTGAAATCTTTTATATATATATATATATATATATATATAACCGAATGAGTCTTTAACTTACGTAATTATCATTGACTTCAAAAGTCCAAGTCTTCCAACCTTCAAGGTCTAATTTTAAAAATGTAATTTATTAGTTATAATATTATTAATTAAGATCACATTATACATATTGACACTAACTACCATTAAAAATATGAAAAGTAACTTTGCTTTACATACTGATTTGATTCCATAGTTTTTCTATATGACCATCAGGTTGGTAGAAATTTATAGAATAGTGTTCGCCTGATCATTCCCATTGCAATTGAATTAGTTCTCCATTAGCCTTAAAACCATAGTGAAAACGTATTTTGAATGTGTAAGTGGTTTTGCAGAAATGGGTTGACATCATGGATCATAGCAGTAATTAACGTATTCTCTTTGCTTTTCCAGTGAAGCATCTAGTGTCAAAATCACATAATGTTACAACAACCTGAGAGGATTGGAGGTTTAAAGCCAAATGTTAGTCTCTGTTTGCAATTAAACCACAACAACATGCCAAATAGTAGTTCAGAGGAATCAACCAACCGACTTGTTAATAATAAAGTGCTCATCAACCACAATTGTCTGTCTTTCTTTCTCATCTACTTTTGTTTCTTCTCCAATGGGCGCTCTGATGGAGGAGATCCAGCGACGATCTCATTCTCTTGGAAGGAGATCAGTGGACCTTCACCCTCTCTCTTCTCCCTCTTTCTCATTCTCTCCTTCTCTTGCTCTCTTTGTTTCTCCTTCTTTTTCTCATCGCTGGTTCTGGGTGAAAAATGGTGATGATGGGTTGAAGAGATGAAGTGGAGTGGCGGTTGATATGTTAATGATGGTGATGATGAGAGAAAAAGAGAGATGATGGTTGAAGGGTTTAGCAACCAAATTCTGGGTTTGATTGTAAAGCCCAGACCAAAATCTCGTTTGTTTTTGGGTATTTGGGGATATTTTGATTTTAGTGTTTTTTTTCTTTTTTCAGTGTTTTGATTTTTGATTCTCTTTTTTTCTTATTTGGGTGTTTTACTTGTTTGAAAAATAAAAATTAGTTTGTTAGTTTAAAAAATAAATAAATAAATTAGTTTCTTACGAAATTAACTGTAGAAGGGATTTTGGGTAATTTTTAAATTTGAAGAGAATGACTAATTAGATAAATTATGGACAGCTTTTAATATTTTTCTAGAAAGGGAAAGAGAAAAAAATATACAAACCTCCCATCATTTCACACATCCACCAGTTCTGACATCACTAACCCCTAGCCGCCCCCGCCACAGTTCACACACCTGTTCACATACTATAAAATGGTTGCCACATAATGATGATCAGGTAGGTAAACCATTAACACATTATCTTTGATTTTCTAGTGAAGCATTTGGTGTAAAAAAGTCACACTATGTCGCAACAACCAAAGAATGGAGGTGTACTACAACCAAACCACGACAACATGCCATACTTGTCCGAAGCCCAAATTGCAGTTAATGAATTCTGTAAGTAGCTCTAAAATGGTTTGTTTATGATTCAATTGGGAGGTGACTGCCGTATTACATATGTGTATAGTCGGTCTCCTATATTACAAGTGTGTTATAATAGGAATAAAAGAGAATTTAATTTGGTAAAATTAAAGATAACTCTACAAGTAGCCTTAAAATAGTTTGCTCATCATTTAGTGTAAGATTTTTAGGTGACATCTGCATTTTTATTCCGTAGAAGTTGTGGTAAAAATAATTGTGATAATAGAGGCAAGTGATCGATCATAAAATTAATTAAAATCGCGCATTACTTGAAATGGTCTAACAAAATAAAGTATTGTTGATTACAAAGGGACAAGAGGTCAGCGTCACAACGACTACCAACCATTGTACAATGCTGCCCAAAGAGGTGATTGGAAAATTGCTAAACGTTTCATCGACAACGATCCAAATGCATTGACCGCTAGGATAACAGTCCATGCAGAAACAGTACTGCATGTTGCAGCAATATGTCGCCAGTGGGGGTTTGTCCTAAAGCTTTTGGAGCGTCTATCACCTGAATCAATTGCATTGCAAGATGGAACGGGATACACAGTCCTTCACCATGTTGCAAAAAGTGGAAGCTTAAATACTGTTAAGGCATTGATTGCAAAGACCCCTAGTTTACCACATATAGTCAACAACCTAGGAGATCTGCCACTTCTCTATTCTATCTGGAGTGGAAGTAACGAGATGGTCTGGTACCTCGCTTTGAGGACTAGAGTTGAGTCATCTTCTTCATTAACTATGCTTCGCCGTGGTTTTATTCGATCAGGTTATCTTGGTAAGATCTAATAATACAACTTTAATTCTAACAAGTATTGTGTCATTATTTTGTATTCCAACTTCAACACATGTAATTTCTATAATTTATCCTTTTTTTTTTAACTTCATTCAATAGATGCAGCCTTGTATTTTGTTCGAAGATATCCTGAATTGGCTCTTGCCAATGATGAATTTGGCCAATCATTGCTCTTCCACTTGGCACTTAAACCTTCATACTTTTTAAGTGGGAGTAATCTTGGATTTTTGGAGAGATGGATCTACAAATGTAAGTACCCTATTAATACACGTCTTTTGTTTTCCATTGGAAAGAATTTTCATGATTTCCTTTTTTGTTGGTTCAAGTTGTTCTTGCGGAACGGCATCCTACGTTATTGACCTCAATACAGCCAGAAAACTATACTATTCAAGGTTTGCCAATTTTGTATTTGATTCAATGTTACTCTTCAAATTCTTTAAATCAACAAACTCTCGCATTATTTTTGAGATGAATTACCTGTTCTCCTATATAGTGTTTCCACAATTCAAGACATTCTGGAAAGCTATTACACGACTTGGTAAGCAATCATGTATAAGTATATTCAAGATATGCACTAGGATATATGCTTACTTTATTTGAGATGTGGTACATATATATATAAACATGCTTTTAAAATTGAAGCGGTATGCTTGAACCAATATTTATCTTCTATCAATTTATAACTGTTACATATTTTTATCGGATTTTCTGTTGTAGTACCATCTATAAAAGTGATTCAAGATGCAAAGCTAAATCATGAATGTGCTGTTGAATTAGTGAACGACGTTTGCATGCAACTATCTACCATGAGCTTTCAGCATATTCTTGGTCATCCTCTAAATCCAGTTTATGTCTTGGTGGAAGCCACTGCAAACGGAACTCCAGAGATTGTAAAGAGCCTTTTACAGCATTTTCCAGATCTAATTTACCTTGACATAACTCAGAGAAACATATTGCAAGTTGCTATTGAATATCGGCAAGAAAAGATAGTTAATATAATAATAGACATCTCTCTAACAATTGCGGAGGATTTGTGTGCACGTCAATTGGAATGAGGAAACACCACTTTACACTTGGCAGGGAAATTGGCCCCTCCTGATAAACTATATTCAGTTTCCGGTGCAGCATTTCAAATGCAAAGAGAATTGCAGTGGTTTAAGGTATATATTGAGATTATGTCCAATTAAACTAAAACTACTCATGTTTATCATCGAATGAGCTATAGGCGAGAACAATAATCTGTAGCTATTGAATTGATTTCGTGAACTTTTATCACTAACTGTTTAATGTTGTTACTAACAAGATTGAATATAACTGTGTTAATAAAAAATCCTAGAAAAAATTTAATATTTAATATTTATATAATATGGTATCAATTAAAATATCATATATATTGTTTTATGCTGTTATATGTATTTATTTATCTTTTGTTGTGCAGGAGGTGGAAAAACTTACTTACCCTGCTTTTAGGAATTGGAGAAATAATAATAATCAAACTACAAAAGAAGTTTTTATGATAGAGCACAAGCAATTGGCTGAGCAAGGAGAGAAATGGATGAAAGATACTGTCAATTCTTGCATGCTTGTTTCAACACTCATTGTCACTGTGCTGTTTACTGCAGCTTTTACCGTACCAAGAGGCAATGTAAATGATAAAGGGATTCCAATTTTCTTACGGACAAAGGCATTCACAATATTTGTTGTTTCAAATGCCTTAGGTCTATTTTCTTCTTTAACTTCTTTGTTAATGTTTTTAGCAATCCTAACTGCTCGATATACGATAGATGACTTCCTTAAATCACTGCCAAAGAAGTTAATTATAGGTCTTGGCTCTCTTTTATGTGTCATAGCCTTTATGATAATAGCTTTTGGAGCAGATTTTACTATTGTACTTAGTGAGAGATGGCAATGGGTTTATGTGCCAATTACTATACTAGCCTCTTTTCCGATAGCAACATTTGTAAGGCTGCAACTTCGTTTGTTCATCCAAATGGTTCAATCAACTTACGGATCCGGCATGTTTCACCCTTTGCCATCAAAAAGTTAAAATAAATTTGAATGTATATATTTTGCATGTACATGGCTTGTGAACCCTATTAAATGATTTGTTGTATATATCGTGGATTCATGATCTTACTATGTGCAATCTTTAAAGCTCATGTAGAACTTGAAGTGGTGTAAAGGACTTTGAGAGTCTTTTACTAACTGCTGATTTTTTGTGCTCATTCGACCACAAACACTTTTCCAAGACAACTTTAATTTTCTAGGGAAATTTTACACTAGAAAACTTGAGAAATGTTTTAGAAAATGTCTAGCTAAAAACTTTCAAGAGACCTTTTTCAATACTATTTTACTTTGAATTATCACACAAGTGAGGAAATTTCCCTATAATATTGAGCTTTTCTTCCAATGTACAATAATTTTTCTAGAAAATTTCTGAAATGTTGTTGTAGAAATGTTTTCAAAAACATTTTCCACTAATGTTTTCATAATCGTTCTTCCATAACTATTTTCAGAAGCATTTTTGTGAAGAAGTTTTTATTCAAAATCATATGAACATTTGGCGGTTGTCAAGCTAGATCACCCACAAGGGACCAAATTCAACAATTGGGCATAAATTATTGGGATAAATCTAATTTCCCCTAGTTTGATATAATAACCAAAAAATCCTCCGATTTCAAAAAATCGCTAAGGACCCCCTGTAGTTTATAAAAATGGCCAAAAAATCAACTAATGTTTATAAAAATAGCCAAAAAACTCTCTACTGTCAACTTAAACGTTAAAAGTTAATGTTTGACCATTAATATGAAAAGGTAAAACAGTCAAAACAAAATAAAATATATACTAATATTAATTAATTAATTAATTAAATTAAAAAAGATTTTTTTGAAAAAAACAATGTCATCTCCACCATCCATCACAACATGGACGGTGGATATGAAAACAAAATAAAAATTCAAATCAAATAAAAAAATAAAAAAGATTAAAAAAGATTAAAACATAATTTGTTAAAAAAATAATAATAATGTCATCTCCCCCGTTCATCCTTGTGATGAATGGTGGAGATGGAAAAAAAATTAAATGAAAAATGATTATTAAATGAAAAGAAAACAAGTTTAAAACCTAACACCCAACATTCAACCCAGTTACCCAACCACCATCTTCTTCTTCTTCAAACCTAACACCCAACACTCAACCCAGCCATCATCTTCATGTTCTTCTTTTTCTATCTTCTTCATCTAGAAGCGAAGGCAAGAGTCGAAGTCACCGAAGTGGGCGATAAGAGCAGAAGTCGAAGACGGATCTAGTCTCCTTAGCGAAAGAGACCAGAACTTCCTTCACCAAGGACACCAAAACGAAAAAGACTAGTTCTGGTCTCCATCGCATGGAGACCAATTTTGGTCTCCATACGATAAAGATCGTTAGGTCTCCTTCGTTGGTCTCCGGCAAAGGAGACCCAATTTCTCCATTTTTTCAGTTTTTGTATTTTTAATTTTTTTCTCAAATAGATGATGATGATGAATCTGTGTGTTGAAATTGCTGATGGTAGGTTGATGATAGGTTGTTGTTTATGGTGATGGTGGTGAATGGGTTGATGATGGTTTGTTGATATGGTTGAGACTAGATTGGAGATCCCCTGATCTTCGATGTTCTTCTTTGAAGAAGAGCAAAAGTAAAGATCCAATATAGAGATTGGATCTCCACTTTCTTTTTTTTTTTTTAATTTTGTTTCATAACAAAATTTTAATTAATTTTATAGTTTTTATTTTTAATTGAGGGACAATTTGGTATTTTCATGTACTGTCCTTGTCAGTATCAATTTTACATTTACAGAGTGAACAGAAAGGGTAAAATGGAATTCTTACAAATTGTAGGGGTAATTAACAATTACATCAAACATCAGGAGGGAAATTAGAATTATTCCTAAATTATTGGATCCCTAGATCAGTACATATAAGCTTCAAAATCATTTGACATAAAATTTGTAATTTGATTTGTTGAATCATTGTATGATGATTATATCCCTTTAGTATTTTTTTTTCCTTTTTTAATAATTTTTTTTTTCTTTTTTGAAGAAGTTTTCTGTCTATAAGCATTTTTTATTGGACACTTTTTTTGCCTAGCAACATTTTCATTCAAAAACTTTAGAAATAATTGTAGATTTGAGATTCAAATATGTTTTTCACTTAAAAACATCTAATTCTAATAATTATTTGTTACAAAGGTTTTTTATTTAAAAGGTTAGAAATATTTGTGTATTTGGATTTAGAAACTTATTTGTCTAAGAAAACTTTGTGAGCTTGTTTGATACTTCTTTGAGATAACAATAATAATGCTAGACATTCAAAATTATATTTCAAATACATGCTTTTCAAAGGGGTGGAATTCACTTCTTTTATTTGCAGGGGTTATAACACTAAAATAAATTATTTAAAGAGTCAAAATTGAAAAAATAAAAATAAAAAAGAAACTTAGGTAAAAATTTGTAATTTTTACAGCATAAATTTTCAAATTTTTAAAGTCAAGGCCCGTCGTGGCCGCTATATGCCTTCCTGTCTCCGCCACTGGTTTTCCATAAATTGTCTATATTTCGAATTTTATCTATGACATGTTTTTAAGTTTAGATCCAAGACATAACAATATATATGGACCAAGGTTTGATCAAATTATATGAGTTACAATTTAAGAGGGTGTTTAATTTGCAAAGCAGAGACATATTAAAAAAAAATTAGAATCAATTCGAAAACACAATTATGTTTTAAATATTTTTAGCAATTCTCAAAATGCCATTGATATGGTATTCCCAACCTGTTTTCAAATATAAAAATCATATAAAGAAAAAGGAAATAATTTTTCATGAAAACATTAATGAAATCTTAGAACAGAATAGAAAGAAAAGATAAACACTTAAATTTGCTTGTGCAAAAGCATTTAAGTAAATGATAATCTTATTGATTTTTAATTCTATCAATAATTTTATTAATTAATTTTTAATTTTAACGACCAAAGATTCCAAGTAATCATTTAACTAATAAGTAATTATATAATTTAATTATCGATATCATTTGGGTTTTGAATAAAATTACCATGTAAAACTTGATGATAAAATAAACAAAATCTTTTGAGTGTTTTAGGTATTTGTGAATTAATTTGCTTTCTTGTTATAAAATATTGAGAATATGACCTCATGAATCTTAATTACATATTTGGAGCTTTCTTGGTGGTCTTAAACCCAATTTATATGTTCTTGATTATTTTATCAACTTCAAAGTAATAAAAAATATAAGCTAAGATGTCTAAAAAATATATAAATATTTAAGTTTAAGATTCAGTTCTTTCAATCCTAATGTAAAGCCATGAGACAAAATATCGTGGGAAACAAAGGTGACTATGAACATAACATTAATCAACTAAAAAAACAAAATAGATTGCATACATTGAATCATAACAAATGTATTTAATAAATTCATTAAAAAAAAAAAAAAAAAAAAGAAAGGAAGTTTGTAAAGAATTAAATATTTTGGAGTTGGGCCTGAATGAGTCCAGAGGAGAGCAGCCATGGGATCCAATATGAGGTAAAATAGAAGTGCTGATGTCTAACAGACCGCAACCAGCTTTGGTTGTTGTTGACAAAATAATTTGGGCAAATTGCACAAACTCTTCTAAGATTTGGTAAAATTATATAAAAATGATGATATTTAGATAACTCGTACTTGCCTCTCTTAAAGTTTCAAAAACTCAATACAAATATTCTCAACTGTTAGTTAACCACAGTTAAATTCTTACGGTTAATGGTCAAAAATACAAAAATATTAAAATACCCTTCAAGTAATATTTAAAGTCTACATTTTATTTTTTATAAATTTAAAATTAATGCAATATATTTTTTAAATTTAATTAAAAAATAAAATTAATATAATATATATTTTTATATTTTTAATTTAATATGTCAAAAAAAAAATTTTGACATAGTCAAAAAATATTTTTAAGTTAATTAAAAAACAAAAAATAAAATAAAATAAAAACCTTATCTCCATGGGATACCAAGGCTTGGTCTACCCTAGTAGTTATGGTCTGCGGAGACTAGAGACTTGGTCTCCACGATAGAGACACGATGGAGATCACATCTCCATCTTGTCTCTGGCGATGAAGATCGGAGGGTCTAATCTCTGACGATTGAGACTATTTAAAAACAAAAAACAAAACAAAACAAAAACTTGTATAAACTTTAATTGCTTTATATATATATATATATATTTTTTTTTTTTGGGAGATGTTTGGTTTGATGTTGATGTTCAATTTGGGTAATGTTGGTTTGATGAAAATGATGAAGATGATGATTTTGATAAATGTAGAAAATGAAATTGGAGATGAGGAAGATGATGAGGGGTTTAAAAAAAGATATATTATATTATTATTTTAGTTAAAATATTTGTTAGTTGTAAATTGATCATTTTATTCTTAATAAGTTTGATTTAATAATGGTTGACTAATAATTAACTAATGATATGAGAGGTCTATGTTGAGCTTTTGAGACCTTACACAGTTTAGAGTACGAATTACTTAAATATCATCATTTTTGTATAATTTCATCAAATTTCGGATGGTTTTTGCGATTTACCCAAATAATTAGGACGATCCAATGGAGTTCGAACTCAGGACCCACCGTGGAAAATAATATGAGGTAAAAGAGAAGTGTTGATGTCGAAAAGACTGCAGCCAGCTGTGGTTTTCGTTGGCAAAATAATTTTGACAGTCCAATGGGTTCCAACTGAGGACCCACCATAGAAAAAGAATCACTATAAAAAAAAAAATAATAATAATAATTATAATAAATGAACCCAAGTTCAAAATTAAAAAATAAAAAATGCACCCAATAAAGGCATAGAATATGACAGATTATAACGTAAGGACAAAGTATAGGACAGAGTCTGATGATGTGTTTCAAAAAATCAAGACAGAGTGTGATGTGTCATCCTTATCTTCTTTGACCCAAAAATGCATGTAATAATTGATTACAAAACAGCAAAGGTCGAAATTGATAAGCTCCATTGAAACTCTATCCGATCAAATAATGATCGGTTCTTATTACCTTAATTAAATATAACACAATCTGCATTTCTTTGTTATCCTATGATATAATTTTAGTTATATTAGATTGAATTGGATTATCATCATTATTACAATAAAAAATTAAAAATAATAATATATTAATCAAAACTTGGTTTATAGAAATTAATGAAATCAACTAACTTCAAATAATTTGAATTAGATTGATCAATTTATATTGAAGATTTGATTTTTTCGAACATAATGTAAAGTTATGAGACAAAATATCATATAAAAGAAAGGTGGCTATGAACATAATATTAATCAACTGAAAAACAAAAAACCAAAATATATTGCATACGCTGAATCATAACAAATGTATTTGATAAACTCATTAAAAAAGAAAAAAGTGTTGTAAAAGGTACTGGGTTCGTCAACCTTCGTTCTGCCTCGGGGGTTACAAACTTGTGTTTGTATCTGAAAGGCACGGGTTCCAAGGTTGACGCTTGACACCAGCAAGAAAAAGCCCAAATAAAAAAAGAAAATTATTTAATATTAGTTTAGTGAGTTGGCGTGATGATTAATTGTTGGCTTGGCTAACCACTCTAGCCGACATGCTCTTAGCCGTCTTACACTCCAAGCAAGGCAAGCTTAACCGAGTATGGCTCCTACAAATACTTGTACTCTCCATTGAAATTATACATGAAAATGAATAAGTAATTTTGTGTTGTTCTCATCTTCACTTTCTTGCTTTCTGTCTTTCTATTGTTACTTAAAACTTTATTTTGTTTAAGTAAAGAGAAGTGTTGATGTCTAAAAGACTGCAACCAGCTGTGGTTGTCGTTGAATAAATATTTTTGACACGGCAGTGGAGTTCTAACTGAGGATCCACCATATATAAACATTGCAAAAAACCCAAGCAGCCGCTTTTCATTTCTCATTTCTCTGTTCTGGTCACTTTTCACTTGTCTCTCCAGATTCCAGCTGCTTTCCACCCTCTGCTTCGCCATTCAATCGGTGAATTGTGAGTATTTATAGTGGATATCTATTGTTAGTGATATTGGATGTTGTTATCATATGAAAATCTGGTTGGTCTTTGGGTTTTGTGGGATATTTTTATTTTTTATTATTATTTTTTTTAATTTGGGTGCTTTTACTTCTTTGAAAAATAAATTAGGTGAAATTGTTCAAGATGAAGTTGACAAAAATCAGGGTTTTGCTGAAGATAAATAGGGTTCTTAGTGAGACAGAGTCCACCTAAGTGACCTTTATTTTATTTTATTTTCATCAGCGATGAAGAAGTTAAGGTGGTCTCCAATTTCTTAATTATTTTATTAATTTTCTTATTTTTAATATTATTTAAAAAGAGCAATTTTGATTTTTGGATTTTATTAACACTTTGTTAAAATTAATTAACTCGGGATAATTCTACTTTTCCTTAGGCGTAATAATTAAAATTTACCACTAATTTAAAAAATCGCTAAGAATCCCTCGTCATTTAATTAAAGAGAGAAGATACCTCTCTATAGTTTAATGAAATGTCCAAAAAACCCTCTTGTAGTTAAGTGTTCAAAAAATCTCTTGAACATTTTTATTATTGTGCATGTCAGAATCACAGAAAAAGTAAAATAAAATTTTTACAAACTATAAGAGTAATTGGCAATTTAACCAAACAATAGATAAGAACTAGGATTATCCTAGATTAACTATAGGAGCATTGTTCGGTAATTTTTAAATGAGATAATCCTATTTTCCCTTCATAGTTTGGCGTAATAATAAAAATCCACTATTAATTTGAGAAATCACTAAAACTATCTATCATTTGATTAAATAAATAAAATAGCTTTGTAGTTTAAGGAAATATTAACAAAAAAAAAAAAAAATTCTAGTAGTTTAACAAAAAATCCAAAAAATCTCTTGGTCTTTTTTATTATTGTGCATATCAAAATCACAAGAGTAAAATGAGATTTTTATAAACTATAACAATAATTAGCGATTACATCAAACAACATGGGAGATATTAGAATTATTCCTTTTCAAATTTAAGGGGAGAGAATGGCTAATTAGATAAATTATGGACAGTTTATTTATTATATTTTAAGATTTTCACTCACACCTTCAATTGTTGTCATTCATTCGATAGGTTCAGGCCTCAAAATCGGCGTCAACGCTTCATGCAAGTCAAGCCACCACTGCCAGAAGTCACCTTGTTCATCTTCTAATCCAGGTTATTCATCTCCTCAATTTCTGAAATCCCAATTTCTTAAAGGAATAAATAAATAAATAAGCTAATATTCAACATAAGAGAATCAATTTTTACATGGTTTTGGAGAAAATAAATTTCAATTCATTATTTTATTTTCTTATGTCAACTCCTTAAATGTTTTAAGTTAGAATTGAAGCATTTTATGACTAAATAAACCCATTTATAGTCACAGGCCGGGTTTACCACCATTAGTGATGTTGCTTTTTGTTTGTTTATAATTTTTTTTTTTCCCCTGTTGGGGCAGGATCAGCCATAGGCCACCTCCATCCGCCTCTTTTCTGTTTACACTTTTTTATTTATATATATTTTTAAATTATTGTTTGATTTTTATGTTTAACTAATTATTTATTTTATGTTTACTTTAAACTTAGTCAAATTGACTAATGGATTCTAAAAAAAAGAATAAAAAAAAAAAAAAGAGAAACAGAGTTCACCTTGAAAACAAAGAAAGAGACTTAAAAATATTTACATTTGGAGAATCCATCCAGTTCCCCTCTCTTCATGGACATCAAAGAAGCAATGTATCTTTCCCAAATATATAAATAGCATACAAAATGGTTGCCACATAATGATTAGGTAAACCAATTAACATATTATCCTTGTTGTACCAGTGAAACATCTAGTGTCTGAAAGTTACACAATGTCACAACAACCGGAGAGTGGAGATATGCAACAATCTGAGGAACATAATGAATTCTGTAAGTAGCCCTTAAATAGTTTGCTTATAATTTATATTGGGATGTGCTATTTTACTTGGGTGCATCTGTGGTCTCCCATGTTGCAAGTGTGTTATAATTAAAAGATAATTTTATTAGACAGTTATAATTTAATGTATATATACATTCATGAAAATTCTTAGGTGATATTATGCATCTTTATTTTATCTAGAAATTGTTATAGAATTACTTGTGATAACTATAAGTGGTGAGTGATGGGGATCACGGTTGCTCATGACAGTTCAAGAGTAAATTAATTTTGATAGAAAAAATATATAAATATCCATATTAGAAAATAAATAAGTATCAGAATCATGCATTGCTTCATAAATAATCTAACATTATTAAAGCAATGTTGATTGCAAAGTCAAAGAAGGGCGTCACTATTACTACCAACCATTATACAATGCTGCAAAAAGAGGTGATTGGGAAAGTGCTAAGAATTTCATCGAACGCGATCCAAATGCATTGACCGCTAGGATAACAATCCATGGACGAACGATACTGCATGTTGCTGCAGTAAGTTGCCAATGGGGATTCATCCTAAAGCTTTTGGACCTTCTATCATCTCCAGAATCAATTGCAGTGCAAGATGCATATGGAAACACAGTCCTTCACTGGGTTGCATTAGGTGGAAGCTTGGAGACTGCTGAGGCATTGGTTCAAAAGAACCCTGCTTTACCACAATTGGTCGACATTAGAGGATTTCCACCACTATACCCTTCTACCTTGGGTGGTGGAAATAAGAAACTGTTGCGGTACCTTATTTCGGTAACCAGAGTTGAGTCTCCAAACTCTCCCTTCTTCATTCCTTCATTACCTGACTTCCTACGCATTCTAATTCAATCGGGTGAACATGGTGAGAACTAATAATAAAAGCAAGTACAACTCCGAAAATATCACATATTCATTTTAGAGCTCCAACTTCGACAAACATAGTTCTATGATTAACCCCTTTTTTTTTTGTGTTCCAACTTCAACAGGTATAGCCTTGTACTTTGTCCAAAATATCCTAACTTGGCTGTTGCCAATGATTGTTATGGGAATTCTTTGCTCTATCATTTGGTACAAAACCCCTCATACTTCTACAGCACGACTAATCTTGGATCCTTCGAAAGATGTATCTACAAATGTAAGTATCTTTTCCGTCAACTACTTCTTACTTAAACGTCCATGTCCTTCATTTTCCATTGGAAAACTTTTTCGTGGTTTCTTCTTTTTGGTTCAATTAGTTGTCCATACGGAAGGCTCTCTAGCATTGGTCACCTCACCGCAACCAGGAAGCTCCACAACTCAAGGTTTGCCAATTTCAATGTTGCTCATTTTATTCTTTAAATCAACGGACTCTCACATCAGCCAAATTATTTGACAAGCATTCCTTATTCCTTTGAATAGTGTTTCAACAATTCAAAAAATTATTCTGGAAAGCTATTAACCACCTGGGTAAGCAACCATACATACAACAGATATATAAACTTTAATTTAAAATTTATACTATATTTCCATCTTCTACCGGTTGATAACTCTTGCATATTTAATCTGATATTCAATTGCAGCACCCTCTATAAAAAAGGTTCAAAATGCCAAGTTCACACATGAATGTGCTGTTGAATTACTACAGCGCATTTGCACACAACTTTCTAGCATGAGCTATCAGCAAATCATTGAATTTCTTCAAAATCCAACGCGACGACCAACCTTGCATTATGCCATTGCAAACGGGATTGAAGAGATTGTAGAGACCCTTTTCAATCATTTTCCAGATCTTATTTACGTCTCCATAAAACAAACACCTGGTCGAAACATATTGCAAGCTGCTATTGAGTATCGACAAGAAATGATAGTCAATGTAATAAAAAAGGCCTCTGTGACAGATACCAAGAAATTGTGTGGACAATCACTGGAATCAAGAAACACCACTTTGCACTTGGCAGGGCAGTTAGCCCCTGATTTTAAACTATTTTCAGTTGCAGGCGCAGCGTTTCAAATGCAGAGAGAGCTACAGTGGTTTAAGGTACATATTGAGATTATGTCCAATTAATTTAGCATTGAAAATTAAGTTGGCTATAGCTTGTAGGCAACTACAATAATCCTTAGCCATTATCTTTAAATCATGAATTGATTTTTAAATTTTCATCGTGTTCTATTTAATCATTAAATTTACAAGAGTTATTAAATATATCTGTGTGTAAGTGACTTACCCAAGCACACTTCATTTGTTAGATAATATCTATACATGCACAGGGACGTACCGCCCACCCTAGTCCCCCCCAAAAAAATTATATTATATTATATTATATATTTTTTTGAAATAAAAGGCGCTTTTAATATATACTGCGAGATATATATACTTAGAATACATAATTATTTATTTATTTATTTTAAATTATATATATTTCATTTATTAATTTTTGTGATATAAAAAAATACATAATTATTCCAAAAATATATATTTCATTTATCAATTTTTGTGATATAAAAAAAAATGCATATTTATTCCAAACCTATTGAATGCATTTTTTTTTTTATTTATATTTATATTTCTATTCAAATATTGTATTTGTAATAACTTTATTGCATTCATTACATGTGAAATTTTATTTAAGTTTTTCAGATTTTACCTTTTTATCATAAATTGTATAATATATTATTTAAATTTAATATTTTTGATGTTTCTCCTAACATACTTTTTAATTTGAAGTGTAATAGTATTTATAAATTATGATTGTCAAAATATAGATTGTCTATGTTAAAGAAAGATTGTTGATATCATAGTATTAAGTATAATTCATATTTGATAAATTTTATTATTTAAATATTATGTTCAATCTTTTTATTTTTATTTTTATTAATATATTTATTTATGATATGAATTTTAAGGGGTAAAACTTATTATATCTCCTTTAATTAGGTACGTCTATATTTTTTACTTTATAAAATATTTTCATACCATTGGAGTTTAATTAAAAAATTTATTTTAGCCCACCCTAGTATCAAATCCTGGTTATGTCCCTATACATGCATATAGTAGTACTTGATGAGACTTAATGATGTTATGATATTAGATTAAATAATATCAATTAGCTTATCAAATATAAGTGTTCTATCATATATGATTTTATGTATATTTAGTTTTGTCCAATGTTGTGTAGGAGGTGGAGAAAATGAGCTTCCCTGTTCTCAAGGAATATAAAAACAATGACGATCAAACACCAAAAGATGTTTTTAGGAAAGAGCATAAGCAATTGGCTGCGGAAGGAGAGAAGTGGATGAAAGACACGGCCAACTCTTGCATGCTTGTTACGACACTTATTGCCACCGTACTGTTTGCTGCAACTTTTACTGTACCAGGAGGGAACGTAGAAGGCAAAGGGTTTCCAATTTTTTTACGAACAAATGCATTCATATTATTTGCTATCTCAAATGCATTAGGTCTGTTTTCTTCTTTGACGTCCTTATTAATGTTTTTAGCAATTTTAACTGCACGATATGCGATAGATGACTTTTTTGAATCACTGCCAAAGAAGTTAATTATAGGTCTTGGCTCTCTCTTTTTTGCCATAGCCTCTATGATAATAGCTTTTGGAGCAGCTCTTACTATTGTACTTAGCGAGAGATGGCAATGGGTTTTCGTGCCCATTACTATACTGGCTTCCTTTCCAGTGGCAATATTTGTCAAGCTGCAACTTCCCTTGTTATCCAAATGGTTCGATCAACTTACGGATCCAGCATGTTTCACCCTTGGCCATCAAGAAGTTAAAATAAATTCATTGTATATATTTTGTATGTACATGGCTTGCGAGCCCTATTAAATAATTTGTCGTATATATCGTGGATTTATAATTTTACTATGTGCAATCTTAAAAGCTCATGTAGAACATGAAGGGTGGTAAGGGACTTTGAAAGTCTCTTACTAACTATTGAGTGTTTGTACTCATTTCACCACAAATATTTTTCTTGGACAACTTTAATTTTTTTAGGAAAATTTTATACTAGAAAACTTTAGAAATGTTTTAGAAAATGTCTTGCGCTAGAAACTCGAACTTTTTCAATATATTTTACTTTGAATTATCACAAAAGTGAGGAAATTTCCTCGGGAACCTTGAGCTTTTCTTCCAATGTATAATAATTTTTCAGAAAATTTTCTGAAACGTTGTTGTAGAAATAATATTTTCAAGAATAATGTTTTCAAAACCGTTTTTCCATAACTGTTTTCAAAAACATTTTTGTGAAGAAGTTTTTATAAGAATCATATGAACGTTTGACAGTTGTCAAGCTAGATCATCCACATGAAACCCAATTCAACAATTGGGCATAAATTATTGGATCCCTATATCACATATGAGCTTCAAAATCATTTGACATAAAATTTGTAACTTGATTTGTTGAATAATTGTACGATTATATCCCTTTAGTTTTTTTTTTTTTTTTTAATATTTTTTCCTTTTTGAAAGAAGTTTTCTGTCTATAAACGTTTTTTGTTAGACAAGTTTTTTGCCTAGCAACATTTTATTCAGAAATTTTAGAAATATTTTTAGATTTAAGATTCAAATTTTTTTTTCAACTTAAAACGTCTAATTCTAATATTTTTTTGTTAGAAAGATTAGAAATATTTGTATATTTGGATTTAGGAACTCATTTATTTGCAAACACTTTGTTTAGAGGAGCTTGTTTGATCCTTTCTTTGAGATAACAAGATTAATGCTAGACATTTGAAATTATATTTCAATTACATGCTTTTCAAAGGGGTAGAATTCACATTTTTTATTTGGAGAGGTTATAAGACTAAAATAAATTATTTAAAAAGAGTCAAAATTGAAAAAATAAAAAATAGAAACTAGAAACTTAGGTAAAATTTGTAATTTTTTATAAGATAAACTTTCAATTTTTAAAGTCATAGGCCATCGTGGCCCCTATGGGCCTCCCTGTCTCCTCCACTCAATGTTATAAAAATCATCGATTTTCGACGATTTTTCGGCGATAAAACACTAATCGGAACCTTGCTAGTCCAATAAGAGTTAGACTGGTGGCTAAAATCGGTGGACTGAATAATCATCCGACTCGTCGAGTACTCAGCTAAATCGGCAACAATCAATCGAATTGGTTACAACCAGATCTGAAAAATCAACCCAAAAAAATATTTTAAAAAAATGACAAATCTGAATCTCCAAACATCTTCATTCAAAGTCATCAATCATACCCACAAAGATTGAAAAATTAACACAACAAAAAATGAAAAATCAACAAAACAAAATCAACATAAAAAATACAAAACATCACGGGCACCGCCAAAGGTCAGAGAGGAAGAAGAAATGGAGAAGGAGGTGGTAACGGTCCTAGTGAGGAGGCCAGCAAGAGAGGAATGAGAGAGGAGAAGGAAAGAGAGTGGAGGATGGTGGTCGGAAGTCGGTTGAATGAGAAAATGGAGGAAGAGGTGGTGGCGTCGAAGCGGAGAAGGCCGGCGAGGGAGGAAGGAGAGAGGATAAAGAGAAAGAGTGGAGAAGGGTGTTATGTGGCGGTCATGAGGGGGAGAGAGGAGGCTGATATGCGATTAGGTTAGCGGAAATTCATATATACGATGGAAAATTACACAAACCCCCTCAGATTTAATAAAATGATAATATTATTTAAGTTTTGACCCTTGATGTTTAAAATAATATCAATTTATGTTATCAGATTTCAAAAAATAATAATTTTCTTCCAAAACAAGTCATCAATCATACCCACAAAGATTGAAAAAAAAAATTTGAAAAATCAACACAACAAAAAATGAAAAATCAACATAAAAAATATTAAAAATCACGAGCATCGCCGGAGGTCGAAGTGGAAGAAGAAGTGGAGAAGGAGGTGGTAGCGATCCTAGCGAGGGGGCCGACAAGGGAGGAGGGAGAGAGGAGAAAGAGAGAGAGTGGAGGATGATGGTCGACAGTCTGCTGAGTGAGAAAATGGAAGAGGTGGTGGTGGCGCCAAAGTGAAGGAGGTTGGCGAGGGAGAAGGGAGAGAGGAGAAAGAGAGAGAGAATGGAGGAGGGTGTTGTGTGACCGCTGTGAGAGAGAGAGAAAAAGAGAGAGAGAGAGAGAGAAAAGGCTAATATGGGATTAGGTTAGTGGAAATTCATATATATATATATATTGAATAATTACACAAATCCCCTCAGATTTAATAAAATTATAATATTATTTAAGTTTTGACCCCAATGTTTAAAATAATATCAATTTATGTCATCAGATTTAAAAAAATAATAATTTTTCCCCAAAACAGTACTTACCAGTGTTATAAAAATTGCCCATTTTGGACGATTTTTAGGTGATAAAACGCTAACCGACACTTTGTCGATCTGATAGGGACCAAATCGGTGGACCAAATAATCATTTGAGTCGCTTCAGTACTCGACCAAATCAGTTACAACCAGATCTAGAAAATCAACCCAAAAAAATATTTTAAAAAATGACAAATCTGAATCTCTCAATATCATCATTCGAAGTTATCAATCAAACCCACAAAGATTGAAAAAAAAAAAATTGAAAAATCAACACGACAAAAAATGAAAAATCAACAAAACAAAATCAACATAAAAAATATTAAAATCACGGGTACCACTGAAGGTCAGAGAGGAAGAAGAAGTGGAAGAGGAGGTGATAGCGGTCCTAACGAGGAGGTCGGCAAAGAAGGAGGGAGAGAGGTGAAAGAGAGAGAGTGGAGGATGGTGGTCGGCAGTCGACTGAGTGAGAAAATGGAGGAGGAGGTGGTGGCGCTGAAGGAAAGGAAGCCAACGAGGGAGGGGGGAGAGAGGAGAAAGAGAGAGAGTGGAGGAGAGTGCTGTGTGGCGACCGTTAGAGAGAGAAGGCTGATATGTGAGAGAGAGAGAGAGAGAGGAGGCTGATATGTGATTAGGTTAGTAGAAATTCATATATATATGATGGACAATTACACAAAACCCCTCAGATTTAATAAAATTATAATATTATTTAAGTTTTGACCCCTAATGTTTAAAATAATATCAATTTACGTCATCAGATTTAAAAAAATAATAATTTTTTTCCAAAACAGTACTTATCGATTAATCACCAATTAATCACTGAATAACTGATAAATCGTTAACCGTTGCCTTACTGATCAATTAGCGATTAACGATTTTTGGAACTTTGGTACTTACCAATTAATCACTCATTAATCACCAAATAACCGATAAATCGTTAATCACTGTTTCACCGGTTGATTAACGATTAATGATTTTTGGAACCTTGCTGCCACTAGTTTTCCATAAATTCTCTCCATTTTGATTTTTATCTATGACATGTTTTCAAGTATCCAAGACATAACAGCATATATGGACAATATCAAAAAAAAACAAAAAATAGCAGCATATACGGATCAAGACTTGGTGAAATTATTTGGGTTAAAATTTAAGAGGATGTTTTAAATATTTTTAGCAATTTTCAAAATGCGATTGATATGGTATTCCCAACCTGTTTTCAAATTAATATAAAGGTCATATAAAGGAAAAGAAATTCATGTTTATTCCATAGAAAAATAAAATAAAATAAAAAAACCTGTTTTTGCCTAATAGTTTATTATGTTTTTTAAAGCTAGCTAGGAATCGAATTCACAATCAATGAAAGCAACTTTAAAGTTTGGGAGTTTGTGGCATTTATTAAGTTTACTATAAACAAATGGATTGTGCCCAGTATTTCAATCCACAAACATCCTTGACGAAATGTGTGATAAATAAAACCTCATAGATAATGCAGTTGGATTGAATTTCAATTGGCACTTAGATGTAGGACCAATTCTATCAGGAATTTTGGATATGGCTCTCATTGAGGTCCTTATTAATATGTGGCAATCCAATCCCAACAGAGAAGATAAGTGACCCTTTTTCCTACCTTTGATTTTTGCATGCCAAACTTATGGGGTTTTTTTAAAAAAAATAAAAGAAAGAAATTGGTATATATAGTGTGGAATTGATTTAAGAGTTTTTTCTTTTTTTTCAACACTAAAAAAAAGTGTGAGTTTTGAAATTAAAAATGAAAAAAGAAGTTAATTTTTTTTTCAATTTCATTAGTTTGTTTATGAACTATTTCTTTGTTCACAGATTAGTATTAATTAGTAAACAAAGAAATTATTCACTTGCAAACTAATGACACTAAAAAAAAATTGAACTCTTATTTTGTACTAATTTCAAAACTCAGGTTTCTTTTAATATTATATACTGGAATTTTCTGAGTATCTAATCAATTTAGAATGCTTTTTGAGAAGTATCTGTGCAAAACATTTCAAATTTCATTCGCTAAACTCAAAAAATGCTCCCAATTAGTTTCATTTAGTCCAACTAGCTAGATGTCACAACTATATTTAAGAGTTTTGTTATCATTATCGAAAGATTTTTTAGACATATATCAAACAAATTATCTATTTTCTAACATTTAACATATACAGAGAAAAGGTTTTAGAATTTGATAATCACTTGTAGCAACCCACAAGTGTTTCTTCACATACATTGTTAGGAGTTTTAATGGAAAAATATCCTTACTCAAAAAAGGTTTCCTTAAAAAAAAAAATCCAACAACACATGAAAATGAAAACAGATTTTATTATTCAAAAGTAATTTTATAATACTAAAAGTACTCTATTTACCTTATTTTTTAACCATTACATCATTGTTCTTTAGTAAGCATAATCAAATTAAATAGTCTACCTTCTCATAATTTCTTGTAAATGTCCATTATATTATTGATTGATGATAAATGATAATGAGAAAGCACTTCTTTACAATTAATAAGCCGAGGTGTCATCCTCATCCTCCAATACCAAAAAGCCAATTCTAATTATTGAAATTATTAAACACTAGAGCTTATACTTAGCTCAAATAGCTTACATTAATTTGTACGCATATTCAATCATTTTATTTTTTATTTTTTATTTTTTATTTTTTATTAAAGTAGAGTGATCAAGAAAACTATCTGGTGATATAGGGGCATGCTCTTTTTAAAGATTGAAAGGTACACACATGAGGATATCGAGCAAAAGTGAGCTTGGACACATTAGATATTATGTTTTTTTTTTTTTTTTTTATTGGTTACTGACATCAGGTCAAAACACTATCAAAACTAACTCAACTATGACTTTAAAGCATGGTCTGGAACTCTACTTTCAGAAGTGAGAGAGGACAATCCGCATAGCATGAAAAAACTATCCACATATCAAGTAGGAGAGATGTGCTTTGAACCCGGTACTTGGTATAGGTGAGGGGTGATGTTAAACCACTGAGGCACCCCACTTTACGCCACATTGTTCATATTAATTCATATCTTATAAAATGTGGCATTTAAATCTAGTTTCAAAATTCTCTCTCTCATTCTTTCAAATCACACCATGTCTAAACAATAGTCTTAAGTAACAAGTTATTTATCTCGAAAACTTTATCAACTACAAATGTTTAGTACAGTTTTCAAGAATATATGTACATATATAACTTATGATATCTACTAAAGTTAGACATCATCAATAAAATGGTTGTAAATGGTAGTGGCTTTTGGGATGACAGCGATTAAGTTTTTTTTTTTAAATTTTTTTCATAAGTAAATATATACGTAGTGTTAAAGTGTATACTTAAGTCACAGATTAATACCTTGAAAATTGGGGAAAAAACTTTAAACAACCAATGAATGAACTCATTTACTTTCTTATCTATTTTTCCTACTTTCATTGTTTGTTTGTGTTGTAAATCTGTGCCCAAACATTCACATGATAAAAATTTGTTAGAGCTAGGAGAAATTTAATGCGGATTGTGTACTTTCAACTTATTTATAAAGACTTATGTTGCACATATGGAGAAAAAAAAAATTATGAGACTGTCTCACATTTAATATGGTAATACGGACCAATAGAAAATATAATAAAAAAGGAAAAAATCACTAGGAAAGATAAAGAAAAAAGAAATAACATTATTTTATTGGTTTATCTCATCATATGAACTATGAGACAGTCTCAATGAAGATTTTTTCTATATGGAGAGGGATATATGAGATGCAATGTGTTAGCTTGGTGGAGCCAGTGGACATTAATGGCTGGAATATAGACCAAAAGGTGAACCACGTTCAAAACATGGGTTTGGTCCTATCTCAACCAACAAACAAACAAATGAGAAAGCAGGTGCTAGGGTTGCTAAGTTGGATTTCAATGATATATACATCAATTAAATTGATCCAACAAGTTGAAGTCTCGAAACTTGCAAATTGTATTAAGTCTGTGAATTGATGTGATAACGGTGGTTCAACAACTTATCTCCCAAGCCTTGTTCCAAAACTAAGTAATTCAAAATATTTTGAAATTTATCATAAACGATTTTCCAAGATTCTGGAACTAAAACCCATAAGAAAAATGTTTGTTGAAATCCATTATATGATTCAATTCCCTTATCTAATTAAAGATAAAGAGAAATGAAATAAGGAAAGAATAATAATGTGTCATAGAGATAGTTACATTATCTAAATGTCAATTGATTTCTAATGGGAATCACAACCGCAGTCAAATAAATCGGTTGCAAATTGTTGTTGTTCCTCAATAGGAGAACTAAATGACAATTTGTTAAAAAGAATAAAAGATTGGTAAAATATCAGCATCAAGAGATGGAGACATTTAAATATTTATCGGTTATGGCTTTGCGTAAGCTGTCAAAAATTGTGGATTTGAGAGTACCTTATACACTTTATTTTGATCATTAAGCTTGAAAGCAACTTATCATAACAAATAATTAAAAAAAAAAAAAAAAAAAGCTTCATTATTCAATTTTTTAGTGAAATTTATAAGGATAAAAGGTTGGAAAAAAATTATAAATTATTTAATTTGATTCATGGTTTTTTTTTTTCTCTAATTTAAGAACATAAAATTCTTGAATAATGGATTTATTTATAAGGGTAGTTTTATATATATATATATATATATATATATATACATATATATTTGGTATAAGTTCCATAACAACTAAAAAAGAAAAAAAGTTCTTCTCCGGTTATATTTTATCTTTTTTCTCTCATTATCAATAATATATTCCTTCCTCCATTACGATTATTGTAACCATGATGATAATAATGATAATGACAATGACTAGGATTGTAAAGATGATGAAAACAAAATTCTCAATATCTTAAGCAAAGTTATTCGTGCACGAAAATATTCAATGAAATCTTAGAATAGAATAGAAATAAAAGATAAACACTTAAATTTGCTTATGCAAAAGCATTTTCAGTTAAAGTGATAATCTTATTGTTTTTTAATTCTGTCAATAATTTTATTAATTAATTTTCAATTTTGTATGACGACCAAAGAGTCCAAGTAATCACTTAACTATTAAGCAATTGTATAATTTAATTAAAGATATCACTTAGGTTTTGAATAGAATTGCCGTCTAAAACTTGATAACGAAATCAACAAAATATGTTTAGTGTTTTAGGCACTAGTCAATTAATTTGCTTTTTTGTTATAAAATATTGAGAGTATGACCTCATGAATCTTATTTAAATATTTGGAGCTTTTTTGGTTGTCTTAAACCCAATTTATATGTTCTTGATTATTTTATCAGCTTCAAATTAATAATATATATATATATATATATAAAAGCTGAGATGTCTAAATAATCCCGCAAATTTAATTAAAAAAAATATTATCACATAAGAAACAAAACTTGATCATTTTACCATCAAAAAATTCAAATAAATTCTTAATTTTAAAAGAGAAATATAATAAAAATAGAAAACTAGCACAATCTTTCAATTTTCCTTTTGTCAATTTTCACTTTTCTTGGTTGAAAGCAACATCATTATAAGGGTACTTCGCCCAAAAAAAATGAATGATATTGAAGAGATTGAATATCCTGGAACGTTGCTATGTTGGTACAAGCACACACTCAAAGGCCAAAATGGGCCTACAAGTAAACAGTCCAATACCTAACAAAACCCAAAGATGGCCCACAAATTCTCTTGAAGAGGTTCAGTATTTCTGACCACTATTGTTATGGATTGAGTAGATGGACCTACCAAGGCCATGGATGATGATCATGAAGCTAGAAGATGTTGACATCAATGGCTACCCAAATTGGGCTATGTGGCATGCTCATCCACAATAAAATTTCTCTATAGCTTCTTGTTCCAGTTCTGGTTCTTTTTGGCTGCTCAAATATTCTATAGATCTTTCTTGTAACATCATGTTTATGGCTCATGTCCTATGTCACTCCATGGTCCAACAAATTTTTTATGATGTGTCCTCCTCATCTTCTTTTTGTCCAAAAATTCATGTAACAATTGATTACAAATAGCAAAAGTCGACAATGGGGAGCTATATTGAAACTCTATCGGGTCAAAGATTGATTGGTTCTTATTACCTTAATCAAACATCACACAGTTTCAGTTTCTTCAATATCGTATAATATAATATCAACTATATTGAATTGAATTGGATTATCAATATTATTACAATAAAAAATTAGGGATGTAATACATTAATCAAAGCTTAATTTATAGAAGTTAATGAAACCAACAAGTGTTGAACATTTTGAATTAGATTGATCGATTTAAATTTAAGATTTGATTCTGTCGAACCCAATGTAAAGCTATGAGATAAAATATCATAAGAAAAAAAGGTGGCTATGAACATAACATTAATCAACTGAAAAAAACAAACAAACAAACAAAAACCAAAAACTAAAAAACGAATTATATTGCATACATTGAATCATAACAAATGTACGTGACAAATTCATTAAAAAAGAATAAAGAAGATTTGTAAAAAAATTGAATATTTTGGAGTTGGGCCTGAATGAGTCCACAGGAGAGCAGTCACGGGGTCCAATATGAGGTAAAAGAGAAGTGTTGACGTCTAAAAGACAACCAGCTGTGGTTGTCGTTGACAAAATAATTTTGACAGTCCAATGGAATTCTAACCGAGGACCCCCCACAGCAAAAGAATCACTAGAAAAAAATAAGAAAAATGGACCCAATGAAGGCAGAGAATATAACAGATTGCAATGTAAAGACAGAGTATAAGACCAAGAAAAATACTACTGTGATTTGACCAAAGAATAGGAAACTTTGATGCGGAGGTCCGATCGCTGTAAGCCTACATAACGTATTTAATCTATTCATATCGTATCATATGATATAAAAGTTATATATAAATCGTATTTTCTATATAATATAATGTAACTGAGTTGTAATTTACATGCATATGTATATAAAAATTGTTGAAAGTCACGTTTTCGAGAGTATAGCAACCATTTTATAATTTTGGGTGATTAGTTCTACTTCTATAATATTACTGAACCTGTATGATAGCAGGATCAATTTTTGAACATGGGATGAGAATTAGTAGACTTGCACCTGAGTAGATAAATGTAAAAGTACATATTTATATGGACCAAGTTTTGGATCTTGGCTTTGGATTTATTGCTTGGTTAGATAAGGCAGGAGTGGCGAAGAACAGAAACAATACCCACATAATTACACACAAGATAAAATAATATAACAAAAACACTTTTTCTAACCAAAATTTTTTTAAATGGTATACATGCTAAGAAAAGAAATCAATCCAAAATTTTGAATTCCTTGATGTGTGTATTAATAATTATTAGACAATTAAATATTATTATTAAGCATTAATAATATTAATGTATGATAATCTTTTGCAACACAAACTAGCAGGGATTTAAGTTTTATTATTATTTTTTTTATAGAGTATATAAGAAATTTATCATTCAATTTTTTGAGCAAAGCAAAGATAGAACTTTCACCACAAAAATCACATTTTGGTTGAAGATAATGACACCATTGAACACCTCTTAAAAAGAATTCACATGTTGTTTGATGGATGTGACAAAATACTAGAATTTACATTTTTTCGTTTTAGCAGAAGCTTAGAAGACAGTGAACTGACATGGACTCTTTTCATTTGCAATTCATGCCGACACTCATCAAGTAGTGGCTTGTGTTCTAGTTCATCATGTTACTTAAACCAGAATCATTATAATTATTATCAGTTACAAATTTATGAATTATCGATTATATATAAATAATAAATTGTAATGACTTGATTTTATTAACGTTAGTTTTAAGTTTGTAATTCATTGATTATATATAAATAAATATGAAAATATATACATATTTAAAAAAATATTAATGTATTAAAAGTTGTATACGCATCATGTTCACGCATTTTCTTTATATAAAATGCAATTAAATAATTCTCAAACAATATTCTCCTAAATGATTGATAATTAACTTAAATATAATTAATAGTATTTTAAACAAAACTATTATGGCCCCTTCCATTAATAATTCACATTGTCTCATCCAGCATTTCACTTCCCAACCCAAAATCTTAAACCAAAAAATGATAAACAAGTTCCAGATTTGTTGCCAATGATTTCTTTTTTTTTTTTTTTTTGAAGATTTGTTGCCAATGATTTCAATTCCCTAATTTAAAGAAGAAAAATTGGCCAATAATTGACAAAAAAAAAAAAAAGTGAAATATTTCAATGCAATGCTTTCTCATAATATGAAAGGGCTTTTGAATTTTGACGATGAGACATGCTCTGTGATTGTTGTTGAGATGGCGATGATCAAACACATTAGCTGGCTGTCTGATCTTGTGTTTTTAAAAATCAATATTTATGGTGGAAGATGATAAGGTGGGGTCATGGATCAAAGTACTTAGTAGATCACAACTAATAAACAACTATAATGGATCAAAAAAGACCAAAGTAGCCATTTTCTTTTATAGTATTAATAATATATGGTATTAATAAATAATTCAATGTTTTTCTTTATTTATTTCCTAATGTTTGATTAAAATACTTATAGTTATATATAAAATGTGTTTTCTAAATGTTGAAATTACTTTTTAAGTTTATTTTATATATTTTATTTTTTATTTTTTTAAATGAAAATAAATTAAGCTATAAAAATACTTGGATTTTTTTTAATAAATATTGTATACACATATCAATAAATAAATAAATAATTTATACATTTACTTTTAATATAGGTTTTTTATTAGAACATTTCCAAAAGTACTCAAAAGTATTATACGAAGTAAAAGTATATAAAATTAAACACTTCTTGGAAACAAAAAAAAAAAAAAAAAAAAAAAACTCCCGTGGATGCTTCTCTAGGAAGTCCATCAAACATTTCTTCAATAAATATTATAGGATAAATAATCTCAATTTTTATTTTGGAAAATATAAAAATATAAAATGGTTTAGGATAACTATTAACATAACACATCAAAAAAAAATAATTAAAGATTAGTTAGAGAAATTATATATTTTAGTTTTACATATGGATGACATTGATTATAGTAGCAAAATACTTTGTATTCGTTGATGAAGCTAAATACATATGTATTTAGTTGGCCATTTGATTCAGCACTATTTAATAGATGTAATTCAGCACTATTAAGTTATAAGTAGAAATACCAAATAATCTTTTAGGTTAAAGGCCATTTGATTCAAATTTGTACCCAAAATTGACCCAAAAGACACGAAAACCTAAATTAGGGTTTATTTGTTGAATAAAATCCGAACATTTAAATATCCATGTAATGTAATTCAATTGAATAAAAAAAGTGTGCAGAATTAGCAACCCACAAATTTGATTTCCTGATCCAAATTATTAATATGGTTAAATTAAAAGTTCTAGAAATTAGTATAAGCATCTAAAATAGGGTTTTGCTACCTTACTAATTTAAGTAAAATTACCTAATAAGAATATTCAATAATAACTTTTTAATTAGTTGTAAGATTCTTCAATAATCATCCTTACAATCAATCCAAGGTCATTATTGAAAAAAATGGTTTTAAGTAACTCTATCTAAACTAGTAAGTTGGCAAAATCTCTAAACATATGTCAAATATATTTTATACAAACAATATTAATTATATTCTTTTAAAGCAAACTTTTTTATACTGACAAAATTAATTATATTCCTTTAAAACAAACTTTCATATACTAAAGAAAATTAATTATATTCCTTTAGAACAATTTTCCTATAATAAAGAAAATCAATTATATTCCTTTGAAACAAATATGCTAACTTTAGTGTTCTTTTTTATTTCTCTTACACATAAATTCTTAACCCCACACTCTAACCCTAATTTTATACTTTATCAAGAAAAAGAAAAAACACTCATGGCTCAAGGTTGAAGCCACCAAATTTACTATCAAGAATTTATCATATATTTAGGTCAGCCTTTACTTTTAAAATGAATGAAACATGAAAATTTGAAAGAAACAAATGTTTGCATTTAAAAAGAATTAGAGAGTCATTTTATATGTGTAAAAATCCATAAACTTTTTTTTGTATTTTTTGTAGATTTTCTTTAGGAGCATTTATAGAATTTTATTTGCTTTATTTTTAACTAAGAAAGGAAAAAGAAAATTGTTTCCAAGTACAAAAATAATAGTATGTCATTTTTTGTGCTTTTGTTTAAGAATAGAGTAAATTACAAATTAGTTACTCAATTTAAGATGAAATTAACTTTATAAGTCTATTATAAATTATTTATGTGCCGTTAGTTTAGGTTAGTCAACAGTAATTTCAACACATTTAGAGGTATTTTTATCTTTTGACTGTATTTTAATTTTATATAATTTAAAAATATATATGTTTTTAATATTTAAAAAGCAAACCGAAAAAACTAAAAATAAATTTAAAAATTTTTAAAATATATATATATATATATATATAATCAAGCCAGCATTTCCAGATGCTCATCTGGGTTATGCATCTGCAAACAAAGAAAAATAAAACACGTCTTTTCGTCTTCCTCTTGACAACAACCACAACTCTTCTTGTCTTCCTCCTCCTAAACCATCCATCTCTTCCCTCACTTTAAACTTCTTCTTCAACCACAACCACCACGACCACCACCACCAACAACAAACAAATCCAATTTCTCTGCAAACAAGGCAACCTCAAACCACAAACAACCAACATCAATGCTGCCAAATTTCTGGGTTTAAAATAAAAAATTAGATGTTCTTCATCTGGGTTCGACGAACCCAGATGAAGAAACATCTTCATCTAAAACCCAATTTGGGTTGATAAAACACAATTATCATTCATGATTATTGTTGATTTGTTGGTACATATATTTATTACCTTTTGAATAATATCTTCATTAGTAGACACCCTTCGAATAGAATTGATATTATTGATTGGCTGATGAACAACATATAATCACATGATCAATCAATTTTTCCTGAAATTTATCAATAGACTAGGCATTTCTCGCAGGCATTTCCTCGAACAGTTTGTATGCACTATATACCGGCAACATTTGCTATAAACACTAATCAAACTCCCAACATAAACATTGGTAGCAAACCCACATTGTATCGCCAAGCAATGGTATTGAATACCACCACCTGAGTTGCATGTAGACCCACATGAACTCACAGCGATGGATAAAACACTAGCATCTAGTCTCGGTCCTTTGTCGTGTACATTAAAATGCGTAGAATCAAATTCTTCTCACTAACAACAGAAGATTTGAGTATTTCATCAAGCACATTGGACAACGCAAGAGTTGAATCCGAAGAAGCAAAATCATGGGTACAATGCTTTGCATTGTTTGAATCTGTTTGTAGAAAGTCCTGAATAAGAAGGAGATGGAGTTGGCTACTTGCACGGGGTCGTGTTTTAGGGGATACAGTGGATGTGGAAGAAGAAGAGGAGGAGGCCGGCGATGGGCAAGAAGAAGAAGTGGAGGTCGGCGATGGATGGTGAAGAAGAAGAAATGGATGGGGAAGAATAAAATTATTTTATTTTATTTTATTGTATTTGATCTCCACCGTCCACATGGACGGTGCAGATCAGCCTTCTTTGTACAAGTTTTTAAAAAAATATATTTTAATTTATTTATTTTTTAGATAAATTTTAATTTAATTTTTAACTTACTTGTTTAATTTTATTTACGTTTCAAGCGTATCATGATCCCTTCCTTATTTGGCTAGGGCAGCTGTTCAAATTAACTATCTTTTACTAATAAAGAATAGTCAAATTATAATAAATTTATAAAGCTTATTTGGTTGGTAAATAGTTTCAACTATATAGCTAATTTGTGATTGAGTAATATTAACCTTTCCAAATATTTGATCTAAATTCATATCAAAATGATGTGATATATGAGTTATCATGATCCTATTAATTATCACACAATCTCATGATTTATAAGATTTTGATAATTTATATATCATATTATTTAAATATAAGTTTAAATAAAATATTTAAAAATTTTAACATTATTTTTTATAATTTGCTTTTAAGAATAATTTTACCATATAAATATTTTTAAAATTTGGTATTTTGATCATTTTCATGAGTGGTCATAACGTTTTCCATCAAAATATCAAGTTCATTACTTTCCTATTTCGTGTACCCTATCCTCTCATTTATTTTTGTACTTCGTGTACCCTGTCCTCTCATTCATTTTTGTACTTTTCGGCTCTTCTCCGTTGATTGTTTACCTCTCTTTTCTTTTTTACATATTATAAATACTAATATCACAATCGTAATCTACTAATATATATTTTAAAATATGATCCCAAATATAACTTTTGTAAATTAAAAGAAAACATTCACACATAAATAAAAAATTATCACAAACATAAACCCACGACAAGTGAGAGGTAATGTTGGATCTTCGTCTCTTTAAGGTAAAGACAGAAAGAGTAATGTCAATTGCATCATGTACAAACGAGCTGTTTATCTCCATTCATATTTTATTTTCCTTTATATTTTACAAAAGGTGTGACAATTAATGAAATCCTTTTCTGGTTGTTCGTCATGTTAAAGTGGGACAACGATTTGATTGAGGAAATTAAGACATGAAGTAAGTTATATAATTAGCGTACGTCAATCTACATCAGAAAATAATTGAAAGATGAATTTTAATGAGTAATTAATTTTTTTTTTTTTGAATAAAATCTGCTCAAAAAAGGAGACGAACTACAAACCGACAAGACCGGGAAAGATACTAGAGGCACTGACTGAATGCCAACAAAGGTCCTCGGACGAGGAAAAGGTAAGGGAAGCTAGGTGGTGAGCCAAGCGATTACCGGATCTAGGAATGGCTTGACACGACAGAACCCCCAACTCCCTACATAAAGCCTTAAGATCACCCAATAGAAAGCTAGCTTCACAAGGAAAATCATCGGAAGAGAAAAGAGCAGAAGCTACATTCTTTGCGTCGACTTCGATTGAACCCACAAAGAGGCCACAGGAACGGCAGAGCTGAAGGCCTTCCCTAAGCGCCAAAATTTCGCCAATTTCTGGACTGAAGGCCCCAGGAAGTCTCTTGGCAATAGCAGCAATGATCCATCCATCATGATTTCTTATCACAGCACCGATGCCTATGAAGTCAAACCCTCCTTTCACTGCTGCATCAGCGTTCAATTTGAGACAACCCTGAGGAGGGGGAGACCAGCTGGACGGAAGGGGAGATAAACGCCCTCTAGCAGAAACCTGGACCGTAGCTGTCTTCGCAGACTGGAACTCCGAAAGGAAATCAAGGGCTCGCTGGACAACAGCAACAGGATCACGAATCAACCCAGCATGTAATCTGGCATTTCGGTTATTCCAGATACCCCACAAAATCATACACAGCCTAGGCAAGGACTCAGCATGGAATTCTTTCATAATTAACACAAAAAAATCGATCATAGCACAACATTTGAACTTAAAAACCTGGGGACCTTCAGCCAAGCATCTCCAGACGCGGATGGCTTCCTAATGAGTAATTAATTTATTGTCAGTTATTGACAACACATATCATACAAAGCAGATAACAATATTTATGATGTTTGTAAAATGTAATGTACTATGTCAAAAATATATATTTTTTTTTCCTGCGAGGCGAGCACGTATGAATTGCACCTACTGACAGTAGACAACAATATTTAACCGCACATTTCATAGGAAGTAGATAAGAAGATGAATTTTAATGAGTAATTAATTTATTGTCAGTTATTGACAACACATATCATACAAAGCAGGTAACAATATTTATGATGTTTGTAATTATGTAATGTACTATGTCATATATATATATATATATATATATTTTTTTCCTGTGAGCCGAGCACGTATTAATTGCACCTACTGACATTAGACAACAATATTTAACCGCACATTTCATAGGAAGTAGATAAGAAGAAGCATAAACAGGATCTTACTGAAAGCCACGTCCCCATGTTCAACAAACCAACTATTCCACCTCACTTCCAAGCTAAAGTGATTCTGCATATTTCCATAGATTCTAACGATGGAATTTAAGTTATATAGCATATATTTTACAAATATAGAAGTAAAAATAAATGTCTTTTGTTTCAAAAAAAAATCTTTTATTATAATAATAAATATTAAAATTATATAATAATTATAAATTTCGATAAATCTTAATAGATTTATAATATATTACATTTCAGCTTACACCTAACAGATATTAAATTAACAAAGTGAATTATCTCCATGACTCAATATATTTAGATGGCACAACTATCTAGTTGTCTATCTTTTAAAGTCACACACGTGCACACATGATGTGCCATCTAGTTGTCTATCTTTTAAAGTCACACACACCCATGCGCGGACATATATATAAGGTTCTTTTGAATATACTTGGGTTATAAATACATTTAACAAAAATAAATAAATAAATAATTATAATTTAAAATTATCGATCATAATTTATTATATCTAATTATAACTAATGAGTCAGATTACATTTACAACAATCGACGGACAGAATCACATTTATTGTTTGTAGTAAGACATGTTTAGTTATAATAAGATATAATAACAATATAATAAATTTCAATCAGCAATTTTAGAATATAATCATTTATTATTTTTGTTAATTGTATCGTTATCTCATGTGTTTTGTAGAATGTACATATATATATAGAGGTCGTCTATAATATAATTGAGCATCAATACATCTGAATTGATTATATTTTAAAATTATAATTATATTTTATTACAATCATACATGAGTTCAAGTGTATTGATATTTAAGTGTCGTCTATAATATATTTGGATATCGATATACCTGAACTGATTATATTTTAAAATTACTAATTGTATTTTTTTACATCCGCTTACAAGTAAATATGTTTGATTATAACTAAACATGGTTATTATTATAAATATGATATGACTTATTTAGTTGTAACCATATATAATAAATACATAATTAGATATAATAAAATATAATCAATAATTTAGAAATGAGATCATTCATTTGTAGTTGTAAGTGTAACAATATCCAAATGTATCATAGAAGATACGATATATATATATGTATGTATGTACATATGTTAATGCAATTCGTTTAATTTAATTTTGGATTTTGTAAGGATTAGGAATTTATTAAAGACAAATCTTGTTTTAGTAATTAAATTTAGGATTTTTCTTTTCAAGATTATGTTTGGATATCTTTTGTAGACTATTTTCAAACTTTGGAACTAAGTTTTATACGGATGGAAAAAACCAATTTTCATCCAAAATTTTAGTAGTTTTGTGATAAAAAACAATAAAAGACCAAAATACCCTTATCATATTGAAAAAAATAAAATAATCAAACCCAATAACTTAAAAAGAATCGCTACAAACCCCCTTATAGTTTATAAAATTAGTCAAAAAAATCCCATATTATTTATTAAAATAGTAAAAAAAAAACTTCTTACCGTGAACTTGGACGTTAAAAGTCAATATTTGGTCGTAATTAGGAAGGGTAAAACTGTCAATTCAGAGTAAAATAACTTTAAAAATTTTGAACAAACAAATAGTGCCACCTATCATCAGATTATATATTTTTTAAAGAAATAATTAAAAATATTAAAATAAAAAATATTAATATTTTTTTAAACCAGCTATCAGTATGATGGATGGTGAACATAATTTAAAAAAAATAAAAAATAAATTTTTTTTATAAATTTATTAATAATTTTTTAAAAAATTATGTTCACCGTCCATCAACATTATATGAATTTTTTTATCTGAATATATATCATATTTATTATTAAAATACAAAATATGAGAGGAATATGAACTTCTACTCAAAAATAAATGCAATATTTGTAGAAATTGTTTTGAAGCTAATGGAGGGCAATTTTTAACAATTTCTCAAATGTTTTGTGGAGTCGGAGATCCTAATAATTAATCTGGATTTAATTGAAATTGTAAAAGTATGTTTCCACCACTTTTCAGTTAGATTTGGATTTTAAAAAGCTGGAAAACAACAGTTCATATTTCTATTGAATGTGGAGGTCGACTTTTTATATCCTATATCATAGGAGTGAATTGTATATACCTTGATGCGTGTACCATACTTTCCTGACCTTTCCTTGCAAGTATGATATTAGATATTACTATTGAGTTTCCATAGTATTACCATTTACTACAAATACTAATTATAATTTTAAAAAAACTAATATCATAACATGGTATATGATTTTATAAGAAAATTATTGAATAAAAAAGTTCATATCAAATTGAAATAACACACCTAGTAAATGAACTTGAATAAAATCACACTTATATTGTAATTAAAATATATTTTAAGAAACAAATCAATAAAATAATAAAATAAACACTATCTTATAAAAAAAAAAATGAAAGATAAAAAATAATTGAAACATCCTAACCTATTGGCAATTTTTATCTACAAATTTAGACAAGAAAAATTCATAAATTAGATGTTGGTCAAGTCGAAAAATAATACAATTTATAAAACAAAAAAATAGAAAAAAAAAATATTATGATAGAGTGTATTTAATAAAAAAAAAAGAATTTACTAATTTGTCTCATAAAAATATAAATACATTATCATATGGACAAAAGTAGAGAATAAAAATTTAGAATATATACATAGATACATATATATCATTATAAAAAATTGAAAACAAAACTACACATGAAATTTTTATTTTTTAAAAATAAATATAATATTTTTTTTTTTTACTATTTGAGATGGGGCACACGCCCCATTTGGACCAACATTGAGTCCGTCCTTGTATATATGTATGTTTATATATGTATATGTATTTGCATGTGTGTGTAAACGCACACATGGTGGACCAACGAGTATTGGTTGAATTCATTAACTTTGCCTACCACACTTCCCTGCATTTAAGCTCTCATTCGACAACTTTAGGGCTCACAATTGCTGTCAACGCTCCTCGCAGGTCAAGTCACTTTATTTATCATCTAATTCAAGTCAATATAGCTCAACTCACATATATATATATATATATATATATACATATACACATATAAAGAGAGAGAGAGAGAGAGAGAGAGGGGGTGGACCAACGAATAGTAGTTGAATTCATTAATTTTGCCTGCCACACCTCTTTGCATAGTTGAGTAGTAATTGAATTCATTAATTCTCTCTCTCTGCATATATATGGGATCGTCTATAATACATTTAAGTATCGATACACCTGAATTGATTACATTCTAAAATTATTAATTATATTTTATTATATCTTATTACAAATAAATATATCTTATTATAACTAAACATGGTTGATTGATACAAATGTAATTTTATTTATTTAGTTGTAATCAGATACAATAATACATAATTAGATATAATAATATATAATTAGTAATTTTTGAATGTAATAACTCATTTGTAGTTTTAAGTGTATTAATTTACAAATATACCGTAGAATGTGTATATAGATATGTACGGTGGACCTTTGAGTAGTAGTTGAGTACATTAACTTTGCCCACACCGTAGTAGTTGAGTTCATTAACTTAGACTACCACACCTCCTTGCATTTAAGCTTCTCATTCGACTACTTCAGGCCTCAAAATTGCCGTCAACGCTCCTTGCAAATCAAGTCACTTTCTTCATCTTCCAATCCAGGTTACTCATCTTCTCAAATTTCCGAATTCCCATTTTTTTAATTTTTTTATTTGCTTTTGTTTTATTTAAAAATTGTGAACTTGCTGCTTGATATGGAAAGAAATTTTTCTTAACTTTGTTCAAAATGGTAATCAATAGGAATTAATTAATTCTTCATTGGCCTTAAAACTGTGGTGAAGATGTAATTTGAATGTGATTTTGCACCCGCCGATGCCTTTTTATTTTATTCTATTTTTATGTAAGGGTACATGTTTGCACCTCATCTTTAGTTTTGCCTAGTAAAGATAGCTGTTTAAAAAATAAATAATGCACACTATCCCTTAATAATAATGGTTGAATACCTTTTTTTAGCTTAAAAAATTAAGGATTAAATTTTCACTCTTGTTTAAAAGCATAAAATCCGGTAGTTTTCTATGAATTTAATCTTCCTTTCACATCCTTAAAAAAAAAAAAACTGTTTAAATAATAAATTAAAATTAAAAAATAAAAACAAAAACAGATAGCTGTTTAGATAATTTATTAAATTGGTTTATTGAAGAATAGCCACTTTATTTGTGCTTAGTATAGTGTCGCGATAGGTTACTTCTCAACATTAAAAATAAATAAATAAAAGGATAGAAAGCTATAAAATTAGTTATTCAAAATCACTAATTCTCAAATATTTTTTAGTTACTAATTACAACTCAAAAAAAAAAAAAAACCTAACCTAATTAATTCTCAATATTCTGAACATAATATATTCCTAAAATTACATTATTACAAAATTACATGTATTTACTATTTGGCTCTCAAATTATATATATATATATATATAATAAAGAGGAAGTAATTTTAATAATATTAGTTCCAAGATTTCAGACTATTAAATACAAATGATTAATGCTAAACACTAATTATAAATAATGACTCAAAATTTTGAAAATAATATTTTTAAAATTAGTTCGTTTTTATGAGAGATTGGATATATATATATATATTAACTTCTCTTTAATTTTTTTTTAATAATATCTTTCATATGGCTACTAATAACTGTTGAAATAAATAATTTGAATCAGTTTGTTCCTATGCGAGAAAAACTCTCTCTATTAACTTCTTTTTAATTCTTTTTAGGGATAATTCCAAAAAACTATTATAGTGCAAAAATATTTATTTTACCACCTATGATTTCATTTTTGTCTAAATACTCTCCTAATGTTAATAAATTAATATAAAATGTCCATTTTATCATCTATGACTTTATCATCAATCTATGACTATTAGGGATATTGTCGTCATTTCACACATCTCTGAGGGTATTTAGAGTGTTTTTATTAATTTCAATGGAAATTTTGGATAAAAATAAAATTATAATTGTAATCAGATATAATAAATATATAATTAGATATAATAAAATACAATCAATAATTTTAGAATGCGATCACTCATTTATAGTTGCAAGTGTATCAATACTCAAATGTACCATAGAATATGCTATATATATATATATATGTTAGTGTAATTCATTTAATTTAATTTTGGATTTTGTAAGGATTAGGAATTTATTAAGGACATATATTGTTTTAGTAATTAAATTTAGGATTTTTCTTTTGAAGATTATATCAGGATACTTCTTGTTAACTATTTTCAAACTTTGGAACAAAGTTCTATATGGAGTTTATTCATTAATTTTTTTTAGATTTAGTTTGTCTGTGACATCTTATTTCCTTATTATTGGATTTGGATTGTTACATTTTTTCAGCCTTTTGAAATTTGTCCAACAAAATTAACTCTGATCATAGTGTACTCTAAAAATTTTAATAAATTTTGTAGTCACCAAAAAATTGAGAAATTATATATATATATATATATATGTATGTATTATATATATTTGAGAAAAATCTAAAACACTTTCCCTATCGGCCAACTTGAAATAATAAATAATATCAGTTTGCTCTAACTTTTCAAAATATTAGTTAAAAGACCCTTGTCATTAGTTAAAAGCGATTTTCATCCAAATTTTGCGTGGTTTTGTGACAAAAATAGTAAAATATCAAAATGCCCTTATTATATTAAAAAAATAAAAAAATAAAAACAAAATAAATTAATCAATTAACAAACTATCATTTCATAACCAAAATAAATAAAAAATAAAAAATAAAATTTTTATTAATTATTATTATTTGTTAAATTAAATTAAATTCTTAAATTATTATTTTTTTATTATTAATAAGTTACAAAAAAAAAATGATCTCAATCGTCTAATGGTGGACATCAATATTTAAAATATTAATATTAATCCTAACAAACAAATATAGTAAATTAAAAAATTTTAAAAAAAAATCATACTTAGATCTACCAACACAATAAAAAACCAAAAAATAAATGAAAAAAATACATACAAAAAATACAAAAATATAAAGCATCTAGATCTTGAAGTCATGTTGAAGCATGATTAAAAAATATAATAATATTAACCATATTTAAATATATTAAGAAAACAATTAGAAAAATGAATGTTTAAATTATAAATTAAATTATATTAGTTTAATTCCAAGATAATTTGGAATGAGATATATTTATGTTTCTTTTTAAATATATATATTTTTAAGTATCAAGGAGAAAAAAAAAAGGAAATTTGAGTAATATAAAATTAGGATCAATTAGAAATTATGTTATTTTGGGGAGGATAGATTTAGAACAAAAAATTTTAAATATCATTAAATGATTTGTAATTAAGTGAAAAGTTAAAAATTTTTATTTAATTTTTTCAGTTATTTTTTTATAGTTCTAAATGATTTGATTACTTAAAAAAACAAACGAAAATAACTTAATAGGTGTAATTCAATACTATTAAATTTTAAATGGAAAAAATAAACTACTCCTAAATAAATCCATTTATAGTCACGGCCGGGTTTACTACTAATACTGATGTTGCTTTTGTTTGTTTATAACTTTTTTTTTACCTGCTGGGGCAGGATTGGCCATAGGCCGCCTCCATCCGCCTCTTTTCTATTTATGCATTTTTATATATATTTTTAAAATTATTGTTTTATTTTTAATTTTAATTTATTATTCGTTTAAAGTTTACTTTAAACTTACTCAAATTGACTATTGGCCAATGGATTCTAACAGTAAAATACTGTTTGGGATATTTTTCAAAAATGTAGAGACTAAATTAGTTGGAAAAAAAAAAAACGAAATAGAGAATTTTTGGGTAAAAAAAATGAAAAGATCGTAAACTATTTGAATCTTATATGGTAATTGTCATTTATTTAATGTCAAATTTCAGAAAAAGAAAAACAGAAATTAAGAAAACAACTCAGCCGATCTTCTATATATCATATTTCAAAAAAGAAAAAAATAAAAATAGTACTAAGAAAACCACTTGTAATTTTGTATCATTCATATATGATTAACATCTCTCTTTTTCCTTACTATCATCATGTACAGCCAAAATCTCTAAATGGCACAACCACCAGAGACTACTGCAGGAGGTGCACAACCACATGTTGGCCCCGATTCACCACCATTAAAATTTCAGAACACCAGCAATGATTTAGAAGAAGGTGCACAACCATCTGTTGGTCCCCTTTTGCAACAAAATAATCCTCAAGATACCAGTAATATTCAAGGAGGAAGTAATACACCAATTATGACAACAGCAGCTTCTGCAACTCAAGCTCCACAAGTCAACTGTAAGTAATCATAGCTAGTCTCCCTTAACTTAGGAAAATAATTTGCTTATAATTATACATGTAAAACCTTCCATGTTAGCCATTACCAATTCGTGTATATTTTCAAGTCGTAAATGCTGGTACCAGCCCAACCTCGAGAATTTTAATTTGTACCAAGCTCCACACAGAGGTGACTGGAAACAATCACGATCACGGTTGCTAACAACCAATTCATCAGTAAATCTTGAAAGAAAATTAAAATAGACATCTACATTAGAGAATAACTATATATGTGATTAAAACTATACATTTCTTTGTAGTATGGTCTAAAAAAAAATTGTTGATGCAATACTTAAATGAATGTTCTCTTAAAATGTATGGATCACTATTCCTATTCAAAGGAGTGAAAAAAGTGAAAAAAACAAAAAACAAAAAACAAATAAAACAAATAAATAAAAGCAATAAGAGAGATAGAGAAAATAAATATTTGCTCTTATCATGAAGGAAGCATATGATCCCTTGTTGAGAAACACATTTGCTAGTTTCACTATAATATTTCATTACTGAAAACAGAGTTTACTTTCTCAAAAAAAAAAAAAAAAAAAAAAAAACAGAGTTCACCTTGAAAACAAAGAAAGAGACTTAAAAATATTTACATTTGGAGAATCCATCCAGTTCCTCTCTCTTCATGGACATCAAAGAAGCAATGTATCTTTTCCCAAATATATAAATAGCATACAAAATGGTTGCTACATAATGATTAGGTAAACCAATTAACATATTATCCTTGTTGTACCAGTGAAACATCTAGTGTCTGAAAGTTACACAATGTCACAACAACCAGAGAGTGGAGATATTCAACCAAATTTTAGTCCCTCTTCGCAATCAAACCCGGACAGTGTGCTAAGTAGTAGTTCTCAGGAACAACAGTTGTCTGAAGCCCAAATTGCAGCCAAGGAATTCTGTAAGTAGCCCTTAAATATTTTGTTTATAATTTATATTGGATGCGCTGCCATTTTACTTGGGTGCATGGGTGGTCTCCCATGTTGCAAGTGTGTTATAATTAAAAGATAATTTTATTAGACAACTATAATTTAATGTACACATACACTCATGAAAATTCTTAGGTGATATTATGCATCTTTATTTTATCTAGAAATTGTTATCAGGATTAGTTGTGATAACTATAAGTGGTGAGTGATCGGGATCACGGTTGCTCATGACAGTTCAAGAGTAAATTAATTTTGATAGAAAAAATATATAAATATCCATGTTAGAAAATAAATAAGTATCAGAATTATGCATTGCTTCATATATAATCTAACATTATTAAAGCAATGTTGATTGCAAAGCCGAAGAAGGGCGTCACTATTACTACCAACCATTATACAATGCTGCAAAAAGAGGTGACTGGGAAAGTGCTAAGAATTTCATCGAACACGATCCAAATGCATTGACCGCTAGGATAACAATCCATGCACGAACGATACTGCATGTTGCTGCATTAAGTTGCCAATGGGGATTCATCCTAAAGCTTTTGGAACTTCTACCATCTCCAGAATCAATTGCAGTGCAAGATGCATATGGAAACACAGTCCTTCACTGTGTTGCAATAGGTGGAAGCTTGGAGACTGCTGAGGCATTGGTTCAAAAGAACCCTGCTTTACCACAATTGGTTGACTTTCGAGGATATCCACCACTTTACCCTGCTACCTTCGGTGGAAATAAGAAACTGTTGTGGTACCTTAGTTTGATAACCAGAGTTGAGTCTCCAAACTCTCCCTTCTTCATTCCTTCATTACCTGACATCCTACGCAGTCTAATTCAATCGGGTCATCATGGTGAGAACTAATAATAAAAGCAAGTACAACTCCGAAAAGATCACATATTCATTTTGGACTCCAACTTCGACAAACATAGTTCTATGATTAACCTTTTTTTTTTTTGTGTTCCAACTTCAACAGGTATAGCCTTGTACTTTGTCCAAAAATGTCCTAACTTGGCTGTTGCCAATGATTGTTTAGAGACTTCTTTGCTTTTTCGTTTGGCACAACACCCCTCATACTTTTACAGCACGAGTAATCTTGGATTCTTCGAAAGATGTATCTACAAATGTAAGTATCTTTTCCGTCAACTACTTCTTACTTAAACGTCCATGTCCTTCATTTTCCATTGGAAAACTTTTTCGTGGTTTCTTCTTTTTGGTTCAATTAGTTGTCCATTCGGAAGGGTCTCTAGCATTGGTCACCTCACCGCAACCAGGAAGCTCCACAACTCAAGGTTTGCCAATTTCAATGTTGCTCATTTTATTCTGTAAATAAATGGACTCTCACATCAGCCAAATTAATTGACAAGCATTCCTTATTCTTATGAATAGTGTTTCAACAATTCAAAAAATTACTCTGGAAAGCTATTATCCATCTGGGTAAGCAACCATACATACAAAAGATATATAAACGTTAATTTAAAATTTATCCTATATTTCCATCTTCTACCAGTTGATAACTCTTGCATATTTAATCTGATATTCAATTGCAGCACCCTCTATAAAAAAGGTTCAAAATGCCAAGTTCACACATGAATGTGCTGTTGAATTACTACAACGCATTTGCACACAACTTTCTAGCATGAGCTATCAGCAAATCATTGAATTTCTTCGAAATCCAATGCCACGACCAACCTTGCATGATGCCATTGCAAACGGGATTGAAGAGATTGTAGAGACCCTTTTAAATCATTTTCCAGATCTTATTTACGCCCCCATAAAAGAAACACCTATTCGAAACATATTACAAGTTGCTATTGAGTATCGACAAGAAATGATAGTCAATATAATAAAAAAGACCTCTGTGACAACTACCAAGGAATTGTGTGGATTACTGGATCCAAGATACAGCACTTTGCACTTGGCAGGGCAGTTGGCCCCTGATTTTAAACTATTTTCAGTTGCAGGCGCAGCGCTTCAAATGCAGAGAGAGCTGCAGTGGTTTAAGGTACATATTGAGATTATGTTCAATCAATTTAGCATTGAAAATTAAGTTGGCTATAGCTCGTAGGCAACTACAATAATCATTAGCTATTATCTTTAAATCATGAATTGATTTTTAAATTTTCATCGTCTTCCATTTAATCATTAAATTTACAAGAGTTATTAAATATATCGGTGTGTAAGTAACAAACCCAAGCACACTTCATTTATTAGATAATATCTATACATGCACAGGGACGTACCGCCCACCCTAGTCCCCCCAAAAAAATTATATTATATTATATATATATATATATATTTTTTTTGAAATATAGGTACTTTTAACATATATGTTATATTTATTTCAAATTATGTTATATAAATATAACATAATTTATATATTATGTTATTTATTTTATATTTATTTTAAATATTATATTTTAAATCATATATATAATTTATGTTATATTTATTTTAAATTATATATATTTCATTTATTAATTTTTGTGATATAAAAAAATTACATAATTATTCCAAATATATATTTCATTTATCAATTTTTGTGATATAAAAAAATGCATATTTATACCAAACCTATTGAATGCATTTTTTTAATTTATATTTGTATTTATATTCAAATATTGTATTAGTAATAACTTTATTTCATTCATTACATGTGAAATTTTATTTAAGTTTCTCATATTTTACTTTTTTTCTCATAAATTGTATAATATATTACTTAAATTTAATATTTTTGGCGTTTCTCTTAACATGCTTTTTAATTTAAAATGTGGTAGTACTTATGAATTATGATTATCAAAATAAAGATTGTCTATATTAAAGAAAGATTGTTGATATCGTAGCATTAAGTATAATTTATATTTGATCAATTTTATTATTTAAATATTATGTTCAATCTTTTTACTTTTATTTTTATTAACATATTTATTTATGATATGAATTTTGAGGGATAAAACTTATTATATCTTCTTTAACTAGGTACGTTTATATTTTTTAATTTATAAAATATTTTCATACCGTTGGAGTTTAATTAAAAATTTTATTTAACCCACCCTGGCATCAAATCCTAGTTACGTCTCTATACATGCATATAGTACTACTTGATGAGACTTAATGATGTTATGATATTAGATTAAATAATATCAGTTAGCTTATCAAATATAAGTGTTCTATCATTTATGATTTTATGTATATTTCGTTTTGTCCAATGTTGTGTAGGAGGTGGAGAAAATGAGCTACCCTGTTTATAAGGAACATAAAAACAATGATAATCAAACACCAAGAGATGTTTTTAGGAAAGAGCACAAGCAATTGGCTACGGAAGGAGAGAAGTGGATGAAAGACACGGCCAATTCTTGCATGCTTGTTACGACACTTATTGCCACCGTACTGTTTGCTGCAGCTTTTACTATACCAGGAGGGAACGTAGAAGGCGAAGGGTTTCCAATTTTTTTAAGGACGAATGCATTCATATTATTTGCTGTCTCAAATGCATTAGGTCTGTTTTCTTCTTTGACATCCTTATTAATGTTCTTAGCAATTTTAACTGCACGATATGCGATAGATGACTTCCTTAAATCACTACCAAAGAAGTTAATTATAGGTCTTGGCTCTCTTTTCTTTGCCATAGCCTCCATGATAATAGCTTTTGGAGCAGCTCTTACTATAGTACTTAGCGAGAGATGGCAATGGGTTTCTGTGCCAATTACTATACTGGCTTCTTTTCCGGTGGCAATTTTTGTGATGCTACAACTTCCCTTGTTTATCCAAATGGTTCAATCAACTTACGGATCCGGCATGTTTCACCCTTGGCCATCAAGAAGTTAAAATAAATTTCAATGTACATATTTTGTATGTACATGGCTTGTGAGCTCTATTAAATAATTTGTTTTATATATTGTGGATTTATGATCTTACTATGTGCAATCTTACAAGCTCATATAGAACATGAAGGGGTGTAAGGGACTTTGAAACTCTTTTACTAACTATTGAGTGTTTGTTTTCATTCCACCACAAACACTTATCTTGGACAACTTTAATTTTTTGGGGGAAATTTTATACTAGAAAACTTTAGAAATGTTTCGGAAAATGTCTTGCAATAGAAACTCTGACTTTTTCAATATTATTTTACTTTGAATTATCATATAAGTGCGGACATTTCCCCTGGAACCTTGAGCTTTTCTTCTAATGTATAATAATTTTTCCAGAAAATTTTATGAAATGTTGTTGTAGAAATAAATATTTTCAAGAATAATGTTTTCAAAACTGTTTTTCCATAACTATTTTCAAAAACATTTTTGTGAAGAAGTTTTTATTCAGAATCATATGAATGTTTGACAATTGTGAAGCTAAATCATCCACATGGAACCCAATTCAACAATTGGGCATAAATTATTGGATCCCTATATCACATATGAGCTTCAAAATCATTTGACATAAGATTTGTAATTTGATTTGCTGAATCATTTTATGATTATATCCCTGTAGTTTTTTTTTTTTTAATATTTTTTCCTTTTCTGAAGAAGTTTTCTGTCTATAAACGTTTTTGTCAGACATGTTTTTAGCCTAGCAACATTTCATTCGGAAACTTTAGAAATAATTGTAGATTTAAGATTTAAATATGTTTTTTTTAACTTAAAACATCTAATTCTAATAATTTTTTGTTAGAAAGGTTAGAAATATTTGTACATTTGGATTTAGGAGCTTATTTATTTGGGAATACTTTGTTTAGAGGAGCTTGTTTGATCCTTTCTTTGAGAAAACAAGATTAACAATAGACATTCGAAATTATATTTCAATTACATGCTTTCAAAGGGGTGGAATTCACATTTTTATTTGGAGAGGTTATAAGACTAAAATAAATTATTTAAAAAGAGTCAAAATTGAAAAAATAAAAAATAGAAACTAGAAACTTAGGTAAAAATTTGTAATTTTTTTTTAAGATAAACTTTCAATTTTAAAGGCAAGGGCCATCGTGGCCTCTATGGGCCTCCTTGCCTCCGCCACTCAGTGTTCTAAAAATCGTCGATTTCTGATGATTTTTCAGTGATAAAACGCTGACCGACATCTTGCCGGTTCAATAAAGACCAAATCGGTGGCTAAAATCGGTGGGCCAAATAATCATTTGAGTCGTCCGAGTACTCGGCCGAATCGGTCAAAATCGACCGAATCGGTTATAACCAGATCTAGAATATCAACAGAAAAAAATTTTAAAAAAAAAATTGACAAATCTGAATCTCCCAACATCATCATTCAAAGTCATCAATCATACTCGCAAAGATTGAAAAAAAGAAATTGAAAAATCAACACAACAAAAAATGAAAAATCAACAAAATAAAATCAACATAAAAAATATTAAAAATCACGGGCACCGACTAAGGTCAAAGAGGAAGAATAAGTGGAGGAGGAGGTGGTAGCAATCCTAGCGAAGAGGCCGACAATAGAGGAGGAAGAGAGGAGAAAGAGAGAGAGTGGAGGATGGTGGTCAGTAGTCGGCTGAATGAGAAAATGAAGTAGGAAGTGGTGGCACCGAAGCGGAGGAGACCGGCGAGGGAGGAGGGAGAGAGAAGAAAGAGAGAGAGTGGAGGAGGGTGTTGTGTGGCGATCGTGAGAGAGAGAGAGGAGGCTGATATGTGTGTGTGTGTGAGAGAGAGAGAGAGAGAAAGGAGGTTGATATGTGATTAGGTTAGTGGAAATTCATATATATGATGGACAATCACACAAACCCCCTCAGATTTAATAAAATTATAATATTATTTAAGTTTTGATCCTTCATGTTTAAAATAATATCAATTTATGTCATCAGATTTCAAAAAATAATAATTTTCTCCCAAAACAGTACCTACCAGTGTTCTAAAAAACGTCGATTTTCGGCAATTTTCTGGCGATAAAACGTTGACCGGCACCTTACTGATCCAATAAGGACCAGATCGGTGGCTAAAATCGGTGGACTAAATAATCGTCTGAGTCGCCCGAGTACTCGACCGAATCGATTACAACTAGATCAGGAAGATCAACCCATAAAAATATTTAAAAAAAAGAAATGACAAATCTGAATCTCTCAACATCATCATTCGAAGTCATCAATCATACCCACAAAGATTTAAAAAATAAATAAAAAATCAACATAACAAAAAATGAAAAATCAACAAAACGAAATCAACATAAAAAATATTGAAAATCACAGGCACCGTCAAAGGTCAGAGAGGAAGAAGAAGTAGAGAAGGAGGTGATAGCGATCCTAGCGAGGAGGCCGGCAATGGAGCAGGGAGAGAGGAGAAAGAGAGTGTGAAGGATGGTAGTCGATAGTCGACTGAATGAGACAATGGAGGAAGAGGTGGTGGCGCCGAAGTGGAGGAGGCCGACTAGGGAAGAGGGAGAGAGGAGCAAGAGAGAGAATGGATGAGGGTATTATGTGGTGGCTGTGAAAGAGAGAGAGGAGGCTGATATATGAGAGAGAGAGAGAGAGAGAGAGAGAGAGAGAGAGAGAGGAGGCTAATATGCGATTAGGTTAGTGGAAATTCATATATATATATGATGGACAATTACACAAACCCCTCAGATTTAATAAAATTATAATATTATTTAAGTTTTGACCCCTAATGTTTAAAATAATTTCAATTTACGTCATCATATTTCAAAAAATAATAATTTTCCTCCAAATCAATACTTGCCGATTAATTACTGAATAACCGATAAATCGCTAACCGTTGTCTCACCGATCCATTAGTGATTAACAATTTTTGGAACCTTGGTACTTACCAATTAATTATCGAAAAACCGATAAATCGCTAACCGCTGCCTCATCGGTCGATTAGCAATTAACGATTTTTAGAACCTTGCCACCACTAGTTTTCCATAAATTCTCTCCATTTCGATTTTTATCTATGACATGTTTTCAAGTATCCAAGACATAACAGCATATAGGGACAATATCAACAACAACAACAACAACAAAAAACAGAAAAAAGCAGCGTATATGGACCAAGGCTTGGTAAAATTATTTGGGTTAAAATTTAAGAGGATGTTTTAAATATTTTTAGCAATTTTCAAAATGCGATTGATAAGGTATTCCCAACCTGTTTTCAAATTAATATAAAGGTCATATAAAGGAAAAGAAATTCATGTTTATTCCATAAGAAAAAAAAAAAAAAAAACCTGTGTTTGCCTATAGTTTATTATATTTTTTAAAGCTAGCTAGGAATCGAATTCACAATCAATGAAGGCAACTTTAAAGTTTGGGAGTTTGTGGCATTTATTATGTTTACTATAAACAAACGGATTGTGCCCAGTATTTCAATCCACAAACATCCTTGACGAAATGAGTGATAAATAAAACCTTATAGATAATGCAGTTGGATTGAATTTCAACTGGCACTTAGATGTAGGACCAATTCTATCGGGAATTTTGGATATGGCTCTCATTGAGGTCCTTATTAATATGTGGCAATCCAATCTCAACAGAGAAGATAAGTGACCCTTTTTCCTACCTTTGATTTTTTGCATGCCAAACTTATGGGGTTTAAAAAAAAAAAAAAAAAGAAATTGGTAAATATAGTGTGGAATTGATTTAAGAGTTTTTTCTTTTCAACACTTAAAAAAAGTGTGAGTTTTGAAATTAAAAATGAAAAAAGAAGTTAATTTTTTTTTTCAATTTCATTAGTTCGTTTATGAACTATTTATTTGTTCACAGATTAGTATTAATTAGTAAACAAAGAAATTATTCACTTGCAAACTAGTGACACTAAAAAAAACTGAACTCTTATTTTGTACTAATTTCAAACCTCGGGCTTCTTTTAATATTATATACTGGAATTTTCCGAGTATCTAATAAATTTAGAATTCTTTTGAGAAGTATTTGTGTAAAACATTTCAAATTTCATTCGCTAAACTCAAAAAATGCTTCCAATTAGTTTCATTTAGTTCAACTAGCTGGATGTTACAACTATATTTAAGAGTTTTGTTATCATTATCGAAAGATTTTTTAGACATATATCAAACAAATTATCTAGTTTCTAACATTTAACATATATAGAGAAAAGGTTTTAGAATTTGATAATCACTTGTAGCAACCCACAAGTGTTTCTTCACATACATTGTTAGGAGTTTTAATGGAAAAATATCCTTACTCAAAAAAAGTTTCCTTAAAAAAAATCCAACAGCACATGCAAAATAAAAACAGATTTTATTATTCAAAAGCAATTTTATAATACTAAAAGTACTCTATTTAGCTTATTTTTTAACCATTACATCATTGTTCTTTAGTAAGCATAATCAAATTAAATAGTCTACCTTCTCATAATTTCTTGTAAATGTCCATTATATTATTGATTGATGATAAATGATAATGAGAAAGCACTTCTTTACAATTAATAAGCCGAGGTGTCATCCTCATCCTCCAATACCAAAAAGCCAATTCTAATTATTGAAATTATTAAACACTAGAGCTTATACTTAGCTCAAATAGCTTACATTAATTTGTACGCATATTCAATCATTTTATATTTTATTTTTTATTTTTTATTTTTTATTAAAGTAGAGTGATCAAGAAAACTATCTGGTGATATAGGGGCATGCTCTTTTTAAAGATTGAAAGGTACACATGAGGATATCGAGCAAAAGTGAGTTTGGACCCATTAGATATTACGTTATTCTTTTTCTTTTCTTTTTTTTTTATTGGTTACTGACATCAGGTCAAAACACTATCAAAACTAACTCAAATATGACTTTAAAGCACGATCCGGAACTCTACTTTCAGAAGTGAGAGAGGACAATCCACATAGCGTAGAAAAACTATCCACATATCAAGTGGGAGGGATGCGCTTTGAAACCTGATACTTGGTATAGATGAGGGGTGATGTTAAACCACTGAGCCACCCTACTTTGCGCCACGTTATTCATATTATGTTATTCATATTAATTCGTATCTTATAAAATGTGGCATTTAAATCTAGTTTCAAAATTCTCTCTCTCATTCTTTCAAATCACACCATGTCTAAACAATAGTCTTAAGTAACAAGTTATTTATCTCGAAAACTTTATCAACTACAAATGTTTAGTACAGTTTTCAAGAATATATGTACATATATAACTTATGATATCTACTAAAGTTAGACATCATCAATAAAATGGTTGTAAATGGTAGTGGCTTTTGGGATGATAGCGATTAAGTTTTTTTAAAAAAATTTTCATAAGTAAATATATAGGTAGTGTTAAAGTGTATACTTAAGTCACAGATTAATACCTTGAAAATTGGGGAAAAAACTTTAAACAACCAATGAATGAACTCATTTACTTTCTTATCTGTTTTTCCTACTTTCATTGTTTGTTTGTGTTGTAAATTAACCTGTGCCCAAACATATACACGATAAAAATTTGTTAGAGCTAGGAGAAATTTAATGCGGATTGCGTACTTTCAACTTATTTATAAAGACTTTTGTTGCACATATGGAGGAAAATTTTTTTTATGAAACTGTCTCACATTTAATATGATAATACGGACTAATGGGAAATATAATAAAAAAGGAAAAAACCAATAGGAAAGGTAAAGAAAAAAGAAATGACATTATTTTATTGGTTCATCTCACCATATGAACTATGAGGCAGTCTCAATGAAGATTTTTTCCATATGGAGAGGGATATATGAGATGCAATGTGTTAGCTTGGTGGAGCCAATGGACATTAATGGCTGGAATATTGACCAAAAGGTGAACCACGTCCAAAACATGGGTTTGGTCCTATCTCAACCAACAAACAAACAAATGAGAAAGCAGGTGCTAGGGTTGCTAAGTTGGATTTCAATGATATATACATCAATTAAATTGATCCAACAAGTTGAAGTCTCGAAACTTGCAAATTGTATTAAGTCTGTGAATTGATGTGATAACGGTGGTTCAACAACCTTATCTCCCAAGCCTTGTTCCAAAACTAAGTAATTCAAATTATTTTGAAATTTATCATAAACGATTTTCCAAGATTCTGGAACTAAAACCCATAAGAAAAATGTTTGTTGAAATCCATTATATGATTCAATTCCCTTATCTAATTAAAGATAAAGAGAAATGAAATAAGGAAAGAATAATAATGCGTCATAGAGATAGTTACATTGTCTAAATGTCAATTGATTTCTAATGGGAATCACAACCGCAGTCAAATAAATCGGTTGCAAATTGTTGTTGTTCCTCAATAGGAGAACTAAATGACAATTTGTTAAAAAGAATAAAAGATTGGTAAAATATCAGCATCAAGAGATGGAGACATTTAAATATTTATGGGTTATGGCTTTGCGTAAGCTGTCAAAAATTGTGGATTTGGGAGTACCTTATACACTTTATTTTGATCATTAAGCTTGAAAGCAACTTATCATAACAAATAATTAAAAAAAAAAAATCATTATTCAATTTTTTTAGGAAATTTATAAGGATAAAAGGTTGGCAAAAAAATTATAAATTATTTAATTTGATTCATAGTTTTTTTTCTCTAATTTAGGAACATAAATTCCTGAATAATGGATTTATTTATAATGGTAGTTATATATATATATATATATATTTGGTATAAGTTCCATAACAACTTAAAAAAAAAGTTCTTTTTTGGTTATATTTTATCTTTTTTCTCTCATTATCAATAATATATTCCTTCCTCCATTACGATTATAGTAACCATGATGATAACAATGATAATGACAATGACTAGGATTGTAAAGATGATGAAAACGAAATTCCCAATATCTTAAGCAAAGTTATTCATGCACGAAAATATTCAATGAAATCTTAGAATGTAATAGAAATAAAAGATAAACACTTAAATTTGCTTATGCAAAAGCATTTCAGTTAAAGTGATAATCTTATTGTTTTTTAATTCTGTCAATAACTTTATTAATTAATTTTCAATTTTGTATGACGACCAAAGAGTCCAAGTAATCACTTAACTATTAAGCAATTATCTAATTTAATTAAAGATATCACTTAGGTTTTGAATAGAATTGCCGTCTAAAACTTGATGACGAAATAAACAAAATATGTTTAGTGTTTTAGGCACTTGTCAATTAATTTGCTTTTTTGTTATAAAATATTGAGAGTATGACCTCATGAATCTTATTTAAATATTTGGAGCTTTCTTGGTTGTCTTAAACACAATTTATATGTTCTTGATTATTTTATCAACTTCAAATTAATAAAATATATATATAAGCTGAGATGTCTAAATAATCCCGCAAATTTAATTAAAAAAATATTATCACATAAGAAACAAAACTTGATCATTTTACCATCAAGAAATTCAAATAAATTCTTAATTTTAAAAGAGAAATATAATAAAAATAGAAAACTAGCACAATCTTTCAATTTTCCTTTTTTCAATTTTCACGTTTCTTGGTTGAAAGCAACATCATTATAGGGGTACTTCGCCCAAAAAAGAATTAATGATGTTGAAGAGATTGAATATCCTGGAATGTTGCTACGTGGGTACAAGCACACACTCAAAGGCCAAAATGGGCCTACAAGTAAACAGTCCAATACCTAATAAACCCCAAAATGGCCAACAAATTCTCTTCAAGAGGTTCATATTTCTGACCGCTATTGTTATGGATTGAGTAGATGGACCTACCAAGGCCATGGATGATGATCCTGAAGCTAGAAGATGTTGACATCAATGGCTACCCAAATTGGGCTATGTGGCATGCTCATCCACAATAAAATTTCTCTATAGCTTCTTTTTCCAGTTCTGTTTCTTTTTGGCTACTCAAATATTCTATAGATCTTTGTTGTAACATCATGTTTATGGCGCATGTCCTATGTCACTCCATGGTCCAACAAATTTTTTATGATGTGTCCTCCTCATCTTCTTTTGTCCAAAAATTCATGTAACAATTGATTACAAATGGCAAAAGTCGACAATGGGGAGCTATATTGAAACTCTATCGGGTCAAAGATTGATTGGTTCTTATTACCTTAATCAAACATCACACAGTTTCAGTTTCTTCAATATCGTATAATATAATATCAACTATATTGGATTGAATTGGATTATCAATATTATTACAATAAAAAATTAGGGATGTAATATACATTAATCAAAGCTTAGTTTATAAAAGTTAATGAAACCAACAAGTGTTAAACATTTTGAATTAGATTGATCGATTTAAATTTAAGATTTGATTCTGTTAAACTCAATGTAAAACTATGAGATAAAATATCATAAGAAAAAAAGGTGGCTATGAACATAACATTAATCAACTGAAAAAAAAAAGCAAACAAACAAAAACAAAAAACAAAAAAACGAATTATATTGCATACATTGAATCATAACAAATGTACGTGATAAATTCATTAAAAAAGAATAAAGAAGATTTGTAAAAAAATAATATTTTGGAGTTGGGCCTGAATGAGTCCAGAGGAGAGCAGTCATGGGGTCCAATGTGAGGTAAAAGAGAAGTGTTGACGTCTAAAAGACAACCAGCTGTGGTTGTCGTTGACAAAATAATTTTGACAGTCCAATGGAATTCTAACCGAGGACCCCCCACAGCAAAAGAATCACTAGAAAAAAATAAGAAAAATGGACCCAATGAAGGCAGAGAACATAACAGATTGCAATGTAAAGACAAGAGTATGAGACCAAGAAAAATACTACTGTGATTTGACCAAAGAATAGGAAACTTTGATGCGGAGGTCCGATCGCTGTAAGCCTACATAACGTATTTAATCTATTCATATCATATCATATGATATAAAAGTTATATATAAATCATATTTTCTATATAATATAATGTAACTGAGTTATAATTTACATGCATATGTATATAAAAATAGTTGAAAGTCACGTTTTCGAGAGTATAGCAATCATTTTATAATTAGGGTGATTAGTTCTACTTCTATAATATTACTGAACCTGTATGAAAGCAGGATCAATTTTTGAACATGGGATGAGAATTAGTAGACTTGCACCTGAGTAGATAAATGTAAAAGTACATATTTATATGGACCAAGTTTTGGATCTTGGCTTTGGATTTATTGCTTGGTTAGATAAGGCAGGAGTGGCGAAGAATAGAAACAATACCCACATAATTACACTCAAGATAAAATAATATAACAAAAACACTTTTTCTAACCAAATATTTTTTAAATGGTATAGATGTTAACAAAAGAAATCAATCCAAAAATTTGAATTCCTTGATGTGTGTATTAATAATTATTAGACAATTAAATATTATTATTAAGCATTAATAATATTAATGTATGATAAATCTTTTGCAACACAAACTAGCAGAGATTTAAGTTTTTATTATTTTTTTTTTATAGAGTATATAAGAAATTTATCATTCAATTTTTTGAGCAAAGCAAAGATAGAACTTTCACCACAAAAATCACATTTTGGTTGAAGATAATGACACCATTGAACACCTCTTAAAAAGAATTCACATGTTGTTTGATGGATGTGACAAAATACTAGAATTTACATTTTTTCGTTTTAGCAGAAGCTTAGAAGACAGTGAACTGACATGGACTCTTTTCATTTGCAATTCATGCCGACACTCATCAAGTAGTGGCTTGTGTTCTAGTTCATCATGTTACTTTACTTAAACCAGAATCATTATAATTATATCAGTTACAAATTTATGAATTATTGATTATATATAAATAATAAATTGTAATGACCTGATTTTATTAACGTTAGTTATAAGTTCGTAATTCATTGATTATATATAAATAAATATGAAAATATATACATATTTAAAAAAATAATAATATTAAAAGTGGTGTACGTATCATGTTCACGCATTTTCTTTATATAAAATGCAATTAAATAATTCTCAAACAATATTCTCCTAAATGACTGATAATTAACTTAAATATAATTAATAGTATTTTAAACAAAACTATTATGGCCTCTTCCATTGAATATTCACATTGTCTCATCCAGCATTTCACTTCCCAACCCAAAATCTTAAACCAAAAAATGATAAACAAGTTACGGATTTGTTGCCAATGATTTCTTCTTTCTTTTTTCCCTTTTTTCTTTTCTTTTTTAATTTTTTTTTTTTGAAGATTTGTTGCCAATGATTTCAAGTTCCCTAATTTAAAGAAGAAAATTGGCCAATAATTGACAAAAAATAAAAAAAAAAAAACAAGTGAAATATTTCAATGCAATGCTTTCTCATAATATGAAAGGGCTTTTGAGTTTTGACGATGAAACGTGCTCTGTGATTGTTGTTGAGATGGCGATGATCAAACACATTAGCTAGCTGTCTGATCTTGTGTTTTTAAAAATCAATATTTATGGTGGAAGATGATAAGGTGGGGTCATGGATCAAAAAACTTAGTAGATCACAACTAATAAACAACTATAATGGATCGAAAAAGACCAAAGTAGCCATTTTCTTTTATAGTATTAATAATATATGGTATTAATAAATAATTCAATGTTTTTCTTTATTTATTTCCTAATGTTTGATTAAAATACTTATAGTTATATATAAAATGTGTTTTCTAAATGTTGAAATTACTTTTTTAGTTTATTTTATATATTTTATATTTTTATTTTTTTAAATGAAAATAATTAAGCCATAAAAATACTTGGATTTTTTTATAATAAATATTGTATTCACATATCAATAAATAAATAAATATTTATGCATTTACTTTTAATATAGGTTTTTTATTAGAACATTTCCAAAAGTACTCAAAAGTATTATACGAAGTAAAGATATATAAAATTAAACACTTCTTGGTAAAAAAGAAAAAAAGAAAACTCCCGTGGATGCTTCTCTAGGAAGTCCATCAAACATTTCTTCAATAAATATTATAGGATAAATAATCCCAATTTTTATTTTGGAAAATATAAAAATATAAAATGGTTTAGGATAACTATTAACATAGCATATAAAAAAAAATAACTAAAGATTAGTTAGAGAAATTATATATTTTAGTTTTACATATGGATGACATTGATTATAGTAGCAAAACACTTTGTATCCATTGATGAAGCTTCATATACATCTCTTAAATTCACAAAAACTAATGCTTTGTTAGAGTTGTTGAAATTGTCTCTATTAACTTAAATAAATTCACATATTCTTTATGAAAAGCAAAACAAAAGGTTTTTTTTTGGGGGATAATAACAACTTGATCCCATCCCATCACATCACAAATAAATTTAATAGCCCACAAGCCATAACATCATCAACAACAAACTTATTTTTATTTAAATGGGTGGTTGGAGAGTGGCAATTTTGGTTCATTGATTGCAGCAAAATGTGTTAATGTTGAACAAGAATTTAAATTATAAATGGGTTTGATAGCATAGTTAGAAGAAAAAAAATCTAATTACATTGATTATTAGATGAAACACGTGCAAAATTACTTGCTACATGCACTCATTATATTCAATAATTTTCAATCAATATGATTGACAATTTTCTAAGACAAAAAAATTATAAAATTTTGAAAATTGAATTTTATTTATCTATGAACTCATTTTTAAGTAGTATGATAAGAACATTATATAAATATTTTTCATTGAATTAGAATGTTATAGATATAAAATAACATAATAAATCTAATTGATATTTGTTGGTTTGTATATAAGTTAAAAACAAAAAATTAAGGACGTTAAATCATGAAAAATTCAAAAAATAGTTCACAAGCTCTCTGAAAAAGATACATACATTTTCAACTATACAAATTTTATACTTAATATATTTTCGATCTTACATATAGTATAAAAAGATCTTGCATAAATTTTTGTGAACTTGTCTGAACATATTCATGTTTTTTTGTCCCAAATAGTCATGGTGTTGAAATGATAAATAGATCAAAAACGACAAACCAAAACAAAATCTATAAACAACAACTTCAATGTTATTTATATGGTTTAGTTGGCGAGTTTGTCAAGTTTGGTTTATTGAAAGTGCAAATGTGAGTTGTAGATTAGTTGCCTTCTAACCAAAATTCACATGAAGAGAAATTTATAGGACCACTTATTGAACTTTGAAAAATTGAAGGCATAGCTAGCTGCATTGCATTGCAGGGAATTGGAACTGGACCATTGATAGTTAGATAGTTATATCAGTCAAAATGTTAGGCCACCAACTGCCTATCATCTATTATTAATTCATGAGAAATTGATTATTATTAAGAATGTATTTTAAATTATTATTATTATTTTTTATATATTATAAACTACTTCTGCCAGAGATCACCTCAGTTTTTTCTTAATTTTTCATTTCAATGATTTGTTATTGTCTTGTAATTATACATACATGATTTTTTGCCTAGTTCCTTTTAAAATATGTAAATTTCAGGTTCTACTTTATATATACATAATTCAACTTAACAAGTTGATATATTATGCATGTTATATATGATAATCTTTTTAAGTCCTAAATCCTAAACATTTTTTTAGGACACCTATACTCTAATGTTAGAGAAGATCCCAAACCTAAAAACTTAAAAAAAATCATTGCATATGAGATATAATCATGTAGACTACTGAATTTCTTATGTTCACAAGTTAACACATTATAAATGTTTAGACTTTATATGCAGTAATTTTTTTCAAATTCAAAATCCTACACTTTTATTTACTTCGTTCTAAAACGTTAGAGAAGTGTGAAATTCTAATTTTTTAATATTGAGAAACAGTTAAAAAACACCATTACACAAGACATCATAAGTTTAATATTTAACTATACATAAAGCTTCTCTATCGATGCTATCTAATTTTTAAATTGTCAGGAGACTTAGGACTAATAAATCATTCATTGTATTATCTCTACTATTTTTTTTTCTTTTTATATACTTTAAATACATTGAATAATTCAGATTAATAGTCCTAATTAGCACACATGTACTATAGAAGCTCTACAAATATACATGCTAATCTCCATCAATATCATAGCAAGTATTATGGAACCAACCTTTTGTTTTGAGCAGCCCTATTGGACGGTACACAACAAAAGGAAGAGTTACAGCGATAGAACATGGGTGTGTAGTTAATCAATAACAAATATATTAATTAAAAGTTAAAACAAGATTCAAAAGCTTAAACATCTTTTTAGAGAATTGAAAATATAGACACAGATTGTACACTTTTCACATTTAAAACCACACAAAAACACCCCTCCTCCACTTTGCGCCGCAGGTTTTTTTAACTCGATTAGCTTTCACTCTCTAATCTATTTATTGAGTCAATAATGGTGCTTCACGTGAATCTCTCCAACTCTCCAACTTTGACTTCAAATCATCTTTAATTTACTTATTTTACTTTATTTTTTATTATTATTACATTACATTAATAAAATTGATTTATGGAATAACTGAAACCAAACAAAATCGAATACTAATAGCACAATTCGGAGAGCAGTTTTCATATAAAAAAGAGCAATCCACGTGTAGGTGTAAGAACTATCTATATAATAGTAAAGAGATTGCTCTCATGTAGGAGAGAGAAAACAATAAGAAAATGCTGCCAAGGGGGTCGGACCCATCTCTTAAGAAAGAAGTGGCTGTGCAGCTAAGGCTATCTACTGCACCACTGCAAATTTTGATTTTATTTATTTTACTTTGAAGAACCATTTATTATAACAATGAAGAAATACGAACAATTAAACCAGTACAAATAAGTTATCTGACCATTACGTACTGTCTACAATTACAGGAGTAATTACAAAAAAAAGATTGTTATCTTTTTATTTTTATCTAATACTTTATTTTGATTAACTCATAAATTAAAATTCAATTATTAATAATTATCTTCATATTTATATAAATATCAGGTGATTGGTTTATTTCTTTTCCACATTTATGATGAAAGTTAAAAATTTCACTTTTTATTTTTAAAATAAATATGTTTTTTAAAGAATAAATATATTTTAATATTATAGAAATAGATTTCAATTCCAAATTATAAGTAATTCGGAAAGTGATTATCTGTAGAGGAGGCGGGTGGAAGAATTAAAGAGAAGGCAAAATGATTCTATGTTTTTACTTTTGACATGTATTTTTGTTGCCAATTCTTTTTTTTTAATTTTTTTTTAAAGGGGTTGCCAATGTTTTCGAATTCCAAAAAACTGAAACATTGTTGGTTACACTTACATTATCATTTATCAATGCTACACGCAATCCAATTCTGTCCCCAATTGATAAAAAGAATATAGAGACCAGGTTTTTAATTAAATGGGGCAACAACCTATGAACAGAAACCCCCAAAACTCGCTTCTTATTATCTTCTGCTTGGCACAACTTCAAGTAAAGTTCTGGTTGGTGGCTGGTGAGGTTTGGTAACAGCACCACCAATTCATATGGCAAGATCATATTCATGCCAATTTTTAAGTCTTTTACTTCATGCAATTGATAAATAATATATTTGAAATGTTAGGTGTTTTTGTTTTTTCATAAAATTATTTTATTAGTAATAATTAATTTAATTAATAAAATTATTTTAAGTTCAAATTTTGTTCACATTAAAGTGAAAAGAGATTTGATTTGTATTTATCATCGTAATTATTATTTTATATATATATATATATATGTACGCACAATATAATACTTGTTTTTGGGCTTAAACTTTGACTTCAAATTATTGATAGAACAAAATCAAAATTTATATTCTTGAGATTTGATAAATGAATAAACTTAGTCTCTCATGACATCATAAAATATTTGTTGATTCAGATATATTTGTTATTATTAGATTAAACATCTTTTAAGCATTCATTAAATTTATATTTATGGGATCATATATCATAAAATACATTAAAATAACCTCCTCTTAATTTCAAGGTTTATACTAGTTTTATTACATAGTGTACATCAAATAAATTCTTTTTTTTTTTTTTTAGCAATTGAAGGTATTCTTACAAAATAAATAATTGTTTTGGAAATCAGCATTGAATGCACCCAAAGTCCGGTCTAAATAAAAGAAAAAAAAAGATATACATGTTTATTTTCATTTGTCTCTTTGGATTGAAGCTAAACTAATTATAATTAATCTGATTTTAGCAACTGATAAAAAGCAATTAGAGATAGTTTTGTTTTTTATGCTAATCCTCAACTTGCCTCCCATTTGTGAAAACGCCTTTTATTAGTAAAAGCAGATGTTGTTACTTGTTAGGGACTCAGGGTCATGAAAGCAATCATGAAATATCTCTAAGCTTTCCCTTTCAAGATTTGTATTCCTTTAATGTATCCACCAACCTCACTATTCTAAAATTACATTTTTATAATTCTTTGTATAAATTTTTAATTTTTTAGTTAAGACTACATGATTTTTGCTTTGCTTTTTCTTCCTTTTCATACACTCCTCTCAACTTGATTAATATTCCCTTATACATTTAATAAAATTATCAATCCAAAAAGATCTTAGTGTCCCATATGTTGAGCTTTATGTAGAAAACCCCATCTATATGGGATCAATAACAATAATTGAGGATGAAGAAAGTTTTTGAACTTAGTTTATACAAATAATCATATTCATTTTAAATAACCGAGCAAGCCACGTTCGTCTACATCTTATCATTATTTTAATCTTGTGATTCTCTTCAATACTAACATGTTTGACACTTAAGTCTTAGCTTGCATCATGATTGAAAGAGACAAATTTTTTATTTTATTGACCATGTATTAGATTTGGATTGAGATGGCTTATTAATTCTTAACAAAATGGTAGCCACTAGATTAATACACTATGAATCACACAAATTACAGCTTACACATGTTACTTCTAGAAATATAAATAATGTCATTAATTGAATCTCAACCATTAAAAACTATTCACTTGATAGTTTATAATTTGTCTCAAAAATTGATATGATTTTGATTTTATCATATTAGACATAATCTTCCTTTATTATACTTTCAAAGTCATATCTAATAGTTATATTATAGATACAATAATGATTTTTTTAGAGTATATAAATCAGGCACGTCCTCCCAATTAATATAACTCAGTAGAAGTCAAAGATACCCTTTCCTAATAGTTCAAAATATGCATTATACAAGGACACAATCGACTTTTCAATATTATATAAGAGGGTTTTCAAACAAATCATGATATGATAATTAAAAAATAATAATAATAATACTATTTGAAAATTGAAGGAGGGGATTGGGTCGGTGTTTGTAATCATGCATGGTTGAGTGGAAGAGTGCATGCAATAGAAAGGATTTCTTTTTTTTTTTTTTTTTTTTTTCCTTGCTTAGTTTATAGGACTTGTAACAGAAGTGCTTATTTTAACAAACACCAAACAAAGGCGCTTTTTGGTTTCTTCTTGTAGCTTTTTGTTATATAGGTTTCATGTTTATGTTTCTCTTTTTCCTCCCGGCAAGTAAACCATCAATTCATTTTGATTTCTGAAAGTGAAAGGGTTTTTCTTCTTCCTATAATTTTGGTTATTAGGTGGCAACATGCAACATGCAAAATGCATTATTGATTCTTGTGAAGACAGTGAATATTAGAGCGGTAGGTCCAAATTTTTTTAATTTTGTTTCACACTGACTTTGTGGATAGGATTGATGTTGTTCAATTAAAATAAGCAAATAGTAGTCTATTTGTTGAAATAATTGAAGGAATATATTAAAAAAAATACACATGTTCTATTTACAAATCAATTACTATTTCTTAAAAATATAATTTAATTGATTGTATCTAAAATAATCCAGGGTACTAAATACATTCTGTAATTAAGGTTATACAAGTTCAATATCCTAATTTTTGAAAATTGATTTAAGATCAACTTATTCACTAATTTACATATCATTCACATCTATTATAAAGGTTATTGACTCTCACATTTATCAATAAAAATACAAAGTGTAAGAAGAACCCTTCTTCATATACAGTGGAAGTTGCTTTCTAAACTATGTTTATGAACAATTAATGTCATAAAATTCTCTAAAGTCTAATTAAAAGAAGAAAAAGAAGAAATTTGATTTCAGATCACAATCAAAAGCTTCACCAAGGTGTTTTCAGGTGTTGGAAGTATTAATCATTTTTTTTTCAGTTTATGAGTGAATTTTATTTTTAACCTTTTAAATATGGTGCTTCTAAGCTGTCTTGCTTGCCTGATTCCCACCATTTGTTTAATACAGCACTATTATGTAGATCGAGTGAATCAAAAGACATGCAAGTAGGGTGGCTAAAAGCGGATAACAGAAAGTGTTTTAAGGTTCCAAATGAGGAAACCATTATTTTCATAATTTTATATACTTGAATATCTCAACAACTTAACATCAAATATTCTCGTTAACTACTAATCATTATTATCATGAAACAATGCTTAATTAGATCAAAGATCACCTAAATTAACATGATTTTTGTAATGATCAAGGTCCTAAGGTTGTTGATTAATTAAAGATGTAATTCGTATTTTAGTAATTGTAATAAGGCACTTTCTTTTTTTTTTTTTTTCCACTAAAAAAGTTTATGGGCACTGTTAACCTACATCACAAATAATCAATGATAGCATTATAATAACCAATGTGTGAACAAGAGAGAGAGTAAAAGAAAAGGACAAAGAAAAAAAAATGCATTCATTTATTGGTTAACCGCGTACTCTTTCACTAATTTTTTAGATCTTAACTTATATACCCTTAGGATTCTGGTTAAAATTTAACACTACCATCTTTTTATTATCTTAGTTGAATAGTTTACAAGCATAGACATAATAAATGAGTAATTAATAATATTATAATTCAAAACAACGTATTTGTTTAAAATGATGTATTTTAGGATAAGCTTTGCTAACTAGTAACCAAAATAGTACATGATTTGTTTGGAAAAAAAAAAAAAAATTCCATGATTTTGTCTTAACAAAAAGAAAGAAAAAGGAAAAAAAAAAGAAGTGAAACACAAGTTAACATTAGTTTATTAAGATAAGAAATACAATTAGAATGATTACAAGAAATGATAACGTACAATCCATGTACGTCTCTTCATGAAAATCAAAATAGAAAAAATATTATCACTAACCAAGATTTATTTTTATATCAGATTATATAATAAAATAAAAGACAAACGTAATATGTTCAATTAATTAGATCTCATATAATTATATCAAAAAATAAGATTGATGCCTCCAAACCATTCTCATCCAATTTCGTATTGTTCCAATTCGTTGTTTCGTCCCATAAATATATTTGAAACGTTTATTTTCTTTTATAGAGATGAAAATGATGCTTCGAACCCTAGCTGTACCCTTAGATGTGGTGATCATGTTTGGTATTTACAAAACAAGTTTCTTATTTTACCCAGAAGCTAAGCCGAAAGTGTTGTGTGGTCTTTTGTCTAAAATGAACCCGTGACAAAACATAACAACATTGAATTATCGTTCAATACGACAAGTATTTTTATTCAATGTCTAATCGAGTAAAAAAGGGCCAAATATTAACTTAATTACCAGAACTAATCACCACACGTGCCTGTAGTGCATGTGGAAAAATGCTAACAAAATTTTATAGAAAATAAAATTTAACAATTAGGAGATGTATTCAATTTAAGATTTTATTAGAATTTAAATGATTTTAAAATTTGAGTATATTCAATCGAAATTCGAAAGACTTCCATTGAATTCCACGTGTATTTAATTCAGATTTATATAGAATCCATTAAAATCTAGATGTATTTAATTTAAATTTATTGAAATCTAATAAATTTAAGGTGTATTCAATTCATATTTGTATTAAATTCAGTATCTAGGTGTATTAAAAAAAGTCATTGACTTCACAGATTTCATTTAAGTGATATATTTGGATGAAATCTATTAAAATTTAGGCATATTAAAAAGTCATTGATTTTACAGATTTTATTTAAGTGATGAATTTAGATGAATTTTAAAGTGTTTGTTATGAAGAAAAAAAACTTATAACAAATCTTATTATTCTTCTCAAACTTTCATTGGATTTGTTAAATAATTTTAACAAAATCAATATGAAATCTAAAGAATACATGAATTTTATTAAAATTTATCATTAAAAAAAAAATTATCAAATTTTAATAAATTCTAGATTGAATACAACCCCCTTAGATTCATTTGGCATGGCTGAAGAAACTAATAATAAAAAAACAGAAAAAAACACCAACAATAGTTTGAATACATTGATGATTCATAATTAAATGAAGATAAATTTTATTGATTTCGGAATTTATTGAAACGTGTACTTCGAAAATTTTTAAATATTATAATTTAACTTAGCTACCTGACCAAATCATAAATTTTATCTCTCAATTTATATCTCTTGTAGGATATTAAAGAGCTCAAGAAATTATAAAAAGTAATGATATCAAATAGCCTACAATTTCTTAAAGAGCAAGGCTTCTTAAAAGTAAGTAATACTAAAAAAGAAACAGTATCTAATTAAAGAAACCTGAAAAGAAATAAAATCTAATATTATCTAATCTGATATAACATATAACATAATTGTAGGTTATATTAAATTTTAATTATATCATAAATAGGGGTGTACAAACCAACATAATTGTAGGATATATAACATAATTGTAGGTTATATTAAATTTTAATTATATCATAAATAGTAATAAAAAAAACTCAAAAAAAATATGAATATCTAAATTTTTTTTTATTAGATGCTTGTAATTATTAACTGGACTCTTTTTTTTTTTGAAGAATATTAACTGGACTCATTAAATCAAATTTCAATGTAAATTATAATTTTTTTTTTTTGACATAAGAAAAAAAGAATTTTAACATTGTAAAGCGAGTGATCAATCATGATAGATTACACGCCATTACAAAAAAAAAAAAAAAAAAAAGAAAAGAAGTAAAACTCAAAAAGCCAAAAAAGAAAAATAAAAAAGAAATCAGACATTTATACTTTTCATATTCTAATTTATAAATTGTCAAGTGCACGTGCTACGGTGGCGCGTGGGGGAGATGGTATTTTGTATGCATGTGGCGTTAAAGCAGGAAGCGACCGTATTGGGATTGAGTTATCAGAATCTTTGTGTTTTTCAAAAGCCAAGATAACCCATTTAAACCTTTTTAATATTTTCATTTTTTTTTTCTTTTTGAATTTCTTCTTTAATTTTTCCATGAAACACCCAAACACGCCTTTAGATTATCTCCTACCATACTCCAACCTTCTCATCTCTATTTTACCTGAACATTAATGATATGTTTATTTCATGGATTAAGAAATGAGAATAGAAAATAAGACTGACTGTTAGTGTTTACTTACTTAAAATTCATTTAGTAATGAAAATAAAAATATGGGTCATACATCAATTTTGGATTGTGGAATTAGAATCTCATTTCCCCCAACTTATTTGGGAATTTCATTTCTATTTCCAAATTTAATGTAAAAAGTTTCTTATACCATTCTTAAAAAAAAACCCCTATTTTGATAACATATATATATATATATATAATCATAACTTGATATACAATATCGATATACAATGTTCTTTAAAAAAGAAAAAATAGATACACAATATGCTTACAATGATATTGTTAAGAAAGTTTATTTATTTTTATCCTATTATGATTGAATTATATGACAAAAATATGACACTATATCTTAAATACTATTTTGCGTATTGTAATTAATCTATTTCGATTCCAAAGCAAAGTAAACAATTCAATGGGAATACTGTTGATTTCGATTCAAATTTCGATTGAAGTAAACAACTTATTTTGATTTCGATACATCATTTTGATTCAAACCATTTCGATTTTAGATAATTTTGATTCCTATTCTGATTCATTTAAGTGAAGTAAATACACGATAATATTAAAATATCATACGTGTGATTGTAAGGCTTGGTCCCATGCATACTAATAACTTTACATAATGATATCTAAAACTTACCACCACGAATATGAAAAATGAGAGCTACACATCACTTCTTTTTTTTTTTTTTTTTTTTTGGTAATACTAGTACTAACTCAGGGGACAATCAGAATCAGATTCTGATGGCACAGTTCGGAAAACAACTCACAAAACAAGATGGAGCATTTTACATTGAGAGGGGGGCAGCCCATAGTAGGTGGTGGGAATACCCACAAATTATGAGGAAAAGATGTAGAACTTATGACCTTGAACACTACGTTACTGTCAAAACCATACAATGATTACTCTATTTAGATGTAAACCATTTTAAATTTGTTATATACATGTATATAAAAAAAACCATATTATATTAAAAAATAAAGACAATAATGTTTCAAAAAGCAAAGAAAACAAATTAAAAAAAAAAAGCCTAAAAAATTAAAAATGTGAAGTTCATAAGATTGAAACTCCGCGCCAGTGTTGTATGTGTTTGGGAACCAAAAGCTTCAACAACATGGGTCCCATTTATTCACTTTCGACACCTCCCTCATTTTTTTGTCTTTAAAACCAGCTCTTCACCCCCAAAAATCAATCATCAGCCCCCGTAACACATACACACGCAACACTTTTGCTACCCTTCACAATACTTCACACAGGCACACTTTGTTGTACTAAAAATTAAAAAAAAACACACACACACACACACCCCCATATTTTTCTCACTACATTTTTTCTTCCTAGTAAAAAAATATATACACATATAGCTCTGAAAAGCTATTGAGACACAGAAAATATTGAAAAGACACAAAAACTGCAAGCTGTTTTTGCTTCTCTTTGCTTTTCAAGTAAAAGAAGCATAGAATAAAGTGTTGCGCAGCAGAGAGAGAGAGAGAGAGAGAGAGAGAGAGGAATTTATACACACAACAAAAAGGCCACTCCTTTGTACAAAGCCAATACCAAAAAATAAAAAAATATATATATATTTGTGGTCATTTTATTTGGTTTTTGATTCATTTTTTTTTTCCCTTTTGGTTTGGTGGTGACCTGGTGATGCTCAACATGGGGTTGAAGAAGCTAGCAATGTGTAATGTGTTGTTGTTGTTTGTAGCGGTTTCATGGCTTTTTGTTGTTAAGGCCTCCGTGTCTTATGACTCCAGGGCTATGACCATTAATGGAAATAGGAGAATCCTCATCTCTGGATCCATTCACTACCCCAGAAGCTCTCCTGAGGTATGTTTTTCACTTTCTCTCTTCAAATGTGCTTCTGGGTACATCTTGTTTTCTCAAAGTTTTCACCTTTTTGGACTGCTTGAAGCTCCTCCCCATCTGGGGAGTTGTAAATTTTCTTCCTTTGTGTGTGTACGCAATTTCTACACACATGCATATGTGTTTGAGTGTGTAAAAATATGTATTTTTGTTGCAGATGTGGCCAGATCTTATAGAGAAAGCAAAAGAAGGAGGTCTAGATGTGATTCAGACTTATGTTTTCTGGAATGGACATGAGCCTTCACCTGGCAAAGTAATTGCTAATGACTTACACTTTGGTTTTATTTATTTATTTATTTTGTGATTTCATTTTTACTTTAAAAAAGACTATTTTTTTTTTCTTCTTGGTATTGTAGTATTATTTTGAAGGAAGCTATGATCTTGTGAGGTTCATCAAGCTAGTGAAGCAAGCAGGACTCTATGTTCATCTCAGGATTGGTCCTTATGTTTGTGCAGAGTGGAACTTTGGGTATAGTTGATGCTTTAACATTTTTAAAATTGCCGATAAAAAAAATGAAAGTAAAAAATCCGCCATTTCTTCAAGTTTGTGAAGTTATAGATTTTTTTTTTTTTTTTTTTAAATGAATTTTCAGGGGTTTTCCAGTTTGGCTCAAGTACATTCCAGGAATTCAATTCAGAACAGATAATGGACCTTTCAAGGTTAGAAACTTTTTCGGTTCTCATACTATTTTCCCATTTGATTGTTGTGTTTTGTTTTTGTTGAATGTAATTTGACTTATCTATGAATTTGATATGTTGAAGGCTCAAATGCAAAGATTTACTCAGAAGATTGTCAATATGATGAAAGCTGAGAGGCTGTTTGAGTCTCAAGGTGGTCCAATAATTTTATCACAGGTAATTAAATTTGTGTGATGAAGTTTCCGCGTAATCGGAAGAGTAGGACTGAAGCATTGTTGTTGAATATAAACTATGTTTTGTTTTCTTACTTTTAAGACTTTTGTTTAATGGATTGAGGTAGTGGACTAAGAAAAGTATCTTTCTCTTTCAATGGTTGTTACAGATCGAGAATGAATATGGTCCCCATGGAGTACGAAATTGGTGTGCCTGGCAGATCATACACCCAATGGGCAGCCAAAATGGCTGTGGGACTTGGCACCGGTGTCCCATGGGTCATGTGCAAGCAAGATGATGCCCCGGATCCTGTTGTAAGTATAATCAAGCATTTGCTGCTTGGAGCAATATCTTTTACCTTTTTTCATTTTGTCACGTACCATATCGGTCGTTTATGGCTCTTATGTTATGTTTCCTCAGCCCCAGTGGGGTTGCTAGTCAAGTAGCATGTTGTCCCCTTGTTGGTCATTGGGGAAATGAATTATTAATACTCAATGCACATGGATTGCTTTGCTCTTTCTCACTCATATGTGTGAACTTTGTCCTTTATTTTATTCCCTTTGGCCACTTAAGTTTGTACTGATAGATTTGTTACCATGTCTCCCTGTTAATCAAGTCAAGCTGATGTCAACTAATACTTCCTTTTCAAGATTTTTTTTCTTTTTAAGGCGACGAGGAAATAAAATATTTTTGGCCCTTTTAGTCTCTATATATATTTTTTGCTGAGTTTCACGGCTTTTGGAATCATAGTGTCTTAAATTCTTTTCCTTTAATTATTCTATTGTCTGATTTATGCTCTCGAGTTATGTGTTTAGACATTTATTCTTAGATTTGTATTTTATTTTTCAACAGATTAACACCTGCAATGGTTTCTACTGTGACTACTTCTCGCCGAATAAGGCTTATAAACCAAAGATGTGGACTGAAGCCTGGACTGCCTGGTAAATTACATGCTTTTGGTGACATTATTTGCATGTCCTTTATGGATATTTACCTCTTAACCTTGAATTTAAAGTTCAATAGAAACAAGTTATAATTTGGCTGACAGTCTAGCTATGGTTTCTCTTCTCCTTGAAGGTTTACTGGATTTGGAAGTGCTGTTCCTCACCGGCCAGTTGAGGACTTGGCCTTTGCGGTTGCAAAGTTTATTCAGAAGGGAGGATCATTCATTAACTATTACATGGTAATTTACTTGTTTGCTGAAGTTTACTTTCAAGTTGAGTTGTTAGACAAGTCAACTAAGTTTTATGCACCTTTTTCTGAACTTCAGTATCATGGTGGAACAAATTTCGGTCGAACTGCTGGTGGTCCTTTCATTGCTACTAGTTATGATTACGATGCTCCCATTGATGAATATGGTATGCAAAAGGATTAGCACTTCATTTTTTTTTTTTCAAATTATATACTCATTTAGATTCATTTTCTGAGTAATCTACAATCATAAGTGCATGATCTTTACGACTTTTGGCTTCCTAAGAAAAGACTGGAATCTACAATTTAAATCGTCTTTATTATCAATCTCTAGAAACTTTGGTCTTAAAAATGGTTACTTGTTTCAGTCAGAAGATTTTGATGGGTCAAAACTGTTCTGCTATCTTAACTGAAAATGCTTTTGATGTATGCATATCCTATCCTATTATGGGGTGGGTCCTTTGTTTGTCAGCCCCTGAATCTGTTGGCACCATACATGTAAGATATTGTCTTTATGATTGAGGCTTTAACTTTTTAACAATTATTTTCCGTTTGCTTGCCTTGTCTTTTGCATTTATGTCTTCCTAGAGATGGTTGTGAACCATACTTGGATCGTTACAATTTGCAGCTACAAAAATGTTATGCATGTCTGAAGAATAACTATTTTTCCTCTTCACAGGACTTCTGAGGCAACCTAAATGGGGCCATTTGAAAGATTTGCATAGAGCAATAAAACTGTGTGAACCAGCTTTAGTATCAGGAAATCCAAATGTGATGCCTCTCGGAAATTATCAGGAGGTAACTTTACTTCTATTTTAAGTAATATTTATCTTGGTCCAAATTATTTTCAAATTAAACCTCACTCCCTAAATTTACTACAATACAGGCTCATGTCTTCAAATCAAAATCCGGTGCTTGTGCTGCATTCCTTGCTAACTACCATCAGAAAACTATTGCAAAAGTATCTTTTGGGAATCAGCATTACAATTTGCCTCCATGGTCTATTAGCATTCTGCCCGACTGCAAAAACACAGTCTATAATACTGCAAGGGTGAGAAAAACTTGCCATAAATGAATTTTCTACATTCTTTTCCTTTCTTTTCTCTTTCTGTGGGAAAACTTAAATGTTACCATTGATCCTTCTTCAATAACTACAAGCTGTCTGTTGCGAGTACATGTAGTTATCAACAGATCAGATGTTGACATTTATAGCACATCCCCATACAGGTTGGCGCCCAAAGCGAACAGATTAAGATGACTCCTGTTCCTCTCCATGGAGGATTCTCTTGGCAAGCATATAATGAAGAGACAGCTTCATATGCCGACAGTTCATTCACAATGTCCGGGTTGTTGGAGCAGATAAATACGACTAGAGATGTCTCTGACTACTTGTGGTACACAACAGAGTGAGTGACTATGCACAATTACCTCTTCCTAATATTCTCCTATATTGTACATTTCTAACCAAAACATTTTTTGACAAAATGCTTTTTATTATTTGTTTACGTGTCTTTTACACTTTTTGTCACCCCTCTGCAGTGTTAAGATTGACCCAAGTGAAGGATTTTTGAGGTCTGGAAGTTATCCTGTTCTTACTGTCTTATCAGCCGGCCATGCATTGCATGTTTTTGTCAATGGTCAACTAGCAGGTAGGCAGCACATTATTGGTTTGACTGTGTTTCCAGATCATAGAATTCAATAGTTGTGTGTAATGGCCAATACAATAATTCTAATTTTTCACTTCAAAACATTCTTGTTTGATCTCGTTCCAAACAGCTTTGTGTAGATACTCAAATGGCATGATAATGCTAGTTTCTAGTGCAATCACTTTGCATTCCTTTGACCTAAAATGTTTATTCTCTCTTTCTGGCAGGAACCGCTTATGGAAGTTTAGACTTTCCAAAGCTAACCTTTTCTAAAGGTTTGAATCTGAGAGCAGGAATCAACACAATTTCCCTTCTAAGCATTGCTGTTGGTCTTCCGGTCCGTCTCTCTCTCTCTCTCACATTCACACATGCACACACACGGGTTACATGCATCCATTGCAATTTATATCTATCTATAAATTTACTTCTTTTATTTGGATTCAGAATGTTGGTCCACACTTTGAGACATGGAACGCTGGTGTTCTTGGCCCAGTTACATTGAACGGTCTCAATGAGGGAAGGAGAGACTTGTCATGGCAAAAATGGTCTTACGAGGTTTGTTTTCAACCATTCAACTATGCTTCTCTCATGGCACTAATATCTAGATAGTCATAGAATTGCATGCTCTTGATCAGATTGGTCTCGAAGGCGAAAAGCTCAATCTTCATTCACTCAGTGGGAGTTCCTCAGTTGAATGGGCAGAAGGATCTTTAGTGGCCAGAAGGCAGCCACTAACTTGGTTCAAGGTGAATGTCTTATATCTCAATAAAACGACTTTACTAATTTAATGATGTCTGAAATGTATTCAAATGAAACATTTTAGTGAACCGTACAACTTTCACCATTAAACTTTTATTTTCATTTTTCTTAAGTTACCATGCTGACTCCAGGAGTGATTAACAGTTCACGATATATTCTTTTCCTCAAAAAAGCAAAATCATTAAAGATTTGTCGAGTGTATATTTGACATCCTTTTGTCTTGTTTCTAGACTACTTTCAATGCTCCAGCTGGAAATTCTCCACTAGCTTTGGATATGAACAGTATGGGTAAAGGCCAAATTTGGATAAATGGCCAGAGCATTGGACGTTATTGGCCTGCATACAAAGCAACTGGTGCGTGTGGTTATTGTGATTATACTGGAACATACAATGAGAAGAAATGCTTGAGCAATTGTGGAGAGGCTTCTCAAAGATGGTAAGAGTCGAAGAAATCAAAATAATGTGCTTTGGTTGTTTGTTCATACAGTTGAGCAATTCTTGACAACTTGGCTGATAATTTCAGGTATCATGTCCCTCGTTCGTGGCTAAACCCGACAGGGAATTTGTTAGTTGTGTTTGAAGAATGGGGTGGTGACCCGAATGGCATTCAGTTGGTTAGAAGAGAAGTAGACAGTGTGTGTGCTTTTATGTATGAGTGGCAGCCGACCCTCGTTAATTGGCAGATGCAAGCCTCCGGTAAAGTCAACAAACCATTGAGGCCTAAAGCACATTTGATGTGTGGCCCTGGTCAAAAAATCAAGTCAATAAAGTTCGCTAGCTTTGGAACACCAGAAGGGGTCTGTGGAAGCTACCAGCAAGGCAGCTGTCACGCGTTTCACTCGTATGATGCTTTCCAAAGGGTATGCAACAATCTTCCTTACTTCCTCAACTCCATCTAGCCTCTTTTCTTTCATGACATATCTTAAGCTACTAATGCATGACGTATTCTTGCAGCTTTGCGTTGGGCAGAATATGTGCACGGTAACAGTGGCACCCGAGATGTTTGGTGGAGATCCATGTCCTAGTGTCATGAAACAACTCGCTGTGGAGGCCATTTGCGGCTGATGACCAGCAAAATCTAAGTCGATGAAAGGGAGTTAGTAAACAAAAAGGTTCCATTTCTTACACTCCAGCATAGCATTTTTTGGTTAATTATGTCTAAACATGATCCAAGATCACTCCAACCATTTAATTAGGCTTCTTCCTTGGTGAAGTTGTACAAATATACAGCACACCACATGGTTTGAAGCCATTATAGATTGTCAGAATGATTGCGGATAAGCTTTTTTATGTATATAAACTAGCTTGTTTATCAGGTGCCCTGCATGATATATACACTAAACTGGAAACCGGAAATGAGAGGGAAGACAAAGAAGATGCACATCGAGACGATTCAAGTGAGTCCATGTGCAAATTGTTGTAGTCTTAGAATTATTAGTATGGAAAGCCGCTAGTTTCCAATAATTTTCATTGTTTTAATCTGTATTCCTTGGAAGGTCATTTAAAGCAATTCTTTTGATTGCTATGTTTCTTGTCTTGTAAGCAAAGTTTGAGAAGGAGATCAATAATATCAAATCTTAACAAAGTTTTTTCTCTCCCTCCCTTTGATGCTGATAATTTCTTTTACTTGTAATATTGTGTTTGTTATCTTAGACTGGCACTATCAGGCATGGAGTAATATATATATATATATGTATAGTCATTGGTTGCATTAATACCTATTATCTCCAATTAAACTTAATCATCACCTTCATTTGTTAAATATGGCATATGTGGCTAGCGTATATTGCCATCATTATATGGCATATGTGGTGGGCCTGGTGGCTACATACTGTATATTGTCATCATTACTTGTCATTTATGACATGTATATATATAGCATGAGTTATAAATGATGATGGTAAGGTTTCTAGTTGGGAATTGGAATCAATATAAAACATGGCTATATATAATGTTGACCTCCATTTGGAATAGAGGAAGATTGAATATTCAGACTATAGAATTAAGTTTATACCCTTGATAAAGCTAGTAATTTATTTTCAATATATTTGATGAATATTGCAAAACAGTAGGGATTTATGTTAATCTTGAGTCGTTGGTTTTGGCGATGTTGGTTTTATTCATGTTCAACATCAATATATTCTCATGATAAGATGAAAATTTTTTTTCATATCTGTGGGTAAAATACGTATGGTTGGACTCAAAATCGTTATTACGGATATGAACTCAAAATCGTTATTACGGATATGAAGAAAAAATGTATTCAGTACGTGATTTATGAATAAATTTAAGTATAGTTAATAATTATAGTAATTAGAAATATGTATTATCTCCACTAAATAGCAAGAAATGTCCACAAAATCCAAATAATGTGTATGCATAATCACTAAACACATATCTTCACCCATAATTGAGAAAGAAAATCATTGAAATAAGGAGTATATACTATTTGCACCGTATCATGCAAAGGGGTACATTACATTTCTTGTAGAATCCATTAAATTACATAATATGACTTCTTTTGGTTGTAGATAGGTAATGATACTGACTTACATAATGTAATGAAACCTAGATTAACTGATTTGCTCTTAAACCGATGATTTTTCTCTATATATAGATGTTGAAATTATTGATTAATCTCATGTAAAATGTTTATACATCGACTTTAGTTGACATTGATAGATTCCGATAAACTTTTGAGGAAAAAAAAAGTGAAGTCTGTTGTTGGGCTGAATTGGGCTGAATGAAACAAGACATTTTAAGGGACAACTAAGCTATTTGGGCCGAAGATGGAAATTGGTTTTCTTGAGAATAATATAAGATTCGATGAGTAGAATTCATTGTTTTTGGATTTTATCTTAGTTGAGAATTGAGATGCAAGTGAAACAAACAACTGTTGGTTCCACTACCAACAAAGAATTGCAAAGAATTTGATAGTTGATGTGTAATTTTAACATCATCTTATGATTAATATAATAATTATAAATAAATTATTATATTGTTTAAAATTTAGTTAGTAAATTAAACATGTTTAATCATTTATTTTTCATATTCTTCACATAAATAATATGAACTTTTTCTATAAATAGAATCAACTTTTTGAATAAAAAATTTATTAAAAACAAGTCAACACGGATCAATAATGTAATGAAACAAATCTATATATTTAATTGGTCAAGACACTTAATTATGAGCGAAAGCACAATAAAGAAGAGTTCAACAAAAGATCTAAATTCCCTGGCAAAACTATTGGATGGTGACTTGAAAATAGGATCATGTACTAAGAAAATGACCTTTGTTTAGTCTTTGTCTTCAGCATACAAGCAAATAAGGGTTGGAGGCTTCATCTTGGGGGAAAAAAGATGGATAATCATCAAGTTCATTGAATTTTCGAAAGCATCCACTTTGTGCCTTCAAATTTATATGAAGATTGACAGAGGTCTTCTTTGCCTCGATTGTAAATTTATTAAATTAAAACAAAAAAACCACCAAGTTTGATGGCTGATTCTTATGTGCATTCTTAACATGAGTTGTTTTACATTTTTCTATCCATCTTAATGGTGAGTGTTCAATTCTCACCTCTGATGCATTTTATAAATTTGTTTTTTGGAACATTGATACCTATAAGTCAGATGACTATCGAGATCCGTTGAGATAGGTTACAGATAACTCGACTTGAATAATTACTCCTATAATTGGGGAGAAAACAACTTCTATCAAGAGAAGATTTATAACCCACACTTTGTATTTTAAAGAATAAGAGTGAGACTTGAACCCACTCACAATCTACATTTGGTGTTAAAAAATAATGATGAGACTTCAACTCTTAATCTTTAAGGGTTAAAACAGGTATTCAACCTATTTTTACTAAAGGATGGTGTGTGTATTTTACAAATTTTATGTAAATAATTTTCTCCTCTAATTGTGATAGCCACATAAGTAATGATAGAGGTTGGTATATTTTGACAAATTTATGACCTATTTGATGTTAGTTAAAAAAAAAAAAAAGTTTGGATGCTAAACTCATCATATAATAACACCGAAAAAATAAGTGAAAGTGGCTCAAAAGAATGTCCTACCATTTCCCACTTGAAATTTTAGATAAAAGATGACCCTTGTTACTATAAAATATGTTTACAAGCTTATAATTGCCAATTATATCAATGTCTTTTTTCATTTAATACCCCTCTTAGATTTATGCTTATTGCAGCTATCAAACAAAATGGGTTATGGACATAATGTGGTATATCTAAGGAGAATGAATTAGATAAATCAAGTGTATTATGTCATTAGTACATCCATTTATTCTACCCTCTGTGTCACTCCATGTCCTGTCCCCACTCCCAAAATTTTGGCTCTCCCTAAAATCTTGTTTGGAGGCTGTGTTTCACATGATTGGAGATCAATTAGGCCACACTTATATGCAAGCTGTAGAAGCCCAAACAAGCTTCACTTAGCCCAACAAAATTTTTAAATTTTAAACTATAAAGTATAAATTGTTCAAATAAATTAATATAATGAAATGGTACGTGAAATTGAAACTAGAAAAGCCAATCAATCAATTTCTTTATTGTTTAAATATTAGTTGGGAGTCAAGTTAATTATATTTATTATTCTAATTATGTTGACTTGGATATATGAAACATAATTTTTTAGAAACCACCTATTATAAGAATGATTACAAGTTGAATTATTATCGGATTGAATAATTAATTTTTACCTTCAAGCCACATTAGACGATGGTCATTAAAACAAGATTATTTGCATATATAAGGCTACAAAAGGGGTCAACTTATATTTGTCATAATAAATAACAACAATAACAATAGTGACAATTAATTACAACCAACCTAAAACCTTGTAATATAGAGAACATTTTCTCTAACTAATTGATGGGGACACGATCTTGACTTTATGACAAAGTCAAATGAGAAAAAAAGAGAAAGAAACCTTGACTTAATGACCACTGCTGTATACCATCAAAATTTTGGTACTAAATGACGTTAACTCTTCATTAAATGTTTGGACAAGTTAGAAATTAATTGTATAAATTATGAGATTTATAATGTTTATGTGAACAACTCATGTTCCACAATTCATCGCTAAGTCAATGTGAAATTGGTGTTTTATTTAACAACCCAACATTTCATAATATAAGGATTTATAGGTAACATTAGTTAAACTACAAAGATTATGAGACTAAAAGGATTTTCAATTAAAAAAAAAAAAGCTTATAATATGTATTGCATTTTAATTGGTTGACTATGAACAATCAATAACGTATCAAATTATAGTAACGTCAAAAATCTTCACAATCTAGTTTATATAAGAAAGCTGTATAATTAACATAACAAATTAGAAATTATGATGTAAACAAATGAAAGAGATGATAGAAAATGAATACCACTTGTTTTAGTGATCTCTATAATATTAAACATCATCGGTTTGAGTCCACATGAATATTGTACTTAAACTCAATACAACATGTTAATGTAACACCATGCACCAAGTTCTTTTTATTTGATGATGAAGTGCGTTAGATTAGATCGAATCATGTTAATTTGTGCCATGTCATAGTTTGAAAATCTTTAATACTTAAACCCATGCAACATGTGACCTCGACACCACACAATTATTTTCATTACAGATTGTATCAGACCATATTAAATTTGTATTTTGTCATTTTTCTCCCTTTTAAAATTATCACATTTGATAATATCATGTTCCATTAGAAACAAAATGTTTTATATCATGTTGTTACATCGATTCTCATACCCGATGTCTCAACATGGTCTAATAACTATAACAATACTTGGCAATATCCATGTGATTAGGACACATTAGGTCATGCTAATACCAAAATAACCCTAAACACATCTACTTCTCCACCAAAAAAACAACCCTTACATCATCCAACTAGTGAAAAAAATTATCAAGCTAACCATATGTGTTATTCTTGACTATGAGCAATCAACAGTTTATCAAATAAACATTCACTTTAAGAATCTCGATTTTAAGAATCTTGATGGCCTTTATAAATAAGTGATTTATGTAAATTATGAAGTAAGCAAATAAAACAAATTATATGAAATAAGTACTTCTCTTCATACGAATATTTATAATGTAATAAAGTTTAAAACCATACTAATTTTATACTTAAACCCAACATAATATTTGAATATGATATCAAGTAACACTTTTTTATGATAGACTGTGTTAAATTAAGTTTGAATGACTTTAAATCACATACTAGCATTTTCCAGCATTTTAAAAATTAGTCGTACCACACCATATTTTGAAACAACTCTTTTTATCTTAAGTCGATTCATTGGCTTCACATCTAATGGTATAACGTGGTCCAATAACCATAGGAACACCGGCAACATCAACATAGTTATGTTACCGCACATAACAATTATATTTTTCATCTTTTTAAAGGTTGTCACATTTGACAATACCAATACCATGTTAAATCTGAAATATATATATATATATATAATATTGGAATCACACCATTATATCGATTTTTTCACTTATATAGTTTAACACAATCCAATAACTAAGTTGACACTTGGAAATATCCATATGATAAGTGCATGTTAGGTTATGCTAATACCAAAATAAACCCTAAAACAGATCTACATCTCTACTAATAAAACACCCTTACATCATCCCTCTTTTGTAATATATATTTTTTTTTTCTTAAAACCAGCTTACCATATGTATTACATTTTAGTCTCTTGACCTATGAGCAATCAATAACTTAATAAAATTGTATTCTCTTTGAAAATCTTGAAAACCCAATATAAGCAAGAGATTTAAATAAATTATCAAATAAACAAATGAAACAAATTATATAAAACAAATAACAACAATTATACCAACATCTATCTATGTAACATTAAACCCAACGCAACATACGATTATGATAACACATAATATGTTTTTATGATACATCATATAACACAAAGTCGGAATAATTTTAAATCAAACACTATAATTTTTTAACTTTCAAAAATCCATTATACCGCATCATATTCCAAAATCGCTTTTTTTTTTTTTTTTTTTTATCTCACATTGTTTCACACGTAATTACAAAATGGGTCCAAAATTCACAGCAACAAGTGGCAACATCCATAGAGTTACCGCACACAGTAATTCACACTAATATCATAATACCAAAATTAACCTTAGAAAACATATCCCATATAGTAGGAAATCTAAAAGATATTTGATTGTTTCAAGTGATATGTATATATATATAGATAGATAGATAGGAAATCTAAAAGATATTTGATGGTCTCATGTAAAACCTTAAACAAAAACAGAGCATACTAGGAACAAAAATAAAAACAGAACACAAACTCTACGCAAGTAAATCCCATCGTATCCACTCCTGTTACTTCACAGAACCCCAAACCCACTTCGATCTCTCTCTCTCTCTCTCTCTCTCTCTATATCTATATATACATAAAAAAACAACCACTTTAGTCTTTACCTTCTCTTTCTCATAGAATATCTTTACATATAGAAATAAATACACATTTCCTCTGTTTGTTTTCCCTCTCTTTCATGGTGTCTGGAGTCTGTGTCTGACGCGTACCAGCTTTTATATATATATATGTATATTTTTGTCTCCAAATCTTTGTGTTGATTGAGAAACGAACAAAGAAGCGTCGATGTTGTGGTTGATGTTGTTGTTTGTTTGCTTCTTCTTATTTATTGGCTTCTTCACTCTGTTTTTGTTGTTTACATACTTGAAGCTCCAGAGGGACAACAGGAGGCTACAGGAGAGGCTAAGCTATGTGTCGGCCGATCGGGGGGGAGGAGATGGAAGAACCCAGTTGGCGAAATCGCTTCTCATGGATGGCAAATGGGAGAGGCTGATTGAGCTGTGTAAAGAAAACGGATCGGGTGGGGAGGAAAACGGGTCGGGTCACAGGGTGGTGGAGGAGGAGGAGGGGGAGGAGGAGGAAGGTGGGGAGGAGAGGAAAGTGGTGGTGAAGAAGAAGAAGAAGAGAGGGAAGAAGAAGAGATTGGATGTGGAGGAGAAGGGTGGTGGTGGTGGTGGAGGAGGAGAGAAGGAGGAGGATCCGGGTCGGTTGAAACCAGAGCTGGTTTGTATGTACCCGTTTACGTCCACGGGTAGTGCTACACAGAGGAAGATCAAGCAGCAGTATGATCAGCTTGTCAAGTGTCATGAAAGCAAAGGGTTGACACTTCATCAGGTTTTCTTTTTGAATTTAAAAAAGTTTCAGTTTTGATGCTCATTTTTTGTTGTATGTTTGCAAGAATGTGTTGATTTTTTTTTTCCTTTTTTGTTTTTGCGTTGATTGTTTATTGATTTGCTTTTTGATTGTGTTGAAGTTATGTTATTAGCTTGAGTGGTGCCAAAGGAATTGTTTCATTATTGTTGCTTGTTGTGTTGGAATACCTTTGTTTTCGTTCATTGAAGGAAACTTTAGGTACTGTTTGTTTTTTTCTCTTTTAAGGCTAATACGATCTTATTTTAAGTGATTATTTGATAAGACTTTATATCTAGGAAACTTGTCTAGCTTTATACCATTTTGAAAAATCTTTCTGATGTTGAATATCATTTGATTTATCTTTTAATGTGGAGTGTGAGTAATTTATATGAAACTGGAACTGGATGGTTCGGATGGCAGGGTTTAATAATGAGAGTTTTTTTCCTTTTTTGGGTAAATTGTCTTTAGTTGTTTGCCAATGACGCACATAGAGATGATTTATGGTTTCATGTTGCGGTGCAAATGCAATTGTGAGTTTGAGAGAAATAAGAGTAGTTGAAAGTTGTTTCGAAATGGTAGATTCAGTGGAATTCAGGTGACATGAGGTTGAGTTAGTTGAGTTTGATGGCTTGTGAATGATGCTTCTGCTTATTGGACGATGTTGTAGGGAAGTAGAACTTAATTCTGATAGGAATGCCAAGCAATCGATCTTGTAAGTAGGTGCTTGATCAGTTGGTGCAGGTGAGAATATAAGCTATGTCCTTTCATAGAGATTGAAGATAGTTACTTTAATCTCATTTTTTGAAATGTATGGTGTTACTTGGCACACCACGTTAAAAATTTGAACTTTCCAGAGGAAGATGATATTCTACACGATGCTGTCGGATTTACTTTCTAAGGGTGCACATTTTCTTTAAGAAGAGGAAGGCATAAAACAATCAGCTTGTGATCACTTTTAGGAACCTGGATAGGGTCCTTTTCCTTTTGTAATCTTCTTGTGGAGGAAGTAGCGATTTAAAATGATGTGGTTTGTCGTTTGTGTAGAGTTTAGATGGAAACTTATAATGGACCAATAGCAGGCAGACTGATGCAGCACGAAGACAACATTACAGTTGTAATAACCTGCATGTTGAGATCATGTAATTAAGTAGTCACTTTTGTGGCCTAATGGGAGTCGTTTACTAAAGAACTCAATTAGGAAACATATCAATAACTGGTCTCCTTGTTGTGTGCTTTTGTTTTCTCTTTTTCTCTTCTTTCTCTTTGTGTGTTTGTTTCTGTCATTCTGCATGTGCATGATTTTTTTTTTTGAGGTCTTTAATGTTTTTATGACAAATCATTGCTGAGTTCCTCTTGCCCAGTTGTTGCTTCAAAGTGTATTTGTCAAATGTAAAGCTGAGACTAGGCGCTAATTGGAAATTCATTCTCCTAATTTATGGCAGAGAGTCATTGCAATACCTTAACTTTTGAAGTTAATGAGCAGTGCACGTTCACTCATAGTTTAAGTAGCTAGTGCAATTCTCTTTCACTTCGATAATAAGAGTTCAAGTTTCATCATGTGCATTTATCAGAATGTGCGAAGAATTTTCTCCTCTTATGGTGGGAATAGATATCTATCGGTGTTATGGAAATAGATTTTTGGGCCGTACATTGATGTTTACTTTTGACTGACCTTGGCAACTTCTAACTATTAGTGTCAAATTACCTTGTAATTATATCTAGAAGTTGATTGAGTTGTATACCTAACCGGAGTGTAGTATCATGTATGAGAGCTAAATTCTTAGTTATAAATGATTCAGGTTCTGCGTAGAGAACTATCCTTTAATTGCTACTAAAGTTTTGTCGTTTTCATTTTTCTCTCCAATTCTCGTAGTGAATGGTCAAACTAAGAACTCTTGAGTTGCTTCGTTGCATGAAAAAATATTCCTGACATGTTGATTGGGTTTCGCTAGTAGACTGTTGTGTATAATAATGACTACTTGGATCCCTTCCCTTCTGTTGTTGCTCAGGACTGTGCAACATGGAACAAGGAATGGTGACATTTTTCGGTATCAAAATGTAATTCACATCTTTGAGCATCTATTCCATTCGTCTATGCATGATGAAATAGAATTCCACTTTGTTTTCTCGATTTCTTATTTATACTTGGAAAATGAAATGGCCTGAAGCAAAGCCTTGCTGCTTAGCTCATGGTGCACACTCTTCATAATGTTGTCTTTTATGTTCAACTTTTTAATAAGGTACATCAACATAACAATTTTTCATGCGCTTTCATCATGCAGGTTGGAGAATTTGCTAATTGTTTAATTGAAGCCAAACATGAGCTACAACACAAGTAAGTTCATGCATGGTATTTGGAATCATCACTTTCCGTTTCTTTTCAAGTCGTAACTATATACTGGTTCTGCGTGAACTAATTTAATCGGCAGTGTCATATCTGTAACTTATGGATAGTACGTATGAAAGTTCCAAATGTATTCCTTCTAGTCTCTGATAATGTTGTTGGTCATAGTCAAGTTTAAGAGATTGATGTTGTGTTATATAAGGCCTTGTGTAAGGGATTCACTTCTTCGACAATAGTTCCTCAAATCACTCTCAACCACTGTCAATCATTTATACAATCTGTTAGCTAAAATCCTGAGCATGACCGTTAATTGTACTTCCATTATTTACTTGTCTTTTCTTATTGGATTGATCGTAGAATTATACATGTATCCTCTGTATTCTGTATACAGAAGCACAATCAGTTAACAAATTATTGAAAAACAAATTACGTACTAGTATCAGAGCCTGGTTCACTATCTTTTATATGATCCCTAGAAACTTCACAGTCTTCTGGAGCTCCATTCAAACTTTGACTTTTGTATAACCCAATATTCTTGTTTTAAATGATGGTATTTCCTGTAATGTCTAATTTTCACTTCATTAATATGATTGTAAGCTAATTCTTTAATTTGAATTACAGGTCTGAGGTCATTAAGCGCAAGTTTACTAATAACAAAGGCTTTGCTATCCAAGGCAGACAGATCTTCATTTGACCGCCTTCGTCAACAGGTGATTTATAGACTTGATTTGATGTACTTGCAGCATGAAGTAGCTGCCATCATATATCTTGGTTGCTTCGGATTACTGCAATGATTCTTTTGATATGAAAGTAACTGTTTCATCATGGTCACGTTTAAAAGTGGATTACTGCATTGATCCTTTAGATATACAAGCTAGAGATGGAACAGAAGAGATTAGAGGATGATGCATTTGTCTATAATTGGCTCCAACAACAGCTTAAGCTTTCACCAGCATACAAGAAGGTACATATTCTGACCTTGATATTGAGAGAATGTATTGATTGGAGACCTTAAATGTACTGTCCATACGATTTTTAATGCTCTTATTAGTCTTTCAAAATGGTAAATGAATGAATACATATAAATTTTAATCAAGACAAAGAGGCCTTATTTTTTACATAGTTGGCATTTTTAACAGTTGATAGAAAAAGAATTGATTGAGAAACTACTAGCAATGTGTATGCATATTATGTAACATTTACTAGAGGATAGTGAAAAGGAAGTCTAGATTTGACGGGGGAGAAACAACTATTTTGTTTATGGGCACTTTGCATAAGAAGACAAAATGTCACAAAAGAGCCTGTTGTTTGTTTCCTTTTAATTGCCTTTCTTAATCTCCTATTGTAAGTGGAATTGGGCAATGTGTGTAGTGGTTCTCTCATCAACCATAATCTGAATAGATACCATGTCTTGTTTCTACTTGCAACCATTACTTTTGGCATATGCATGGTAATGATTGTGACTTCACTTTCTCTCCTATTAAAGATGCTCGAGTTGAGTGCTAGCATGGAGCTGGAGGCCAAGTCCAATGAGCTTATGCAAGGCACCAATACTGATGAATTTTCTGACATATCATTTGAAGAACTATTAGCACAGGAAAAGAAAGATTCATATTGGTTTGTCGCTGATCTCAAAACTCTCTTTTGTCCTATTTTAAATTTTTAAATTTTGCTATTTTCCATCGCTTATCATTAACTGTACTTTTATTCATTCCCGCTTGCAGGCAGAAAGTCGGGAAATCAAGATTGTGTTCAACCTGATGGGAATGTTCATCTGGCTAACTGTACTTATGGAATCACATTTTGTAGTAAGTATATCCACTACCAAAATTATGCATGTGCTTCTTTTGTTTGTCTTGATGAACCATAAATATCCCTAAATGGTCTCTTTTCAACGTTCTTTCTAGGTTCTCATGGTGGACGGTAGTCAGTCCGATGGATGGTGAACCTTAATGTAGTACACCGTCTTTCTGCAGAATTTGGCTTCTATAGTTGCTAACCATTAAAAAGTTGATTCTGGTATCCTCCCATTATCTTCCTGCATGGCTTCGAGTTCTGATACATAAAATATGTTTCTGCCATGGAATTGTAACTTCTTGTAAAATGTTTTTGTCATGGCACTGTACTCAACCGACTTGACTGAACCTATGAACTTGACAGGGTGGTGTGTTGTTATATTATAGAGCTTTTTAGTACATATAAATGGAATTTGACATAGCTGATTGAGAGGCTTGCAAAACATTTTCAATAATCTTATGTCCCTCTTTGTTTTTCTTCACCCGAACGGGGTTTTGTGCAAACTTTTTCGAGTTACTTTGTCATTGATCAAACATTTGATTATGGGGATTCTTGAATACGAGGGTTTTTGACTTGAAATATCTTCTTGGTCGTGTTATATTAAAGGTAGGATTTCATTAGCTACATTTTGGTATTAACATAGAACCTGTGATAAAAATGTACATTGAAAATCAAATCTCTTGTACAAGTCTATCGTTGGATCAATTAGGTTGGATTTTTGAATAAATTGACTCTCTCAAGCATAGTATCTTGTGGCATCAGGGTCTGGTTGCACGAGAGTTCTCAGTCAATCTGACAATTGTGGTTCGAAAACTTGAACCGGTTCTACAGAGCAAACAACTACGGCGACGTTAAACTGCCCATTGAATCATGGGGTATGCTTTATATGGCAAAATAGGTTGGGTGGAAGACTGCCTCTTCTGCATGGTTGATCATGACCATTTGGTGGGCTGTCAACTCCCAAGTCAAAAGCAGCAACTAGATACTGATCACGATCATATGGCAAAATAAACATGATAATGATAATTAAAAAAAATTGAAACAAGAAGGATAGTTGAGCATACTTCGAAAAGTCTTACATAAGACGGCTTCACATGTTTTATGTGTATTCATCTAATTAAAATACGTCATGTAATAATATAAAAAAAACAATTGTGTGCTTATTCAATCAAATGCATTATATAATGCAAAATTAAACCACATGTTTTATGTGTATTTATCAGATTAAAATACATCATAGAATAATATAAAAGAAACAATTGTGTGCTTATTCAATCAAATGCATTATATAATGCAAAATTAAACCACATGTTTTATGTGTATTTATCAAACTTAAATACATCCTACAATATTATAAAAGAAACAATTGTGTGCTTATTCAATCAAATGCATTGTGTAATACTATATATATATATATATATTATGGGCTAACCTGACATCAATCATATTGTTTAGCTCAACTACCATGTTCAAAAAATACTATATATGTGGTTCAAAAATTTATTTTAATAAAATTGAGATAAAATACTTTTAAATAATACATATGATTATATGCAGTTCAAAAATCTACTTATATAATGCTAAGAAAGAAAATATCTATTCTAAATATATCCAATAGAAATAGAATGATTCATTCACATAAAATGATGAAATAAAATTAATCCAATGATACGTCTTTCGCACTTATGTTTATGAGGTAGTAATTTCGAATTATATGTCAATCCTAATCCTCAAATTAATCTGACAGTAAAAAGAAAAAAATTACATATTTACTTTAAGTTACTTTTGGCTTTATGCGAACATAAAGAGACAAAACCTTGCACGAAAAAGCGAGCTTTTTACACGGAGTGTTTGGTTAAAAAAAAACCCAGAACCATTACTTGGTTGGTAAAGCTTGGACTTAGGACCAACAACAGGAACACTCACTCTCTCTTCTTATCATCATAAACTGCCATGGCAATGTCAATGTGTTCGACCTTCTGCCCTCACATTCCTACCTCTCTTAGACAAAAACCCTTCTCCTCTTTCCCCAATAGAGCTCTCTTCAGGGCCTTCTCTTCTCTGGCAGCTGCACCTGCAACCAGTGGTGCCTTAGCTAAAGGTATGTCCAAATTCTGTCACACACTACTTACTTTGTATGTATCTTCATGATATGAGTTGTTTTTGTTCAAGTGTTTTGATGTTTCTTTGATGGGTTGTTTGTGCTTTTTTGGTAGTCTTGTTGTGAAATTTTGTTGGAAAAATTTCATTTTTCTTGGTTGGAATTTCACTAATTTTAATACAATGCTTTGGTTTAATTAGTTCTTATAATCTTGATGATTGTGTCTACTTGTTTGTGCATTGAAATCAGGTTTTAATTAATTGGAAAAAAAAAAAGTTTATTGGTAGTGAATATGTTAGTAGTTGTTATCACACAACCAAGTGGTCAATTGTTTGATTAGCAAGGTCTTTATGCTGAATTTGCAGGAGATAAATTGCGTGCTCGGGTTGGCTTTCTAGGCCTTGGAATTATGGGGTCTCCAATGGCACAAAATCTCATCAAAGCAGGGTATGACTTGAATTCTCTAGTAACTAACATTTAGCACTAGAAAGTGGCACTAGAACTCACAAAGAGTACCGAATTATTGTAGAACTTCCAAGATCATGGTTTGCTAGCAATTGGTCATGTTCTTGTAAATACTATTCTGTTTCAATTCTTTGTGACAATCATAAGCCAACTAATTTGTAGAGTGGTTCAAATAAATGTAACGTTTGGGGTTGATTGACTAATTGGTGTGCTGTAGATGTGATGTGACGGTCTGGAATAGGACGGAAAGCAAATGTGATCCTCTTGTAAGCTTGGGTGCGAAGTAAGTATCAAACTCACTCATGGGATTTTTATTTCTCTACTGAAAGTACCTCAGAGGCCTGGCATGTCAAGTTTGTGTAGAAGTATATGTTTCAAATCTGCCAACCGGAGCTTGTCATTATGACACATTCACACTCAATTAAATGCTGAATTAGATGAATTGCATTATATATACAAGTGTACATGGATTAATGTACATGTGGAAAGATATATACTTGTATCTACAATTACATTATTTATGTATATCACAAAATTATTATAATGAGAGGGCTCATAGAGCAGGCTCTGATGCAGTAACTTTTGTTGTTGATAAGGCCTAAAGACCTGGTTCTATGATTACCTAATGAAAGGGAGTTGCGTATATCTAAGTGCACGTGGTGAAAGACTACGACATATTCCATTGTTGTCTGTGATCAACATACTTGCATCAGCTTTGTGCCTTCTTAGAAGCCAATTTGAGAATGTTCACAAAGTGAAAATAAAGTCACATCAACATTTACTTGGCACCTAACTATTGCATCCTATCCAAAGAATTCGTCATTCAACAAAATATTGGCCTTATGTCTGAACAAGGCGGTGATATTGTATTGCATTTGGTTGTGGCATTGATACATGGATTGCAAGTTTTTTAGACTTGTTGATATTATCTACCAAGTAGCTTTTCTGTTAATTGTAGCGAGAGAGCCACTTTTTAAGGAGATTCAACCTTTAACACTTCAAATAAGGAATTTGGTTATTCTGTCTACAGATATAAACCATCTCCTGAGGAAGTAGCTGCTTCTTGTGATGTCACATTTGCCATGCTTGCTGATCCTGAAAGTGCAGTGAGTATGTTTCTTTTAAATTATTATTGTAATTGTTACTGTTGTCCTTGCACTGATGTATCAGGTATGGCAACTTATTTTTGCTTTATATCAGATTGATGTTGCAATTGGGAAGCATGGAGCTGCTAGTGGAATCAGTCCCGGAAAGGGGTATATATTTCCCTATTCTCTCATAATGATTTCCATATTGTTGTCTCAGTTAGTATTCTTAACAGACTCGAAGCTTCTAATTATTCCACGAAAACTTGCTTTCCCATTTCCCTAGTGTTACTGCCTATACACGGGCTAAAATTTATTTTTTATCTATTAGAAAAACTAATAACATTAATATAGTACTTATATAAACGCATAGAATATCATTTGTTTTTCAAGTTGTATAGATTCTTGTACTTCAAACTCTAATCACGAATGCTGCCATATATTTGGGCATTGGCAGGTATGTAGATGTTTCGACGGTTGATGGTGCCACTTCTAAGCTGATTAGTGGACATATCAAAGCTACCGGGGCATCATTTTTGGAGGTAATAAAGTAATACTTACATTTTGTTTTCTAAATTTTCATAATAGATCCAATAGATGCATGATTCACCAACACGATAATGTAGATTCTCATCATGATTTATCACTTATTGTATAGGCTCCAGTTTCAGGCTCTAAAAAGCCTGCAGAAGACGGACAATTAATATTTCTTACCGCAGGTGATCATTTAATTTTGTCGTTATTTATCATGTTCATTTTATTGCTGAAGAAAATCAATTGAACAACACATATTGAGGCATTGGCTTTGATGTTTCAGGTGACAAGTCTCTGTATGATACAGTTGCTCCATTCTTGGACATTATGGGGAAGGTATGTTGTCTCAGTAGTCGATATCTTTAAAAATATTACAAAAGCTTCCTGGTTGTTTAACCATATTGATGCTTTTGTCCAGTCAAAATTTTACCTTGGTGATGTTGGAAATGGTGCTGCTATGAAACTGGTAGTGAACATGATCATGGGAAGGTTCAGCGCATATTCTTATGTGTTATAATTCATTATAATCCCTGCTTATGCTGATTAATGGGGCACAAACTTGATCTCCGTTCTTATTTGCTCTACTATTTGCAGTATGATGGCATCTTTTGCCGAAGGATTGCTTCTCAGCGAGAAAATAGGACTTGACCCGAATGTGGTAGTTGAGGTAAACCTTTCATACTTCACAGGACTGGTATGCTAAATTTACCCTTTCACTACAGAAAAATTGATTGTTAGCTCCTCTTGTGTTTGATTTTTGCGAATGGGGGTAGCTACACATTCAACACAATATTTGCGGTACTTGGTAGATGAAATGACTTCGAGATCATTTTGAAGAAATAGTAACATCAATTTTCAAAACATTGAAAAGAAAAAATTGACTTGAAACACGTAAAGAAATGAAAAGCCATACTGAATTACATCTTTGAGAAGAATTCAGGCTCTCTCTCTCTCTCTCTATATATATATTAAATGTTCTAATCAGAGCTCTTATGAAGTGTGTGCATGTTGGCGATATTGCAGGTACTCTCACAGGGTGCGATCAGTGCACCGATGTACAAACTCAAGGGTCCATCAATGACTAAATCACTTTATCCTACAGCATTTCCTTTGAAGCACCAGCAGAAGGTTAGTAATTTCCCTGGACTGAAACATATAGAAATGTAGGATATAGTTTCGTTAATCTCTCCAAACTATAGCCTAACTACAATAGGATACGAGTGGTTCATTCGTCAGGACCTGCAATAGTTTACAGTTCATTTGAAACCTCTACTAAAGTTGATCTCCTTTGTATACCGTCATCAAAGGAAAATAAAGAAACTGAGTCTTGTGGGAGTTCCTGAAACTTGGTTCTATAAACACATTCTGTCATCTCAAATTGGTGCATGGTGGCAGGATCTTAGGCTTGCTCTGGGATTAGCAGAATCGGTTTCTCAGTCTACTCCCATTGCTGCAGCTGCAAATGAACTGTATAAGGTGGCGAAATCTCATGGCCTCAGCGATCACGACTTTTCGGCAGTTATGGAAGCACTGAAAGCTAAACAGTGAGAGGATGGAACAAAAATTCTCTTTCTTGAGAGTAAATGTAAAAGAACTTTTAGCATTTCTGATATGGTAATCTGTTTCATTTTGTTAGATCTTTTCTACAATATAGAAGTGTTTACAATTGAAAAAGTACATTTATATGTCAAGAGCCATTCCCATTGTCTCCCAACCTCTTCAGGTGGCCATTACATGCCCCATGACAACAATGTTTTGTTCCGAAGTGGCCAATGTAGTTTTATAGTTGTTAGATCTCATGACATTTTCTTCTTAATGATGCTATTATACACTCGTTGGATTTGTAGACATGTTTTTGAAAAACCTTGTAAAATGATACCAACACGTTGCATATGCTAGAGAGCCTTAAGCAGTTACACAATTGTTATGACAAAGTGGATGTTTATAGGAATAGCAGTGGTTTCTATGGTCTCTGCCATCTCACAACATGCAAATTTAACTATAGATCATCATCAGTTGAAAAAATTCTGCAACACAGTGCTGTACTGCAAGATGTTTAGATCTTCCAAAAATGTTACATTGATGTGCTTGTCATGATCATGAGGCTATTATCACTAATCAAACCGCACAAGAAGTATATCATGGATGATTACCAATTCATGATTGGGAGGGATGTGATGATATCAGTAGATATATTGAGATTCTGAAAAGTATCAAGACAAGAAAATCTAACTCACAGCGCAAACTTCTTGCAAAGAAACTAATAGTACAGTACAGTTCATATTCTTTTAGTGTAGACATAACATGTTCAGTTCTATCCTAGCACGAAACAAAAAGGACTAGACAAGTAGAGGAAACAATATTCCCAGAGTGTAGATTTGCAGATACAGCCTAAAATGTCCATACTCTTGCATCATTTCTATTTGTTCGAAGATCGTGGAATGCTCATGCGTTTTTCTACAGTTTTGGATCAGTCAATTTTCACAGAGGAATAGATCTTCCGTACAAACCAGAAGCACGCGTAGAAGCCAATTGTTCCCGTCAAGACAAAGAAAGCATATGAAACAATAATCATGTAACCAAAGTAAAGGATGCCTGAGACCAGCTTTGTGATTTCCAACTTGGTGAAGAAGTAGAAAACCGAGTAGAGGAAAAGGTACAGAGCTGAGGAGCCAGCCGTGAGGTAAGATCTCCACCACCAGTAGTAGTCTTCGCTGCAGAGTTGGAAGTAGCAGAGGACTATAGTGATCTCAGCACAAGTGATCAACAGAATAACAAACACTATGAAGAGGAAGCCGAAGATGTAGTAGAACTGGTTTAACCAGATTGATGTCAAGATGAAGAACAGCTCAATAAAAACGGCTCCAAATGGAAGAATGCCTCCGATGAGTATGGAGAATACCGGTTGCATGTACCATGCCTGCTCAGGTATCTGCCTAGGAATTTTGTTTGTCTTGACTGGGTCCTCAATGGCTGGCTTTTTGAAGCCCAAGTAACTACCCACAAAGACCAATGGGACTGAGATACCGAACCATAAGAAAACAAGAGCAAACATGGTCCCAAATGGCACTGCCCCAGATGATTGCTCTCCCCAAATCAACGCATTTAGCACAAAGAAGACTGCAAAAAGAATACCCGGAAACATAAATGCGGTTTTCAGAGTAATTCTCTTCCACTCGGTGCCCTTGAACATTTTGTACAAACGTGATGAGGAGTATCCAGCGAATATGCCCATGAAAACCCATAGGAGAACCATAGCAGTCATGAGGCCCCCTCGGTTTGAGGGAGATAGGAAACCCAACAATGCAAATATCATTGTTACTAGTGTCATTGCAAAGATCTGAACTCCTGTACCAACATAAACACAAAGTAAACCAGCATTGATTGGTGCTCTGAAGACATCTCCATGTACAAGTTTCCATCCTGTCTCTTCCTGAGCCTCATCTTGGGTCTCCAACTGATTATAATTTGAAATATCTCGGTACAGAGTTCTCATCATGATCATAGCTACCATGCCAGAAAGAAATAGGACTATCATCAGAGAATTTATGATGGAGAACCAATGGATCTGATCATCGTTCATGAGGAGGTAGGTATCCCAACGAGATGCCCATTTAATATCACTCTCCTAAAAAAGCCAAAAAGAAAATTAAGAAAACTCTGCAATACATAGAGTGACTAGATGAAGTAAGGGTTTTCCAAAAACGGTACCTTGAAGGTAACATCATATGTAAATACAATTTCCTTATCTTTGTCAACTTCTTGCGGAATAGCACCACCTTGAGCTAGATTTTTGGTGTCTTTATTGCATGTAGTCAACTGTGGATCCTTATCATTCCACTCCTTATATTCGTGATTAATACTGTTTGCAAGATTCAAATAAAAATTACAAGAATGAGATGAAAGCTAATCATTTGAAAACATGAGAGCACGACCTTTTGACAAATAATCATAGTTGCTTGGAAACATAATACACGCTTACGGACAAGCACTATATAGAAAAGAACAAAATGGCATTACACCTACAATGCTTTTGTCCAACCCCCCTCCCTCAAAGTAAAGTATTAAATATGGCCGAACCAAGCCAATTATTCAAAACAAATTTACAACTAAACAAGAGCAGAAAGTGAAGAAATGGTGTAAGACCTGTTTGGAGTAACCTCAAACCCAACAATTCTTGCAAAATCAGTCTCAGGATCCTTGTGATACATGACTCTAAAGCTCAAGTGGTTATTGATAAAATATTTCTCCTCTGTGCTCTGCAAAAACAACATCATGTTGAGATAGCATATAACAACACTTCTACAATAACAATTGACTTCTGATCCATACCCCTTGATAATTTCCTTTAAATCCAACACGGAAGCCATGTTCATATGTTGTAGCCTGATTTCCATCCCTCCTTAGTCTAAGAACAGCAACAGGAAGATTGTCAAGAATCCTGCACATCAATTTCAGAGCTATTAGCACCAACAGGAAACATGTGAACTGAACAATCTAACAAAAGAAGTCGACCTATAAAGAAAATCATATGTACAATTTCCGTCACTTACATATTAACTCGGTATTCATCATCAATTTTTTCCTTAAAATTCTTTGCAGATTCTGCATTGAGTTTTGCTTTACAGGCTACTTTGCATGGCAGATCCTCCCTCATTTGAAACTGAGGTAGAATTGTAAAATTAAATCCATATAAACGTAGTAAAAGATAAAGAACGGCAACAGCATGTAAAAGAGTTGTCATCATTTCAGTGGTAAACAAATACAAGTAGCACTACAAAGAAAAGGTGAGATTCTCACTGTATACACAGAATTTTCAATTCGGTCACCGCGAAGAACCTCTCCCAAGTTTTCTGCATTGTTCACAATCTTCACGGGCTTACAATACTTTAAGTAGTAGTAGTCATACGGCAATTGTGTCTTGGTGGATGACAATTTGTTGACTTTAACAGGAAGTGGATCACCCTGTACAGAAAGGACAACCATGTGGTAAGCAACTGACAAGGTAAATAATGATGGCAGCACATAGCCACCTTGCCATACTCCTAAGGAAAAAGCTAAACCACCACTCCAACTCTCTACTGCTAGACAAACACTTACAAGGAAACTCAAGTTTTGAACAAAACAGAGTAAACGATATTACAGTATAATAAAGATCAGAAAGGGATGTTCAAAAAAGAAAAAAGATCAGAAAGGGAGCATAGAAAAGTATGATGCATCAAATTGAGCAAATCAGCCTAAATCTCAAACATACATAAGCAGACAGCTTAGGAACCATTGTAATGATATACAGATATTACTAACACTACATCAGACATCACATAAAACTCAAATTTTTTCTTTCCACCATTTAACTGTGCAGATAAGCTTCATCATAGAATCACCAAAGAAATGGCTCCTATCATTATCAATGACTACTGAAAAATCTAACAGACATTCCGTGAAACCTTATAACTTAAAGAATAACAAGAACAGGTCCATACGACTTAAACCAAAAACACACAAAATGTTACATGAAACACAAATGGAACCATTTGAATACAATAAAACACCTAAACAAACCCTTAAACATATCCATATTCTCTTCAAAAAATTATACCCTCCCACATTACATTGCACATAACCATATTTTTCACCCACCATTTCTCACTCATTGGAAATTACAGGAAAATAAGCAGAACCACCAAGCTCAAAAGCTCAAATTTTCAGTCCATATCTATATATTCTTCGCTAAAGATACCCTCCCCTACTTTTGAACTGCCGAAACCAGAACTTTAACTAAAAAATAAAAATTTTCTCCTACTTCTAAATCGTCAAAACAAGAACTTCACTAAAAAAAAGAAAAAAAAAACCTTCTACTTTTGAATTGCTGAAACATACTTTACGCAAGAGTCAAAGTAGTATATTACGCTTCCTTGTTCTTGGTTCACATGACTTTATTACTATTATTATTATTATTATTATTATTCTATTTCTATCAGCTTTACCCTTCATTTCATCATCTACAAACTTCCATTACAAAAAACCAATAACACATAATGCATCGAAACAGTCTCTAGAGTAAACAAATTCATAATCTTCCCTAAAAAGCCCTTCCCCTACTTTTGAATTGCAGAAACAGGAACTCCACTATAAAGGCCTTCTCCTCCTTTTGAATTTCCAAAAGGAAAACTTCACACAATAATCAAAGATGCATCCCATTACATACCCTTCTTCTAGGAGTATATGATTTCGTTATCATTATTATTCTTTAATCAGTTCTACCCTTCATTTTACTATCTATAAACTTCCATACCACAGAACCAAACACAAATACACTGCATCAAACCAGGTCCCTATAGCATACTACTTCATAGCATCACTTCACAAGCAAAAAATCACAAACCACCCCATCTCACAAAAGAACACATTACATCATCTACAAACTTCAATAACACGAAACCAATAACAGATACCACATAGAAAAAAAAAAAGAGTCTCTAGAGTAGACTACTTCAAACCATCTTTTCACTAAAACCACACAAAAAGCACAAAACTTGCAAACCCAACAAAGCCAAAGCTCCAATCTTTTCACTAAAACAACACAAAACCATCATCAAAACACACGACCAAACCCAGATCCAAACCAAAATCCAAAACAAAACAAACAGATCAAACCCCAGAGAAGCCAGATCCAAGTCCAGCTGATACAAAACATAAACAAACATGAAAAGCATGCAGACCCCACCAAGGAAAAACAGTTAAAGAAGCAGGAAGGAGGAGGAGGAGGAGTTGATTACTTTCTGGAAATCACGAGGGGCCACACCGGGGAGGTAGAAAGCGTGAGCAGAGGAAATGAGAAGGAGAGTGAAGAAGAGGGGTGTCATTGTTGATGTCCAGAGTTTTGGTTTCTCCATCTTTGTTTCAGAGAGAGCGAGAGAGAGAGAGAGGTTGTGCAGTGTATGGCATCATGTAATATAGAGAAGGTCCCAGGAGATTTCGTTTTCCGCTTTTGTTATTTCCAGAAAACGTTTTTGCTGTCTCCAGAAAACTGGTTTTGACCTTAAAAAACCATGAAAAATAAAAAAGATAAAAATAAATGTAAAAAAAATAGATGAAAAATCATTTTAATCTCTCAAGAAAGATCAAAGTTTTAATTATATTTTGAAAAACGATAAAATAAATCCTAACGTTTCGAAAAAGTATTAAATTAGTCTCTTTTGTTAATTAATTTACGATCAAATATAACGGATGATACGGTGTACAGAGATAATTTTATCATTTCAAATTGCAACTTAAAATTTTAATATCTATACAAACCAGATAATTAAAAGAATTAAAAAAAAGGAAATTAAAAAAAATTAAGAAAAATTTTAAAAATAATAAAAATGATATTTACCCTTAAAAGAATTGAAAATTTTTAATATTAATAAAAAATTAAAATTTTTTAATCATCCATACATCGCTTCAATTCCATCAAACCTAAAAATCTCATTCGTGTTTCTCTCCCACCATCAGCTACACTATCGTCTCTCTCACTGTAATAAATAGAACCGTGTTTTTTTTCGCTACTCTTTCTCCTCTGTTGTAATATAGTGATTTTTTTATTATTCAATAATTTTATTTTATTATTCTATTTTATAATAACATTTAATATTTAAAGATTTTTTAGAATCTAAACTAAAAAAAATTGAGTCCAAGGGTAAAGCTATAATTTTACAAAATTTCCATATAAAACTAATAAAGGGTAATTTCGTAATTAAATGTTATTATAATATTTAATTATGGATAGGGGTATGATGATCTTTCTATCTATTTTATCTAAGTCCAAGGGTAAATGAGTTTTTTTTTTATATTTTTTATTAGGTTTGACCGTTAGTTGACTGACAGGAGAAATTAATTTATTTTTTCAAAATATTAGGGTTCGTTGTGTCTTTTTTTTAAATATAATTAAAAATTTGATAATTTTTCAAAAGTTAGGGACTAAATGATTTTTTTTTCAAAAAAAAATTGTTTTATTACATTATTATTATTATTTTAAATTTGACAATTGACGTGTTAGGGGCCATCCTGGACTAACAAGATCAACTGTTAATAGCAATGTTTGGTAAGCATCTTTTTAATATATTTAGATTTCACTTGCGATATAGAGACTCGAATTTAATTCATTACTAGGTAGGTTAAATGAATGCTTCTACGGGATATTGCACAATTTTTTTTTTTTTAATGCTCTTTGTTTTTTTATTCAAATATGATATTAGATGGTTAATGGAACTGTCCAACTTGACAAAATCAACCATTAGTAGTATGGTTTGGAAAATAACTTTGAACATGAGTTAGAGGGAATTTTATAGACATTCCATGAATGTAAAGAGAAATCAACTGCTAGTAGCATAGTTCGGAAATCATTTTTACCATAGGATATTAAACAAAAGAAATCTTTTGATTATTTATTTATTTATTTTTTTGAAAATTTGACACGGGATGGTTTAGGGATCATTTAACCTGGCAAAATCAATTGCCAGTAATAGAATTACAATTTGAAAAATATTTATGAACACTGACTAAGGTAGAGATGATTTTATAGACAAATCATTAATCTAAGAAGAAATTGCACCAACCATGGAAATATGTGCAAATGTGCACTTTCTTTTCTCCTCTTTGACTCTCGACTACACAAAATTTTCAAAAATAAGAAGTATGCAATTTTTTTTTTACTCTTTTGACTTTTCAACTACAAACAGAATCTTTTTAATTAATTATTTCTATCTCTTTAATATTTGGATGCAATCACTGAAGTGTGCATGTATTCTTTAATACAATTGTGATTGCCCGTCGTATTAAAATTGACTGCTTGATAAGATCACAATAGGAGATTCATTATAGAAACATAGCACAAAATGCATGGTTCTTGCTACAATTTTCTTATTGTAAGTAATAATAAATACTTAATCATGTGTTCATGTAATAAAATAAGCCTGTTTTTCTCTTTCATTGTTCTTAAACTTGTAGTTAAAATGTCAACAAATCAAATACTACTTAAAGTGTCACCAATCACCATAACATGAATACTTGAATGTAAATTAATGTTTTAGTGGATCTGAAAATTTACATGTTCAAAGAAATGCTTTAATTGAAAATGCAATTATATGAGATTATCATCTTAGAAGAGCAAAATGAGAGAAATGAAAATAAAAGGCAAGAGTCAGAGAGTCAAGAGTTGATTATAACATTGAGTCTAGAGGTGTAAATAAAGGTTGTACAAAAGAGTACACCATTGTTAAAACATCTTCATGTCCATAGCAGAGCTTTAAACAGTTAAAAGATTACAGTAAAGAGGACTAGAAGCTATTCTGATTTTTTCTCACAATTCAGAATGTGAGACTTGAACTTGTCTAGCTCCGCCAAAACCTCTTCCTCCGATCGGTAAATTAGATCGATCATTCGCCATATCTGCACAGGTCGGATACACGTATCAGTTGGAGAGATACACGGTCAAGCGCTTTGATATTAGTTACAAACATCTAAGGAATGAAAAATTAACATGTTCTAATGTGAGGATGGATTATATAAAAAGAACATTCCCTTTCCCATTCATGTAATCATATACAAAGAGCAAGTAGGCAGAAGATATGGTGGTGACTCATAGGCATATAGCTCGATTGGTAACCACACCTCTCAACAAGGTTAAGGGCTTGGATTCAAATTTTCCTCCCCCAAGTCATAAAAATAATAACAATAATAGTAAGTAGGCAGAAGATCATTCATGCAATCATAAGACCATGCCAACAATATGAAATTGAATTGATGCAGGGAGTGTGGCTGGATCCTCATGACATTCCCTTTCTCATTTTTCTCATTATTGTTAAACCGCAGCACACTTTTCATGTACACTTTTTCTGATCCAACAAATCGATCTTCTTTGTTCATCGGATTCCAAATCAGGGAGAGTTTCTCACTGCCAAATATTAAATATCCAAAAGTAAGTGGCCCCAGACCCTACTGACTTTGATCTATATAGCACTGAAGTTGATGTCTCAATCTAAACCTGAAGACTATTACAAGCTTCTTAGGGTATAGACTCTTCCCAGTCAGTCCCCTCCAATATACATAACAAATAACCACAAGAAAATATGTATTGAGCACGTTAAAGCGAAAGGTGTGTCTACAGAATCATTCATCTTTCATGATGCGGCATACCGATTGGTATGTTAATACAGGCTTACACACTAACAGAATAAACACTTTCATTTGTACAATGATTACAATCCCATATGTGTTTTTGGAAAGGAACATGAACTGCTCTTAATTTTTACTAAAAGTAATAGATTCCACAATTTGTAAGGATAAAATCCTCTCTTACCTGTAGAAGAGCTTACAGAGAAAATAAAAAATAGAGAGACTTTGAGCCGCAATAACAGAATGGAGTGAGAGATTGATCTATACAAAATCAAGATCGATTTTTGTTACCTGTAGGGTGCCACCTCCTCCAGTGCTCTCGCAATCATCAGACACGCTAACAATTGTCCATGGATCAGATGCGTTCCAATGAAAGTCGACCACTTTGTCCCTGATTCATATATGAATATAACTTACATCATCACATCTTAGAAATTTAATACATGAAAAAGTGAATGTCACAGTCACCACCAAAAGAATTTACTTTATAATCTGACAAAATTTAGGAAACAAGAAAGCTGTTCACTAAAGGAATCTCAAAATTAAAGGCTTGTATGAATTTTCCACAAAGGTTAAAAAGAATTACATAATCAAACTACACAACAATCTAGGAAAAGACAGTCAATGGAGAATATCCATCCTCTGATTTCATCATAAACTTATGCAACCCTACACTATCTGTTTTTAAAACTAAAAACCTCTATCACATAGAAAACATTGAACGGATTGTCAGGAAATTCAACTAAATAAACCATATTTGTGTCTGTAGCATATACTAAATCATACATATTTGAAGAGCAAGCATACTCAACTAAAAAGGTTACAAATGTCCCCTACTACATACCACACAGCGCAGACAGAAAGTCAGAATATAAACAGCTCCATACCTATGTCCTGCATGTCGGAAGAATAAACCAGGTGGATAGTTTGACATTTTCGATCCAACAGAAGTTTGCGTCGTACCAATCTGAACAAAAAAAAAAAAAAGATAAATCGTAAATGAGAAACACACAAGAAAACCTTCTAGGGATGTGTCAAGATCTTATTTATGAAATGAAAATGTAAACCACCCAGATTCAAAGAGAAACCACACATATTAAGGAGAAGAATAAACTTCATAGCTGTTAAGACTTCACACCTTCTCATGATCCCAGATGTTTAGAAGTCCATCCTCTGCAGAACTACCAAAGACAGATGACTTATCTGGACACCACTGGAAACAAGTGCATATATTTTGTTAAAAGTAAGAGAAGAAAAAACTAACAGGACATCTTTTGCAAGAAATCTGTCTTAGAGCAACAGGAGTTACCTGTACACAAAGGACAGCAGCACTGTGAGCCTCAAATGTATGAACTGGTGAACCAACTCCACTTGAAGTGAGGTTTCGACGGTCAAACATGCGAATAGTATTATCAGCAGACCTAGTGTAATGACCAGCATTAATCACACGTTATGTTTAGTCTTTGTACTAAAGGAGAGTGCAATGATGGAACAAAAATAGAGAAATATAAATACCCTGTCAGAATGAGATTTACATCATGGGAATTCCAATCAACGCAATGAATATCAGCAGTATGAGCTTTGTCAACCTGCCATTATAAAAACAAAAATGCCAAAAGCAAATATATGTTAAATTAAAATTGTGACAGAGAAGCAGTCGCCAATTCACCTCTATGACCTATTTTCTGGATCCAATGCCTGGATCTATCAGCACTATAGAAAAAATGCGAAATGTGGAAATAAAATGAAATATTGAAAACAATGCTAACCTTGACAGTTGGAGCAGAGCCAACTCTAGCATCCCATAGTATAAGGCACGAATCATCACCTACGCTGCAGAACTCCTGTGCACTACACAGGAAGAACAAAGCTTCTTCAAATAAAAGAAAGAGCAGCTACACTGAAAAAAAAATAAAATAAAATAAAACAAAAATGCACTTTAAAAAATCGTAAAATTGCACATATTTTTAGTATAAGGGAGCAGAAAAACTCAGGAAACATCGAAGAGCTCTTTATATGCTTCTTGAAATCTTTATAGCAGCAATTTCAAAATAACATCCAAGATCAAACAACTAGAATTGAGTGACAGAGAGAATGAGACAGAGCTTCTTAGAATCGATGACAACTCTACATTTCTATGAAAATTCATTCTTTTAGAAGGAATTAGAAAAATTGAATTCCTGTTGTTACTTGACAGATGGTAAACTATACCATCCAACTCCAACACCGTTAATACATAATTACTTAGCTGCACTGCACATAACCAACACATACTACAAGACAATGCTTAGCAGATACCTTGATGGGCAGAACTGAACATCTTCAACTGTATTCCCATGCCCTTGGAAGATACCTCGTGGTCCAATAGAAGGGTTCTCTGTGGATTTATCACCGGTCCCACCAACCTTAGAAGCATGTTTAGTATTGGCACCACCAGATCCTGAAGACTTAGACCCTGGTTCTGATGCTAAAGTTGACATATAATCTTGAATGCTCCACAAAATCACTGACTTATCCTTCCCTGCCATAGAAATCTAATCCATCAAAAAGACATTTTGGCAAAACAATCTTGCTCATGAACCATGAAGAATGCAGATTCCTAAGTTAGGCTTAGCAGCAGATAGCAAATATGCAATAATTTTAAGGAATGTTAAGCAGTTATTTTATCAAGCAAAAAGAACAAAGAATTACAGTGAGTGATACGATGCTAGCATAGAATTAAACAGAACATTTGCGTAACCCAAAAAGAATAGTATAGAATACTGTTAAATCTATGGTCAGCTAGCATATTTGTTGCAGATTAAGGAGCTTACCCATAATAAATAAAAAGCAATTCATGAATCATGATTACAAGTTTACAACAATGTGCTACAACTGATACTCTGATTACAATGTGCTTACATTGGAATATACTTTGGACGGTACATACATGAAAACAAACAATTATTGAACACTTGGTCTTTTATAATATGAAAACTATTTTTGCAAGATAAAGTGCCAAAAATAAGGCAACTAAACACCATTTACATGACCTGATCCAAGGATGACATCAGATAAGACTCTAAATCCAACACTTTAACAGGGGAAAAATTAAAAAAAAAAAAAAAAAAGTAAAAAAAAAACCCCCAACCTCCAGAGAGCACAAAGGGCTCTGTTGGACACATAGCAAGAGCGTATTCAGCGTTTTCTTTATGCCCAGTCAATATCTGCAAGACGATATGCTATAGGTCAACAAAGCTAACTTGTAAATAGGAAAACCAATAACAAAGCTAAGAGAATAGATAACTCTAGATATAAGCGTGCATGTATGAGTATCTCCAAATTTTAAATGACCATCACCAACTAAACACTATTTCATAAATTTGATTAAACAGAGACAGATAAACGAGATTACGATGATGATAACAATAATGCACTTTCACAGGCGTACCAAATCAGGACGAGATTCTGTTGCTCCCAGGACAGCATGACGATTAGGTTGAGCCTCAACATCCCAAATGAAGACCTATAAAATCTCGAGAAATTAACCCACAATGAACATCAATAGGTTATAAACCTCAAAGTCAAACAGGACAACACATAAAAACAACTGCTTACATCAGGACTATCGGTGTGTGTGGCTACTATCTTACTGTTCTGTGGGAGTTCCCTAATTCTGTTCACCTGCAAATAACTAAAGATTGCTGAAATGCTCCTCTCAAGATTAAAACACTGAGCAGCACATATTAGTCCAAGTCATAACTCAGCGAGAGAGACAGAGAGTACATGCAGGCCTAGAGACATAACAATGATTAATATTACTCGAGAAAGAGAGAGGAAAAGAAATCATGCATCCATACAAATCAACTTATTACCCATAAGAACTATGAAAAAAGCTGCATTCAAGAACGTTGATGGATACCTCACCAGGATGTATAATAGTTTTATATTTCTTTACGAAGGGAGAACGGGCTTCTTCATTGAACTGTTAGAACAAGCGATGTAAGAATCTCATAAGTAATCAGTAAATCAGATGAAGCCAATGCAATCAAATAAGGAAGAGAATGAAGGGGGGAAAGGGGTGCATCACCTGAGATATGTGCTCAGCAGCTGCAACTCTAGGTTTAACAACCTCACAGTTTGCTATTACCAGTGTATTTGGAACACTGCCGTCAGTCTGGGTAAAAGGAAAAATTAAACAGAACAAGAGGGATTGTCAACAAACTCATCAACAGATAAGAAGAATGTTACAACATATAACAAGATAACAAATTGACATAAACCAAGCCCAACCAGGCAAGTAGGAAACTAAACACTTTGAGAAGATACAATATATTCATATTCGCAACATTAAACCACCATTATAGAAGCTGAGATCCACAGTTGGAGCACTTTCAAACCACTCATCTTCACCAATGACTGTAGGTACCATTTGGTTCTTCACAATTAGGAGGGAAACAGAAGGAGACATGAGAATGGCTTCCATCATTAAGCATGTTTCTTTTGTTTTCAACATATATTTTAAGAACCAAACAAACAATTAAAGCTAAAAAAATTGAAAACTGTAGATTGTTTCCACAAATATGCCACTTTCTTTTGGTTTTAGATTCATAAGTGCACCAATTTTCAAATCTTCAAAATTTAAGTCGATCAGATACACTTCTAAGTCCCAAAGGCACTATTTATTAACAATATTCATAGATTGCAACCATTCACTCTAAAATGACAATGTGATTGCTTCACAAAGAGAGTAACTTGCCTGTTCAGAGAGGTAAAGACGCTGGCGATTCTTATACGTAGCTTGCTCTAGTTGAGGACCCCATCTGTCATTACAAAATTAAGGAGTAAAAATCATATATGTAATAATTTGAACTCCAATTAAAATGCATGTTTAGGCACACATGTGTGCCATACAAATAAATTTACATAGGTGCATAAACAGATCAATTTGTGTAAACAAACATGTAATACTCCACTGGCCAACTAATAATAACAAAAACATAATATAACTCAAATGCTTCCCCTCTCCGCCCCTCAACATGTTCCATTCAACGGCCAATAAATGTATAAAGATGGAAACAACAAAAGTTCAAAATTCAAAATTCAATATTTCTACAAGTTAAGAATAAGAAACCATGAATGCAACCCTGCCTTATATGGTAGTGTCTCTACGTATTTAAATCATCAAAAAGCAAAAAGATTTTTTGACAATTTTTTCCTCCTTTCTTCAAGCCTCTCTCTCCAACCACTTAAAGGGTTTAATAAGGCAAGGAAACTACATTAAAAAACATGAAAAATTCAAATTCCCTACTAAATATCAATAAATGAAGAACATAAACAAACAATGGTTCATTTATCCAAAAAAATATCTTTTTCTAGCTTTCAAATACCTCATTTTCCCACAAACCAAACAGAAAAATTACAAAACTCTAAAATCCACAAGACAGATATATAATGCATTATAACATATCATAACTTCAAAACAAAAACAATAAACAAACGTCAAAAACTGGTCAAACCCCACAAAAGAAAAACTGTCAAAACACTAAAAAGACAACATTTTTACACACGCATTACCTTCAACCACCACAAAAATCACAAACAAAACACAAAACCATCAAAAGGGTACCAAAAACAACTATCAAAACCCTAAAAGATGACACCTTTCCACATGCATTTCCGTCAACCACCAAAAAAATCACAAACAAAACACAAAACCATCAAAAGGGTATGCTTAAGAGAGACCAAAAAGCATATACAGAACTGGGTTTTTTTTTTTTTTTATGGAGTGTACGGACCGGCAAGAAAGAGAAGGCCAAACGAGGTTGTGGTTGGCGAGCCAGTCATAGAGTACTGGAACCAGTGACTTCCACTGAGAGTACCTCTCATCCACAGATCTCTCAATGCTCTTCCCTCCTCTCTCCTTCATTTTTTTTCCCGCCTTTCTGCTTGCTTGATTTTGCTGTCTTTGTTGTGGTGTGTTTTGTGTGTTGTGATGTGTTGGGTGGTGATAGTGAAAGGCAAATGAGAGTCTCTGGCTGGGGCCAGACAGCTGGCAAGAGTCCAGGGATGGCAAAATGGACCGGTTCTATTAGACCGGCCCATATCCTTATATTGCGGTTCGAGTATAGACCTGAACCGCGTTTTAAAACCGGGAACGGTGTGGTTTTGGTGGACATAAAATTATAAATAAATAGCGCTCCAATTTGAAAAGCCACCATTTTCGGTCCACCAAAAGCTTCTTTTCATGGAATCAATGGAACTGGCCGGCGATGACGGTTCAAGGACCCCACTAGACCCAACTTCCACCACCGTGTTCGGCAGAGGCTCCGGCATCAGCACAGCCGACCGCACGATCTCCCGCCGCCACGTGTCGTTCTGGGTAATAAAAAACAGGGAGGCGAGAGTGGGTTTCGAAGTGATTGGAAAGAACCCCATCTGGGTTCGGAGCAGGGAAGGCGGGAAGGTGAGGGTTTTCAGGAGGAGGGAGAAGGGTGAGGTGGCGGCAGGTGATTGGGTGTGTTTTGGTGGTGGGCAGAGACCTGTTTGGTTTGTTTTGAAAAGAAGTGAATTTGAAGAAGAAGAAGGTGAAGAAGAGAGTGAGATTGGTTGGGAGGTGGACGGTTTTGATGTTTCAAGTGTGGATCCTGTTAAAGGTTTGGTTTTTATATGTTTTATTGAATGTTTGCTTCTTCTTCTTCTTCTTCTTCTTCTTCTCTTTTTATTTTTATTTTTATTTATTTATTTATTTTTTTTAATTTTTTAAATTTTAATTTTTTTTTTTAAGTGATTGTGTAAAAGCACTTGTTTTTGTTGAAGATTTAGTATAGGAGGAATGGAAAGCATGAAGTTTAGTAGTTTAGGAGCGTTTTGTTTGGTTTCTAGGTGGACTACTAGGTAATGAGAATGATAAACTCCTTTTTGTTATTTGGAAGCGCTTTTGAAGTTTTTGATTAGTAGCGAGTGAAAGCACTTGTTTTTTTTTGAGAATTTAGTTTATAATTGGTGAGAAAGCATGAATTGTTGGTTGGAAGCAGTTTGGTTTTGGTAATGAGAATTGAGAAACTGCTAGTTGTCATTTGGAATTGCTTTGGAAGTTTGATAAGCAGTGAAAGCACTTCCTGTTCGCAGAGCACTTGTTGTTATTGAGACTCTAAAAGGCAAGAAGGCATGGATTTAGTAAAAGCACTCCTCTTTTTTTTTTTTTTAATTATTATTATTATTTTTTGTTATTGAGAATGTAGTTTAGAAATGACAGGAAAGCATTAATTGTAGCTTGGGAGAATTTTGGTTTCTGGGAGGACTAATGAGTAATAAGAAACTCCTTTTTGTTGTTTGGAAGCGCTTTTGAAAGTACCATGATTAGTAGTGAAAGCACTTCTGGATTTTGAGGACATTCTAATGATGTATTGGAGAAAGGTCGTTAAGACAATCATATTAATGGGCAGATAATAATCCTTAAAATTTAAAGATGTCTAATGTTATTTTTGTTTTTTCATAAGTGCTTCTCTAAAGGCATTTCTTTTTATTCAAAGTTCACCATCAGAGGAGAAGAAAGCATGGTTTGGTTTGTTGTTTGGAAGTGCTTAGTTTCAATTCCTAGAAGCACTAGTGATATTTTGTCAAGTACTTGTTGTTTGGACTTTGGAAGCATTTTGGACTCTGGAAGCACTAATGAGAAGCCCTTATTTTGTTGTTTGGAAGTGCATTTGAAATTTGATTAGTACTAAAAGCGCTTCCACCATCAAAAGACAAGCACCAATAGAAAGTTATTGTATTTTCTTTTTTTAGTTTGCTTTTTAGACAGTTGCACCTTAACAATTCTTAAATTGTTGAACTGTCCCATTACCATGATTTACATGTTAATAAATTGTTTAGTGTTTTGATTGTCAAGCATACATGATATTTTTGTTTGCTAGCATTTGCCGGTGTGTTGTTGCTGAAAATAAAAATAAATTACAATTTTAGTTTGGCTATATGCGATTTATTTACGCCTTGATATCCACTTCCATTTCTTCTTTTTAAGGGGAGACCTTTTGTAGTACACTTTTACTCTAGCGATTCTGCAAAATTATTAGGTAGGGGTTTCTGAAGAAGCACTTGTTGAATGATCTTGTCAGAAGCACACTAGTACTTCTTTGTTGTTGTGTTTTATAAAACAGGTTTTATCTTCACTAAGCACTTGCATCCAGTCTAGCTTAACATTGTAAAAAAAACAAGAAAGTGCTTTTATCCAGAAGTTCTTTCAATATTGCTAAAAGCACTCCCAACTGTGATATATAGCTGTAAATTACACATCCTCATATCGTTCTACTGTCTCATCTCTGCATATTCTTTATAGACAACGTTTTTAAGAATCGATGGTGTGAGTTTGTCTAAAGACAAGTTTGTGTTCATTATAGGGTGGTAAGAGCATTAATGTTTCTGCCTGATTTATGTAGACTCATGTGCTGTGTCTGCGTATCAATCAGGTTCAAAATCCTTACTACCAGCTTAAGCCTTCCTGGATCCAACCTTCCCTGAACTCTTCTTACCTCGCTGGCCTTCTTGCCCGAGTTCTTTTGCTTCAAGTAGGATCAATGTTGAAGGTGCTCTGAGATTTTAGTTTGTGGTTTGTTCCATTTCCTGCATTTTTCAGATCAATGAAAGTTCTGTTGTGCCAAATTTTGTGATGCGGAGTGTCAAGTTCAATATTGTTCTAAAAGTTTTATCAGAAGCGAAACTGATGTGCAAGTTTTGATAATTACTCTATGATATCTTGTGAACACAGAATTTGGTTTTCTTGTGATTGGCCATGAGTTTGATCAATACCCGAAGCAAAGAATCTGTGATATAAAGAACTGGGACTGGTTCCTTGAGGAACCTATTAAAGACAGTGATGAAGACACTGAGGTTTCTGATAAGAGGAAGACGGGTGGTAGGAGAAGAAAGAGAGGGAAAACTGAAGGCAATGATGACGATGACTGGACAGGCGAAAGCGAAGAGGATAAAGAGCTAATCGCAAAGGTAAGAAAGGTTCAGAGACCAAAATATTCTACTAGATCAAACAATCATGACAATCCTCAAAAAGGTACAAAACACAGTAGAAGTTTGGCATCGAAAAATGCTGTTCCTGCGACGGGAGAAGAAAGTGAAGATGAAGAGGATCCTACATTAGGAGGGTTCATAGTAGATGATGAAAATGATGATGTAGAAGCAGAAACTGATGCAGATGAAGAAGAGGAAGAGGAAGAATTCAATGATGACTACGACGACGATGATAATTGACTTTGATGGTTATGTTAATTAGAAGTAGAGGATAGGACCTTTTCATGTTCTACAAGTTGTAGTTACAAGTTGTATGTATGTAATGTATCTTCTTTTTGTGACTTCTTTTGAAGGAGAAACTTGAATGACCTTCTCAGGTACATTGCTCGAATGGTATATATCATGTACCACAGAATGTGTTATTTTTTATGTACAACAAAGATGGTGTTAAATTTGGATATTGTGTGCTTTCAAAACGGAAAATGGATATCATAACTGTAGCAAATGTTAGAGTTTAATTAAATAGATACCATATTCTTGTAAAATGTTGCATTCATAATGTAAGAGAAAAAATCCAACTAGTTACTACAAAATAAGATAAAAGATTTATCGTAAGTGTACCACAAGATGATGTAATTAAGATCATCAAACTTATTAAATTAACGAAGTATTTTGATTGTCAAAACTTGAGACTTGCGGGTTTTACGTTGCTGCCATGCATGAAATGTAAATGCATGGTGATTTATAAAGGTTTATCTGTTTTCAATTTTTACTGTTGGATTTCCTGATTTATTAAACCCATCTTGATGTCAACTACTATAGGCTAGTTTCAGGGTTTTTATTTTTATTTTTATTTTTTATTTTTTATTGAAAGGTTCTAGTCTAGTTTTTCAAGTCAAGCACAATAAAATAACCAAAAATCACATACTAAATCCAATGCATAATTCAAATAAAATTAAATCACAATCCTAAATTTTATAACTTTCAATTCTATATTATTTCAAAATTTCACTATACTTTTTCCTTCAATATTTGATACATATTTTAAAATTTTATGAAAATATTAATAATAATCTTCTAAGTTTAATATTATATAGGTTTGATTCTTATTAAACTCATATTATAGTTTGCGTAGATAATTCTCTCTTTTACATGAAAGTAACTAATTCCTCTTGATTCGAATAAATATTTAGACCGTACATGTCATGCTTGATCTTCACTAGTCTCGATAGATATCTGACTTGAGAGTAGATATTCAGGATGTAGATATAGTGTTTAATTTCAACATATCTCAGTAGATCTCTAATTCTTTCAATGTTAAGGGTTTTTTTTTTTTTTTTTTGTTTTTTTGTTTTTTTTTTTAATTTTAATTTTAAAACCAAAAGAACCAATTTAAGTAAACCATTCATCTAAAATTGATTTTCGACATACAGTGTAGTGTTTAATTTTTGATAGGTCCCAGTACATCTGTGATTGGGGAGTAAATATGATAAATCTTTGACTCATAAGTACTCTGACCCAATGAACTATCTCTTATTTGATCTGGCACTCTGTTTTGAAAATCTTATCCGATCTATCATTAGACAACGTCGTTTTACTCTTTATATATAAACTTGAACCCAGCATTTTAAATTTATAGTCCCGTTGGTCTCACTAGCTAGCTAGGGTTCATTTAATCATTATCTTCAACCCCACTTTCACATAATCTCAATTTCGCTTTCTGATTGAAACCGTCTACAATTAGGGTTTCAACAAGACCAAATCACCCTCAAAGCAACCATTTTGACTTCAATGGGCGATTTTGGACACCCACCACAATTCCAACATGTGTTTGAACAACAAGCCCCATTGAACCGAAACGACACCATGATCAACAATGATAACAACTATGATCGTCATGAGGACAGTGAAATTTCAGGGTTGGTTTTGGAATAAGTGAAAAAATCAGTCCTTTTAGGATTTTTGTTTGGATAATGATATGGGTTGTTTGTTTGTGTTGTGTGACAGAAAGCTGTTTGTTGGTGACCTTTCTAGGGAGACTACTAAGGGTAAATTTTGATGCTTTTTTGGATGTGTTTCTGATTTTGGTGGTTTTGTTTTCTCTCTAGTTTGAGGTGTAGGTTGGGCTGGTTTTGTTTGGTTGATTGATGATATATATGTGGATATTGTGTAGTTTTGTTGTATTGATGCTTTTGATTGTCATTTTCGCTCTAGTTTGAAGTGTAGGTTTTCGCAGGTTTTGTTTGGTTGTTTTGATGGGAATTGATGGATTTCGTGAAGTTTAGATGGATTGGTGCTTTTGAATGTGGTTTTGTTTTTGATGTTTTTGGTTTCGCACTAGTTTGAAGCGTAGGTTTTGTGGGTTTAGTTTGGTTGTTTTGATGGAAATTAGTGGATTTTGTGTAGTTTCATTGGATTGATGATGTTTTTGACTATGTTTTCGCTTTCTTTTTTAAAATGTTTTCGTTTTCGCGCCAGTTTGAAGTTAGGTTTCGTGGGTTTAGTTTTACTGGTTGACACAACTGGTGGATTTTGTGTAGTTTCGTTAATGAATTCTATGAGGGATGTGTGGTTTTTATTTTATTATTATTTTTATTTCAATGGAATAATAATCATGTTTGTTGTAGTAATTAAGAACTTAAAGATATTTGAAAGAGTAAAAGTTTATAAGTTGAATCTCACATTTGAGTGTTTTATATAAGGAAAAGAATTTAATGCAAAAGAGTTGGATACTGATCTCCAACGTTTGTTAATCAATTTTGTTGCCTAGCTTTTTTGGCACTTTATTGGAATGTATGCCATTCGTTTTTAGAGACCGTATGGAAACTATACATATAAAGAAAACTTAGAAGGGCTTGGGGGTTTCAGTTTATTATCTAAGTTGTATGGATTTATGTTTTATGGATGGACTTATGCGAAGCTGTATGAGGGGGTTGAGATGACAATAGGGTTTTGGTTTTTGAGAAAGAAGTGAGAAAATGAAGTTATAAAGTTAATAGGCACTGGAGTGCCATTCTCATTTCCTTTAAATAATTTTTGTTATTCATGTAATGCTCAAGGTTAGAATGTTAAGCATGATGTTGTAATTGATTGTTATGATATGCGAATGGTCCTTATAATAATTCCTTTTTTCTTTAATGTTTTTGTAGATTGTGGTTTGATAATATTGATATGGTTTCCAAATAGCTCTTGAATGAGAACAAAGGTTAATAATGTAGTTGTCGAGTAAAATCTAGATCTTCCTTGAAAGTTTGAGGACATATTGAAAATGATAATTTATCTAGCTATTTAACTTGTAAAGAATTGTTGTTTGTGGTGTTTATTTTATTTAGTGGACGTCAGAGTATTAATATTAGGGTTGGCATTTCCATTTTTGATAATTATGCCATCCAAATCATGTGCATCAAGAGAAAAACATGTACTATGGGAACATTTAATGACATAATATTAGTTTACATCAAGTAAAAATAGGACGGGAACATTATATAAATTTATTGATGTGAAGACATAAATTAATTTATTAATTTATGATGTTTATTTTAATTGCAAACTAAGATTTAGTCTCATTAACTGAAAAATTTCGTTTTAGATTCATTTGCTAATTACTTCAGCCAATATGGCGAACTCTAGGGTTCTAAAATAATAAAGGACGGACAATCTCAAAAGTCCAGGGGTTTTGGCTTTATAACTTTCGCTGATCCGGCCATTGCGGATCAGGTTTTGGAGAAAGACCATGTTATAGATGGAAGAGAAGTAAGAATATTAAGTTCTTATGAAGTTCTAGTATTTTTAGATATCTCTTGATGTTATATTGTAGTTTTTCATGTATTTTGCTTCGGTGGAACTGAAGAAACCTATCCCTAAGGAAGAGATGGCAGTCAGAGGACTCTATGAAAAAAAGAAAAATTTTGTTGGTGGAATGCCATCTGACTTGACTGAAGGTAAATATGGTTCAAGACGCTCATTTCTCTGTTTTCTGTTTTCATCTAACATGTGTAAAACATTTGTCTCTTTGATTGCAGCTGAGTTGGTGGACTATTTCTCATCATATGGCAAAGTTGTTGAGTACAAGATTATGCTAGATCATGTCTCCGGGCGGTCAAGGGGCTTCGCTTTCGTCAAATTTGAGACAACGCAAGCAGTTGAAAGGGTTTTATCTAGGGGCATCATGCATGAGCTTGGTGGGAAAATGGTAAGCCATAAACTAAGATTCCTATTCGACATTGATTTTCGGTTGTTTTTTGTTGAACAAAAAACGATCATAACTTAAGAGTATTCAACTATCTAGGTGGAAATTAGGAGGGCTGAACCTAGAAAACGTGGCGGCTATTCCAGTGAAAGACCGGATGGCCCTGGTTCATCGGGATCTGACCATATGGACCAGGATTATTATAGTGCCTATGGCAGCTATAATTATTATGATGCTTACACAGGAAGTAATCCTGTATACCCTCCTGACTGTACTGTTATGGTGCATATATATGGGTATGGCTATGGTTGTGCCAATGCTATGTACAATGCTGGATATGGTGCTGGTGGCTATGGTAGTGCCAGTACTCATGGTGTTCCAACTTTCGTTTATGGCGGCATCAACGGCTTTGAAAACTGGAGCGCCAACCCAGGCTGCCGCTCTGGAGAGTAGGGGAAATGTGAATGGAAGGTTCCATCCCTATAGGAGGCAGTGAAGGAGTCTTTGAAGCTTTGATTAGAAGCTCATGACTTCATTCATGTATGTCACAGAGACAGTATAGCTTTTTATACACAGGAATAGCATAAGTTATGTGTCAACTTATGTGCATAGTTTGTCATAGCGAATTAATGTGCTAAGTTCTCTCATATTATGGATTTTCATGCTAAATATTTGCTTGTGCTTTAAACAAATATATTTCAAAAAACATTTACAGTCCAATTGCGTAATCAATGTTGAATGTCTACTTTTACTATTGTGATGTGTTAGATTAAATTGAATTTTATAAAGCATGTAACATTATAATCCAATTATTTTTCAAATACAACATTCGTATAGTTTTTCTGTAGGCTAAAAAATAACGTAATGTAGTATATCAAGCTGTAGCTCAAGTGGTTAACGATGTTTAATTTTTACCTTGGTGATAGAGATTCAAGTCTTAAAGGTACCATTTGTTTTATTGTTCTCTCTCCTATCCTCAAAATAAAAAACCTATTGACCTTTCCCCATTTATATCTTTTGGGCTTACACCTTGACTTAGCTCCATAATGGTTTGCAAGGGCCTTATTTACATGTTTTACCTGATGAAGTGAGAAGTACAGCTCTCCTGAATCAATGTGTGCAACTTTTATCACCGTCTGATAAACTAAATTTTAACGAAATTCCATGGAGACAACCACAGGAATGGTGCCTGTCCGCACTACTATTGCGAGATGTAGGTTTGTTTTGTTATTGTGCTTGCTCTCATTTTTGATAAATTTCTTATTTTTATTATCAATGTCTACTTGGTAGCCTAAGAATTTGCTGTTACAACGAGGGTATGAAGTACGAGTACTAATTAAAAGGAGCAAATATCCTGAAAGTATATGTTAGTTCACATATATTGCTGTTACACTTGTTTCCAAAGTTACTAGTAATTTTGTAGGCTTGTTATGAAGCAGACATGAGCTAAAAGAATTTGAAAGCATCTAATCTTTGCAAGTCACTTATTTGATTAAAAAATCAACCAAAGCAATGATAAACTCAGAAACCAAAGGTTCAATTCAGAAGATAAACCAGAAAACCAAAGGTCATATGTAACACCTCAAAATAAATCATACAATTGATATCTTCTATACAAGGTCATTGATTTATTGAAGATCATCAACAACAAAGTTTATTGAATAGAATGAGGCTTTTATGCCCATCAATACCTTCATTTATTAAAGATCAAGGGCGTTTCTACTTTGGACCAATACTATAAAAAAATGACAAAAGAATAAGAAGATGGCATTGTTGTAACATATATTATTTCGCATTCACATATAGTATAATAATTTTCTATATTGTAATTTTTTATGCCTAACAGAAATCCACACAATATGAATATATATTAAAGAAAAGGCAAAGAAAAAACATTTTTAATAATCAATTTAGCAACATGACTTTTTATCTATGCATAGCACATTTTATTATACAGCTTGTTGCATAGGGTTTAAGAAGGAGTTCGAATCTAACTTAATCATCTTCAATATCGATATTGCATTATAAATCTCATCAACCTATTTTCTCAATATTATAGTTTTACATTTACCTATCAACTTAAATTTTAAATTTAGCAGTTACCGGTAGATATACAAGTTTGAAAATCCAATAATACAATAGATTTTCAAACTATAACAATCATGCATGGCCTCTGTGAGATAAAATATTATATATTAATCAACTTCAAGCCATGAAAAAAAAAAAGAAAAACAATCCTAATAAAAATGAGGAGTGCTAAGAACTGAGCGGAAATTTATCATAAAGGCCATCTTTTCTCCCCTCTCCTGGTGTTATGGGATGATTATGGTCCTTCACAAAGTTTACGATATCCCACTTATTGAAGTTAACATTTTTCTTAAGCTTAATCCTGGCTTTACAGCCAATTTTTGTCTTCTTTGTTTGTTTGACAGTCTTTCTACGCCTGTCATCTGATTCAAAACCCGCTCTGTTACAAACAAATGACTGACCAATACGAGAATTGTCAGTCCTTGATCGACGAAGGTTGGTTCTTCGGATGGCAAATCCTGCACGAGATGCATATCCATTATAGAATGCATATGCTGCTTCTTCAGAATCAAATTGTTGGCCCTCGTAAGGTTCATCTACTGGATCCAACGGCATAGTGGCAACTCCCTCTTGCACTGGGATTGTGGCTTGTGCTGGAGAATGATTAACTTGATCTCTACCAATTTCATCTCCATCGACACTTCTACTACTACTCCCGCCAACGGTTGTAGAATCTCCAACGACTTCCATTTCACAGATCTCATAATCGTATACGTCAAGATCACCCACTGCAGTAACAAACAAAAACACGAGTTTTCAATGCTTCATATGGTAAACCTATAAAAGAATAAATAAACTCAACTATAACAAGGCCAATTATACTTGTAGAAAATTTTACGACATTGAAAGAAATCAAAAGATTGGATTTTGCAGAGGGAAAATAGTGTTTTTCCCCCTTAGTTTGAGCTAATATTCAAAATCGCCCTTATTAATTCAAACTAGAGAGGGAAAATACGATAACCCTTTTTCAATGATATTACTCAACCAAGCTGATTTATGGCAGCAGGTTTTAGCAGATCCTCTAGATGAATTAATCATTTGAACTGACTGTTCATGTCAACTCCTAATTTTATATTTTACATTTGCTTCTCATTTTCTTTTCCTTCATCTTCTCGATCAGCTACCAAACAAGCTTAAACACATATTTTTCTTGACATCAGTATCAAATTCTACAAACTAAAACTCAATTATTGCAATGACTTCCACTTGCTGAAGCTAAAAACATGTGAAAAATAAAGCCATTTAAACTATAATTCTCATAATTTTCACAAATAACCTGGACAACCAAAGTTACATAAATTCATGCTATTGAACTAAATTTAAAAACTTAATAAAATGACGACAATTTAACCTCTTTAATATATTAAATTTGTTATAAAAAATATGGCTGAAGCAATCTTCATTAAATCAAAATTAAATATCATCTTACAAGAAAAAAGTTCTTACTTTTGTTCTTTGCCAAAAGACCGGTTGGATGATTTTACTAGGTCTCCACAGAGAGAGAGAGAGAGAGAGAGAGAGAGAGAGGGAGAGAGAGATGAAGAGAGAGGGAGAGATAAATTATAAATGAACGAAATCATAAGTGGATTTCTCAACTTCTCTATATTTAGCATTTCATAACTACAAAATCTGGAATAGATATATAAATAATGTGTTTCTGGATTTTATGCCTTCTGTAGTTAAATGCAATTAATGGCATGAAAATATGCAAAGTTTCCAATTTTGGAGTTTCCCTTGGGTGCACGTTGGTCTTCACATTCTATATCATCTGTCTTTTTCTTCTATATTTATTCAACATTGCTGTTAATTCCTTATTGTTCTTAATTATGACATAAATGATAAAACTTAATTGATTATCTAAATGTATATGCATATGCATATGTATATATATGTGTCTTTTCATTTATTTTTATTCAATGGAGACAAAGGAGGCCACTTGTGTATTGATTTTATCTAAATAAAAAACGTCAATTTATTATTTAAATAAAATATTTTAATTTTTATTTGATATAAATATATTTTTATGTAATTAAGGTTGTGATGTCTTTTAATCTAAGGAGGTGTTAGTAAAACCAAATCAGTTCTTTGATACTAGTTAAACATAGTAGCAATTCTTTGGCACTATTTCGCCCTGTTTTCTCTATTGAAGATTGAAATACAAATTGAGATATAAATTGAAAATTCTAACATGACCTTTTGTTTGATTCCAATTTAATTAATCAATGTCTTAAACCCACAACTTTTTCTTTTTTTAACGTTTTATTATATCAACATATTCATGTTATCCCAATATGTTTGCCCCAATCTAAATACAAAACAATTTAATTTTTAGTTCACCCCGATCCTATAACTATTTAAATAAAAAGTGTTACAATGCATAACCCTAACTCATTTTGTTTCCAATCATTTCAACTATTCTGTCAAAAATTGCTACTCTTTTTACAATATAGAACATTTTGTATAATGAAAATTACAAATCTAACCAAATTAACGAATTAAAGGATATTTTTGCCCTTTCAAAGTCCGCTTCGTTCCCACAAAAGCCCCTCTAGTCCAGAAAAACAATACCTATCAGGTAGAAATCTTTGTAACGGGAGACCTCCACTTTGACTCCATCCAATTGTTTTGTATCCTCCTAACTCATTGTCTACATGCACCCAAGCTCCCACAAAAACACAACACAACACAATCTCCCATTTAAATTAGGAATATTCAATGATGATTTGATATACATTGGTGTCTTAAAGATTTATTGACATGTTACTTAACAATTAAATAGATAAAATTCAAGTATTTTTAATTTTTTTTTTCTATAGCTCTCAACTTGGAAGTGCAGTCATTTTTATTTCTTTCATTCTCAAACATCTGCATATATAAGATCAGCACTAAATCATGATCCCTCTCGTTGTCCCTCATTTTCTTCCTACTCTTTCTTGAATTTTCTCGCCTCCCAAACACCACCCTCCATCCTCAAAAGACACAAAAAGCATTAAAAAAACAAAAAAGAATGGCAAATACAACAACCATGATATGGACTCTGCCCTCCCTGCCACCGATATCACAATCTTCAAACTTTAAAACCTTACATAGAATCTTAAAACTTGAATATGTTTCAAGTCTGATTATATGATAATTCACAATTATATATGCATATGTGTTTTTTTATACATAATTCTTGTCTGTCAAAACGGTGCATATTTCCTATGTTTATGTGATTTGAGATTGTTAATTAATTCAAAGGTGAAGAACGGTAATAGTGCAAGCAAGCAAACAAACCAACCTCACAAAATAAGTGTATACACAACGAGGCTATTTATATAAGTAAATCAAACCAAGGTAAAGAGTGCAAGGTTGGTTACTTATTTCAATGGTCAAAGATTTTCAAAGAATTAAGCTACTGATATTTTAATAATTACAATTGGTTCAGTGGTCAAAGATTTTCTAAAATGCTATTGATGTATTTTGAGTTGAGATCATCCGTTGAACTGAGATTTATTTGATCTAAAAAATCTCATGACTTATGTGTGGAGTAAAAGAATTAATGACGAATATTCACTTCTATTATTTTTTTTCACTTTCATTATTTTCAAAAGCCATTATTATCTTCAGCAGTTTGAGATCAGTGCAAAGATTCGCACAATGAAAGATTTGAATTAATCCAATATCTGAGTTTCTTGGCATTGGTCATAGATTTTCAAAGATGTTGATCTTTTGGTGGCACATGTTTTTCTTGTAAATTTCAATATATATGAATTTACATTGGAAAGTGCAATTAACAACATATTTTGTGTTGGTAATCTTAAATTGTTAATATCATAATATCAATCTGCATGCATTCATCCTCAGTATTTTTTTTTTTCAAAGATAAATAGTATATAATAAACTTAAGAACTTAATTGTAAATCAATGATAAACTCTATGACATCCTATATGTATTGCTCTCTTATTTATCGAGAAGGGAATGTTGTTGGGTACGAGATAGCAAACATGGGATTACATTGTTCATCTTTTGTTTTGTTGGATTCTCCACCACAGGAAATCAAGAAAGGCATTTTGGATAATGCCTTGGTACATATTTTGCTAATGCTTTTTATTATTATTCTTATTTTTTGCTGGGATCTTTCTTTCCCTTTTTTCTCAAGGGAGTATATCCTTATTATGCGAGTAGATCTTATTTCTTGATGTTATCGAAGTAGAAACTCGTAAAATTTAAACTCCCTATTTAATTTTTTTTTTTTTTTTTTTTGCCTCTTCATTTTATCTAACTAAAGAAGAAGCATCTAGCTTTAGGATTATTTTGAGTTCTTCATTTCATTTCTGTTATTATTTTCTTACCTAAATATTCCCTGAGTTTTCTTTATTCATCAAGCCTAAAAATTGTATATACCATCCAATGTCACCTGCTGACCTATATTTTAACAGATCGAATGCGAGACACAAAGTGATTGTCGACAAGATATATTGATCATAATTAAAAAAATGCAACGGGCATCAAGAAAATAAAAAATTGACCTTGTTTAAACAAGCCATAAATAATAGAACATGGGAATCAGATGAAATCATTTAAATGGTATTATTCCCCCCGATAAAAGAAAAAAAAAAAAACTAGAACAATGTCAACCTTAATTATTTTCTAAAAATTTCTAAGGCTTAAAATAGGAATAAGGCATTAAAATTAAGATGCTTGTCATTCATATCCTTTTTCAATATTGTTATCATTGTGTCGCAAGACTATTTATTTTGAATAAAATTACCAGAATTCATCTTCCCACCACATCCAGTCATTTTCTCCTACATTTGGCATCTTCTCCTGTGGATTCTCTCGCTTCCTCTTCCTGTATCTCTCATCACTCATTTGTTATTGTTGTTGTTGTTCTCCTTCTTCTTCTTCTTCCTCCTCCTCCTCTTCTTCTTCTTCTTCTTCTTCATCTTCTTCTTCGATTTCTTTTATATTAGCAATAACTTTTTGCATTTTCTTTGAAATCTGCTCCAGGCAGTCTTCACATGCTTCAACAAGCAATTCCGCTACCCTTTTGTATTTTGCACGTTTCTTTTTCACTTCTTCCAGCTGCTCTATTAATTCTCGAGATATGTCATGTTCACTCTAAAACAGTAAGACAACAAAACAGTCAGTTTTATCAGATATTAGGCTGCAACGATAATCTATATAACATCAGGATGGTGGATCACAAAAGATATAACCATTTCAACCAGATATAAATGGTTTATATACAGGTCGATCCAGAATGTTTTTGATAGTATTATCTTATGTCTATAGAGTCGGACCAACATTTTTTTGCAGTCAAAGATGTAATGTTCATGTCTCTAGAGTCAGATCAACTTTTTTTTTGGCTCTAGTAATCAAACTCTAGATAAAAGGTTAAAAAAAATTGAAATCTTTCTCGAACACATAAGACTAGACACACTAAATTAATACTCAAAAAGGACTACAAATGAAATACTGGTAAGGATAATGCATAATGTACACATGCTTAGTGTACAGTATGTGTTAGTTAAAGATAGTCGTCCTTCAAACGATTGAAGGAGAATATCTAGGAATTAATATATGTGGCTTGAATTTCTGAAGAAGATGAACTAATGACTGAACAAGACTTGACAAAGCTAGGGATGATATCTAGTTTAATTTAAGCTGAACACGACAAACTATGAAGTTAATTATAGGTAGTCATTTAAAGAGAGAGGAGAGAGAATATTGAAGATATGAGAGAGGACACATAAATATATCGAAGAGAGCGGTGTAGGTATTAGAGTAGTATCATGCTTTTGAACTATTCATTTCACCTTCAATCCAATGGAACATGAATATGGTTTCAATATTTGGGGATTCATATATGCTACCTCAACCAGAGAATTCGTCAATAACAGTCAGACCATTTCAATGTGCCATTTCAGAACCTCAAACCTATTAATTCATCAAGTCTAAATTGACGATTATTGTGGAGCTCTACGAAAATTCATATTCAAAATATTCGCGGGATACTATTTATTCTAGGTAAGTGAACCAAGAGAGATTTGAACTATTTAATTAATCACATTTTACTGCTCATGATTGAAAACATAATTTTAAACATAACGGATTCATAACTAGTCATGCGATATTCAGAACCTATTTACTTGAAGATTCATGAGATGCTCGATCACAACTTATGTGATACGGGCCAAAATTCAATCAGATGTGCAATAACTACCAAGCTTTAAATGAGCAGCAGACAAAAAAAGACATCAAAGCAACGCTGCCATATTTAGATGTATCTTATCATATCCATTAATAATCCGAACATCAAGTTCAATCAATCTCCACTCATTTTATGTTAATTAAAACAAATAGCGTCTAAAAAAATCATCTGATCGATATCATTTATACAAAGTTATTAATTTATCGAAGATCATCAACAACAAAATTTATTAAATAGAATAATTTTTGAACCCATCAATACCTTCATTTATTGAAGATCGAGGGTGTTTTCCATTTTGGACCAATGATATTATTATTATTATTTTTTTTAAAATTAACAAGAATAAGATAAAGCATTGTTATGATATTTTTGATTTCACATTCACTTATAGCATGATAATTTCACTATTTTAATATTTTTTTATGCATAACCAAAACCACCAAATATAAATATATATATTAAACAAAAGGCAAAAAAAAAAAAAAAAAGTATAATTCATTATAGCTGAATTACTGTTTGCATGGGGTTTAAAGAATAGTTTAAACCTAAATAATTTTTGACATTGTTAACGTATCATAAGTCATATTAACCTATTTCTTAAATATTATAGTTGAACATTTACCTATCAACTTAAACATTGAGTTTAGCAATTACTAACGGGGCATCTGTACATGTTTGAAAATCTAGTAATACAATAAATTTTGAAACTATACTAATCATACATAATATCTAATATGAGATGAAAGATAATATATTAACAAACTTCAAGACATGCAAAAAACAACAATCGCTAATATCAGTGAGGAGAGCTAAGAACTGACCGGAAATTTATCGTAAAGACCATCTTTTCTCCCCTTTCCAGGTGTTAGGGGATGATTGTGTTCCTTCACAAATTTTGCGATTTTCCACTGGCTGGAGTTAGCATCTTTCCTAAGCTTAATCTTAGCTTTACAGCCAACTCTTGTCTCTACTCTTTTTCTGATAATCTTTTTACGCTTAATTGTTTTGAAACCCTCTTTGCTACAAACAAATGATTGACCAATGGGGGAATTGTCAGTCCTTGATCGACGGAGGCAGGTTTTTCGAATGGAAAATCCAGCACGCGATGCATATCCATTATAGAATGCATACGCTGCTTCTTCAGAATCGAAGAGCTGACCTTCAAATGGCTCATCTACTTCCAATGGCATAGTTGCAACTCCCTCTTGCTCTGGGATTGTAACCTGTGCTAGAGAATGATCAAGAGGATCTCCACCCGTTTTATCTCCATCAAAACCTTTACTACTACTCGCCCCAGAAGTTGTAAAATCTCCAACGATATCCATTTCACAGATCTCATAATCGTTGACGTCCAGGTCATCCACTGAATAGTAACAAACAAATACACAATGAGATTTCAATGTGGTTAATTCATATGGTAAACCTAAAAAGGAATACATAAACTCAACTTAACATGGCCAATTATACTTGTAAAAAATTTACAACATTGAAAGAAATTAAAAGTAACCTGATTTATGGTAGCAGGTTTAGTCTTTAGATGAATTTATCTCTCATATGAACTGACTGTTCATGTCAACTCCTCATTTTATATTTTACATTTGCTTCTCATTTTCTTGACATCAATATCAAATTCTACAAACTTTAGCTCAATAATTGCAATGATTATTCACTTTTGAAAGCTGAACTTATAATCATGGAATCAACTCAGACCATCAGATTATAGAGTATATGTTCATAACCCCAGCCCATTTCCATTAGCATGTGAAAAACAAATAATTTAAATCAGAATTACCGTATATTAATTTTTGTAGATAGCCTGGACAATCAAACAGACATAAATTCATGATGTTGAAAAGAAAAAACTAATAAAATGATGACCATTTAGCCTCTTTAATATACTAAATTTGTTTTGAAAAATGACTACAACGACTATCATTAAACAGAGAAATTGTAACAAAATTAATCAAAATAAAATATCTTTTTAAAAGAAAAGAATTCTTACTTGATGTTTTGTTCTTTGCCGAAAGACTGGTCAAATGATTTTAGTAGAGGGAAGGAGGGAGGGAGGGAGAGAGGGAGTGTGTGTGTGTGAGTGAGTGAATAAAGAAGTGAGGGTTCAAGGCAGCTAATTATATAGGGTGGCGAGACAAACTTGAGAAAGTTTTGTTGGATGACGTGGCAATCCAAGTTAACTTTGTAAGTTGAGCAAAGGAAACTTAATTTATCATGTGATGGATTACATAGGTAAAATAACCCAACTTTACCCACCCAAAGCAATAAAAAATTTGGTGGCAACATGTTACTTAATGGTGTGTCTTCTTACAATCATCTTAGGTCGATTGTAAAGGATTTGGACGTAACGGATGCATGGTACATTTTTCACTTATAATCATGCCGCGTTATAAACATACGTCAAGTGATATAATAGTACGAGGATGTACCATGCATTGGTTTCATGAAGCCGAGTGAATTTTATTAATATTTTTTAAAAATAAAATTCTTAATTTTTAAAAAAATTTCTATATTGGATTTCAATATTATTCTAGAAATAATTCAAAATCCCTCCAAAATTTGACCTTGATTTGGAGTGAAAATCCTATCCAACACAATTAAAAATGATATTACTCGCCATATATTGGCTTGTGGTAGTATAAGCGTAATCTGCAAGACAACTCATGGCTACAAAAATCATAAATGAATGAAATCATAAGCGGAATTCTTTTTCTCTATAATTAGTATTTCACAACTACAAAATATGGAACAGATAATGTGTTTCCGGACTTTGTTCGTTTTTAAGTTAAATGCAATGGCATAAATATATGCAAAGTTGTTTTCTAATTTTGGACTTTCTCTTTTTAGGTGCACGTTGGTCCTTTCACATTCTAGATCAATTCTTTTTCCTCTTCTAGCACATTCAACGTACATTGCTGTTAATTGCTTATTTTTCTTGATTATAACATAAATGATAAATTTTTAATTTGTTATATATTATAATTTCCTTTTCCTCTTTTCCTATATATAAATGTTTTACTTAAAGTAGTTGTATTTGATTTTAATTTTTAATCATAAAGAGAAAAGTACGTAATATATTTATATAATCAGGTTATATGAATTTAAGATTTGACTTAGATCTGTGTTACCTTATCTATTTTTATTCAATTCAATGATGAAAAAAGAAGTAAAATAAATTCAAAATTGATGACAATCCCATTTTATATTTAGAATAATATTATACTTCCCAAAAATTTACCGAAAAATTTTACCTAAATGATATGATAAACTTATGTGCAATTACTATATTAATTTTAAGATGATGTATTGATGATATGGTAATTACACATAAATTTGTCACATCATTTGGATAATGAATTTAGACAAATTTTTAGGTAGTGTAACATTATTCTTATATTTATATTAATAAAGTTGTGGTTTCATGTTATTATCCAAACTAGTTTATTCAATAACAACTTTTGAATTAGTGGTAAAGGTGGTTCATGAAGAATCTTACAACCAATTTAAGAGTAATGGAAATTTTACAACCTTCATTTGGATAATAAATTTGGACAAATTTTTAGGCAGTGTAATAGTACACTTATATTTATATTAATAAAGTTATGGTTTCATGTTTTTATCCAAACCGGTTTCTTCAATAATAACATTTGAATTAGTTGTAAAAGTAGTTATTGAAAAATCTTACAATCAATTTAAGGATAGTTATTGAAGATTCTTATTGGGTAACCTTATCCAAACTATTAAGGTAGCTAAACCCTTCATGTTATTCATCTATCTCAATCTCTTAATCATAATCATTAAAAAACGCAAACATTTTGTTATACAATATTTAAATGTCGTCGTATTTGACAAACTATTGATTGTTTTAGTAGTTTACAATGTTGTATGGAAATAAAGTAATTTCCAAGTAGGATCTAACAAATTCTATTGTAAATTCCCATACTACCTTACGAATAATGTTACACATTTCAACTTAGATCCCAATTTACACCCTAACTTGTAAATTGTCAATTGGCAAATGAATGCATAATTAAAATTAATTTATCACACATGACTCAGCATATATGGTTGTGTAACTCCCAATTCATCAAGGTAGTAACGAGGATTGAATTCCTACCAAACACATTTTATAAACTTGTGTGTGTAGTTTTTTTAGTCAATATGGTGTTGTTATATCTTGTTTATGGAGTAGATATTTAGACCACATGTTATTTTTGATCTTGATGTGTTTTCTTTATTGTGAAAATTGTTTTTGCTAATTATGTGAGTAAATATTCGTATTGTTCAGATAGCAATTGATTTCAACATATTCTAATCATTATTTAAAAACTCGGTGAGTTTCACCGAGTTCTCATTGGGTTCTCTTTGATCATCACTCCATCGATTCGAGAACCCCCAAATCTATGGTTCTACTCGCTGAAGGCGAGTACTCATTGAGTTAGGTCAAGTACTCACCAACTCGGCCCAACTAGGTGACCAAACTCAACAGGTGTATCACCAAACTCGGTCACCAGACTCACCACCAAACTTAAAAAAAAAAAACCAGTCATTAGTTCAATAATCTCCCACACCATACCAATCTCCTCAACCAACCTTCAATAATCAACCCCAATCACTCACCACACCAAACCCCGACCTCAACCCCTAAATCCAATCACCACACCAAGATCAAACCCCAACCCCTAACCAAACCCAAATTAGCTTGGTTATTTGTTACCGGTCATCGCCACTTGTCCTCACCGTCACTCAATTGCCATTAGAACCTATCCACATCAACCTAGGCAATTTTGGAGAGATTGACTTTGGCTTCAATGACGGCAGTAGTTGATGATGTCAAAGAGGCAACGACAATAAAGACAACTCACTTTAATGGTGATGGCGATGACGATGTTGGAGAGAGAATAGGGATGAGAGAGTAAGAGAGAGAGAGAGAGAGAGAGAGAGAGAGAGAGAGGATTTTGTTTGAAATGGATCGGGTAGGTTGTAGGGTGTGTTTTATATATGGTAGGGATAATTTGGCTACAACCCTCGATGTTTAAAGAAATATAATTTATGTTCTTAGATTATAAAAACAATAATTTTCCCCTTAAATAGTGCTCAGTGAGTAGCTGATTACTCACTACTTGCTAGGTCGTCGGACGAGTAGTGAGTTGTGAGTTTTGGAACAATGATTCTAACAAAATTTTAACATGTTTGGTATTAGTTTTAAAAATAAATAAATAAATAAATAAAGTAGTAATATCTTACTTATCTTGCACATTAATAATAATTTATTTAACTACCATATATAATATGAATTAGATAACCATACTAAAGGTTGAAATAAATTGAAAATTCTAGCATGACTCTTTACTCGATTCCAATTTAATTAATCAATAATATTAAGCCTCCGATTTTATTTTATTTTTAATGTTTTACTATATCAATATATTCATGTTATCACTATGTGTATTCCCTAGTCTAAATACATATGATTTATTTTTATAGTTTACCTAAGTACAATCGTTTTAATAAAAGGTATTAGGTTTCGCATAACGCAATTTATTTCCAATCATATTAACTATAATGTCAAAAATTACAGGAGAATTGTAAAAACACCCCTAAATTTTGTTGATATGCCAATCAAACCTTTTTAGTTGAATAATAAGCAAAAAAATCTCTTACAGTTAGTTAACCGTTAGTTGACTTTAGTTAAAGTTAATTAAATAAAGTTTTTTTTTGTTCAATTAAGCAAAAATTGACCGAAATAATCTTATTCTATTACATTTTAGCAAAAGCTAATAAAAAATTAACCAATTATAGAGTTTCCGTGTTTATTATTCAAATCATGGGCTTGATTTGATATTTAATTAAAAGTTTACATTATTTACAATTCTTCCAAAAATTGCAACTGTATTTACAATGCGGAACATTTTGCACAATAAAAGTTCCCAAACCTAACCAATTCATCAAACTAAAAGACACTTGTACCCTTCCAGAGTTAATTTCATTCCCACAAAAGCCCCTCTAGTCCAATCCAGAACAACAATACCTGTCAGGTAGAAATCTCTGTAACTGGCAACCTCCACTTTGACTCCACCCAATTTGTCCACGCGATAAATCTCTCACGTAACCTCTAGTCTTCATGCGCCCAACAGCCCCCCCACAAAAACACAGCGCAACACAATCTCTCATTTTCCCTCGTTTTCCTCCTATTCTCTCTTGAATTTTCTCGCCTCCCAAACACCCCCGCCTCCCTCACAGAACCCAAATAACCAGAAAAAAAGTATGACCGAAAACAACAGCTATGATATCGACGCCGCCCTCCCTGCTGCGGCCGCCGGTATCACAATCTTCAAACCTCAAAACTTGCACATGTTTCACGTCTGATCATCTGATATTCACAAACATATATCATGCATGTCCGCTTTTTATATGTAATTCTTGTGTCGGTTAAAACGGTGCATGTTTGCTATGTTTATGTGATTTGACATTGTTAATGATTTGTATTTTAGGTTTCACGTTAGAATTTTGCATGTTTGTGTCTCAGATTTTTGTATATGATGATCGGTTTGAGATACCCTTCAGGTTGGAGTTTTGTTTTCATTTTTCATTATGTTTGAACGTATCGAATTTGTGGTTATTAGAGATCAGAATTATGTTAATGAAGTGAAGTGGTGATTGAACGTTGAATGATATAAAAAGAATATGATTTTATTCAATTGTTGTCGAAATCGGATGAGTTTGAAATAATGTAGAAGTTGGTTGAATGATTGGTTGAAGGGTTTGATTAGGGTCCCTCATAGTAATTGAACATTTGTTATTTTGTTTTTGTGTGTTGAATATTTTTATGCAAAATGGGATCAATTAATGTGTGTTTATTGGACAGATAGCCTGTTTAATTTGCTTCTGTATTTGGATTATGTCATTGAAGCTGCCTTGCATCATTTTGAAGTTTATTTGGTTGTTTGTTTACAGCACTTAGTGCAGAGGATCGCGCTGGGCTTGTGAATGCACTTAAGGCAAGTTAATCTATTGCAATTTTTTTTTAGTTATCATTGGATCATATTGTAGCCTATAAATCAAAATTGAAGTTTTCTGTCGTTGAAGATGTGAAAATATGAAGACGGTGCTTTAGATGACTGAAAAAAATGCTGAGGTGACTTTCTTGGTTAATGGGGAAAAAATGTGTGGTATTGTGTTATTGTGTTTTCAATTGAACCAGAGCAAAGCTCATTAGCACTTAAAAATGACTTGAAAATTATGAGGCTTGATATTGGTTGTTGTAATTGAAAACTGTTTTTGCTACTAACAAGGCTTGGAAATTTGGGAATAGCATGAGTAATTTTGATGTTTTTGCAGCACAAGCTTCAGATTTTTTCTGATCAGCATTCATATTCGCTGGAAGCTCTTTCGCCAAAGGTCAGGACGCGTGTTGAGGTCCTAAGAGAAATTCAGGTTCGTCTATCACATATCATCCTCTTAACGTTCATGTGCTTTCTTTTACTTCATATCATGTTATTCAGCTTGCAGTTTGTAATGGCGTGTTTCCTCAGTTCTGTCCATAGAAAATCAAAATTGCAAATTTGAATAAGTGAATCCTATTGCATGTATGTGTATATGTGCATATATGAAAGTATAGATCCGCATTCTTTATATATAGGAGTTGATGTTGTCTTCACCACCGAGTGCCACACATGCTGCTTTGTTGTGTTGCAGTGTACATTTCTTCATTCTGTTCTTTTGAAGCCTAGTCCTGGCCCGAGGCAAACCTCTTGATGTATTTAGTGTAACTCTACATGCATCTAAGATGGTGCTTGTCATACATTTTACTAGTTTGGAGGCCAAGGTCAGTAAGATTTTTCTTGTGTATCCATGTGGATCTGCTATTAATGCTTATTCCGTGGACCTTACCTCACATCACGTCCTGTTTTGTTGAGTATTAGAGCATAGTTACTAGTGGTATACAGAGGTCTTTAAATTTGTATTTGAATTTAGATATGATAAGCACCTTCACAAATTCTCAACTTTCAGAGCCAACACGATGAGCTGGAGCAGAAGTTTCTTGAGGAGAAAGCAGCTTTGGAGGATAAATATCAGAAACTTTATCAACCACTTTACTCCAAGGTATACAACAATTTTCACTTTTCAGTTGTTTGTTTGCAATTTTGTACTTGAGTCACTACATCCTAATTGTTTTGGTATTTCATTATTGTGCTGATTTGTGATGACTTGCAGAGATATGAAATTGTTAATGGTGTACAAGAGGTTGAAAGGGTTGTAGATGGAGAGGCTACTGACAAGGAAGTAAATAAAGACACAGAGGGTACCTTCTAAAAATCAAAGCCTGATTAGATAATCCATAGTTTGTTAACTTTTATCTGTAATTACATCCTTATAATGCAGAGAAAGCAGTGCCTGAATTCTGGCTCACAGCAATGAAGAATAATCTGATACTGGCTGATGAGGTAGGGAGGTTTCTTCTGTCACTCATTTTTTCTGTTGTTCATTGATATGAAATGACTTTTATCTATCTGCTTAAGTAGATCCATGAACGCGATGAAGAGGCTCTCAAGTATCTTAAAGATATCAAGTGGTGTAGAATTGATCCTAAGGGTTTCAAGCTGGAGTTTTTCTTTGATCCTAATCCTTATTTCAAAAATTCTGTTCTGACAAAAACATACCACTTGATTGATGATGATGAGCCGCTTTTGGAGAAATCAAATGGGTAGGTTGTTTATGATGTTTTAGGTTGTCTTAATATACCTCTTACATGTTGAGTTACTTTGCAGGACAGAGATTGAATGGTATCCTGGGAAGTGCTTGACATTGAAGCTCTTAAAGAAGAAACCAAGAAAAGGATTAAAGAATGCAAAACCTGTGATAAAAACTGAAAAATGCGCGAGTTTCTTCAACTTCTTCAAACCACCGGCATTTCCTGAAGATGATGATGAAATTGATCCAGATATGGTTAGTTATTGAGTTATATTATGCATAAGATAACTAGGCACACTTTTTGATTGCGTAAAGGCAGGTTTTTACTGATTCCTTTCGGTGTTTTTATGAGTAGGCTGATGACCTCCAGGATCAAATGGATCATGACTACACTGTTGGGTAATTTGTCGATATTGATTTTTTTTTTTTTTTCTAAAGTTGTAGTTGGTGTTTGCTTGGCAGAATTAAGGATCGAAAGAAAAGGGAAATCCTCATTCCATTGTTTGGCAAATGATGTCAATATTGCCAGAGAGACATTTTATATCATTAGCTAAACCATTTTCTATTAATTTAAGCTTTTAGATCTATTGATTACTAATATGGAATCAAAGCTCGATTTATCTTGGGAATCCTGGGTTTGATTATGCCATGTGATAATATTTCAATTTGATATTTAATATTTGAATTTGTTGTATATTTGTCTTTGAACTTGGTCCACGTGCCAAGCCAATTGATCCAGCACGGCAGAATGTGTGTTAGAGAGCAATAATATATCATTGGTTGGACCCTTTTTTTATTAGTAAGCTTTTAGGTTTATTAATTACTAACAAATATATTTGCTTAGTTGAAATGACATGATTTATTTTCTTGCAGTGCTATTATTCGATATAAGATTATTCCTCATGCTGTATCGTGGTTTACGGGGGAAGCTGAAGGAGATGATTTTGAAGATGACACTGACAGTGAGGATTACGACGAAGAAGATGAAGAGGATGAGGATGAAGATGATGCTTCTGAAGTGAAGAACAGGAAGAAGGTTCATAATTAACCGATGAAACCTCCTCGATAATCCATTTTCCCTTCATTTTTCTATAGTTTGAATTGTATAATTTTGAATTATGAAGATGCCTAGGATGGATTTCATTTCATTGAACTGTTGTGTATCAGTGATGCAAATAACGTCAGGACTATTTCTGTGAACTGCAGAAGAGTGCGAAGCAGCAACAAGCTGGTGGAAGTCAGCCATCGGAGCATGTTCCTGAGTGCAAGCTACAGTAAAGTCGACATACTTTGAGCATATGTAGGTCAGTCTGTAAAATGTAATGTTGGACCAGTCTTTAAGAACTTTTGGAGATTTTGATCATTTGCCTTTTTGTGATTACCCTTACCTATTACATGTCTCTCCTTCCTGTATACTCTCTTTTGATAAGCCTCATACCTGGAGGGATTTTATTGAATTGCTATGGGATGTGATCATGCTAATTTCTTATTTTTTATTTTTTGTTGTCTTTGATAGTTGGTCTTAATATCTTGCCATGTATCGATGATTTAGGTCTTGTTTTGTTTTATTTTTCACTTATTATTCGATGAGATTGAATGTGAGTCATTTAAGTAATTTTGTTTGTTTTGTTAGGTGAAAGAATGACTGAACATATGCTAAAATGACTAAATGTAAAAAGCAGAAATTTTTCACTTGTCACTTCATACAAAATTATGGACTCTTCCTGATATATTTTCCCCAGATTATTCCCATAGGGTTAGCCAATTTCCAATTTTATCAAAAACAACTTTTACTTAGTGCTTCAAGACCATTACTTAGTGCTTCAAGACCACATTGCATATAACGATTCTTACAATGAATTCTTTTCATTTTTTTTTTTTTTAATTGACACTAAAGTATCGAGGAGTTTGGAAAATGTTTAAACTATTAAAATGAGCTTTAATAGTAGTAAAACACTGTTAAACCTTTTTAAAAACAAAACTGCGCTCTTCATTCAATAGTTCATGTGAACTATCTATTTTGGGCAAACTATTTGTTCTAGATGAACTGTTACGTAAGCGATTATCTGTTTGTACATATTGTTTGTTCTTGGCAAATTATCTTTATTCTTGCAAACTGTCACACATCTTTCATCTGAGCCAGCTCAGCAAGGAGAGTAACGATGGATAAATTTAGTAATTCAAATTCTTTGGTGCCATTAAAACTCATTTTAATAGTTTAATATCATTTTTCAAACTCAACAATATTTTAGTGCCATCTCATAGGGTTATTACTTCTTACAAGCATGCTTCTAATTGTTTTTAGTTATAGTAGCAACCATATACATATACAAAACTATAAAAAGAAAACATTTAAAAATATATTTAGGCAAAATTTCAAAATTAGCCATTTAATTGTAAAAGTTTTTAAATTTGTACAAATTCAATGATGTTATTTATTTATTTGTTTATTTTATTAAACTTTGTTTGTTGATGGACACAAATACCCTTAAATATTTATATTTTTGAAAATCAAAATATAATGCATTATCCGACTTAGACATGATAGAGAGCGAGGGAAAAAAAAAAGAGATGAGAGCTATTAAATATTAAAAGAATAAAAATAAGTTCAACTGCTAATTCAGTATCAATTATGATTTAATAACTTAGCATGATCCTTCCATATAATGTTCACGTATGAATAGCATATAACGCCCATGTATGATGAATATGTAACATTCACTTCCACACGGCATATAGCGTCACATATCATTCATATATGACTACATGTAATGTTCACATAAATATCTAACATGTAAGGTTGACATGTAATATTAAAATATGAATGTCATGTTAGTTACAAGAACACATTAAAATGCGATTAAACCAACTTTTAATGTTTAGACATAACTAGATATAAACTTTAAGTTATAAGAACATGTAAAAGTACAATTATAACTAGTTTGGAATATTCCAGTTATAACTAAATTTAAACTTGATTTTTATTAACATATAACTGATAATATAAGATGACTGTTTGTAAACTTAATCACAATGCAAATTGTAAAGCAGTCAATATAATAAAGTATACATATAAAAATATAAATTTTATCCACAAAATATTTAACACAATTCTAACATAGAATAGTAGATAATAAATCAGACAAAACCAAGTTGTTAGAGAATGAGCACAAACACCCATTTCAAGGAGTCATTTTATTGGGTTAAAGATTTTAATTGTGATGGATCAAGATGGATTTATGTTCTTCTCCGTGTAAACATTGCAATCATATATTCATGAGCAAAAAATGGTGCTTGAATGAATGAGAATTAAATTACAGATTTAATTTTCAAAATGTAATTGTTGGATAAAGTGTCATGAATTGTAGCCACTGAATTTAAAAAATTGAATTGCATATTTAATTTTCAAAAAGTGTAACTGCTTAGATATAATTTGGTTTAATGACTAACGTTAACTTAGGTTTGCTATAGCCTTTATATGGAGACTATATATTGGCTCATTGTCTTAAAGAGATAATACACTTACAAACAGCTTTAGCTTTCACATTTTCTCTCTATATTTTTCATTCTTCAACACTAGATTAAGAATATATTCCTCAATGATAGATTCAAGAATAATTCAGTTCACTTGTTGTATATGATTTTAAATCGTTGTATCCTAGGAGATAAAAGCTGATCTTAACGATGTAAGGCGAAACTGTTTTAAGGACACTGTGATCAGTCTCGATTGTTATTTTAATTCTATTTCTATTGAATTTCTTCCTCCTTGGTTTTTAATTCTATAATCTTATGTTCTTATATATAAATAAATAAATAAATATATATAATAGTCTGTTATTAATATTAAGTTACCATCGTTTTAGCATAATAGTGTGTTCGATAGATTGCATTGTGTATTCGATACATAATATGTGTTTAATATATATGCATTGTGTGTTCGATAGATTTTTATTGTGTGTTCAATATATATTGTGTCTTTGATAGATACGCATAGTATGTTCAATACATATTGTGCGTTCGATAAATATGCATTGTGTGTTTGATATGCATTATGATTTTAACATTTTTTTTATAACAGTTGTAACCTATGGATCACTAATAGATAGATCTTTTATACCCTAGGCAGTATGATCATTCCTTTGGGCAGTAGGATATGTTTAAATATTATGGCCTTCTTTGTCGCACGGCCGACACTTGCATCGCCTTCATGTTAAGATGGCGTAGCATTGGGTTGACTTATTTGTTAAATATAAAATATTAAGAAGAGTGACAAAAGGGAATGTAAAGAGAGAAGAGAAATAAATTCGCTGCAGAGAAAGTAGGGACAAGTAATTAGGATGCTGAGGAGAGCAGTTATGAACTAAAAAAGTCGTAAAAGAGAAAAAGTTATAGGAAAAATAGAAAGAGATAAGATGAAGCGAAAATAGTTAAAGAGAACAGAAATAAAACACTAAGGGGTAGTTTTTTGTTTTGTTTTGTTTCTCTACAATGGTAATGTCGATAAAAAAAAAAAAAAAAAAGTTAATTTCAATAAGTTTTAGGAAAAATTGAAATAAGGGGCAATTATGAACTAAAAAAGTAAAAGAGAAAAAGTTTTAGAAAAAATAGAAAGAGACAAGATGAAGCAAAAATAGGTTAAGAGAAGAGAAATAAAATAAATGAATATTTTAAAAATTTGAAATAAGGGGTAGTTTTTAGTTTTTTTTTTCCCCTTAAATGGTAATGTTGATAAAAAAAAAAAGTTAATTTCAATAAGTTTTAGGAAAATTTTGGAATATTTTAAAAAATTGAAATAAGGGGCAGTTATGAACTAAAAAGGTAAAAGAGAAAAAGTTTTAAGAAAATGGAAAGAGATAAGATGACGCAAAAATAGGTAAAGAGAAGAGAAATAAAACAAATGAAAGTATAATCATAGAATGTATAGCTTTGATGGTTTTGAGAAGTTCTTCACACGTGCTATAATTGTGAACAATCTGATTTGCGATGAAAACAATTCTTTGTTTATCAAACTAACAGAAGCAAAATTTTCAAAGAATTTTTGACACACCCTTTTTAAAAATAAAATAAAATTATTAAGTCTTTTAAATGGATCTCTACTGTAACAGCCCATAATATCATGTGTTTTTAAAGAAAAATAGAAAATAAACAATAATGACTATATTACTCTTCAAAGAGTTAAAGTTGATGGTCAAATTATGTCAAATTATTAGTAGAGGGAAGCTCATTGTGAAAAAATAGAAACATCTCGATTTGTCAAGTGGCAAACATCATTGTGAATAATAATAATAAGGTAAGAATCAGTTTTGAAATTATTTTATGATAATTAGTTGTGAAAAATACATTTCAAGATCGTTAATTCCCGGAGAAAGGAACCCATATATGAATAAAATAATTAAATAGTGTTTTTTTTTTTCAGGAGCACACTACTTTCCATTCAATTACCAAAACAACAAAGGCCGTGGTTCTCCTTTGTCTTCAGGTTCTTTCTCTTTCTCTACTTGAATTTTTTTCTCCTCCTTTTCTTTACTTTCTTTAAATGAAACCGATTCCAGTTGTTACTTTAGTAAAACATAAAATATAATTCATATTTATCTTCCATATATTAATCCTTAAATATATTGATATTGTTTATACAAGTTTTGCCTTTGTCAATATGCACAATCACAATTAAAATTTGTGAGACTTCTGAACTAAAAATAATACTAACAACACAATTTACTGAACAATCTCACACTACATTCGATTTGTTAAAAACATTAACAATTACTCATCTAAAAGATTAATTAGAGAAACAGGCACAAACAATCAACTTTAAGTTGAGAGGACATACAATAAGACTACTTCAAAACATATTAATGATTTAATTTGGATACCAAAAACCTAATCAACTAATGAAACATTTTATTGTTTAAAATGGGCAACAAATTTAACTATCTTACCAAGTATCCCTTATCTAAATCTAGTTGAGAATAACAATTCCTTATTTCGTCAAGATTTTGTCATATGAGAAAATCTAATCAAACATAAAATTAGTAAAGACCCTTAAATCAAGGAGGGATATTAACAATCATTGAAATTGTATCAATCCTGTTTAATATACCACCTAAAAATTTCCTTATATATACCACCATGGATGAAGTTTACAAATTAAGAAAAAGAATGGCTAATCCTTCAATTTCTCTCTCTTTAATATTTATTTCTGCTCTCTTTGTAGGCCTCCAGGTGCTAGAGCTTGAAGCATCACACCATATATTTGCAAGATATCAAACTACATCAAAAGTTTTACATAAATCGCTTGTAAATCAAGCTTATAGAACTAGGTACCATTTTCAGCCTCCCAAGCATTGGATCAATGGTATTTGCACACATTTTTTGTTCTGGGGATTTTCTCAAGTATTTTATCTTATTTTTCTTGTTTGTTTTTCTAACACAGTTGTTTTTGGTTTTTCTTGTTTTTGTGTTTTGGATGCTTTATGATTGGTGGCTTGAATAAATTGATTTGCTTTGATCTCCAGATCCCAACGGTTTGTATCTTCTTTCGGCTCTAAGTTTAGTTGTCTGAATTTTTTCTCTGGGCTACTTTTTATGATTATGTAATGTGTCCCCTAAATGCACACATTAAGGAACAGCATTTATTATTATTATTTATTTTAAAAAAAAAAGACAAAAAAGATACAAATGCCCAAATCTTAACGAAGATTTATGTTTCTAGTCGATATCTAATTTTAGGGACCTGCAGACGGGTACTAACACATGTTAACAAGAGTTCATTTTCCTACTCTTAATTCCTTTACTAAATGAATGACATCTCCAAAAATTTGAAAAACAATTACGAGATAACAATACATTAATGTAGGACCTATGATTTACAAAGGAATTTATCACTTGTTCTACTAATACAATCCAAAAGGTGTAGTGTGGGGCAACATTGTGTGGGCTCACTTGAGGTAAAGGGACCTTATAAACTGGACCCCACATAAGCAGGCGATCTGCCCGTCGCAGCAGCAGGCTGACATCAAGGATTGCTGGTCAGGCTCTGCCACCATCCTCCCTAAAGGCAAACCAGTGAAATTGTATACTGGAATTGACCCTCAAGAAAAACAAGTTCAAAACTTGGCCATGCCCAAAAATTTTTCTGACCCCTACCTTACAGAATGGATCAAATACCCTAAAAATCCAATGATGGTAGCAACTCCAACCAACAAAATCAATGGAAGTGCATTTAAGGACCAACCACTGCTTGGCAAGGCCTTGATAAGGTGTGGAGAGCATTGATTGGAAGCAGAGTGAACAAATTGGGACTGGCAATTTTGTACAAGAGCAAAGATTTTGAGCACTGGAAGGTTGCTGAGAAACCTTTGCACTCTGCTGAGGGCATAGGAATGTGGGAGTGCCCTGATTTTTTTTCGGTTAAAACTAATGGAAACAAGGGCCTCGATACGTCTGCTAGAGGGAAAAATGTTATGTATGTGCTGAAGAACAGCTTGGATGACACTAAGCATGATTACTACACTATTGGAACATATGATTATGTTAAAGGACAAGTATATTCCTGATAAGGGTATGATTGATGGAGATTTAGGATTGAGATATGATTACGGTAAGTTCTATGCTTCCAAGACATTTTTTGATAGTGAGAAGCAGAGGAGGCTTTTGTGGGGGTGGATTAATGAATCATCTAGTGTGGAAGATGACGTTCAAAAGGGTTGGGCCAGAATTCAGGTAACTTTAGTATTTTAATTAACTTTGATATAAGTTAATTAGTCGTTATGAATATCTGGATGTTAAAATTGAGTTGTAGGATACATTCAACAATTGAAAATTTTAATTCTTTACGAATATTGAAATTTGATTATTTAGAACTAAACTTATATAAAACTACATTAAAGTTAAAGTTGATCAGTTTTCTTGAATTCATTAATTTTCTAGGGAATTCCGAGGCATATATGGCTAGATAAATCTAAAAAGCAATTGCTCCAATGGCCCATTAAAGAAATTGAAAAGCTTCATGGAAACCAAGTAAAATGGCCAAGCAAAATCCTTGAAGGAGCATCAAAGCTTGAGGTTGTTGGAGTCACAGCTGGACAGGTTACTTTCTGTTCATATATAATTGATGAAATATATAATGCGTTTATTTATTTATTTTTCATGTGTCCTTTTTTGCACTTATCTATGTATGACTTTAAGTAACTAACTTTTCAACATATTTAGTTGAGCAAGAAATCTTGTATGGTTGCTACCATTAAAATAGGCCTTTGCTTAATATCACTAAACGAGCACGTTTCCTAAAATTGTTTTTGGTATAGTAGTAACTTTGACATGATTCGAAACAGGAGATAAATAAAAATTATATTATTTCTCTTGGTTAGTTAATTCTTTTTGTTTGATAGGCTGATAGTGAGGTTGGATTTGAAATGAAAGACTTGAAGAATGTAGAAGTGCTTAAAGAAAGGCAGTACAACCCATAATTGCTTTGTAGCAAAAACAGTGCTTCAGAGAAAGGTGAAGTGGGTCCATTTGGCTTTCTAACTTTTGCTTCAAATGACTTGAGAGAATATACAACAGTTTTCTATAGAATCTACAAACACCAGAACAAACATAAGGTGCTTATGTGCAGTGACCAAAGCAGGTTAATTTTTTTCTTTCATTTTCCATTTCTCTGCTTTCTACGTTTTTGGTATTGTAATGTTACAGAGACAATAATAGCTAGATCGAATTCATTCAACTGCATGATTGCAATCTAATGACTACAAGATGTTCTGCCTAAAATGACTTGAAACTTCATTTCTAAGAATTTATTTTATGTTTTGTGTGGCAGATCTTCCTTGAATAAACATAATGACAACACCTCTTATGGAGCATTTGTAGATGTGGATGCAGCAAATGAGCAACTGTCACTGAGGAGCTTGGTGAGTTTCTATTTTTTGATAATTAAATTAAAATATAACACAAAATTTCAGGTCAAAATTCAAGTTCTTTTGTGATCATATAAGTTGATGATCATGAAATATTTCCCATAAACTCCTTCAATTTGTGAAAATTTTTCTTAGTGATGAAATGTTTTCCCACCAGACAATTCAAGAAATGTGTTTTAAAATATCGTTTTCAATCTTTTCGGTTTCCATTTAATATGAGAGTTTTGTAAATATGTTTTTTAGAGCTTGTTTCATAATAATTAAAAAATAGAAAAAGAAAAACTAGTAAGTTGGTTTGAGTTTTATAGTACTAAATACTAATTTTTAAGTAACGAAAAATTTTATTAGTCTCTTTTGAGATTTAATATGAAAAATTTCTTTGGAACTTTGTTATATAAACTTTTCAATTGGGTTATTAGATTTTTGTTTATTTTTTGAAAATTAGTGACTAGAAGTGAACATATTTGCCCGTTTATTGAAGGATGAATATTGTAATATTCAATAATATTGTCTTTTAAAATACCATATGAATAAGAAAAAATAGTTACTAAATCTGTATTTTATCCTTTACAGATCGATCGATCAATAATGGAGAGTTTTGGTGGAAAAGGCAAAGCTGTGATCACATCTAGAGTTTATCCCACTCTGGCCATTGATAATCAAATTAAATTGTTTGTTTTCAACAATGGAACTTCTAAGGTCAAAATCAGTTACTTGAATGCTTGGAGCATGAATAAAGCTCAAATCAGTTGACGAAAAAAAGGAAAAATAGTAATGAAGGAAGAAGTTCCGCAAGTATCAACACATATATAATTCATAGCAACTATATATACATAGTCCTGAATTCTTATATGTAGTAGAACAAATATTTTTAATGTTGATGTATATATATAGAAAAATAACTAAGATTGTTTAAAGTTCAATAGTTAGAGCAGATCCGTATTAAAGGTATTAGGTTTGTTTCAAGAAATGTGAACCAATTAAACCTGAACCCAGGCTGTCTGAGAATGAGTTAGGTTCGATCCAAGAAATACCTCCTTGTATTGTTATGTTATCCGGCAGGATATTTGTGAAAGTTTGCAATGTTGTTCTACTTTCTGCTTTTAATTAATAAAGCATCCAATTTCAAAATTTACGATTATATGGTTCAAATCAAGAGCGGATTTATCTCTTCTTTATAAGCTTAATTATGGTAGGGGTGAGTTTAATAGAAAAAAAGAATGTTATCATGTCTATTTAATGAAATTTGTCATCATAAATATGCCCTTTACAACTATTTATGAAGACAAAAAATAACAAACATGTTATCTAATTTGTTATCATCATAAAATAACTTCTTATTTCTACACAAAAAAAGAAACTAAAATTACAATTTAGTACGTAAATTCAATTTTCGCATTCTTCTTTTAAACAAATATGTATTACAATTTTCGGTTTTTAAACACTATTCAATTTTCAATCAAATTATTCATTATCCACTCTTTCATAAAAGATTTAGTATGACCTCAGAGCCTTAGTCTCTTTTGTGTGGTTTGTAAACGTCTGTTCTGTGAGGACAGGCAGCCAATCACGCACGTATTACAAACTTTGCTGTAGCCAACAATTGATTTTGATAAATAGGTTTATTTAGTATAAAATTTGTGTAGAAATCATGGATTATTTTATTTTTCTTGTTTTCTACTTCTAGCATTCGGTTTTTGTCCTGTGTTTTTGTCTTTTGGACATGTTTTGTAATAAGAAAGTATTTGAATATTAGATCCAGGGCTGGCTCAATTAGTATTTAGTTGTATTCTTGTTCCCACATTGTACCAAAATCAATTCTTAACAAGCAGGCTTTTCTTTTTTTTTTTTGGTGGGATGTGAGAGATTAAATTCCAATAAAACTTCCCACATCTTGTGTATACTAAATGATGAGCTTTTAAATTTAGGAAAGTTGAAATTTCACAAAGAAGGGATCGATCATGAAGTTTTAGTAGATCTTTTATCAACAACATGACATGAATGTTGTTAAAAGATGTATTAAAACTGTAATGCAAGATTGTGATATGAATTATAATATATATATATATATATATATATAAGAGCATGATAAGAAAGTCGATTAAACTATATTGTCCAATTTTAATTTAAATTGAATTGGACTTATGTTATGTTCAATAATACTAAACATTTCATTGTTTATACCTCAACTTATCGCAACATATAAAGTTAATAAATTTAGACATTTTTTAAGTATAATAAATAAGCATTAATGTGTACTCATTCATCAACTGCATCTCTTGATTGGGATAAAAGATCATGAGGTGTGTAGCATTACTCTTTAATATTTGACACACAATTTCTTTAACTTATCAAAAGCACAAAACTACCGGTTTGAAGAATTACGATGTGTGAATTAGGTACAAGACATTGTTTTGTTATTATTATTATTATTATTTTGTTACTTGGTGCTTTGTAAATTATGAGTTTGAATATTTTTTGGTCATTGTGGGTGAAATTGTGCTGTCATGGCTCGCAAATATTGAAGTCCTAGTTTGTTTGCTGGAACTCAAGACAAATGTATGTTGCAAAAGAACTGTTTACCCGTTGAAAAGATAAATATCATTTGGTATTATTATTATTATAATTTGTAAACTTTGAAAGTTTAAATTTCAGTTTAGTTCAGCTCTGATTGATATAATAATTTAGTATTATTAATATAATTTGTAAACTCTGAAATTTTAAATTCTTTTAGTACCCATTTGACTTGGTAATTGATTATGGTTTTTTTTATTCTTTTTCTTTTTTAATTCAAACACTCTTTTTTATGAAGCTAAAATTTGTTTATTTTCTGATAGTTTATCAAAGAAGTATGGATTTCTAAATTTGCATATTCTGAAGCTAAAATTTATATGTGAAGACAAAATGGTAGCTTAACATCCAACCATTACTCAATAGTTCAATGTCTCTTCTTTATAGAATTTGAGCGTAAGTTTGTCTACCATTAAAAAATATTCAGTTCAGATTTATCCATGGTTTAATAATGTTCCGTAATAGATACTATTGATGGAAGCACAATGTGGTGTCACATATGATGAGTTTAAATTAGTTTTGTCTTGTGTGATTGAAAGATCCACGCTTGAATCCTATAGATTATAATAGATAGTGCTGATCAAAGGAGTGGTCTGAACAAAGTTATAATCATAGCATGTATAATCTGCAGATATCGAATTTAAATATGTATAAATGTATAAAATACTTGAACAGTAATTATGTTTTTTAAGGAGACATGTTATTTCCCATTCAGTGCCAAAAAATAAAGGCAGATGTTCTCATCTTTCTTCAATTTTTTTTCCTATATAATTTTCTTTTACTCTTTTTCTTTTCTTTCTTTAAATAAAACTGCTACTATTACATCAATTTATTTGTACTTCACTAAAACATAAAAAAATAAGTAATGTTTAGTTTCTATATTTTGAACCTTTTTTCTCTTTAAGTATTGTGATCAAATATAGAAGTTGTTTTGAGTTGTCATTCTCACCTAACAATACTACTACGTGCACATTTTACTGAATAATCTCATATTGTATTTGATTATACTTGATTTGATAGAAAAAATTTTCAATAATGAGTCACATCAAAGATAAACTACATAAAAAGTTGCAAAGAATTAATGTTAAGTTGAAAACACAGGTAGTAAAACTACTAAAAAACAGAATGGTTAATTTTTCAAACATAAAAAACTTATCAGCCAACGAAACATATTATCCAACAAACTTTTATTGTTTAAAATAGGTAATAAACCTAACTATCTTAACAGATATCCCCTAGGTGTAAATAACATTTCCTCATATTATCATAATTTGGTTTCTAAGAAAATCTATTCCAACATATATAAATATAGTAAAGACCCTTAACTGAAGGAGGGCTATTAATAACCATTTTAATTGCATCAATCCTTTCTAACATACCGCTTAAATTTCCTTATATATATGCATATACCACCATGCATGAAGTTTATAAACTAAAAAAATATGGCTAGCTCTTCAATTTCTCTCTCTTTTTTATTGATTTCTTCCTTCATTCTAGGCCACCAAGTGCTAGAACTTGAAGCTTCACATCACATATTTACAAGATATCAAACTACTCCAAAAGTTCTGTATAAATCGCTTGTAAATCAACCTTACAGAACTGGGTACCATTTTCAGCCTTCTAAGCATTGGATCAATGGTATTTGCACAATTTTTTGTTTTGGAGATATTCTTGACTTTTTTACATTGTTTTTCTAACACAGTTGTTTTGGTTTTTTTCTTGTTTTTGTGTTCTGGATGCCTCATGATTGGTGGCTTGGATCAACTGGTGTATTTGTATGTGCAGATCCCAATGGTTAGCATATTCTTTTCTGCTGTTGGTTTAGTAGTCTAAATTTTTTGAATTATTTTTTATCATGTCATGTGTCTTCCCAAAGCACCCATTAAGGAATTACAATATTTAATTTTAAAACAATCTCAAAAAAGAATTACGGACTCCCAAATCTTAACAACAGAAATATCTTATATTTGTATTTCTGTCTAATTTTTTTTGAAAATTATAGTAAATATCTAATTTCCAAAAAATAATAACGTGTATTAGCACATGTCAATAGGACTTTATTTTGTTAATTTTGATTCAGACATAAATAAATGATGACCCAAACTTTTACAATCTGTTAAGAGATAATAACACGTGTATAATGCAGGACCTATGGTTTACAAGGGAATTTATCACTTGTTCTACCAATACAATCCAAAAGGTGCAGTGTGGGGCAACATTGTGTGGGCTCACTCAACGTCGAGGGACCTCGTAAACTGGACGCCACAAAAGCGAGCCATCTTCCCGTCGCAGCAGCAGGCCGACATCAAGGGCTGCTGGTCAGGCTCTGCAACCATCCTCCCTGGAGGCAAACCGGTGATATTGTACACTGGCATTGACCCGCAAGAAAAACAAGTCCAAAACTTGGCCATGCCCAAAAATCTATCTGATCCTTACCTTTCAGAATGGATCAAGTACCCTAAAAATCCAGTGATGAAAGCAACTACAACCAACAAAATCAATGGAAGTGCATTTAGGGACCCAACCACTGCTTGGCAAGGCCCTGATAAGGTGTGGAGAGTGTTGATTGGAAGCAGAGTTAACAAACTGGGACAGGCAATTTTGTACAAGAGCAAAGATTTTGAGCACTGGAAGCTTGCTGAGAAACCTTTGCACTCTGCTGAGGGCACAGGAATGTGGGAGTGCCCTGACTTTTTTCCAGTTAAAACGAATGGAAGGAAGGGGCTCGATACGTCTGCTAGAGGGAAAAATGTTAAGTATGTGCTGAAGAACAGCTTGGATGACACCAAGCATGATTACTACACTATTGGAACATATGATTCCGTTAAGGACAAGTATATTCCTGATAAGGGTATGATTGAAGGTGATTTAGGATTGAGATATGATTATGGTAAGTTCTATGCTTCCAAGACATTTTTTGATAGTGAGAAGCAGAGGAGGGTTCTGTGGGGTTGGATTAATGAATCATCTAGTGTGGAAGATGATGTTCAGAAGGGTTGGGCTGGAATTCAGGTAATTTTAGTATTATAATTAATTTTGATTCAAGTTAACAAGTCATTAAAGATATCTGAATATTAAAATTCACTTGTAGGATGCATTCGACTATTGAAAATTGCAATTCTCTCTGAATATTAAAATTTGCTTATTTCAAAATAAGCTTATAGCTTAAAGTTGATAAGTTTTCTTGAATTCATTAATTTTTTCAGGCAATTCCAAGGCATATATGGCTAGATAAATCTGGAAAACAATTGGTCCAATGGCCTATCAAAGAAATTGAAAAGCTTCGTGGAAACCAAGTAAAATGGCAGAGCAAAATCCTTGAAGGAGCATCGAAGCTTGAAGTTATAGGTGTCACAGCTGGACAGGTTAGTCTCTGTTTGTACATAATTAACCAAGCATATAATGTGCTTCCTTCATGTGTCCTTTTCGACATATATTTACACGTGAGTTCAAATAAATAACTTTTTAACATATCAAGTTGACTAAGAAATCTTATAAATTCACAACCAATCAAATAGACCTTTCGCATAAATTCACTTAACAAGCATGCGTGCTAAAAATGTTTTTTTGGCTTAGTGTTAACTTTGGCATAATCCGAAATAGCAATGAATAAAAATTATATTATATTCTCTCGGTTAGTTAGTTGATTCTCTTTGTTTGACAGGCTGATATTGAGGTTGGATTTGAAGTAAGAGACTTGACCAAAGTAGAAGTGCTTAAAAAAAAGCAGTACAATCCACAATTGCTTTGTAGCAAAAACAGTGCTTCAGAGAAAGGTGATGTGGGTCCATTTGGCTTCCTAACTTTTGCTTCAAATGACTTAAAAGAATACACAGCAGTTTTCTTTAGAATCTACAAACACCAAAACAAACATAAGGTGCTAATGTGCAGTGACCAAAGCAGGTTAATTTTTCTCTCTTTTCCAACATTGTTATAGAGACTATGCTAGATCGATTTCATTGAACTTCACGAATACACAATCCAATGACTACAATACTTGAAATCTCTTGGAACTTCATTTCTGAGAATTTATTTTATGTTTTGTGGTAGATCTTCCTTGAATAAAAATAATGATAACACCACTTATGGAGCATTTGTGGATGTGGACCCGGCTCGTGAGAAACTATCACTGAAGAGCTTGGTGAGTTTCTACTTATAGATATTTAGATTAAAATATATCATAAAATTTCAGGTAAAATTTCAAGTTCCTTTTTCATCATAAGTTGTTCACCAAACGTTTACCCACCAAAAAAGTTGAAGAAATGTGTTGCAAAATCTTGTTTTCAATTGTTTTTCAACCAGGGGAAGAAAAAAAAAACTTGTTTTTCAATGTTCTTTATGTTATGATACATCACCCCCTTAGCATAAGTGATTGTATATTTTTCCATCATCCAAATAGTTAAGACTTAATTCTAACCAAATTCTAACCAAACTTTTATATATGTAGTTTTATGCTTTTATGATGAAAGTAATTGTTTCCTGATCATGGAAATATATATATATCAGCACGCAAAAATAGAATTTGATGTCATCCTAACAAACTTTTGACCTATACAATATTACTTTAAAAAGAAAAATTATGTGATAGTTTTGTATATATATAAATATATATATATATATATTATCTTGGTTTCTAATAATTAGAAAATTAAATTAATAAGTCGTTTTTCAGCTTTATAGTCCTGAAAACAAAATTTTCTTTAATTTCTTTTGAGAATCATCAAAATTTTCTATGAAACTTTATCTTTCAAAAATACAATATGGATAAGAAATAGTTACAAATATATACCAATTACATTACTAAATTTGGACAAGTAATTTTTTTTTTTTTCAATTTTGATCTTTACTTTAACACTTACTTATAAATTAATACTATCCTTTTCTTTTTTACTTTACAGATTGATCGATCTATAGTAGAGAGCTTTGGTGGAGGGGGCAAAGCTGTGATCACATCTAGGGTTTATCCCACTTTGGCCATTGATAACCAAATCAAATTATATGTTTTCAACAATGGAACTGCCAATATCAAAATCAATTACTTGAATGCTTGGAGCATGAACAAAGCTCAAATCAATAAATCAAAAAGGAAAATTAACCGAGGAATTTGAAGAAGTTCTTCAAATATCAAGACATGGTTTACAACGGTTATATGTATAGAACTAAATATCAATACCCTTTTGTGACTCTTGTAAGATGGGAAAATTGCATAGAATGCATTTTCTAAAGCATGAAATCTCTGTAAAGAATCCTCTTGAAATAATATACTCAGACATTTGGGGTCCTTCGCCTTACATTTCCACTGATAAATGTAAATATTACGTTGTTTTCGTTGATGCCTACACAAGGATTTCATGGTTTTCTTCTCTTAAGTTGAAGTCTGAAGCATTGCAGACTTTTATTGAATTCAATAAGCTTTGTTGTATAAACTTTTCAATTGTGCTATTAGATTTTTGTTTATTCTTCGATAATTAGTGAGTAGAAGTGAACATATTTGCCCATCTACTAAAGAATGAATATTATAATATTCAATAATATTGTTTTTTAAAATACCATATAAATTAAAAAAAAAAAAGTTACTAAATTTGTTTTTTATCCTTTACAGATCGATCGTTCAATACTGGAGAGCTTTGGTGGAAAAGGCAAAACTGTGATCACATCTAGGGTTTATCCCACTTTGGCTGTTGATAATCAAATCAATTTGTTTGTTTTCAACAATGGAACTTCCAAGGTCAAAATCAGTTACTTGAATGCTTGGAGCATGAACAAAGCTCAAATCAATTGACTTAAAAAGGAAAAATAGTAATGGAGGAAGAAGTTCCACAAGTATCAACACATATACAATTCATAGCGACTGTATATACATAGTCCTGAATTCTTATATGTAGTACAACAAATATTTTTAATGTTGATGTATATATATAGAAAAATACCTAAGATTGTTTAAAGTTCAATAATTGGAGCAGATCTGCATACAAAGTATTAGATATGTTTCAAGAAATGTGAACCAATTAAACCTGAACTCAGGCTGTCTGAGAATGAGTTACGTTGGATCCAAGAAATACCTTCTTCTATTGTTAGGTTATCGGGCAGGATATTTGGGAAACTTTGCAATGTTTTTCGACTTTCTGCTTTTAATTAGTAAAGCATCCAATTTCAAAATTTACAAATATATAGTTGAAATCAAAAGCCGATTTGTCTCTTCTTTATAAGCTTAATTGTAGTTGGGGTGAGTTTAATAGAAAAAAGAATGTTATTATATGTATTTAATGAAATTTGTCATCATAAATACGCCCTTTACAACTATTTATGAAGGGGGAAAATAACAAATATTTTTTTCTAATTTGTTATCATCATAAAGTAACTTCTTATTTCTACACAAAAAATAGAAAGAAAATGAAATTACTTACCTTCAATTTTTGCTTTCCTCTTTTAAACAAATATGTATTACAATTTTCAGTTTTTAAACACTATGCAATTTTTAATCAAATTCATCATTGTCCACTCTTTCATAAAAGATTTAATATGACCTTACAGACTTAGTCTTTTATGTCATTATGTGTGGTTTGAAAGCGTTTGTTCTGTGAGAACAGGCAACCAATCACACACGTATTGCAAACTTTGCTGTAGCTAACAATTAATTTTGATAAATTACGGTTTATTTAGTATAAAATCTGTACATAAATCAAGGATTATCTTATTTTTCTTGTTTTCCACTCCTAGCATTTGGTTTTAGTCCTCTATTTTTGTCTTTTGGCCGGCTCAATTAGCATTTAACTGTATTCTTGTTCGTACATTACACCAAAATCCATTCTAAACGACAAGGCCTTTTTTTTTTTTGTTTTTTTGTTTTTGTTTTGTTGGGGTTGGGGGATTAAATTCAGATAAAAGCACCCACATCTTGTGTTACTAAATGATGAGCTTGTAAATTTAGGAAAGTTGAAATTTCACAAAGAAGGGATCGATCATGAAGTTTTAGTAGATCTTTTATCAACAACATGACATGAATGTTGTTAAAAGATGTATTAAAACTCTAATGCATGACTGTGATATGAATTATATAAAAAAAATATATATATATATAAAAGCATGATAAGAAAGTCCGTTCAACTATATTATCCAATTTTAATTTAAATTGAATTGGACTTATGTTATATTCAATAATACTAAACATTTCATTGTTTATACCTCAACTTATCGCAACATATAAAGTTAATAAATTTAGACATTTTTTAAGTATAATATAAGTATTAATGTGTATTCATTCATCAGCTGCATATCATGAGTTGGGATAAAAGATCATGAGATGTGTGGCATTACTCTTTTCTATTTGACACACAATTTCTTTAACTTATCAAAAGCACAAAACGACCAGCTTGAAGAATCATGATGTGTGAATTAGGTACAAGACATTGTTTTGGCTTTATTATTCTTATTATAATTCTTATTATTATTTTGTTACTTGGCGTTGAGTAAATTAGGAGTTTGAATATTTTTTTGTCATTGTTGGTGATTAGAGCACAAAAATACGATTTTAATATTAGAAAATTGATTGCATTTGTCAAAATATGTTATTTAATTAAACATTTTTATTTGATTATTTTTACGGATGCAGTTGGTTTGATCATTTGATTTAATGTATTTTTATGCTCATAAAACTGATAATTTTGACATAATTTATGGATACTTATTTTGGGTTTGTAATGTTTTTCAGAAACAGAATCAAGAGACCCAATTTAAAGGATATCAGCTCAAGTGCACAAGACCCAAATGTTATCAAGGATCATCAGATAAAATAAGTCAGACCCTAAATGTCTCAAGGCTCATACACTTCTATCAACAAATCATTTTCAAATTTCAAAATGATTAAGCAATTTGTGGTGATTGATTGACATTTGATTTGTTTCTCAATTTGAACAAAGATTGAGTGATTTGTGGGCATGAGTTAATATTTGATTTGAATTTTAAAATTTGAAAAATGACCAAATAAGTTGTGGTGATGAATATGGAAAGATTTTGAAATTGAAAGCTTTCCTTTTGGATGAAGAGAAGATTCTCTGGAGAGTCAACTTTTTGCTTCTATAAATAGGGTGTCTGACAGCACAACAAGGGAACGAATTCTCAGAGAGAAAAGCAGTGTTTCAGAAAGAAAACATTTTGCTGAATTATTTTCATACTTTCTTTATAGAATGTGTGAAATAATAAGCAAGTTAGGCTAAAGTTAGAGTGAGGCTGAGGGGTGATCTTAATTGTAAAAATATTGTTATTCAAGTTTGATTTCTTTTAAATTCTTAAATGTTTATGTTGAATTCTTTTTGAAGTTCTAATTTCAGATATTATATTTTGCAATTTCATATAAATTCAGTCATGCTTTCTTTATGTGATTTATGTTAAAATTATAATTTCTGGTTTGATATAATTATAAGTTGATTTTCGACTGCAATATTATCAAATTGGTATATTGTCGTTCTTAGATAACTTAAATTTATATCCAAGTTTGCTCTTAAATTCAAAGAAATTTTACAAATGCTATTGGTATTTTTTATTTGATCTCCAAATCCATATTTTCCAATTATCTGTTTGGGATGTGAAACATGCAATTGAGTAATAAATAGAAATCAAACTTAATAACAGTAAAATAAACAATTAAGTGACCCTCAAAGCCTCGCTATTTTCTCTATTGGTTGTTTTATTATTGTTTTTGACTCCTTCTTCATTTAAAATTCTTAAACAATTCTCCTTGTAATTCTTCTCAATTATTTATTTGTAAAACCTCACTGTTTTGAATTCTTTTTGTTATTTAACTTCTCTGTGGGATCGATACCTTTAAGGTATACTACGATAACTGTTTAGGCGAAGGTGATATTTTGGGCTTAACCTGGTGAAACTGTGCTGTCCTAGCTCGCAACTATTGAAGTCCTAATATGTTTGCTGGACACAAGATAAATGTATGTTGCAAAACAACTGTTTACCCTTTGAAAAGGTAAATATAATGATATGGTATTATTATTATAATTTGTAAACTTTGAAAGTTTAAATTTCAGTTTAGTTCGGCTCTGATCGATATAATGATTTAGTATTATTAATATAACTTGTAAACTATGAAATTTTAAATTCTTTTAGCACCCATTTGACTTGGTAATTGCTTATGCTTTTTTTAAAAAAAAAAAAATTCGATCACTTTTTTTATGAAGCATTTATCAAACACATACGGATTTCTAAATTTGCATATTGTGAAGCTAAAATTTATATGTGAAGACAAAACATTAGCTTAATATCCAACCATTACTCAACAGTTCAATGTCAATTCTTTATGGAATTTGAGTGTGGGTAAGTTTGTTTACCATTAATAAACATTCAGTTCAAATTTATTTGCAATTTAATAATGTTCTGTAATAGATAATGTTGATGGAAGCACAACGCGGTGTCACATATGATGAGTTTAAGTTAGTTTTGTCTTGTGTCATTGAAAGATCCACACTTAAATCCTATAAATTGTGATAGATGGTGCTCATCGAATGAGTGGTATGAATAAAGTTATAATCATAGCATGTATAATTTTCAAATATCGAATTTGAATATGCATATATGTTCAAAACAAAAATAAATAATGTTTATTTTCTATATTTTAAACTTGTTTCTCTTCAACGATTGTGATCAAATAAAGAAGTTGTTTTGAGTTGTACATCTCACCTAACGATACTACAAAGTACACATTTTGTTGAATAATCTCATATCGTATTTGATTATACTTGATTTGTTAGGAAAAATTGTCAATAATGAGTCATATCAAAGATAAACTACATATTGGAAAGAATTAATGTTAAGTTGAAAAGATAGATTGTCAAACTACTCAAAAATAGAATGGCTAATTTACCATGCATAAAAAGCTTATCAGCCAACGAAACGTATTATGCAATAAGCTTTTATTGTTTAAAATAGTCAATAAACCTAACTATCTTACCAGATATCCCTTAGGTGTAAATAACATTTCCTCGTGTTGTCATAATTTGGTTTCTAAGAAAATCTATTCCAACATAAAAATAGTAAAGACCCTTAACTGAAGGAGGGCTATTAATTTCCTTACATAAAAATAGGACTATTGTCATAATTTCCTTATATATATATACCACCATGCATGAAGTTTATAAAATTAAGAAAAAAAGAAATGGCTTACCCTTCTATTTCTCTCTCTTTGTTATTTATTTCTGCTCTCTTTCTAGGCCTCCAAGTGCTAGAACTTGAAGCTTCACATCACATATTTGCAAGATATCAAACTAATCCAAAAGTTCTGTATAAATCACTTGTAAATCAACCTTACAGAACTGGGTACCATTTTCAGCCTCCCAAGCATTGGATCAATGGTATTTGCACAATTTTTTGTTTTGGAGATATTCTTGACTTTTTTATATTGTTTTTCTAACACAGTCGTTTTGGTTTTTTTCTTGTTTTTGTGTTCTGGATGCCTTATGATTGGTGGCTTGGATCAACTGGTGTATTTGTATGTGCAGATCCCAATGGTTAGCATATTCTTTTCTGCTGTTGGTTTAGTAGTCTAAATTTTTTGAATTATTTTTTATCATGTCATGTGTCTTCCCAAAGCACCCATTAAGGAATTACAATATTTAATTTTAAAACAATCTCAAAAAAGAATTACAGATTCCCAAATCTTAACAACAGAAATATCTTATATTTGTATTTGGGTCTAATTTTTTTGAAAATTATAGTAAATTTCTAATTTCCAAAACATAATAACGTGTATTAGCACATGTCAATAAGACTTTATTTTGTTAATTTTGATTCAGACATAAATAAATGATGACCAAAACTTCGACAAACTGTTAAGAGATAATAATAACACGTGTACAATGCAGGGCCTATGGTTTACAAGGGAATTTATCATTTGTTCTACCAATACAATCCAAAAGGTGCAGTGTGGGGCAACATTGTGTGGGCTCACTCGACGTCGAGGGACCTCGTAAACTGGACGCCACAAAAGCGAGCCATCTTCCCGTCGCAGCAGCAGGCCGACATCAAGGGCTGCTGGTCAGGCTCTGCCACCATCCTCCCTGGAGGCAAACCGGTGATATTGTACACTGGTATTGACCCGCAAGAAAAACAAGTCCAAAACTTGGCCATGCCCAAAAATCTATCTGACCCTTACCTTTCAGAATGGATCAAGTACCCTAAAAATCCAGTGATGAAAGCAACTCCAACCAACAAAATCAATGGAAGTGCATTTAGGGACCCAACCACTGCTTGGCAAGGCCCTGATAAGGTGTGGAGAGTGTTGATTGGAAGCAGAGTTAACAAACTGGGACAGGCAATTTTGTACAAGAGCAAAGATTTTGAGCACTGGAAGCTTGCTGAGAAACCTTTGCACTCTGCTGAGGGCACAGGAATGTGGGAGTGCCCTGACTTTTTTCCGGTTAAAACGAATGGAAGGAAGGGGCTCGATACGTCTGCTAGAGGGAAAAATGTTAAGTATGTGCTGAAGAACAGCTTGGATGACACCAAGCATGATTACTACACTATTGGAACATATGATTCTGTTAAGGACAAGTATATTCCTGATAAGGGTATGATTGAAGGTGATTTAGGATTGAGATATGATTATGGTAAGTTCTATGCTTCCAAGACATTTTTTGATAGTGAGAAGCAGAGGAGGGTTCTGTGGGGTTGGATTAATGAATCATCTAGTGTGGAAGATGATGTTCAGAAGGGTTGGGCTGGAATTCAGGTAATTTTAGTATTATAATTAATTTTGATTCAAGTTAACAAGTCATTAAAGATATCTGAATATGAAAATTCATTTGTAGGATGCATTCGACTATTGAAAATTGCAATTCTCTGTGAATATTAAAATTTGTTTATTTCAAAATAAGCTTATAGCTTAAAGTTGATAAGTTTTCTTGAATTCATTATTTTTTTCAGGCAATTCCAAGGCATATATGGCTAGATAAATCTGGAAAACAATTGGTCCAATGGCCTATCAAAGAAATTGAAAAGCTTCGTGGAACCCAAGTAAAATGGCCTAGCAAAATCCTTGAAGGAACATCGAAGCTTGAAGTTATAGGTGTCACAGGTGGACAGGTTAGTCTCTGTTTGTATATAATTAACCAAGTATATAACGTGCTTCTTTATGTGTCCTTTTTGACATTTATTTATGTGAGTTCAAATAACTAACTTTTTAACATATCAAGTTGACCAAGAAATCTTATAAATTCACAACCAATCAAATAGACCTTTCGCATAAATTCACTTAACAAGCGTGCCTGCTAAAAATGTTTTTTGGTTTAGTGTTAACTTTGACATAATCCGAAATAGTGATGAATAAAAATTATATTATATTCTCTCAGTTAGTTAATTGATTCTCTTTGTTTAACAGGCTGATATTGAGGTTGGATTTGAAGTAAGGGACTTGACGAAAGTAGAAGTGCTTAAAGAAAAGCAGTACAATCCACAATTGCTTTGTAGCAAAAACAGTGCTTCAGAGAAAGGTGATGTGGGTCCATTTGGCTTCCTAACTTTTGCTTCAAGCGACTTAAGAGAATACACAGCAATTTTCTTTAGAATCTACAAACACCAAAACAAACATAAGGTGCTTATGTGTAGTGACCAAAGCAGGTTAGTTTTTCTCTCTTTTTCAACATTTTTGGTATCTTAACCTTATAGAGACTATGCCAGATCAATTTCATTCAACTGCACGAATACACAATCCAATGATTGCAGTACTTGAAATCTCTTGGAATTTCATTTCTAAGAATTTATTTTATATTTTGTTTCGTAGATCTTCATTGAATAAAAGAAACGATAACACCACTTATGGAGCATTTGTGGATGTGGACCCGACTCGTGAGAAACTGTCACTGAAAAGCTTGGTGAGTTAATTCTGTTGATAGATATTTAAGTTAAAATATATCATAAAATTTCAAGTAAAATTTCAAGTTCGTTTTCCATCTTAAGTTGTTGACCAAACGTTTACCCGCCAAAAAAGTAGAAGAAATGTGTAGCAAAATCTTGTTTTCAATTGTTTTTCAACCAGGGGAAAAAAAAAAAAAAGAAAAAAATTTGTTTTTCAATGTTCTTTATGTTATGATACCTCACCCCCCTAATATAAGTAATTGTGTATCTTTTCATCCTCTAAAAAGTTAAGAGCTTAATTCTAACCAAACATTTATATATGTAGTTTTATTCCTTTATTGTGAAAGTAATTGGTTCCAAATCATGGAAATAAATATATATTAGGACGCATAAATAGCATTTGATGTCATCTTGACAAACCTTTGACCTATACAATATTAGTTTAAAGAGAAAAATTATATGCAAGTTTTGTATGTATATATATATATCTTGATTTCTAATAATTAGAAAATTAAATTAATAAGTTGTTTCTCAGTTTAATAGAACTAAAATGAAAATTTTCTTTAATTTCTTTTGAGATTCATCAAAATTCTCTATGAAACTTTATCTTTCAATAATACAATATGGATAAGAAATAGTTACAAATACCAATTACATTACTAAATTTGGACATTTAAATTTTTTCAATCTTGATCTTCACTTAGACACTTACTAATAAATTAATACTTTATTTTTCTTTTTACTTTACAGATTGATTGGTCAATAGTAGAGAGCTTTGGTGGAGGCGGCAAAGCTGTGATCACATCTAGGGTTTATCCCACTTTGGCTGTTGATAACCAAATCAAATTATATGTTTTCAACAATGGAACTGCTAATGTCAAAATCAGTTACTTGAATGCTTGGAGCATGAACAAGGCTAAAATCAATAGATCAAAAAGAGAAGTAACGGAGGAATTTGAAGAAGTTCCTTAAATATCAAGATATCATTTATAGCGACTATTATGTATGGAACTAAATCATTATATTTAAGCTTTACATAAAGCTAATATAAAAACAATTTGATGATATAGTAGAACAAATATTTGCAATGTCGATGTATATATACATAAAGAAAATTAACTAAGATTGTTTCAAGCTCAATAGTTGGAGCGTATCCCTATTCAAACGTGTGAGATTTGCTTCTAGAAGTGCAAACCAATGAAACAGATACTCGGGCTAAATTGGCTTTATCTTCAAAGAATGAGTTAAGCTTGGATCCAAGAAATACCTCGTATTGTTACGGGTTGTCCAGGAGGATATTCATGAATTTGTAATGTTGTTCTACTTTATTGCTTTTAATTTATAAAACATCCAATTTCAATACATAAATACTTACATATATATTTCAAATCAAGAGAGGATTTGTGCCTAAAATTAATGACGTACTTATATGAGAAAATTCTAGTAGATAGCACTAAAATTAGCATAAGTTTAATAAAAAACATCGAACTATTGAAATGGGTTAGTTTGTAATTATTAGTTGTCAATTATCATGAAACTATTGTTCACGAAAAAAAGCATTGGTTTGTAAACAAACATTGCGAACTATGATATTTTATCATTCTTTATTCATGAACTATAATTCATGATAGTTGATAATTAACTAATTTATATTCTTGGGTTTGTGAACTATAGTTCGCAATAAATGATAAAAAATTAAAAACTTACAAAAAAAAAAAAAAAAAAAAACTCATTTTAATAATTCAATGTTATCTTTCGAACTTAGATTAAATCTTGTGCCATAACAAAAAATAAACAAATAAACAAAATAGAATTCTCCGTAAAGTTGATAAATGGAAAACAACAGCAAAGGTAAAAGGAGTAGTTTTCAGCCTCAGCTTCAGTTCCAGTTCCAAGACCTTCTGGCACTCAGCTGTATTCAGCTCCAGGAAATTCACTTTCTCAACCAGCAGCTTCAGCATACGCTTACAAGCCTACTCACTCAAGATTAGAAGCAGCTGGCATACATAAGTCAGCTAAGCAAGCTGATAGATGAGTTAGCTTGTTAGTCAAGTTAAGTAACTAAATCAGTTATTAATCAAGGGTTGTAATTATTCAGTTAGGATTGAATAGCTGTGATCAAAACCTGAGTTTGTATATCAATGAATTCTCTGTAATCAGTTGATTTAATGAGGGAAAAATCACGAATTAGTTTTGCTTTTCTCTCAAGCATCTCTATCTTTGCACGCGATTAAAACTGAGCTTGAGCTCTGTCAATTTCTTCATTTTCTTCATCAAACAATACAGATTTTATCAAGTTTCACATGCTATCAGAGCTGATTGACTGACATCATCATGTCTTCCGATTCTCAGTCCTCTTCTTTACACAACATTCATGAATCTTCGATCAGTTCGATCATGGATTTCCAATCCCTAGCAAAAATGTTGAACTTCAACTTGCCAATCAAGCTTGACAAGCTCAATTATGTCAACTGGAAGGTGCAGGTGCTAGCTGCCATTAGAGCTCTAGAGCTGGAGGACTTCATCAGTGAAGGCAGGTCTATTCCAGATTAAGTGATTGAAGATCTCGATGAGAATGAAGTGGTCAAAGGAACTCGAATCAGCCCTGAATTCAGATCTTGGAAACATGCACATCGATCAATTGCTTCTTTACTGGCTCCTTTTACAATCGGTGAAGGGGTTCTTGGAAAGGTAAACCACTCTAAAAACTCACTCGAAGCATGGAAAATTCTGGAAAAGCTTTATGCACAACAATCTGTTGCGAGGGTTTTGCAACTTAAACAGCCGTTGTAAACGACCAAAAAAGAGTCACTAACAGTCAGTGATTATCTTTTGAAACTCAAGAGTATATGTTATGCTTTAGCCATTGCTAGACAACCTGTTTCAGATCATGAAATGTTCTTGAATGTATTGAATGGCTTAGGCCATGAGTATGATCCAGTCGTTGTATTGGTTTCATCTCAAATCAAGACCATGAGTCTACAGGATGTGCAATACCTGCTCATGATGCATGAACAGCGTATAGAACAACTCGATTCAGTGACTCATGCAAATCTTGCTTCTGCGGATGTGAATATTGCAACCCACTTTGATGGAAGTAAAGGTAATAGGGGAGGCTATCAAACTGGTAGAGAATCCAGTCGTGGAAGAAATAAAGGAGGAAGGAATGGTCATGGCAGGTGGAATAATCAAAGGGTGTTTTGCCAACTGTGCCAGAAACCAGGTCATGCTGCTCTGTAATGCTTCAAAAGATTTTATCAAACTTGGTTTGGCGGTTCTAGTACTCAGGATCAACAGAATCAGCAAGGAACAAACTTCAACAATCAAAATGTAGCATCTACTCAAGCTTACCTTGCACAAAACTCAGCTCACTATGCAACACCAGAAGTGGTAAATGATCCTTCATGGTATGTAGATAGTGGAGCTACAAACCATGTAACTGCTGATCTTGCTAACTTGGCAATTCACTCTGACTATAAGGGACAAGATGAGCTTGCAGTTGGCAATGGTAACAAGCTTTCTACACTTCATACTGGCAATACAATTTTGCATACTAGTTCTAAGCCTATGAGGTCTATTAAGCTTAATTAGATTTTACATGTTCTTAGAATAACAAAGAACTTATTGAGCATTTCTAAGCTAACAAAGGACAATGATATTATAGCTGAATTTGATGGAAATTGTTGCGTGTTCAAGGACAAGAAAACAGGCTTCAACTTCATGTGGTACTTCTTCAGCAAAATTGGCTTTTGTTTCTCGCAATTCTGTTTTGTTTTCAGCAAATACTACTGTTAGTAGTGATAATTGTAGGATAGATGGCTCATTAAACAACAAGTGTATAGACCAAAATAAGTTTGATGCTCAGCTTATTGCCAAAAAAATTCAAGCTCGTGGCATGCAAAGTTTGGCCATCCAAATCTGTCAGAGCTTCAAAAGTTTCTAGGCTGTTTGAGCTTTAATTTTTAGGTCAAAAGAACACCCTTTTGTGACTCTTGTAAGATGAGAAAATTGCATAGAATGCCTTTTGTAAAGCACGACATCTCTGTAAAGAATACTCTTAAAATAATATACTCAAACATTTGGGGTCCTTCGCCTTACATTTCTACTGATAAATGTAAATATTACATTGTTTTCATTGATGCCTACACAAGGATTACATAGTTTTATTCTCTTAAGTTGAAGTCTCAAGCATTGCAGACTTTTATTGAATTCAAGAAGCTTGTTGAACTACAATATTCAATAGGAAAATAAAAGCTTTACATACTGATATAGGCGGAGAGTAAGTAGTTATTTTACCTTACTCGAAAAGTCAAGGCATTCAAGCTAGATTTTCATGCCCCTACACACATCAATAGAATGGTGTGTCTGAAAGGAAGCATCGACAAATTGTGGAGACCGGATTAACTTATTGGCACATGCTAAAATGCCATTAAAGTTCTGGTCTAAAGCCTTCTCCACACAAGTCTTTTTGATCTGCCCTCACCAATCCTTGGAATGGTTTCTCCTTTTGAAAAGTTATTTCATAAGAAACCTACCTATCCTTACATCAAGACCTTTGGATGCAATTGTTTTCCATACTTGAGGTCCTATTCTCAACATAAACTTGATTTTCATACAGCTAAGAGTGTATTTGTGGGGTGCAGTCCTCTCCATAAAGGATATAAATGTTTGCACACCTCTGGAAAGTTTTAAATCTCCAGGCATGCTGAGTTTAATGAATTTGAGTTTCCTTATGATCAGTTGTTTTTTCAGCGTACGAACACTCAAATTATGGTCTTGAATCTGTTCCCTCTAGTCAAGTCCAAGATACTGCCTCACCTAGACTAATTGTTGATCTCTCGACTCCTGGTACTTTCAAGCCTTCAAATCTACATTTGTCTCAAGGCATTTCTGGCACTGGTTCGAAGTCAGTTCATTCTATGTTAACCAGGTCCAAAACTGCTGCTTTGCCTTCTAAAACTTCTAGGTATGCATACACAGCTTCATGTTCATCTAAACCAACCTCTGTTAAGGAAGCTCTTGAGGATCCAAAATGGTTAAAGGCCCTGAAAGAAGAATACAATGCACTACAGCTCAAGACCCTTGTTCCTTTTCTCAGGATATGAATGTTCTTGGCAACAAATGGATGTTTAGAACCAAGTACAATCCTGATGGGAATATTCTAAAGCACAAGGCAAGGTTGGCGGCCAAGGGGTTGTAGAGAAAAACAACAATTGTTTTGATAAAATTAAAATATGCGGAATATGGAGTTTCATAACTTTTATAAAACTCATGAACTCATAATTCATAAAACAATGAAATAAAATAATAAAACCAAATAAAGATCGAATCTTTCACCTTTTGTATTGATTTCTGTGGATTGTTCATCACCCTACCTTCTTTGATATATCTTTATACCAAAAAACAGGTAAGTTGACATAATTATATAGAACTATGCTCATTTGAGCACAATTATATAGAACTACGTTCACTTACTTTTGATTTCTTTTTTAAAAAGAAAATCAAATAAATGTTTATAAAAAGTAAGTGTTTGGTTTTAGTTATATAAAGAAGAAAATCGCAAATTCTTCTTCTCTGTATTTGTTGTAGAAAATTTAAAAAAACAAAAAAAAAAATCTTCTTTCCGTTTCTCAAACATACATACAACAAAACCAAAACCCTTATGAAAAGAAAACTAATTATTTTCCTTTTATAGGCAACTATTAGGGTTTTCCTTCATTCAAAATTAACATTGAACCCCTTAATAATTAAAATTAAATTTTTACCCCATATAACATAATTAATTGAAAATTAATTCATGTTATATTCTAAAATATCAAACTCATGATCTCTTAGAAATTAATTCATAATTAATTTAAACTAGAGTCACAATTAAGAATTGAATTCAAAACCTCTTATAAAATTAATTAAATAATTATTCATTCATAATCAATAATTATCTAATTAATAATTAAATAATTTGAATAATCAATATTATTCAAATACTAAGTGAACACAAATTTTGCTAATTATGCAACACCTGTAATTGAGTGGTCCAATTACAACATTCTATATATATGTTTCTTATAGTGAAATGAGCTATTAAGGGGATCTGATGAACCTAAAATTTTGAGCTCTAATAATATCGAAATTATTAATTAAACATTTTAATTAAATAATTCATTATTATTAATCTTAGAGTTACTCCACTAAAAACTTAACATTGTACTCTCAAAACTGCAAATATTTTTATACAATCTAAAATTTTTAGTGTCCATTGATTTAATCATTACATATAATTTGACCTTCCACAAATAGTTCATAATTAGAGCTAGGTCAAAATATCCGTTTTACTCATCTAATTATTTCTTGATCCTTAAGTACTATTGATTCTCTAATGAATAATATATTCATAACAACTTATAAATTTATCTTTGTTTATATATAAATAGAAAATTGAGCGTTCTTATCGTTCAAGATCTGAATCAACCTTTAAGGAAATTACTTCTCTACTTCTAGCAAGAATGAGTGGATTCCACTATTGTATAGAATGTTTCTAGTTATTTACCAAATCATATCCCTAAAATATGAAGTTATTGATTGGATCTGCACTGATCTTACCCATGTAAATCAAAGGATACAACTTAACAAACAGAAGTCTATAATACACTCAGAATTAAGATTAAATCATATATGATCATTTGGTCGATAAAGATGAATATCTAAGTTTAATAGATATTAGTCAGAGACTCATGTTTATCGTGGAGCGGTCCTATATAATTTTAATTACATAAGGTGTCTCCATTTCTATATCACCACATGAACAGTCTCAGATAAAATCGTCGTACCAAATACGAAATAAACCGTAGTTGTAGATTTACTACAAACGAAGTACCCAACTTCATTGCTTTCTATAAACTCTTTAGATTACTGATCTCAAACTAAATTCACTGATATATAATAAATATATACTTAGTTTAATATTACATCAGTAATAAAAAACGTTTTATGATATTCGTATGAAGCAAATATTTAGCAAATGTGCATAAATTGAATAAAAAAATATACTTTATTTATTATTTATTTAAATATTTACAAATTATAAACTCTTATAGCCTAAACCCTAATAGAGGTTTCATTTCAAACTCACAGCCTTATTTCGTTTTTTTTTTATATATCTACAGTCCAGTGATAGAGGCATCAACTATAAGGGCCATTTTTACTCTTGTTGTCTCTCGAGGTTGGGACATCCAACAAATAGATGTGAACAACGCTTTCTTGAATGGAGATCTTCTAGAGCAGGTTTTTATGGTTCAACCTAAAGGATTTGAGAATGTTAACAAGCCTAATATTGTTTGCAAGTTTAATCATTTAAATTTAATTATTTATTATTTTCTAATTTTTAATTTAATTTCAATAATTTAAAGTTGTAGTTTTTTTATTTTTAATTTTTAATAATTTTAATTTTTTTAATACATTAAAGTAAGGGCAATTTCATCTTCTCAATGTTTTCTAATAAAACCGCTTACCTTTTGCATGGAAGCCACTTTTAGACTAACTTATGGGTTTTTTTTATAAACATTCCAAAAGGTGGTGTTTTCTGAAAATATTTTCATTTTTAGAGAGTTTTTCAGATTTTTTCCATTATTTAAAATAGGCAATAAACCTAACCATCTTACCATATATCCTTTAGGTGTAAATAACATTTCCTTGTATTGTCATAATTTTGTTTCTAAGAAAATCTATTCAAACATAAAATTAATAATGACCTTTAACTCAAAGAGGGCTACTAACAACCATTTTAATTCCATCAATCCTTTCTAACATACTACTTAAATTTTCTTATATGTAAACCACTGAATTGCATCAATCCTTTTTTTTTTTTTCTAATTTTTTTTAATTTAATGAACATCTAGGTTCAACCCAGATCTTCCACTTCTTTTTTTAATATTTTTATTTAATGTTTTTTTTATTATAATTGTTTTTAATTCTTAAATACTAATTAATTTAATTTAATTAATTCAATTTGTTGATTTTTGTGTATAGTGAATTGTGATGATGACGATTTAGTGTTTGGCGGTGTAGGCGATGGGTGTTGAACACTTATGACAGGAGATGATGAACGCAATGTGGTGTTGGTTTGTTGGTTTGGAGGTGGTATGAACTATGATGAACACTAAATAATTTATTTTCTTATTTTCAATTTTTATGTTCTTTTTTTATAAAAAAGTGGAGATCACAAATGAGATCTCCACATCCATTTTTTTAATTTTCATTTTTTTAACTATTAAATATTAATTAATTTAATTAAATGAATTTTTAATTTATTATATTTATTTGTTGTAGTTATTATTAGTCATTCTTATTATTATTATTTGAACTAATTAAATTTAATTATTTATTAGTTTCTAATTTTTTTATTTAATTTTAATTATTTAAAGTAGTAATGTTTTAATTTGTGATTTTTAATCTTTTTTAATTTTTTAATTTTTTAATACAATAGAGTAAGGGCAATTTTGTCTCCTCTAGGTTTTCCGACAAAACCGTTTAGCTTTTGAATGGAAATCACTTTTGGGCTAACGTGTGGGATTTTTTTGATAAACTTTCCAAAAGGTGGTTTTTTCTACAAAATTTTTTATTTTCTAGGCGTTTTTCAAATTTTTTTCATTGTTTAAAATAGGCAATAAACCCAACTATCTTACTAGATATCCCTTAGGTGTAAATAACAATCCCTTGTATTGTCATAGTTTGGTATCTAAGAAAGTATATTCCAACATAAAATTATAAGTAAAGACCCTTAAAATTTCCTTCTATTGTCATAATTTGGTATCTAAGAAAATCTATTCAAACATAAAATTAATAAAGACTATTAAAATTTCCTTGTATTGTCATAATTTGTTATCTAAGAAAATCTATTTAAACATAAAATTAGGAAAGAAAATTAGTACAGACTTTTAACATTTCCTTATATTTTCATACTTTGGTATCTACGAAAATCTATTCAAACATAAAATTACCTAATTAAGAGCCATTTTAATTGCATCAATCCTTCCACACATACCACTTAAATTTCCTTATATATATACCACCATGCACGAAGTTTACAAACTGAACAAAAAAAAAATGGTTAACCCTTCAATTTCTCTCTCTTTTTTATTTGTTTATGCTCTCTTTCTAGGCCACCAAGTGCTAGAACTTGAAGCTTCACACCACATATTTGCAAGATATCAAACTACTCCCAAAGTTCTGTATAAATCGCTTGTAAATCAACCTTATAGAACTGGGTACCATTTTCAGCCTCCCAAGAATTGGATCAATGGTATTTGCACGCTTTTTTTTTTTTCTGTTTTGGAGATATTCTTGAGTATTTTATATTGTTTTTTTCCTAACATAGTTGTTTTGGTTTTTCCTTGTTTTTGTGTTCTGGATGCTTTATGACTGATGGCTTGGATAAACTAGTGTATTTTCATGTACAGATCCCAATGGTTAGTATATTCTTTTCTACTGTTGGTTTAGTCGTCTAATTTTCTAAATTATTTTTCTGGAAAATCCTAAAAATCACCTAACTTTTGACATATTGCCCATTTTCTCACAGTAGATTCGTTTTTATCCAAAATGTCCCATGCTGTCATTTTGTTAACAAAAAAGTGGATTTGATAAGTGCATAGTGTAAAAAGACCTAATTGCCGCTAGATATGATATTTTATAAAATAAAAATACACTCAATAAAAAAAAAAAATGGAGATCCAAATTGGATCCCCGCAGCCATGAACTCCATCATCATCATCTTTAATCTCCCACATTTCTGGATTCCCCTCTCTCTCTCTCTCCCTCTTTCTTCTCTCTCCCCATTTCTAGGTTTCTAACTATCTAAAAACTTAGATTTCTCATCATCAATCTCTCACAAATCATCACCAAATACCATAGAACCAAAAACCCAATAAAAAAAAACAAAAAACAAAAAACAAAAAACCATTGTTTCCAGTGGTCTTTATCGTGGAGACCTAGTTCCATTGGAGACCCTTGGATCTCCACAGTGGAGACCATTCTAACTAGGTCTCCATCTCTTAGAGACCCAGTTTGGGTCTCCATCGAGGAGATCCAAAAGTCTCCACCATTGGAGACCACTATGGGTCTCCAACGGTGGAGACCACCACCACACTAAACCTAGTATACTGCCACAGTCAATCTCATTATGCTCAAATGAACCCATCTTCATCACCAACCGATGATGGAGACCAAAGGAGATGAATCGACCGCCGTAGAGGAGGGAGGGAGGGAGGGAGGGAGGGAGAGAGAGAGAGAGAGGGGTCGATCCGCATAAAGGAGAGAGAAAGCAAGCAATAGAGAGAGAGAGGGGTAAATGATAGAAATTTTTTTTTATTCAATATTTTTTATTATTTTTTTTAATTTTTCAATATCTTTATTTTTATATTTTTATATTTAAAATTATTTATTTTTATATTTTATATTTTAATTAATATTATTTTAATTAATTTTCTTCGTATTTTCTTTTTTACCCTTGGAGTCAAACAGTCAACTATGTCAATATAACAGAATCTATGACCATCAGAGGCATTATCATCATTTCATACATCTTTAGGGGGTATTTTAGGTGTTTAATTTAACATCAAACGGTATTTCGGATAAAAACGAAACTATGTGGTAGAAAATGGATAATATACCAAAAGTCAGGGCTTTTTAATATTTTCCCTTATTTTTATTATGCAATGTGTTTTCCCAAAACACTCATAAAGGAATTTCAACATTCAATTTTAAAACAATAGGGAAAAATAATTACAAACTCCCAAATCTTAAAAGTAGAAATACCCGATACTTGTATTCATATCTTTAAAAAAAAAAAAAAAAAAATTATAGTTAATATCCAATTTCCAAGACATAATAACATGTATTAGCACATGTCAATAGAACTCTATTTTCTCAGTTTTGATTCAGACATAAATAAATGATGACCAAAACTTTAACAACTGTTAAGTATTAATAACACATGTACAATGCAGGACCTATGGTTTACAAGAGAATTTATCACTTGTTCTACCAATACAATCCAAAAGGTGCAATGTGGGGCAACATTGTGTGGGCTCACTCAACGTCAACGGATCTCGTAAACTGGATGCCACGAAGGCAGGCAATCTTCCCGTCACAGCAGCAGGCCGACATCAAGGGTTGTCGGTCAGGCTCTGCCACCATCCTCCCTGGAGGCAAACCAGTGATATTGTACACTGGAGTTGACCGTCAAGAAAAACAAGTCCAAAACTTGGCCAGCCCCAGAAATCTATCTGACCCTTACCTTACAGAATGGATCAAGTACCCTAAAAATCCAGTGATGAAAGCAACTCCAACCAACAAAATCAATGGAAGTGCATTTAGGGACCCAACCACTGCTTGGCAAGGCCCTGATAAGGTGTGGAGAGTGTTGATTGGAAGCAGAGTTAATCAATTGGGGCTGGCAATTCTGTACAAGAGCATAGATTTTGAGCACTGGAATCTTGCAGAGAAACCTTTTCACTCTGCTGAGGGCACAGGAATATGGGAGTGCCCTGATTTTTTTCCGGTTAAAACTAACGGAAAGGAGGGCCTCGATACGTCTGCTAGAGGGAAAAATGTTAAGTATGTGCTGAAGAACAGCCTGGATGACACTAAGCATGATTACTACACAATTGGAACATATGATTCTGTGAATGACAAGTATATTCCTGATAAGGGTATGATTGATGGTGATTCAGGATTGAGATATGATTATGGTAAGTTCTATGCTTCCAAGACATTTTTTGATAGTGAGAAGCGGAGGAGGGTTCTGTGGGGGTGGATTAATGAATCATCTAGTATGGAAGCTGATGTTCAGAAGGGTTGGGCTGGAATTATGGTAACTTTTGGATTTTACTTAACTTTGATGAAGTTAATTAGTCATTATAGATATCAGGATGTTAAAATTTAGTTGTAGGATGCGTTCAATGATTGGAAATTTCAATTCTCCATGAATATTGAAATTTGTTTATTTAGAACTAAGATTATATAGAACTACATTAAAGTTTTTTTTTTTTTTTTAATGTAGAACTACTTTAATGTTAAGGCTGATAAAGTTTTCTTGAATTAATTAATTTTCTAGGCAATTCCAAGGCATATATGGCTAGATAAATCTCAAAAACAATTGATCCAATGGCCTATTCAAGAAATTGAAAAGCTTCATGGAAACCAAGTAAAATGGCCAAGTAAAATCCTTGAAGGAGCGTCAAAGCTTGAGGTTGTTGGTGTCACAGCTGGACAGGTAAAGTTCTGTTCATATATAACTGACGAAGTATATAATGTGTTTTTCTTTTTTTTTTTTTGCATGTGTCCTTTTTTGCACTTACCTATGTATGAGTTCAAGTAACTAACTTTTTAATATGTTTAGTTGATCGAGAAATCTTGTATGATGTCTACCAATAAAATCGGCCTTTGCCTCATATCACTAAACAAGCACTTCTCCTAAAATTGTTTTTGGTATAACAGTAACTGTGACATGATTGATTCGAAACTGAAGACAAATAGAAATTATATTGTTTCTCTCGGTTAGTTAATTCTTTTTGTTTGACAGGCTGATATTGAGGTTGGATTTGAGATAATAGATTTGAAGAATGTAGAAGTGCTTGAAGAAAAGCAGTACAACCCACAATTGCTTTGTAGCAACAACAGTGCTTCAGATAAAGGTGAACTGGGTCCTTTTGGCTTCCTAACTTTTGCTTCAAACGACTTGAGAGAATATACAGCAGTTTTCTATAGAATCTACAAACACCAGAACGAACACAAGGTGCTTATGTGCAGTGACCAAAGCAGGTTAATTTTTGCCTCTCATTTTTCTCTCCTTTTCTACATTTTTGGTATTTTAACGTTATATAGACAATGATAGATCGATTTCTTTCAACTGCACGAATGTCATCCAATGACTCCTAGATGGTCTACCTGAAATGACTTGGAACTTCATTTCTAAGAGTTTATTTTATGCTTTGTGTGGCAGATCTTCCTTGAATACACATAATGATAACACCACTTATGGAGCATTTGTAGATGTGGACCCGGCAAATGAGCAACTGTCATTGAGGAGCTTGGTGAGTTTCTATTTTTTGGTATTTAAATTGAAATATACCATAAAATTTCAGGTCAAAATTCAGGTTTTTTGTGATCATATAAGTTGACGATCATTAAATATGTCCTGTAAACTCCTTCTGTTTGTGGGAATTTTTCCTAGTGATCAAACGTTTTCCCACCGAATAGTTCAAAAAATGTGTTTTAAAATCTTGTTTTCAATTTTTTTCTTTTTCTATTTAATATGAGAGTTTTGTAAATAAGTTTTTTCAGAACTTTTTTATAACAATTTAAAAATAAAAATAAAAAAAATAAATAATAAAACTAGAAAGTTGGTTTAAGTTTTATAGTACTCATTTAAAAAAAAAAATGAAAAATTTTATTAATCTCTTTTGAGATTTAATATAAGAAATTTCTTTGAAACTTTGTTATACAAACTTTTCAACTGTGTTACTAGATTTTTGTTTAATTTCCGACTATTAATCATTAGAAGTGAAGACATATGTCCATCTACTAAAGAATGAATATTATAATATTCAATAATTTTGTCTTTCAAAATACCATATGAATAAAAAAAAAAAAAAGCTATAAACTTTGTTTTTTGTCCTTTACAGATTGATCGGTCAATAGTGGAGAGTTTTGGTGGAAAAGGCAAAGTTGTGATCACATCTAGGGTTTATCCCACTTTGGCTATTGAAAATAAAATCAAATTGTTTGTTTTCAACAATGGAACTTCTAAGATCAGAATCAGTTACTTGAATGCTTGGAGCATGAACAAAGCCCAAATCAATTGAGTAATGGCAGACCCAAAAAGTTTGTTCGGGGGGAGGGGGGAGGGCACATGAAGAAAATGATAAAAACATTGAAAATTAAGAATGTATTAAATAAATAATGTTTTTGCATTGAAAATTTATTAATACTCAAGTTGATATAATTTCGTATTATTCATTTAAAATTTATTAATTTAAATATGACACAAAGTATATGTATGCATTAGAAAACATAATTTCAATCTAATTTTACAACCAAAAAAAAGAATTGTATTTATAATGAACAACAATAAATTTATACTGTGAGAATCGATTGATACATATTATTAGTCATATTATGAATTTTTTAAACTTATAATTTTTATTGATTCTAAATAAAGTAAACAAAAAGTAAATATATAAATTATATTTAAAAAAAAAAAAAAAAGAATCATAACAAAATATGGACAATTTTAATGCAATAACTGATGGGTATTCTCTTAAGTCGTTTGAAGCAAAAGTTAGGAAGCCAAATGGACCCACATCACCTTTCTCTTAAGCACTTTTTTTGCTACAAAGCAGTTGCGGATTGTACTGATTTTCTTTAAGCACTCCTACTTTCATCAAGTCTCTTGCTTCAAAGCATCAGCTTGTCAAACAAAGAGAATTAACTAACCAAGAGAATGTCAAAATGTTTTTTTCATCTCCTATTTCGAATTATGTCAAAGTTACCACTAAACCAAAGAACAATTTTAGCAGACATGGTTGTTTAGTGAATTTATGCGAAGCTTTGATTGGTTGTGAATATATAAGATTTCTCAGTCGATTTGACACATGAATACACAATCCAATGACTACAATACTTGAAATCTCTTGGAACTTCATTTCTGAAAATTTATTTTTATGTTCTTTTTTTTTCAAAAGAGAGGATTTATTTTATGTTTTTTTTTTTTTAAAATGCAATACGGTTTCCAGATTGTTTGTTGTTGTTGTTGTTGTGGCGTTTGTTGATGAAAATTGTAGAAGAAGAACATTGTTCTTCAATGTTCTTCATTGAAGAAGAACATTATTTTTTCATTATTTTTTTATTAATCTAGGTTTGGAGCTAGAAATAAACCTAGAAACATCTAGGTTTCAATTTAATTATTTTTTTATTTTTCATTTTGATTTTTTATTTTATCATATTTTAATAATTTATAATATTATTATATTACATATTTTTAGGGTTAATTTGTCTTTTTGTTAATTTTGAGGGGCAATATCATCTTTTCACACGTCGTCACTGTCAGAATCAACTTTTCATTAACAGAGTTAACAGAATGAGGAAAATGGGAAAAGTCCAAACTACAATGGGTAATTAGCGTTTAAATCAAACAACAGTGGATATTAGAATTATCTCTAAAATTAATGATGACACCACTTACAGAGCATTTGTGGGTGTTGACCTAGCTCATGAGCAACTGTCGCTGAAGAGTTTGGTGAGTTTCTATTTATAGATATTTAAATTAAAATGTATCATAAAATTTCAGATAAAATTTCAAGCTCTTTTTTAATCATAAGTTGTTGACCAAGTTTTTACCCACCAAAAAAGTTGAAGAAATGTGTTGCAAAATCTTGTTTTCAAGTGTTTTCCAAAAATAAATAAATCTTGTTTTTCAATGTTTTTTATGTTATAATACATCACTCCTTAACACAAGTGATTGTGCATCTTCCCATCTTTCAAATAGTTAGGAGTTTAATTCTAACCAAACGTTTATATATATAGTTTTATTCCCTAATTATGAAAGTAATTATCTTCAAATCATGGGAATATATCACGATGCATCAATAGTATTTGATGTCATCTTGACAAACCTCTAACCTATACAATATTAGTTTTCAAAAAAAAAAAAAATTATATGCCAGTTCTAATTTTCTAATTATTTTATATATATATATAGTATTTTTATAATTAAGACGTTCTAACTTTAAAGAGTTAAGACGAACTAATTAATCAAATTTATCCATTCCATTTAAATTAAATAGGAGAGAAAATTTGTTTTAGAAAAAAGAATGTAATGGATAAATTTGATTGGTTCATCCTAACTTTAAATTTGGACATGTAATTTTTTTCAATCTTGATCTTCAATTTAACACTTACTAATAAATTAGTACCTTTTTTTTTATATAATTTTTACTTTACAGATTGATTGGTCAATGGTAGAGAGCTTTGGTGAAGGCGGCAAAGTTGTGACCACATCTAGGGTTTATCCCACTTGGCCATTGATAACCAAATCAAATTATCTGTTTTCAACAATGGAACTGCTAAGGTCAAAATGAGTTACTTGAATGCTTGGAGCATGAACAAAGCTCAAATCAATAAATCAAAAAGAAAATTAACGAAGGAATTTGAAGAAGCTCCTTAAATATCACAACATGGTTTATAACCACTACATGTATAGAACTAAATCATTATAATTAAGCTTTATAGAAAGATAATATAAAAACAGTATAATATAGTAGAATAATTATTTGCACTGTTGATGTATATATAGTTATAAAGTTTGATTAGTAGACTGAGACAATAATTATATAAAGTGGCTAATATATTCAATAACTAATACCATACAAGATAGTTACAAGATAAGATTTATAATATCGAGAGATATCTCTTAGTAAATGGAGACTGAGTTACCACGCGATATTAATGTAAACTAAAAAAGTGAACTCATTGACAACACCAAGTGGGCTCCCAATTGTGGCCCAAGCCCAATATAAAGAAACAAACAAACACAAGCTCAGTTTCCAGCTTTTGTTGACTTTGGCACTCTGCACAAGAGACTCACACAAAATACGCACCGCAAAGAAAATTCAGAACCGGTATAGAGTCAGTCTTGAGAGACTGTCTCCCTCGCTTAGTCACTCTTTTGATCTCACCACTTTTTAGTTTCACTCTCATTTTTTTGTGTCTCTTTCATACACAAAATCGAAAACAACAATCAAATGTTGTAGAATTCCAACAACGGCGACCAGCAACAACGGTAGATTGGTAGGCAATGAAGGTAAATGGGTTAGGGTTTGAAAAGAATGGTGAGTTGGGTTTGATGTTTGAGAGGAGGTGTCTACTGGTCTGGTCTGCTTCACAAATTGTAAAGCGGTTTTTTTTTTTTTTTTACACCATAGACACCAGGACAAACGTCATCCTCAAAATGACAATGTTTTGGGTAAGTTTTAAAAATTTTAAAACTAACCCAAAAAGGCATTGTTTTGGTGTCTCTGTAAAAAAAAAAAAAAAAAAAGAAGAGGAAAGAAAGAAAAAAACAAAAAAAAAGGGCTTCGTGTGTCCAATCGTGGAGCTCCAAGTTGTTAGAACCCTCAATTTTGGAGTTCTCACTTGGACGGTAATCTGTCGACCGATTTCTCAACGAGTAGTTGGTCCTACTCGTCAAGTTTTAAAACACTGGTAATAAAAGTTTCTTCCTTTGGTCTTGTATTGTGCACCAATTGTACCTTCGATTCTTTATAGTATTTGTTCACTATTTGAGGGTGTAAGTATGAGAGGCAAATCATGAGCTAACCTCATATAATGTTTTGACTATAATTAATTAAGTTTTTTTTACAAGTCTTGAATCGAGTGAAAATCGATAGAAAGTTGTTAAAGTCATTTGCAGATTCAATTTTTAAGTTGATGTAGTCTAAACAAAAATAAGCCTAGATGTATAGTATATATAATTATTAACCAATTATAGTTTAGCAGAATTAATGTTCTATTATTTTAATCAAGAAACAGATTTCGGATATGATTTATGGTACTTCCATATATGACAATTTCTTCTCCTTTATTTTCTCCCTCTATTTTCTCATTTTATACATATAAATTTAAAATTTACAAAAGAAACATACATCTAAAACTCTTAATTTTAGGACTCATTTGGAGTGGAAGTTTTGATTGGATTAAATTGTAAACCAACTAATTTTTTTACTTTGGAATATTAACTTTAATATTATTTCTAAGTCAACGAAACTAATAATAGTAATAAAACCACGGAACGCATAAAACAAAAGTAGCGAGGGAAGGCACGTAGCCAATGAGAAAAAAGTGGATAAAGTAGTTGAAAAACCTCTGTAGCATACTTGGTGAAACCCACACTTTCGAGGTGGGTGTCTTTTATCCACCTTTTGTTGTTGGATACAAATCACTGGAGTATATCAAGTTCCAAAAAAAAAAAAAAAAAAATCACTAGAGTGTATCCACATTTCACAATGTCTAATGCAATCATTCATCAAGCACCTATTTATAAACCTAATCCTCTTGTATATATGTTAAGTACAGCCTCACAACCGGCCAACTATACAAGAACAAGGTGTGTTTGTTACATTACATATAACTTATTTGGTATTGGACAAATTCCAATCTCATCCTGTATTCGTTGGTTGCTTTGGATTGGATTCTCCAATCTTATGCAACTAATTCATCCCACGTTGGTGGATTAAATTTGACCCACATCTTTTATTTTTTTTCCTATACCTTTCTCTCATTCTTTCTATGTTCTTTCTTTTTTAAATTATGTATATGAAACATTAAATTTTCTTTTTTTAAAATTTATTTATATATTCTATAAAAATATTTGAAAAGTGATATTTTTCAGTAATAACTACGAAATTAATATTATTTTTAAAAAATTTTAATTTTAAATTGTTAGATTTATATTTCAAAAAAAATAATTTATATATTTTATTTTATTAAAAACTAAGGTAAATGTTTTTTAAACAAATTTAATATGATTTGTAATATTAAATTATTTTTTTCCCTTGGAATGGATTTAAATAGTTTTATTTTACTAAAGAAAATCACATATAATTAATTTTACACCAAATGAAAAACAATACTATTTTCTAACCAATTCGACACTACATCATAACACATCACAGTTTTAATACAATCTAATTCCATCAAAATATTCAATTCAATTCCACATCAAACGGGGCCTAATTTATTTAGTGTAGTTGGGATTGGTAATATTGTTTCTGGTTTGGTAGGATTGGACCAAAAATATATATATTTTGTGTTTAATACAATATGACATTAGTTAGGATAGAATTATATTATGTTAATTTTAAAATAAAATAAAATTATTTTAAATCAATTCCAAAAAATTAATTATATTTTAAATAAAAAATGTCAAAAATTTCAAATTAAATTGTTCAGAAAATAGAACATTTTAATTATTTGTGAAAATAATAAAACTAGTTATATTTATTTTAAAATATATATATATATATTTTTAATTAAAATTTATAATATAAATATTAAAAATATCTTTGCACATTATGTTAAAGTAATTGTAAATATACTAAATAGATAAATATATTAATGATTTATTAATGATTTAACTAAACAAATTTTAAAAAAAATTATTGGAAGGAAAACAATGGGACTCCCTTACCCTCTATGGTGTGGGATTAGATGCGAAGGCAAGCATCAGATTAGGCCAAAATTAGTCTAATCCTAATCCAATTAGATATTGTAGACACTATCTTAGTGTGTGGGCAGGAGGACTCACTTTTGAGTCACTCAAAGGCTTTCATTTTTAATTTTTTTCTCCCCAAATTTCTCCATTAAACTAAAATTAATCCAATCCTACTCTAATTAAATATCGTAGTCACTATCTTAATGTGAAAAAAAATCTTTCATGAAATTGTCTTATAATTAATGTATTAAAACAAATTAATAAAAATGTTATGAGAAAAAGAATAAATCAATTAAAAAAAAATAAGAGAAAATGAAATAAAACGACTTCATTGGTCATTCTCAATGTCACCATATGGATCGGAAGGTGGTCCTGTAAAAGATTCTCTCCTTAACGTGTGAACAAAAGGATGCACTTTCGAGTCACTCAAAGACTTCCCTTTTTATCTCTCTAAATTTTTCGCTGCCGACAGCTTTAAATCACCTCATGAACAAGCACTAGCACTCACTATCATCAAAACTTGCACTCTATTTGTTGTTTGATTTTCTTCACTATGTCCCACTGCAAGCGAGAGGGTGCCCACACAACACATATAGTTATGGTATATGTGGACTCGTTAAGTTTTTAAATGTTTTCAGAGGCTTAGCATTTGTCTACCTGATCTAACAAAATGAAATACAGCACGCACAATTCATGCAGTAATTTTAGAGCCACCCAATAAATTCTCCTCACACTCAATGATTTTCTACACCCATGCCACTTTACAAGTTAATCATTTACTCCTATAAAATACAAAACTTGTTATAAATATATGTATGAAAACAAGAGCAAATCTTGTTAGATGTAATTCATATCTTCCTTATATGATAAATAATCAAGAGAAAAAAAATTGAAAATTAATTAATGGTTCAATAACTTCTAATGATTATAATATAATTTTGAGTTAGGAAAAATGATTTGAATATCATTTCATTAAATAAAAAAAAATTATCCAAATGATTTTGATGAAATTTTTTACAATCAGCATGAATAAGTTTAATAGTACTTATATCTGCCAAAAGATTTTTTTTTTTTTAAATTCATAAACTATTTTTTTCGATAATTTATTTGTTTTTAAAATTTCTTGTATACTTTAAGATGTACATAAAAAAAAATCTCATTAAAATTATTCAAATAATTTCTTTTAATGAATTTATATTCAAATAATTTATCATAACTCAAAATTATATCATAACATCGAAAACTATTATTAAACCACATATTAATTTTCTATATTTTTGTGTTTGGTTATGTGTCATACATATAAGAAAATTACAAATCGTATATAGAAAAATTTGTCCTTATTTTCACACTAAAATGCCTAATATTACTTAATGCTTAATATTACTTATGATAAGCTTTAGTATTTTATAAAGAGCAAATGACTGATTTAAAATTTATAAAATGGATGTAGAAAGTAATGAGCAAGAATTCTCTATCATCTTTTTTTTTTTTTTTTAAACTTCTGATAATCTATTGATATATCAACATAAAAAATAATAGATGATCAAAATCGTTATATCTTTTTCTCTCTTTTATATCATTAAAATTTAAACTTTTCTTTTAAAAAAGTTAGCATCATATCAACATTGACAAATAATCCTTACTCTGAAAGTAATTAGGTGTGTGGAGAATTTTTTTTTCTTTTGGGTAGCTCTACCTTTTATTACATTGAAAGAGAATTAAAAATTCCAACCACATAATTAAAACAAAAGATGTGCACTATTCAACTAAAGATGAATATGATTAAATGTATCTCCAATATAATTATCTATTTAGGTTAAATTTCTTATAACATAATATGGATAGATAATGAGATCAAAAAATCATCTTCAATGCAATTATTTGACCCAAATATGGAGCTAATGTGGTAAAAAAAATTATAGAATGTGGAAATAAGTTTCTTAATTGAGAAACTCTCTTAAAGTATCTCTAATGCTATTCCCATTTTTTTAGTTTCTATGTGACACATTAACAACTTTTTTTGAATATGGATCCTCTTTGGTACAAAAAATATAGAAATGCATATTCTCTTCTTCAGTGAAATTATTTAAATATACTATTAAAAGAAGAAACAATGAGATAAATCTTTCTATTTTTAATGGATTAAAAAGGGTAAAAAATCCTAACTAGCATTTCCAAGAAGTTTCTCAATGGAGAAAAAAATAAAATGATGCCTGTATATTGTCACAATCGCTTAATTTTCCATGAAAAAAACAAAACAACTTGACTTCAGATTTCAAAGTCTTTGTTTCATCTTTTCTCACGCTCAAAGCGTTGACCAACATTTTTGATGTAATGTTTATTTGTTTTCATCAGTTAATATGGATTGTCTCTACCTAGTTCCACACTGCAGAGGATTATGTGGTTCACAGTTCAACATCAAATGGCCAGCGTTTTACATCAATTATTAAAATCTATCACTTCAAAATTCTGTCGTTATCGGTTTGGGCAGGAGTGTAGTGGCAAACAGCCGCCTGCTCATGACCTTTTCAAGTCACAAGTTCTACACCACCTTCCCTATCTACTGTAGATTATCCCTCGCTCGATGTGAATTGTTTTCTTCCATTTTTTGGGAGGTATTTTTTAGATGATGCCATAAAAATATTATTCTATTTAGTTTCGATTCTCCCCTGAAGTAGTATCAATATTCAAAATAATAATTATTAAATAATATCGTTGCTGGCATCATACTAAAATTTCATTTGAATAAGAAAGAAGGACCGTATGATATTCTTCAGCAACACGTACACACCTCAATTTCTTGTCCTCTGTTCTCTCTCTGTTTCTCCCTTCCACTTCTCACCAGCAGCCTTTTCCTTTTCTTCTACATATTATCTTTCTCAGCAAGAGTGTTTGTTTTATCATCAAAAACTCTTCTAATTAAGCAAAATTTCCATTATATTCAAAACCCTTCTCTTTCAGTTCTTCTTGGTTGAAATCTAATAAGAACCAGAAAAATGTGTAACTTATTCACAATAACATTGGAGCTTGGTTCCATTTTCACTGCTTGTACAGAATGCATGGTTGGAAAAGCATCATATGTACATGATCTCAGAGATAACCTTGAGGCGTTGCAGAAGAAATTGGAGGAGTTGAGTCAAGCCAAAAATGATGTGAAGAGGAGATTCGACGTTGCAGAACAAAAACCAATGAGGCAGCGCCTGAACCAAGTGCAGCTGTGGCTTACAAGGGTTCAAGAAGTGGAAACTCAAGCTGATCAACTCCTGAAACTTAAGTCTCAAGAAATTGAGAAACTATGTCTTGGAGGCTTCTGTTCAAAGAATCTAAAATCAAGCTACAAGTTTGGGAAAAAGGTAGCTAAGCTCCTAAAAGTGGTGGCAGATTTAAAACGTGAAGGCGAAACTTTCCTTGACGTGGAAGAGAAGCCACCTGCAGATCCAGTTGATGAAAGGCCGAGTGAACCAACAATTGGTCTTGAATCAAAGTTAAAGGAAGTATGGGGCTACATTGGAGAACGACGCGTGAAAATTATAGGCCTATATGGCAAGGGCGGAGTAGGCAAAACAACCGTATTAACCCAAATCAACAACAAGTTTCTCAATTTGCCTAATGACTTTGTTGTGATTTGGGTGCTAGTGTCTAAAGACCTACAACTCGAAAAGATTCAAGAAACTATCGGGAAAAAGATAGGTTTTTCGGATAAGTGGAACGAGAAATCGGTTGAAGAAAAAGCTTTGGATATATTCAAAAACTTGACTAGGAAAAAGTTTGTGTTGTTATTAGATGATATATGGGAGCGAGTTGATTTGATCAAAATCGGTATCCCTCCTCCGAGTCAAGAAAGTGATTTCAAGGTTGTTTTCACAACTCGTTCAATCGAGGTTTGCAGTCACATGGAAGCTCAGAAAAAGATTGAAGTGGAGCGTTTGACGCATTCTGATGCTTGGAAATTGTTTCGGGAGAAGGTTGGGGAAGAGACTCTTAATAGTCATCCTGATATTCCCTCACTAGCTAAAAAGGTGGCCAGAGAGTGTGGAGGACTCCCACTTGCTCTTATTACCATTGGTCGTGCCATGGCCGGAAAGAACCAACCTGAAGAATGGAAATTCGCAATATCAATCTTGAGTATGTCGGCTCATGAATTTCCAGGTATGGAGAATGATGTGTATCGTCTTCTTAAATTCAGTTATGATCGTTTACCTAGCGACATACATAGAGCTTGTTTCTTGTATTGTAGTCTGTTTCCCGAAGACTATCAAATTGTTAAAACAGAGTTGATAGATTGTTGGATTAGTGAGGGATTTTTGAAAAAATACGATGGAATTTTAGCACGAAACTTTGGATACAACATCATTGGATTTCTTCTTCGTGCATGTTTATTAGAAAGAGGTGAAGAAGATCACAGTGTTAAAATGCATGATGTGATTCGTGATATGGCATTATGGATAGCATGTGAAGTTGAGAAGGAAAAGTTTTTCGTTCATTCGGGTGTTGGGTTAAAGAGATCACCAGAGGTTCAAGAACGGGAAAATGTTAAAAGGATGTCGTTAATGAAAAATAAAATTGACAGTCTGCCAGAGAGGCCTCCGAATTGTCCAGAGCTTCTAAGTCTCTTCATTCAAAATAACCCTCTGGGGAAGCTTTCGGACGGATTCTTTCAACACATGTGTCACCTTCAAGTCTTAAACTTGTCCAGAACTCTTCTAGCTGAATTACCTTCAGGAATTTCAAAGTTGGTTGAGTTACGTCATCTCGATCTATCATCAACTAAAATAATCGAGTTGCCAGATGAGTTGAAGGCATTGACAAATCTGAAATGCTTGAATTTGGAGAACACAGAACATCTGTGTAAAATTCCACGGGACGTGATATCTAATCTTTCAATGTTACGAGTGTTGAGAATGTTCAGATGTGGCTATTTCAGCATCAAATCAAAAGACAGCATTCTATTCGATGAAGGTGAGCTTTTTATCGAGGAAGTGGTTTGTTTGAATCATCTAAATGTGTTCAGCGTCAACTTCAAAAATTCCAACGCCCTCCGAAGATATTTGAGCTCCCATGAGCTACTGAACTGTAGAGCAGAATCGGTAAGCCTTCGATTAGTCGACAATTCAAAGTCTCTCAATGTTTCATCATTAAGGGTCCTGAAAGATCTCCAAACCCTCTACATTTCGAGTATGGATTTGGTAGAGTTGGTGATTGATTGCCCCATGGGAGACGTATCTCAATTCGACAGCCTTCACACAGTTCACTTGCACTCCTGCTGGAAACTGAGGGAGGTGACATGGCTTACTTTTGCTCCAAACCTGAAGATTCTAGAGATAACAGTTTGCAATGACATGAAAGAAATAATCGATGTTGGCGTTGTAGTTCCAGAGATGAAAGAAAATCTCCCATTTGCAAGACTCCAACGTCTTAGATTACTACATCTGAGGAAGTTGGAAACCATCTATTGTGCTCCCTTGCCCTTTCCACACCTGAAGGAAATTCACATAATGAGTTGTCCAAATCTGAAGAAGCTGCCACTGGGCTCAAACAGCATGACTGTTAGAGCAGCACTCATAATTACAGGAGACCAACACTGGTGGAACGAGCTGCAGTGGGAGGATCAAGCCACTCGAGATCATTTTCTTCCCTTTTTCAATGCTTTCTCATAAGATTTGCAGATTTTGGTGCCGTGGAGTTCCATTGTTGTTTGAGAATGCATTTTTGGGTGTCTTTCCATTTTATTTTTTTCTGGATTTTTTCCCCTTTTTTTTAGTAAATTTAATTGATACATGGGACCATAGTAAGAAATTTTTGTTAGAGTGGGTTACATAGTATAAACTTTTCTAGACATATCTCAATGGTATGAGGAAATTTCATCTATTGAAAAAAACAAAAATACACCAAGAATCAAACTTGTCTGATAGTTATCTAATTAAATTACCAGTAGGAATTTCTGAGTTGGTTGAGTTACAACTTCTACATTTATCATCAACTAAAGTAATAGAGTTGCCAGAGGAATTGAAGGCCTTTACAAAACTGAAATGTTTCAATTTCGGTTACACATTTGATCTTCGTCAAATTCCACAGCGTGTGATATCTAATCTTTCAATGTTATGAGTAATGAGAATGTACAAAATCTTTGTCCAATGTTACAAGCTTGACTTATTCTAACGCTCGATTAATATTCCATTAGAAAACAAAACAACTTGACTTCAGATTTCAAAGTCTTTGTTACTCTTTTCTCGCCAATTAATTAAAGGTTTGATTTTTCTCATACGAGTTGTCAGTTGTCAGTTGTCAATCCACAATCCTCAAATTTGGACCTTTTCAAATTTCAATGTACTTCTTTTGTTGTAAATTGATTATAAATAACCTGCATATTCTTCTTCTTCGTATTCATAGCCTATCGCACACCATGACCAACTTCTCTGTTACTCTGATTTTGCTATTTTCTCTCTTGCTTAGTCATGGAATTATTGAGCTTGAAGCTTCTACAAATCAACCTTACAGAACTGGTTTTCATTTCCAGCCTGCCAAGAACTGGATGAATGGTATTTCTCTAATATTCCAATCTTCTTGGTTTTTATATCTTAATTTTTTTGTTTTCTACTTGTAACCTTTGACTTTTCCCCTGTTTTTGTCTTTTGGACATGTTGGTATGGGTGCATTTGGACATACAGATCCCAATGGTACTTTTCTGCTCTTTTCAAGCTAGTTCTCACAATCATATCCAAATTATATTAATGTTTGATCAAGCTTAATATATCATTCGGGCATATCCAATAAGTTTGTTATGCATGATGCATCTAATATTCACTAACCATGGCATTATAATCAATTTTACCACAATATTTTATGTCCAAATCTCCTTCTATAATTACAATTTGTATATGTATTTGTTTTCATCTTACCTATAAATTTAAAATGAATTCGGTTTTCTTGCTTGATTTTGAATTTAATTATAGCGATTAATATTATATCTTTCAGGACCCATGCTTTACAAAGGAATTTATCATCTATTCTATCAATACAATCCATATGCTGCAGTGTGGGGCAACATCACATGGGCCCACTCCACATCTACGGATCTCGTTAACTGGACCCCCACAACAGTAGCCCTAGCTCCGTCAGAGCCATTTGATAGCCATGGTTGCTATTCTGGCTCCGCCACCATCCTCCCTGGAGGCAGACCAGCCATCTTCTACACTGGATCAATTGACTCATTTACCTATCAAGTCCAAAACTTGGCCGTGCCCAAAAATTATTCTGACCCTTATCTTAGAGAATGGTTAAAGTACCGATACAATCCCTTAATTTCAGCCACTGGACCAATTGATGCAACCTCATTTAGGGACCCGAGCACCGCCTGGCTAGGCCTTGATAAGAGATGGAGAATGTTAATTGGAAGCATGATTGACAACAAAGGGTTAGCGATTTTGTACACAAGCAAAGATTTTAAGCGTTGGATTAAGGCTGAACAACCATTTCATTCTGATGACAAGACCAAAATGTGGGAGTGCCCGGATTTCTATCCTGTGTCCACCATTAATCAGAACGGTGTCGATACCTCAATTTATGGAGCAAACATTAAGCATGTGCTTAAGACAAGTTTAAATGATCCTCAACGTGATTGTTATATGATTGGGACATATGATATGGGCCAAAATAAGTTTATTCCGGATCCTAAAAGTTCCTTAAGTGGTGACTCAGGATTAAGATATGATTACGGAAAATTTTATGCTTCGAAGAGCTTTTTCGATAGTGCCAAAAACAGGCGGATATTGTGGGCTTGGGTGCAGGAATCATCAAGTGAAGAGGATAATAAAAAGAAGGGCTGGGCTGGATTGCAGGTAAATTAAATATTGATGCACTGTTGTCATTAATCAGTGTTTAAAAAACTTGGTTGCAATTATAAATACCCAATTGTAGATTTGAAGAAATAATAATCTGACAAAAATTTTACACCTAGATTTCTCGGTGCAAAATGATAGTAAAACACAAACAAATGTTACTTGTGAGATTTATATTTCTACCGATTGATTTTGACATCATTGAAATTTGAAGGTCTTATGGAATAATTAATGACTCATGGAAATTATGTCTTTTCTTGGATTTGTTTTCCAGGCAATTCCCAGAAGTCTTTGGCTTGAAAAGTCAGGAAAACAACTAGTGCAATGGCCTGCGGTTGAAATCGAATCATTACGTGTAAACCAAGTAAAACTGCAAAACAGATTCCTGCAGGGACGATCAGGTGCTTGAGGTTTCTGGCATCACAGCTGCTCAGGTTTGTTACATGTCCATATTTAAGGAATTTTATATCCACCATACTAATTACAAGTAGTTTATTTTCAATTAAAACGTCTTAATTTTAATAATATTTAAATTTTAAATTCATATCATTTTAATGTGTTTATCGGATATAAATTTAAAAATTATATTTTATTAAAATCAAGACATCATGTTCAGAGAATTCATAAACACATAACCGTTGTTTATTATTTCCAACACATTTGTCCAAGTCAAATGCCTGGAACGGGGATAATTATTATTCAATTTTCTTGGGATTGACAGGCAGATGTTGAAATTTCATTCGATGTAACTGAGTTGGACAAAGCAGAAGTGCTGGATCCTAGTTGGACGGATCCACAAGTGCTATGTAGCCGAAAAAGTGCTTTGGTGAAAAGTGCTTTAGGTCCATTTGGTTTGTTTGTGTTGGCCTCCAAGGGATTAGAGGAACACACTGCAGTCTTCTTTAGAATATTCAAAGGCCAAGACAAACATGTGGTGCTTATGTGCAGTGATCAAAGCAGGTTAGTTTCTTCTCTCTCAATCAATTAGTCCATTTCTTTTCCTAGTGTTCTTCTTCATCAAGGATCTCTTTCGGCTTTTTATTTGTCAGGTCTTCCTTAGATAATACCAATGAGAGACCCACTTATGGGGCCTTTTTGAATGTGGATCCTGTTCAAGAGAATCTGTCACTAAGGAGCTTGGTAAGTTCATATAGTGTCTCTGCTGCCAGCAATTTGATAAATCTGCTTTCAATTATAGTTACTAACTTAAGAACACTAAAAATGTTGGTACATTGACACGTGATAGAAACAAATTTATTTATCTTCAAGAACTAAAATATTTCGAGTGTATTTGAATCCTAAAATATTTTTAATTTTGACCATATGAAAAATACAATCTAATCCTGATCACATTCCAAATATTATGAAGTTGATTGATAATACAGTCTAACATTTCCTGATGAAATCCTGAAAAACCTCATAGAGTGCTAACAATTTAATGAGATTGCGATTTTTAACAATTTCACACAGATTGATCATTCAATAGTGGAGAGCTTTGGTGGAGGAGGCAAAACATGCATCACAGCAAGGGCTTATCCTACTTTGGCAATTGATGGTGATGCCCACTTGTATGTTTTTAATTATGGAATTGAGGCGGTCAGTATCACAAGTCTTAGTGCTTGGAGCATGAAGAAAGCTCAAATTAATTAAAGCAAGGCAGAGCGGAGAAGTTGAAGATACCATTCATAGTTACATATTCTTAGAATAAAGTTCTTTTACGGAAATAAAATATAAAAAGGGTCTATTAATTTTATTTTATTTTTTTATCTCTATTAACTGGTCCTAGCTATCATATTAATATATTGTTGTATTGTGTTAGTGTTAATAATCATAATGCTGATAGCTCAACTAGTGAAAGGTTCACTAGCTTAAGTACTGTTGATTGAAGACTTTATACAAATTAGGGGCGAACCCACCTAATGATCTGTAGGGGCATGTACCTCTCTGAGATTTTAACAAAAATTGGAAACTTATATGTAGAGACTAAATGTAATGGGGTGTAATAGATTGGAGAGTGTAATAAATATTTTGATTTTGATTTGAAACTTGACTGTTGTTTTTATTATTATTTTTTTAACAAAGCTGCTGTTATCATTTTTTTTATTAGTTATTATTTTATCAATCAATTCTCATTGTATAAATTTATTATTGGGAGAATTACCTCCAACCTACTTATAAGTTTGATATTTACAGACGCGTATAATGTTTACCTTTTATTACAATGTCCTCCCTTATATTAACGGTTTGACCGTGTTGACCGTTTGAGATAATTGGAGATTGACAAAATAGAGCAAAAAGATGATACTAACCTTGACTAACTATTTTTTGGCTAAAATGACATAGTTATCCCTATTTTTGTGAGAAAAAATTTTAAAAACTTACAAAATCTCAACCGTCCATCTCAAAAATGAACAGTTAGAATTTATTTAATTTTAAATATAAAAAATAATATTTTCAAATAGATCTAAGCCGATCATCGCAAAAATGGATGGTCAAGATTAATTTGAAAAAAATAAAAAAAAAATTAACTATAAAAAATAATTTTAACTATATTTTTATTTTTCAAATGGATCTAAGCCATTGATTTTGAGATGGATGGTCAAGATCAATCTGAAAAAAATAGAATAATTTACTTTAATTTCTCTTTCATCATCAGACCAACATTCAATTCATCTTTATCAGGTCATTCATCATCATCAAACCAGCATTTAGTTCACCCAACTAACATCTCACACAAAATCAAAGTCAAAATCAATAAAATCAACACAAATCAAAATCAACCCCATCATCTTCAACCTCAACCAAAACCAACTTCAATCAAAAATCAAAACCCACAAAATCAACACAAATATTCCACAAAATCTACTCAAATCAAAATCAACCCAAACCTACAAAATCAACCACTTATATTGAGTTCGACGATCTGGGTTTGGAACCCAGATCGTCTTCTGGTATGAACCCACCTGGGTTCATCATCGAACCAACTCAGGTGGGTTCGTCATCGTCAAACAAACCCAACAGGAGGGTTCGTTCAACAATATGTTTCCGACCTTATTTTCAAACGGAGTACCGACGAAGAGGAAGCATGAGGCAGACGAAGAGGGGTCTTTGAGGGACTAATCAGTTTTGGGTAGGGTAAGAGGCCATCGAAGATGGGTTTTAAAGGGATTGATCGGTTCTAGGGAGGGATGGATCGGTTCTCCATTTTGGATGATGTTGTTGAAGCTGAGAATGAGAGAGAGAGAGAGAGAGAGAGAGAGAGAGAGAGAGAGAATGTCGATTTGTTTTTGAAAACTGGTTCAGTGGCTTAAATGGGTGGAGATCCAATCTGGATCTCCATCCATTTTCTTTTCTTTATTATTTTTTTTATTTTTTAAAATATAAAAGATTTTTTTAAAAATTTTGATTTTTTAAAGTCAATCTCCACGTCCACTAAAATGATGGACGGTATAGATCTCACGTTAAATTTTTGTAGAAATTTTTTTTTTTAAATTTTTAATTAATTTAATTTTTTATAAATTTTAAAATCATTTAATTTTAAATTTTTATATAATTTTTAAAATTTTAAATTATTTTAAATGGATCTCCACCATCCAAATGGACAGTGGAGATCTACACAACCTAATAATTAATTTAATTTTTATAGAAAATTAAAAATAAGAGAAAATGACTCAAATACCCTTATTACAGTTATCTCAAACGGTCAACCATAGTCAAACTGTTAATTAGGGGAGGACACTGTAAAAAAAAAACCAAAACGTTGTACGTGCTTGTGAATATCAAATTTTCAGGTAGGTTGGAGGTAATTCTTCCATTTATTATTATTCATTATAAATTTAAATATGTATATTTTTTGTAAACTTAAATTGAAATTATATTTTCTAATTAATGTATATTGCTTGTGTCTTATTTAATTAATAATTTTGTGACGTTTTTATCCGTTTGTTCATGTGTCCCCTTTAACAAATTTTTAGATCTGTCACTGTATATAACCCTCTGATCACGGGTGCTCGAATGAAATCAAGCTTCAATTGTGAACTGATTTTACCATGTCACCATTCCACATAAGCATTAGCTACATTTATCCAGCCAACAAAACCACATGGTCCTCTCATGCATCACATACTATTCATATGTATGTATGTATGTCCAACTCAGCAAAAATCTATCGAGTGCCATATGATCATCAGCCTCCTTGAACCGTTGATATATCCGATGATCTTGATAGTCAGGAAATTAGTTAGAGTTTATTACAAGCAGTAGCTTGGATCCATAAATAGCGAGTTATCATTTAATTATTCCAATCATTAGTTCAATAAAAATGTCTCCAGAATTTTCGATAATTTATGAGTCAAGTTGCATGCACCAACGTAATCTTAAATGAGACTTATGCAATGCAAAATAATACAAGTCATTACAAAATGCTAAACAAACAGCACTTTGTTTATTTATAGATCCGTACGTATCTTGCCTAAAACTGGAGAAGGACTTTCACTGGTGATAAATTGAAGATATTGACTTCACCACAAAGTCAGTAATCGCTAGGTTCCAACGAAGGAAGAATATAGGAAAAGTGGATGCGGTAAAGGTGGACGGAGGAGGGACAAAGGTAGACGGGTGATGCAGCCGTAGAGCTCGGCGGCTAGGGTAGGTTTAGGCGCTTCCATTACACACATATTATTGTGCATTACATAAGTCTAGGTTGGTGCATGCAATTTGACTCTTAATGATTGAAAAATCTAGAGAGATTTTAATGAACTAATGATCGATTATTACAAATGATAACTCACTATTTATAGATCCAAGCTACTGCTTGTAACAACCTCTAACTAATTTCCTCACTATCAATAGTGGTGGACCCAAAAACTTTTTAGATGGAGCACTAGAATAAAACATATTATATGTAATAATGCTAAAATCCAATTATGATGTAAAAATTATTAATTGATATATATACAATTCGAAGTTATTCATGTCAAAGATCTATTAAAGCCTATCAAATTTAAATACTATATATATGACTCGAAAATCAATACATACAGCACTATGAGATTCTCACAATAAATAGAGAAAATTTATCACACATGTTTGTAAATATGCGAGATGGGATTTAAACTCCTATCACAGATGTGAATAGAAAGTGCATTAATCATTTGAACTATAAATGAATGTGAATTTAAAGTAATTGAATCAGTTATGTCACTATTGAATTCTATAGTATTACTATTTATTACAAATAATAATTATAATATTAAAAAAAAATTAATATCACAACATAGCATATGATTTTGTAAGAAAACTATTGAATTAACAAAGTACATATCAAACCAAAATAACATACCTAATAAATAAACTTAGAAAAAAAAAACACACTTATATTGTAATTAAAGTATTTTTAAGAAACAAATCAATAAAATAATAAAATCAACACTATCTTACGACAAAAGAAATGAAAGATAAAAAATAATTGAAACAATCTAAAAAAAATAATTGAAACAATCTAATCTATTGGCAAATTTGATTTTACTAATTTAAACCAAAAAAAAAAAATTTCGATTTAGATCTCGGTTAAGTTGAAAAATAATACAATTTATAAAACCAAAAATTCAAATAAATATAATAATAGTGTAAAAATTTAATAAAAAAAATTATAAATTCGCTATATGGATGAAGGTAGAAAATAAAAATTCAAAATATACATATACATACATGTAATCATAGAAAATTTTTATTAAAAAAAAAAACAATACTATATATTAAATTTTTATTTTTAAAAAAATAAATATAATATTAATTTTTTTTTACAACCTGGACCAACATTGGGTCCGCTCTGACTATCAAGATAGATGGTGATGCAGTGGTAGAGGTTGGCAGCTAGGGTAGGTTTAGGTGCTTCCATTGCACACATTGATGGCATTTTAATGATTTTTGGTCGATGGAGAGCAGGTTTTTGATTTTAGGTCTTTATAAACTTGCAAAATGTAGACTAGGTCCATGGAGCAGGTTTGGCGCAACCGATGAAAAGATGAACAGTTGTGCCAATCTTCTAACTAGATTAGAATTCAAAAAAGGCACATCTACGGCTTCAGTTTTAATCAATCTTGCAAGTTAGTTCCAATATAGCAAGTAAAATATGAGATGATAGAATATATGAACAAGAAATATAAAAACAAGGGCAATGATAGTCGCGATTCGTGAATAGGTAATTATATAAAGTGAGTGATAAAAAAAAAATGGTGATTAACAGTAATATAATTGAAATTTTCAAAGATTTGGATTTTATTAATGGTGTGTTCACTTGATGGATCAGGGACTTGCTCTAAAATTATTCCGTAATGAAAATAAAATTATGTGTCTCATATGAATTTGGAGTTGTAAATTGGAATCTCATTTCTGCCACCTCATTTGAAAATCTCATTTTCATTCTTTTTTACAAAATAAAAATTATTTTATGCCCTTTTTTTTAAAAAAAAAAAAAATATATACATACACAATATATATATATTAAATCGTGACTTTATATATATATAAATGTTTACAATGATATTTTTAAAAAAGTTTTTTAATAATATCATTGTAAATATATTTTTAAGTAACATTTTATATAAAAAAAAAAAATCACAACTTGACATACACTATAAATACACAATAAGAATACATTGTGTTCTTTAAAAAAAAATTAAAAACAAAATAGATACACAATATATTTAAAATGATATTGTTAAGAAAGTTTTTTTTTTTAATCTATTATGACAAGTTATATAATAAAAAAAATAGCATTACATCTTAAACACAATTTTGCATATTGTTATTAATTCACAATTTTAATCAAGAGTATTTTTATAACTTATAATTAATTCATTCCAATTTCAAAAGTAAAAGAAAAAAAAGCTCAATAAAAATACTACCGGTTCCGATTCTGATTTATGTAATTAAAGTAAATAATTTATTTTAATTTTAATACATTATTCTGATTTAAAATCATTTTAATTTTCATTCAAATTTTTACAATAATAGTAAACGCACCATAAAATTCACTGTATAGATTCGAATTTATTATGATAAAGATGTTTGAAAAAACAAATCTCAATTGATTTGTCATTAATGGTGACATAGCTAGAATTAAAGTAATAGAAGAAAGAGAGAAAAAGACCTGACTTACTGTTCTTGAAGTTGACTTGTGTGTTGACGTCTACCCACGGTCACCTCCCATGAAAATTTGCAGTCGCGTTACCGTGAGAACAAGCAATCATACTGTTTCCAAATTCCAAAGGAATCTTAATCAATCCTTCTTTAAAAAAGAAAAAATCAAATCGTATTCTATCCTTGATATCATCGACAGAGAGCGTAATCTTATTTTCATTTGAAGGATCCTTTGGAAATTGATGAAACCCTCATATTAGTTGAAAATGTCTTACTGTTTTTCAAACCCATTTTCTGTGCCAAGTACAAGCTTATATATATTGTTGTATAGCATAATGAAACCGATCTTTAAATCGTCTACGTAAGTTAATCAAAATCACTAAAATGTCTTTAGAATGTACTTTTATTGAAGTTCACTATGTTAACCATGCTAACTATGTTCGCCTTCACTTGCGAACTAGTCTTGTGAAGGGTTCGCAGACTCTGTTGGACAGCTTTGTTGTTCGCTGTTTATGTCACTGCTTTTCATCCTATTTGGCTAGTGAAATAGTTCAACGAAGACCCGCATCATTCATTGGTTTCCGGTTGATTCAACAAAAAAGTCAAGGTTTTGCTCTCCCTCACTCTCTCTCTCTGTTCCTTCATATATTGTTGATAATAACATTGAGCTTCATTTTTTTTAATAAAGCTCTCTCTCTCTCTATTCAGATAATGAAACTCAATGTCAGTGTATATTAACCAAAAACAACGTCATTATTCAAGGTGAAAATAGTTCAAACCACTTCATTATTCAAGGAGTTCCGCAGCGAGTGGTTTGGCTTCTGTCGACGAGTGGAGGAGGTGGCCAATGGTGACTAGCTCCTGAAGTTGAATACGCGAGAGAAATGATAAATGGATGGAAACGGATGAAAAAAATAAGAAAGACAATTTTTTCAATAAAATTTATAAACAGTGAAATTGTGCTATTAAAACTCACTTTCGTTGTTTAGTGCTAGTCAAATAAGTTATCAATTCTTTAGTGTTTTTAAAAATAAAAATAAAATAAAAAACCTAATATAATTTGTAGCCTTTGAAATTTTAAATTCTTTTAGTACCCAACTACCCATTGAGTTGGTAATTGCTTATGTTTTTCATTTTTTATTTTTAATTTGAACACTCTTTTCTATGAAGCTAAAACGTGTTTATTTTCTGCTAATTATTAATCAAACAAGTATGGATTTCTAAATTTGCATATTGTGAAGCTAAAATTTATATGTGAAGACAAAATGTTAACTTAAAATCCAATCATTACTCAACAGTCCAATGTCAATTCTTTATGGAATTTGAGAGTAAGTTTGTTCACCATTTGAAAAATATATAGCAATTCCACTCAATTTAGATTTATCCATGGTTTAATAATGTTCTTAATCGATACTATTGATGAAAACACAAAGCGGTATTACGTATAAATGAGTTTGAGTTAGTTTTATCTCGTGTGACTGAAAGATCTACGTTTAAATCTTATAAATTTTAATAGATAGTGTTGATCGAAGGAATATTATTAATAATGTTATAATCATAGTTGTAGAGAATCTATTATGATTTGTAAATATCGAATTCGAATATGCATATATGTGTAAAATACACAGACAATAATTATTGTTTTTCAAGGAGATACATTATTTCCCATTCGGTGACCCAAAAAATAAAAAAAAAAAAAGCAAATGTTCTCATTTGTCTTCGATTTTTTTTCCTATATAATTTTATTTAAATCTTTTTCTTTTCTTTCTTTAAATAAAACCGCTACTATTACATCAATTTGTTTGAACTTCAATGGAACATAAAAAAATAAGTAATATTTATTTTCTATATTTTGAACTTTCTTCTCTTTAAATATTTTGATCAAATATTGAAATTGTTTCGATTTATCTTTCTCAATTTTTACTATGCACAGCCACTTTAATGTAAAACTAAACTTCATCTGACCATGGACGTAGCATTGTGGGGGCTAAGCCTACCCTAACCCACATTGAAAAAATATATATTATAATAGTAAACTATATATATATATATATATCTATATATATAGATATATATACACACATATAGATATTCATTTATAATTATTTTGATATCAAAATAATTACATATTTGTTCCAAACCTATTGTATTTTTCTTGTTTATATTTATATTTCCACTTAAATATTACGTATGTAATAATTGTATTTCATATATTAGATGTGAAATTTTACTTTAATTATTCACATTTTACTTCTTTTTTTTTATTGTAGTATCAGTTGCATAATATATTACTTAAATTTAATTTATTTGGCTTTTTTTTTCTAATACACTCTTTAGTTTACAGTGTGATAGTAAGTATAAGTCATGATTGATAAAATGAAGTTTATCTATGTCTAATGAAAGATTATTGATTTTATAGCATTATTATAATAGAATTCATATTTGATAATTTTGATCATTTAAATATTTTTAGTTATAGTTTGATTGATGTTTGATTTTATTTATATGTCATATTTTCTTTCATATTTTATTCAGTTTTTTATTTTTATTTTTGTTTATTTATAATATGAATTTTAAGACTTAATATATCTCTTTTAACTAGATATATCTATGTTTTTTTTTTTCAATTTATAAAATGCTTTCATACCATCGAAGTTCATTTAAAAATTTTATTCTAACCCACTCTGATGAAAACTCTAGGCTATATATCCCTACATCTGACTTTTGAACCTAACAATACTACTAACTGCACATTTTACTGAATAATCTCATATCGTATCTTATTATACTTGATTTGTTAGAACAAATTATCAATAATTAATCATACCAAAGATTAATTAGAGAAAAAGTAGCAAAGAATTAATGTTAAATTGAGAAGACAAACAATAAAACTACTCAAAAACATAATGATTAATTTTCCATACATAAAAAACTTATCAGGCAATGAAACATGTTATCCAATTAACTTTTATCGTTCAAAATATGTAATAAACCTATCTATCTTACAATATCCCTTAGGTGTAAATAAGTCTTAATTTGGTTTCTAAGAAAATTTATTCAAATATAAAATTAGTTAAAACTCTTAACCCAGGGAGGGCTATTAACAACCGTTTTAATTGCTTCAATCCTTTCTAACATACCACTTAAATTTCCTTGTATATATATACAACCATGCATGAAGTTTACAAACTACAAAAGAAAAAATGGCTAACCCTTCAGTTTCTCTCTCTTTTTTATTTATTTCTGCTCTCTTTCTAGGCCACCAAGTGCTAGAACTTGAAGCTTCACACAGATATCAACCTACTCCAAAAGTTCTGCATAAATCGCTTGTAAATCAATCTTATAGAACTGGGTACCATTTTCAGCCTCCCAAGCACTGGATCAATGGTATTTGCACACTTTTTTGTTTCAGAGATATTCTTGAGTGTTTTTTTTTTTTATATATTTTTTCTAACACGGTTGTTTCGGTTTTTCTTCTTTTTGTGTTCTGGATGCTTTATGATTGGTCACTTCGATAAACTGGTATATTTTTATGTACAGATCCCAATGGTTAGTATATTCTTTTCTACTATTGGTTTAGTCGTCTAAATTTTTTGAATTATTTTTATTATGTAATGTCTCTTCCAAAGTACTTATAAAGGAATTAAAACAATTAATTTTAAAACAATGAGAAAAAATAATTACAAACTCTCAAATCTTTAAATTAGAAATATCTTATATTTGTATTCATATTTAACAAAAAAAAAATTATAGTTCATATCTAATTTTTGAGAAATAATAACATGTACTAGCACATGTCAATAGGACTCTATTTTCTCAATTTTAATTCAGTCATAAATAAAATGATAACCAAAATTTTGATAAACTATTAAGAAATAATAACATATGTACAATGCAGGACCTATGGTTTATAAGGGAATTTATCACTTGTTCTACCAGTACAATCCAAAAGGTGCAATGTGGGATAACATTGTGTGGGGTCACTCAACCTCGAGGGACCTAGTAAACTGGACCCCACAAAAGCAGGCAATTTTCCCATCGCAGCAACAAGCCGACATCCAGGGCTGTTGGTCAGGCTCTGCCACCATCCTCCCTGGAGGCAAACCAGTGATATTGTACACTGGAATTGACCCTCTAGAAAAACAAGTCCAAAACTTGGCCATGCCCAAAAATCTATCTGACCCTTACCTTACAGAATGGATCAAATATCCTAAAAATCCAGTGATGAAAGCAACTCCAACCAACAAGATCAATGGAAGTGCATTTAGGGACCCAACCACTGCTTGGCAAGGCCCTGATAAGGTGTGGAGAGTGTTGATTGGAAGTAGAGTTAACATGCTAGGACTGGCAATTTTGTACAAGAGCAAAGATTTTGAGCACTGGAAGCTTGCTAAGAAACCTTTTCACTCTGCTGAGGGCACAGGAATGTGGGAGTGCCCTGACTTTTTCCCGGTTAAAACTAACGGAAAGGAGGGCCTCGATACGTCTGCTAAAGGGAAAAATGTTAAGTATGTGCTGAAGAACAGCCTGGATGACACTAAGCATGATTACTACACAATTGGAACATATGATTCTATGAATGACAAGTATATTCCTGATAAGGGTATGATTGATGGTGATTCAGGATTGAGATATGATTATGGTAAGTTCTATGCTTCCAAGACATTTTTTGATAGTGAGAAGAAAAGGAGGGTTTTGTGGGGGTGGATCAATGAATCATCTAGTGTGGAAGCTGATGTTCAGAAGGGTTGGGCTGGAATTCAGGTAACTATAGTATTTTAATTAACTTTGATTCAAGTTAATTAGTCGTTATAGATATTTGTATGTTAAAATTCAGCTGTAGGATGCATTCGACTATTGAAAATTTAAGTTCTTTATGAATATTGAAATTTGTTATTTAGAACTAAGCTTATATATATAACTACATTATGCTTAAGGTTGATTAGTTTTCTTGAATTCGTTAATTTTTCAGGCAGTTCCAAGGCTTATATGGCTAGATAAATCTGGAAAACAATTGCTCCAATGGCCTATCAGAGAAATTGAAAAGCTTCGTGGAAACCAAGTAAAATGGCCAAGCAAAATCATTGAAGGAGCATTAAAGCTTGAAGTTATTGGTGTCACAGCTGGACAGGTTTGTCTCTCATTGTATATAATTAACCAAGTATATAATGTGCTCTCTCCGTGTGTCCTTTTTGACACTTCTTTACGCATGACTTCAAATAACTAACTTTTTAACATTTTGGTTTTGGTAGTAACTTTGACATAATCCGAAACAGGAGATGAATGAAAATTATTATGTTCTCTCAGTTAGTTAATTCTCTTTGTTTGACAGGCTGATATTGAGGTTGGATTTGAAGTAAGTGACTTGACGAAAGTAGAAGTGCTTAAAGAAAAGCAGTACAATCCACAATTGCTTTGTAGCAAAAACAGTGCTTCAGAGAAAGGTGTTGTGGGTCCATTTGGCTTCCTAACTTTTGCTTCAAACGACTTAAGAGAATACACGGCAGTTTTCTTTAGAATCTACAAACATCAAAGCAAACATAAGGTGCTTATGTGTAGTGACCAAAGCAGGTTAATTTTCTCTCTTTTTCAACCTCGTTGGTATCATAACGTTATAGAGACTATGCTAGATCGATTTCATTCAACTGCATGAATACATAATCCAACGACTGAAATCTTTTGGAACTTCATTTCTGATAATTTATTTTTATGTTTTTTCTTTTAATGAGAGAATTTATTATATGTTTTATGTTATAGATCTTCCTTGAATAAAAATAATGATGACACCACTTATGGAGCATTTGTGGATGTGGACCCGGCTCGTGAGCAATTGTCACTGAAGAGCTTGGTGAGTTTCTGTTTATAGATATTTAAATTAAAATATATCGTAAAATTTCAGGTAAAAGTTCAAGTTCTTCTATCATTTTAAGTTGTTGACCAAAGGTTTACCCACCAAAAAAGTAGAAGAAATGTGTTGTAAAATCTTGTTTTCAATGGTTTTTCAACTAGGAAAAAACATTTCAACTGGGAAGAAATGTGTTTTTTTTTTTAAGAAATTTTTCAATATTTTTTATGTTATGATACATCACCTCTTATCACAAGTGATTGTTCACATTACAATTTATATATGTAGTTTTATTCCCTTATCATGAAAGTAATTGTCTTTATATCATGAAAATATATATAGAGACGCAAAATAGTATATATTTATCTTGATTTTTAATAATTAGAAAATTAAAATGGTAAGTTGTTTTTGAGTTTTATAGTGTTAAAAAGAAAATTTTCATTAATTTCTTTTCATATTCATCAAAAATTTCTAAGAAACTTTATCTTTCAAAATACAATATGGATAATTTTCAAAGAACCAAAAAAAAAAAAGAAAAAAGAACAATATGGATAAGAGATAGTTACAAATACCAATTACATTATTAAATTTGGACATGTAATTTTTTTCAATCTTGATCTTCACTTTAACAGTTATTAATTAATTAGTATACTTTCTTTTCTTTTGCTTTACAGATTGATCGGTCAATAGTAGAGAGCTTTGGTGGTGGCGGCAAAACTGTGATCACATCTAGGGTTTATCCCACTTTGGCCATTGATAACCAAATCAAATTATTTGTTTTCAACAATGGAACTGCTAAGGTCAAAATCAATTACTTGAATGCTTGGAGCATGAATGAAGCTCAAATCAATAAACCAAAAAAGGAAAATTAAAGGAGGAATTTGAAGAAGTTCCTTAAACATCAAGATATGGTGTTTATATATATATATAGAGAGAGAGAGAGAGAGAGAGATCAAGACATGGCTTATTACGACTACCTGTATTGAACTAAATCATTATATTTAAGCTTTATATACGAGCAATAATGAAAATACGGACAATGATAGCCATGAATAAGTGATTATATAAAGCCAGTGATAAAATTGGTGATAATAGTAATATAACTGGAATTTCCAGAGATTTGGATTTGTTTAAGATTTAGCTGTAAATTTGGATTTATTATGATAAAAATGTTCGAAAAAAGAAATCTCAATAGACATGTCATTAATGGCGGCGTAGCTATAATTAACTTAAAAAAGAAGACAGAGAAAAAAGACCTGACTTACTATATATTCTTGAAGTTGACTTGCGCGTTGACGTTACCCCATGGTCACCACCCATGAAAATTTGCAATCACGTTAACGTGAGAACAAATAATTTACTGTTTCCAAATTTCAAAGGAATCTTATCAGTCCTTCTTATAAGGAAAAAAAAAAAAAATCACAAATGGCTATCCAGTGCAATGACACTCAGCTCATAGAGTTCAGCTTATTTTAATCAAGCATTTATAGTTCGATCTGCACCCATAACCTTTGAGTTAAGGGCACTTTTTTCCATGGAATATGTAAATAATGAAATTGATCTTTAAATCGTCTATGTATAAATTAATTAAAATCACTAAAATATGTTTTGAATGTAATTTTATTAATTAAAGTTGATGTTTAGTGTTAATTTTTGTCTGAAAGTTTGACGATCACAAATTATTTTGATATGCAATGCATGTATTTGGGTACATGGTCTCTTTTGGCTTGTTAAAATAAAGTATCCAATTACTAGCTCAGCTCATGTTGAACTTGTTACAGTCTAAGTTATCTTCCTAACGTTACAATGTTTTGTTCTCAAAAATTCATAAATGCATGTATGCTTTGATGTGTTTTGTTATGCACCTTCCAAGTTCTTCACCTTCATTTGAGAGCAATGCCTAATTATTTGCCTCATGATCATGATCATCATCTTCATCATCAAGAAAATCAGATCAATAAATAAAACTGACGGAACAGCTTCCGTATTTCATCATAATATTGGAGATCATGATCATCAGAAGCTGAATAACATGCTTGTTCCAATTAGTCTTCTCATGCCATATAACAACAACCTTGAGGGCTTACATATAAACACAAGGGAGCTGATCACACACTGCAGTCTTGTTTGTTTCTGCTCTCTCTCTCTCTCTTAATTAATCGATCAATTTCTTAACCAAATATCCTTTTTATTAACTGCTTAATTTTTTTTTAGCATTTTAATTGACAGGTTTATGGGGCTTTTTGAATGTGGAGCCTGTTCAATAGAAGCTACTGTCACTAAGGAGTTTGGTGAGTTCATATAGTGCTGTGCTGCAAGCAATTTAAAACATGTGCTGTAAAGTGTACTTACTTATTTAAGAACACTAATAATGTTGGCACTTGACACTTGATGGTAACATGTTTGTTTTCAAGAACTAAAATTTGGCAGTTGAAGGCGATGCCCACTTATATGCTTTCAATTATGGAACTGAGAAAGTCAATATCACAAGTCTTGCTTGGACCATGAAGAAAGCTCAAATTAATTGAAGCAATGAAGAGTTGAGAAGTTGAATATACCATCACCAGTTGCACGCGTAGAATGAAGTTTTTCAAGAAATGTTGAAAAGGGGCCATTTGTTTTTGTTTATTTTTCTGTTTCTGTTAACCGGTCCAACTGTTAAATATTTATTGTTCTACTGGTAGTGAGAGTTGGGTGACTATTTTAGACCTCTGACTTTGAACATATAAAATTAAATTTATATATTACCATGCTTTAAAGATAATATATATATATAACAATTAATATTAACGTATCATAACTTTAAATTTTAAATATTATAATTGAATTATTTTTTATTAATTTAAATTTTTAGATATAATGATAACTAATATAGTATTCGACTTTAAAAGTCTCTGATTTAAATGTTTTCTTCTCTCTTTATCTAAAAATCTTCTAATTATTTCCTTTTAAGATATTAGATCTAATATTAATTAGAAGTTAATATCTATTAAATAAAGTGAATTTTGTATTCAGCCATAGTACCGATATTAACAAACAGTTAATATCTATTAAATAAAGTGAATTTTGTACTCAGCCATAGTACCGATATTAACTAACAGTTAATATCTATAAAATAAAGTGAATTTTGTATTCAGCAATAGTACCATACTACTGTTCATTTATTAATATGAAAGAGGCATGACGTGTCAAATAAATTCAAAATTCTCTTACTTACTTATTTCTTGATTAAACTTTGTAAAATTTATGGTTTGATCATGAAGAACATTGATCATCCCATATAACTCTTTTTCTTTTTCTTTTTCTTTTTTAAGTACATACAACTCATTTATTAGTAACAAATAAGTAATAATATTCTTGTCTAGCTTCAATCGCTACTTGTATGTATATAGTTGTATATTAGATAAATACCAATTGATGTATTCTAAATTCTGTATGAGAAATATCCAAATTCAAGAACAAAATTCATTAAAAACTCCTCCTAAAACCTATTAAAAGAATAGTCGGTAATATATCTTAAAGAAATCATTTAGATTTATCAAAATAGGTTTATTGAATAGTATTGAATCAATACAACTTGTTTATAGGATTAATTAAAATAATTACATCCCATCACTAAAATGACCATTTCTTAATTGAAGTAATAAACCGAGTTAATTTTATCAAAAATAAATAAATAAATAAACCGAGTTAATTACTTGATTTTTGAATGATTTAATCGTGACGTATCCAAATGTCATTAATGCATGATTAGCATCTAAACATTTGTCTGGAGTTTAGGAACTTTAGGTATCTATACTTGGCTGCACTTGCAGGTAATTTAGAACAGAATATTATTGTTAAAATGAGATACAATTTCACATGTATGAATGTGATGGATTAAGAAACCCTGGCAAGTATTATAACAATCACGTAATTAATTTCCATAAAAATATAAAACAACTTGACTTTGTCTTATCTCAACCACCGTCAAATAGGAACCCTTTTCAATGTACTTTATATTCCTCTTCTTCTCATTCACAGCACTATTCAACACCATGACCAACTTCGCCATTTCTTTGTATTTGCTATTTTTTATCTTTCTAAGTCATGGCATTTTTGAGCTTGAAGCTTCTACAGATCAACCTTACAGAACTGGTTTTCATTTTCAGCCTGCCAAGAACTGGATGAATGGTCTTTCTTTTACTTTCCAATCTTCTTGGTTTTTTATATATTGTATACTCTTCTTATTTTCTATTTCTAATATAACATTTGTTTTTTTTGTCATGTTTTTCTCTTTTGGACATCTTGTACTGATTGTGGCATGCACCGATGATGCTGTTGTAATTGGATATGCAGATCCTAATGGTTAGTATTTTCCTGAATTCTGCTCTTATCAAGCTAGTTTTCACAATTATATCCTAGTTATATTTATGTTCGATTTGGCTTAAAATTATTGTTTTGTCATATCCCGTAAGTTTATGATTCTAGCATATACCATGGTGTTATAATAAGTATTATCATGATATTTTTTGTTAAAGTCCTCTTGCTCAATTGTACATGGTATCTAATTTACTTTTATATAAATTTTATAATTTAAAACTATATTACCAATTCTTTTCTAGTTTTGCTCTAGTAATAAGATATATCTTTCAGGACCAATGATTTATAAAGGAATTTATCACTTGTTCTACCAATACAATCCATATGGTGCAGTGTGGGGCAACATCGTTTGGGCCCACTCTACATCAACGGATCTCATTAACTGGACCCCACATGAAATAGCCATCGCTCCTTCACAGCCATCCGATAGCCATGGTTGCTGGTCAGGCTCTGCCACCATCCTCCCTGGAGGTACACCAGCCATCTTCTACACTGGAGCAACTGACTCAAACAACACACAAGTCCAAAACCTGGCCATGCCCAAAAACTGTTCTGACCCGTATCTTAGAGAATGGGTCAAGTACCCAAAAAATCCCCTAATTTCAGCTACAAAAACTATTGATCCAACCCAATTTAGGGACCCAACCACTGCCTGGCTAGGCCCTGATAAGAAATGGAGAATGTTAATTGGAAGCCTAATTGACAACAAAGGGTTAGCAATTTTGTATAGATCAAGCAAAGATTTTAAGCATTGGACTAAGGCCAAGCAACCATTACATTCCAATAAGCATACCAGAATGTGGGAGTGCCCAGATTTTTATCCGGTGCATACTATTGGACGAGAAGGTGTTGATACCTCACTTTTTGGGTCGAACATTAAGCATGTGCTTAAGGCAAGTTTAGGCGACCCTCATCGTGATTGTTACACAATTGGGACTTATAATATTCGTAAGGATAAGTTTATTCCCGACAAGGAAGGCTCCTTGGGTGGTGTTCCAGGATTAAGATATGATTATGGGAAATTTTATGCTTCCAAGACATTTTTTGATAGTGCTAAAAACCGACGCATTTTGTGGGGGTGGATTAACGAATCATCAAGCGAGCATGATAATATAAAGAGAGGCTGGTCTGGATTACAGGTAACTTGTTTATTAAATTATTGATTGATTATTGATCAAACAACTTAGTTGCAAGTTGCTAGCATAGTACTTTATTGTATATCTTGATTAGTATATTAGCATCATGAAAGTTTTTGAAAATTATCAGCCTGTAGATGATCTAATAAGACAAACATGCTTTTATAGTTAAATTTTTATATGTCATAATAATATAAAATAAACAACTTATTATATGCCACTAACAAATGAAATTTGACATTTAGATTTTTGTTAAAAACTGCTGGTTGAATAAGGACTCATGAAACTTATACTTTCATGATGTTTTATGTCTTGTATTGGATTGATTTTGCAGGCAATTCCTAGGAGTATTTGGCTTGATAAATCTGGAAAACAACTGGTCCAATGGCCTGTAGTTGAACTTAAATCGCTACGCATAAACAAAGTAGAACTGCCAAGCAAATTCCTGGAAGGAGGAGCAAAGCTTGAAGTCTCTGGTGTCACAGCTGCTCAGGTTTGTTGATAGTGTTCTTATTTACAGAATTTTGAACCCACTGATGCTCATTAAAAATAGTAATTCTTACATTAAGACAGTTTCTTTTATGACAAAATTAAAATCTTTAATCCTTAATAATAATGTTGAATAATCGAATATATATATCTCATTAATTAAATGTATTTAACAACCGAGATCAAATTTGTTAATTAAATCAAAACATCCAAGATTGATAATTTGTAACATAATAAGTATAGCTAATTTCTCCCAACCCACTCTATTGCAAAATGCTTGAAGTAGGTATATGACTATTATTCAATTAAATTTCTTGGTTTGACAGGCAGATGTTGAGATTACATTTGAGGTAACAGAGTTTAAGAAAGCAGAAAAGCTGGATCCAAGTTGGACCAATCCACAGTTGCTGTGTAGCCGAAAGGGTGCTTCAGTGAAAAGTGATTTAGGTCCATTTGGGTTGTTAGTTTTGGCTTCTAAGGGCCTGCAAGAATACACAGCAGTTTTTTTCAGAATATTCAGAGGCCAGGACAAATATTTGGTGCTTATGTGCAGTGACCAAAGCAGGTTAATTTTTCCTCTTTGTTTCTCTCTCAAGCTATCAACTTTCTTTAGCTTTTTTTTGGTCATTATTAAGGGCTTTTTTTTTTTTTTTGTCTATCAGCTCTTCCTTGAATAATAAGAATGATAAGACCAGTTATGGGACTTTTTTGGATGTGGACCCTGTTCATGAGAAGCTGTCACTAAGGAGCTTGGTGAGCTGATCATACATAGCATGTGTTTGAAAGCATGTTAATAAAAAGTGCATTTCATGAGCACAGAGGGTTTTCTATAGAAGCACTAGAAATGATTTCTCAAAAAACCACCTCAACTATTCTCTTTTAATCAACTATAACACCTCTACTATTTTCTCCAATGACTATGTTTGAGAGACTTTTAATCTGAAAAAATGTTTTCAACTATCTAAAATTTGTTTTCAACACATAAAAAACACTTGTACAGACACAAATAATCATTGAGTGCATATAAAATCTATTGTTTCTTAAAGTTCCAAAAATGCTGGAAAAACCTTGAGAGTATAAACAACATTTGAATACATTTGTGGCATGCCTTTTTTACAGATTGATCATTCAATAGTGGAGAGCTTTGGTGGAGGGGGCAAAGCATGCATCACAGCTAGAGTTTATCCTGTTTTGGCAATTGAAAATGATGTCCACCTGTATGCTTTTAATTATGGAACTGAGAAAGTCAAGATCTCAAATCTAAGTGCTTGGAGCATGAAGAAAGCTAAAATTAACTGAGGCAATGAACAGTGGAGAAGTTAACAAGAATAGGATCCTCAACCAAGTTAATCTTTGATTGAGCTTTTGAGGATTTTTTTTTTTTTTGGATATTATTTTCCTTTATTTGGGTCTTATCAAAACCAAGGTTGGGCACCCAATCCATTAAACCAATTAATTTGCCAAAAGCAAATTGATTTGACTTTCAAAATAAAATAAATTATTGTTGGAAAGCAACCCATGAGTTTGGGTTTGGTTGTGTGTTATGCTCTATCAAATTATACCCTTAAACATACATTTACAAAAATAAGTGATATTTATTTATCAAATAGATTTCTTATCTCTCTCACTCTTTAGCAATTCTAAATTTGTTATACTCAATTGATATGAAAACCTGAACAAGCAATTTAGGCAGTACGCAATTTAAAGCTGCCGGTAAATTTAAAAAATAAAATAAAATAAAATAAACTGCATATCACATGAGCCCGCGCTTCGTAACAGAAACGATTCCCTTTGCCAAGTCAGCACGAAACCGTTATAGAGAGAGAAAAACTGGAATAGATTTGAAATTTTTTTTTTTTTTTTTAAATTAAGAAAATAAAAAAAAACAGAGCACAAATATTTCTGGAGTTTCAAAATTTTGAATTGACCCGCCACTTGACTCCAAAAAAAAGAAAAGCGAACAAACAAATGGAACCGCCACCTCCATCTCCTCTTGAACGCAGTGCCGCTTCTGCTCTTCTGCTCCTCTCCACCACCAAACCTCACTCTCCCCCTCCTCCACTGTAAATCTCCGCTTTCGCTTTTCAGGTTCTGTCTCCTTGTCGTCCTCGTCTTCGATTGGTTGCATTTTAGAATCGGTTTGTGTATGTGTGCAGGTTCGACACCGACAGCAGCGAGGAAGGCCTGAGGCTCCTGGCGGCTGTTGCTTACTGCCATCGGATGAATCTCCAGGTATTGTTTCTACAAATGATGTGGATCTCATTTTGAATTCTGGTATGTTTCAGTTTGTAGTCTGTTTGAAATTTTGAATAACCTGTGTTCAAAGCATTGGATTGTTGACGTTTTCAGGTGATTGAAAACGGCCGAGCATATGAGAGGCAGAAGGAGGAGAGCGTGAAGCCGGCGCCGGCGAAGGTTGTTGCTCGCTGTCATGAAATGAATCTCCAGCTATTGTTTCATCTGGATCTCACTTTGAATTCTTGTTTGTTTGAGTTTGTACTCTGTTTTAAATTTGAATTACCTGTGTTAAGCACTGAATTCTTGATTTTTTTCAGGTGATTCGAAAGAGCCGATCAAATATAAGGCAGAAGGTGAATCCGGCGCCGTCGGCGAAGGTTGTTTGGTCAGAATCGGTGTCAATTGATGGAGGATCGTGCCTGTCGAGCAGCGCAAGCGAGGACTCAAGCGCGCGAAGCCAGTGCGTGAGGAAAGGCAGTCGTGATGAGCCGAGAAGGAAACAAGTCGGCGGCAGCCGTGGCTGCTGTGGTCATATTGAGCGCTGAGCCGAAGCCATTTTGAAGCTGCTCTCTTCCAGCGGTTGCTCCTCTGAAGTCAACATACGCCGTGTCTTCGGTAATGGTCCTGACACCAGTATAGCATTGAGAATGTGAGCCACTTTTCTCCTTTACCCTACCACGTGTCATTTGCACGTGCCATGACTTTCCCTCAATACAAGTTGTTTCATTAAAAAATAATAATACTAATAATAATAAATTTTAACTTTATATCATATAATTTATACTGAAGCAATGAACTAAATTTCCATGCTATGTGACACAATAATATTAGATGGTGTTACTTTGGGACAGTGAAATTATTGCAAATAATTTTTTCTCGTGGTTTGGGTGGTTAGATTGTATTTAAAAACACTTAACTGCCTTGAAGATCCGTGGTTAAAACGTTTTGAAATGACAAGATATTAATTGGTTTGCTCGCAATCACACTTTTTTATATGGTATCTAGGCAAAAAGTGATTGGCTATGGTTGGACACCACTTGTCATCGTTTGTGTGAACATGACTATTGTTGATAAAACAAAACAGAAGCAATGTACCAGGTCAAGGGATCATGTGGAATTTGATAATAAATAAACGATGTTTGCAGGTTGTTAAAGTAGGAAGAAGTCAAGCAATCAAGCAAAGGAGGGCATCAAGATCCTTATATTTACACGGTATATACATTTTGAGTGAATGGTGATACATGTTAGATTTGGATGACATCCATTGGTTAAGATGCTACCGTGATGATGACAACTAATAAATGTTTATATGACCATTTTAATTAGATGGGTGTGCAAATTACATGACAGATATACCTGTTCTATCATATTATTATATTTACTAAAAGATCACTATATATATATATACACTCATCCTATGTTTTGCACTACAATTGCTAATGTATATAATTGAGAACATGTATTTGTGTTATATTTATTTTTGCAGATAACATGAGTAATTAGAGAGTTAGCCAGATCCAACAGGACCTACCAGGATTTGTGTAGGAATGGGCATGGCATCCCACAAAGGGGGAAATTTTGGTCCCACCATGCAAAAGTAAAAATGGTTGATTGCAAGTTTACAACAAGAATATACATAGTTATAGTATTGAGCTATATAGTCTTAATGGCCATTTGGGTTTTTATGGTCAATGTACTTACAATATGAAAATGAAAGGATATGTGTAATCAAACTTTTATTAAGATGTGATCATCATCCTTGGTATATAGTTGTGGTAGTGACGATATTTGTCCATATATAGCTATAATGGTAATGGCAATTTATGAGTAACATAGATGATAAGTATGACCCAATTTCGTTTTTGTATCCAAAAGGAGAGCATTATAATCAAACAGTACTAAAGACCAAAAAGTTACAAGCTTTATTAATCTTCTAAAAGACAAGAAGCTAAAAGTGACAAATTGATGAAGATCCAACTAAAGTGGAAGTGAAAATGAATGATATATTATATACCTTTTAGGAAGACATCTGATGAGGACAAAGTCATAGAGCTTTGAAAGGTCAAAACAAAGTTTGAGAACCGACATGATTTAAATTAAAAAATAAATTATAGAAGTCATGTGTGGATCCTTCCTTTGATATGGGAGCTGCTCTTTGACAGGGTCATCAGTATCCGATCCCATTTGATTCGATTATTTTTTGGTCAGTCCCAATGCTAAATATTAAAAAAGAAAATAACACCCTTCATTAGTCATTGCCTTTCCACTGGCCGAGACACCCCCTCACTCTCTCTCAGCAGCAGCTGCTCTCATGGTCGCTGCCGTTCAACCGCATCTGGTTCAACCGACCGGCCCGACGCCGTTCAACCGTCGCTGTTCAAGAAACAGCGCTCCTCATTTTCAACCGTCGCTCCTCTTTGTCATTCAGAATCGAACTCTCCACAATGAGTTCAAAAGAGAGCTGCAGAATCGAACTCTGCACCGCGATTCGTCAACTCAGTGACCGATGCCTTTACTCTGCCTCCAAATGGTGCTACTAAAACCCTAAACCCCTAATTCTACCTTCATTATTCAATTTTCAAATATTCGATTCATTTTAGATAATTGATCTTTGATCTCTACTAGCTTAATTAATCTGATTTGATTTGTCTCTCGTTGTGTTGTGTATACGTGAGTGTGTGTGTTTTGTGTAATAGTTAAGATATTTGATGCTACATTTGGCATCAAGAATGTTAACAGATTTAAAAATCGGTTTCCATCTTATTATAATCTTTAAAAGTTCAGTTAAGTCGATATATCGAATAATATTATTGATTAAAATCAGAAATCAATTATGTTTTCTTTATTCGAAATCAAGAAACAATCCTCTTCTCTTCTGTTTTAAGAATGTTTTGTTTTTCTTGTAGAATGTAGAAACATGAAGTTCTGACCAAAACTTGTTAATTTACGCTCTGTCATTTCATTTCGTATTCAATGAGGTTCATTTCTGGTACTATATATACAGGCCGCAGAACAGTTGGTGGGAATTGAGGAAGACCCAGCAAAGTATACGCATAACACCAGATTCCAGCGTGGAAGCTCAAGCAAAGGCAGAAGGTTTCGCACAATTGAGATAGCTTCCACACCCATTGCTGGTGTCTCTTATGTGTCTACTCCTGTAATGGAGGAAGATGAAACAGTAGATGGAGATTTTACCTTTTGGCGAAATCCTATTTTGACTGTCGAGAGTATAGGAGGGCTGCTCAAGCGCTCCGGGATCAAAATGGAAAGAAATCAGTGTTTCTGCGCTGTTATGCTCCTTATTTGGTCTGTTGCCTTCCTTTTCCTGTGCTTTGTCTTATATCATGGTTTTGATTAAGTGGTGGCTAGTAATGCTATTCAAGGAATGTCATGAGATGAGTTTAGCTTGGTCCATATGTTTAAGTGACTATCTTACTGATTTATCGGAAATTGGGGATAATAATGGTTTTAAAACTATTTTTAGGTCTTCGTCACAAGCAAACTCAAGCACTTCTAACCTTATGCAACTTAATGGGGCAAACCCATAATTCCATTTTTAATATATTAAATTAGGTTTAAAATGTAGTTTGGTATGTCTAGTTGCTAAAGCGAGAAAGGGGACTTAGCTGAACGTGTTGCTATAGAATAAGAAATTTTTGTTTCTTCGACTTTATGAATGAAATTTATAAAATTAGACAAAATAAATGCCTCTTAATGTTGTCCTATTGTTTAGCTGTATTATTATTCTCATGCTTAAATCGATAAGATTACATGTTGCCTACAGAAGTAATTGTGAGTTTAATCTTTACATTCTATAGTAATTTGATAAAATTCTACTATGCAATGAGAACCCTATTTATTTATTTTTGGCCTTTTGGTCGCTTGATGAAGGCTGGAGAAAAGCGGAAAGAAGAAGAGGTCATAGAACTTGAGGGTCCATTGGGCAAGAGTGATGCTGTGAACCGCGAGTTGGTTTCCCTGGACAGAGAGTTATCTACACCTCACAAGAATGGGATAATTGATCCCTTGATTTGTACTTATATGGTCTTTTGTTAAAAGACAAAGGCAATGAGAATCTTGCTCGCGTGGTTTTAGTGGAGTCTGTGAATATCTACCCTTGGAATTGGAGTGCTTGGTCAGAACTGCAGTCCTTGTGCACCACAATTGACATCTTGAATAGCCTCAGTCTCAATAACCATTGGATGAAGGACTTCTTTCTTGCCAATGCTTATCAAGAACTTAGGATGCACGGTGAATCATTAACAAAATATGAATATCTTCAAAGCACTTTCAGTTTCAGGAATTACATACAAGCTCAAATTGTGAAAGCACAGTACAGTTTGAGAGAATTTGAACAAGTTGAAGTAATGTTCGAAGAGCTTTTAAGGAATGATCCCTATCATGTGGAAGACATGGATACGTATTCCAATGTATTATATGCAAAGGAGTGTTCCTCTGCCCTAAGTTCTCTTGCCCAAAGGGTGTGTATGATTGATAAATACAGACCTGAATCGTGTTGCATCATTGGGAACTATTATAGTTTAAAGGGGCTGCATGAGAAGTCAGTAGTGTATTTTAGGAGGGCACTCAGATTGAATAAAAATTATTTGTCAGCATGGACACTAATGGGCGATGAATATGTTGAGATGCAAAACACTCGAGCTGCTGTTGATGCATATAGACGAGCTGTCGATATAAGTCCATGTGATTATCGAGCCTGGTATGGATTGGGACAGGCTTATGTGATGATGCACATGCCTTTCTATGCTCTTCATTATTTCAAAAAATCATTATTCTTGCAGCCAAATGATTCTCGGTTGTGGATTGCAATGGCTCAGTGTTATGAAACTGAACAGCTTCATATGCTTGAGGAGGCAATAAAATGTTACCAAAGGGCAGTAAATTGTAACGACAGAGAATCAATTGCCCTAAACCAGCTGGCAAAGCAGCATTTTACTACAAGAAAGAGTTAGAGAGGATGGAAGCTGAAGAGAGTGAAGGACCAAATATGGTTGAAGCCTTGATGTTTCTTGCTACTCATTGCAGAGCCTATAAAAGATTTGAAGAGGCAGAGATATATTGTACCCGTCTTCTGGATTATATTGGCCTGGTAAGTTTTATTTCATTTCTTGCATTTATGGTTTTTATTGAGATTAAAAACCCATTTCATGATTTTCAACCCATATTGATTTTAATCAGAAAAGTTCTTTATTTGTCTCATTGTCATGTGCATAATTGCAGGAGAGAGAAACTGCAAAGAGTATGCTTCGAGGAATGAGAAGGGATCAATCTAGTTTTCCTCCAATGGATGTTGAGCACTTTCCTCCATGACTTTCACTACTGCTCATAGTAGTTAAAATCCTCTGAAGCAAACTTAGTGTACTTGACGGGAGTATATATGGTTATAGTGTTAGAGCTATATAGTCTTACTTACAATATGAAAATGGAAGGATCTCTGAAACCAAACTTTTATTAGGATGTGATAATCCTTGGTATGTAGTTGTGGCAGTGACGGTATCTGTCCATGTATAACTTTAACGGTAATTGGACTTTATAAGTAACATAGATGATAAATATACAAGAACTGAAGTGTTTTACATTCCTTGCTCTTTTAAATCAATTCTATCATGCATGTATTTAACACTAATTTGTAACATGAACACACCTGTGTTTGTTCTCCTTTGGTGTTTGTAATGTAGCAGCAAGACTCAAAAGTGATTGACTATATATTCAATTCTTTGATCAAAATTGAGTGCTTATATTCAATTCTTTGACCTAAACCCAAAATGACACTGAGTGTTTCATTACCTGACAACACGAAGTAAGGTTAATTTTTAGTTTATATATATACATATAAGGTTTCAGATCGATTAATTTGTAACATCACAATAATTACTTGAAAGTTATAAAATCCTTCGCCACCTTTTTTAAATACCATTTATCCTTTTGCAAATTCGCACATCCAGCTGAGAGCAATTCATAGTTATAAAGCTGTAGTCTATAAAAACCATTTATCCTCATTTCACGTCACACTTGGTATATCCAATATTCGAAAATACATGATACGGTATGATGCAAGCACCCCATCATGGTACTGTAGTAAGCCCGATACGGTTGATGCGGGCGTATCCATCGAAAATGACTTTAAAAAAACAAAAAACAAAAATGCTTATTTTTTCATATTTATTTTTTAAAAATATTATTTATTTACATTTTTTTTAATTTTTTATTATTTATTTTATATTAAACAAATATTTATTTTTTATTTTACTTAATTTATTTTTTATTTTTTAATGTTTACATGTATTAAATAAATAAAAATCTACTTTATATTCAACAATCAACATATTTTCTCTCTCATTACCTTTTTTTCTCATCCATTTCCTCTTCTTCTTCTCCTCCTCTCCTCTGCTTTCCATTTCCCTCTCCCATTACTTTTCTTTCTCACCGATTTCCTCCTCTTCTTCTCCTCTTCTCCTCTACTTTATATTTCCCTCCGATCTCATGTGAGAGAAGGCGTCAGAAAGGTTCTGCATGTAAAAGAAGTCACCGAAAAACTTTTGGTCGTGAGAGAACTCGCAGGCAATCAAAGCTACAGTCGCCGGTGAGATGGGAGGGGTGCCAATTGAAGAGAGAGGAGTGCCGATCATGTCTAGTTGAGGGATTTTAGGGTTTTTCAATTTATATAGCTGATTTTTTTTTTAAAAAAAATAAGTTTTACCTGACCAGCCATATATGTCCATATACGGCCGTATCGGTTCAAGACGGCCATATATGGCCATCTCGTACGCAGAAGACAAATTTTATCATTTTCTGACTCCGATACAGACATATCGGTGTGTCTTACTGTCGATACTCCTGTACTGACATATATATTACCGTACGCAACCATATTTACGAACAATGGGTATATCCACCATTGCTTTAAGGCAAATACAATTTCCAATCTGCGTATCATGCTAAAGACCACTGCTGTGGAATTATGGGTCCTGTCACATACAATTGAATTTTCCAATTATTGAAAAAAAAAATTGAGTAATTTTTACTTCTCTATGATGCCTAAAAATAAAATCATAGAAACTAAAAAGATGAAAAGGGCAAAAAAAAAAAAAAACCATTTAATATCGAACATACATCAGTATAGATTAACTTCAAGCTGTTTCAAACACATGACTACCCCACCCGTCTAAAATGAATTCAAATGAATTATATAACAGACCTCAATCTTATTTCCATTTGACTAGCTCTATTAGATGGTAAGTTGACACAAAACTTTCACTGCAACCAACCATGACACAAACAACATCACTTTTCGAGTATCACTGAGTTTATCCATACAGAGCAGCTAGCTTCACTTTGGGTCACTGAACAAGCTGTTGACTGATGGCATGATTTCCGGAGCCGTGCTGCGCACATTTTGCTAGTATTCAGTAGCTTCACATAGAGAACATGGAGTATCTATCTATCGAGAATATATTGACTACACAATAATGTTATTACACATATAATTGGAGATGCTTATTAGTTGGGAAATTATTTTAAATATACATTTTTTTATATGCATTCATTGTTTGTTTGAATATTTGACGTATATGGTTAAGGCAAGTTAATATTACTCTAAATAATATTATATGAATTTAAGAAAAAAATAATATGGTTATACTACAATAATTTAACCCATAATACTTCATGGTGATGTACCAATGCTCGAAAAAATTGAAAGATAAGGAAAAAAAATTAATAAATGTGTTGAACCGATCAACCTACCTAAAGTCAATTGATTTAAGTAAATTGATTTAATTTTTAGTATGAAATGAATTCATTAAGTTGTTCAAAAACAACCTAATAGAGTTTGGTTGTCTTGTATTTAAATTGAACAATTAATGAACAACAAAATAATATGAAAACTTAATTATAAATGTCACATCATGTATTATTTGTGTTAATAGGTTATGTAAATAATATCACCCATCGAATTCTAAAATGATCTATTGTGTCATTTGATTAATACGAGTCATTAATTAAACAAGTTACAGATATTATAGTTATAATATTAGTAATTTTTAACACAAAATTCTGGTTTGACCATGATTAAAAAATTGGACCAGAATTTTATGTAAATGGAATTTATCTAAATTTTAAATAATCTAACGGTATATCCACAATATTACTAATGTTTGATTAGGATCTGTGTCTATGTTAGATTAATTGTTTATATTAGCTATCACAATCTTACCTTTCCCTTCAATAAAAAATCATAAGCAGAGAACACTTTTACTTTTTATGGAAGTATTCAAATAATAATGGCATCTAGCTCTCAGCTAATCATAAGGGCTAAAAATCTATATTAAATCCAACTTGCATGGGTTATACAAGTAAATAAGGATATAAAATATTTATAAATTAAGAATATATATATATATATATATGATTGAGATAGATTAAGCTACCTAATCAAGTCTGACTTATTATAAAAAATTATTTTAATTTTTATTACAAAAAAATAAACAAGCAACTTGGCTTCTGATTCCTAGTCTTTGTTTATCATTATTTCTCACCAATCAAAGTCTTTGTTTTTTCTCCTAAACTTTAAATTTCTCTTTTCTCATAAAATAATCATCAGGAGTAATATAGCTTTGCATCCTCCTCTTCTCATCCACAATCTAGTGAAACACACACCATGGTCAACTTCTCTATAACTCTGATTTTGTTCTCTACACTCTTACTAGGCCATGGCATTGTTGAGCCTGTCGAAGCTTCTGATCATCATCAATCAACAAACCAACCTTATAGAACTGGCTACCATTTCCAGCCAGCACAGAATTGGATGAATGGTCTCTTTCTCTTTTTCCAATCTTCTTGCCTTTTAGGATTAGATATTTTTTCTTTTTGTTCTTTGTTTCTAACATATCTTGTTTTTGTCTTTTGGACATGTTATGATATCTTTGGTATGGGTGACTATCTGGATATGCAGATCCCAATGGTTAGTTCTCTTCTTCTCTTTCTCTAGCTAGTTCCCACAATATATTTTTTCTTAGTGAAATCTATAATTTTAAGTTTTTAAGTCTAATGATTACTAAATACGAAATAAATTGAACTGAAATTATTATTTTCTAATAACATATAATCAAATTTTTACAGCTACATATTTTACGTTAGATTTCTCTGCATCATTACATTTTCTATTTATATCTATATTTCCCTTTGTGTTTTTGTGTAAGTCCTTAAATCATAATCTTAAGCATGAATACAATTATGTTTACACAATTTCATCGTAACATTAATGGAACAATGCTTTTTTCAGGACCAATGATTTATAAAGGAATTTATCACTTATTCTATCAATACAATCCTTATGGTGCAGTGTGGGGTAATATTGTGTGGGCCCACTCTACATCGACGGATCTTGTTAACTGGACCCCACATGAAATAGCCCTCACTCCATCGGACCCTGTGGATGGCCACGGTTGCTGGTCAGGCTCTGCCACTCTCCTCCCTGGAGACAAGCCAGCCATCTTATACACTGGCTTAGTTGACTCCCAAGAAACACAAGTCCAAAATTTGGCCATTCCCAAGAATTATTCTGACCCTTATCTCAAAGAATGGTTTAAGTACCAAAACAATCCCATACTTTCAGCCCCTAAACTCATTAATGCAACCCTATTTAGGGACCCAAGCACTGCCTGGCTAGGCCCTGATGAGAGATGGAGAATGGTCGTTGGTGGCTTAATTGACAATAGAGAAGGGTTAGTACTTTTGTACACAAGCAAAGATTTTAAGCATTGGATTAATACTAACCATCCATTACATTCTGAGAAACATACCGGGATGTGGGAGTGTCCGGATTTTTTTCCAGTGTCAACTAGTGACCAAAATGGTGTTGATACCTCTATTCGTGGGCCGAACGTTAAGCATGTGCTTAAAATTAGTTTATTGGACTATCGCCATGATTGCTATATGATTGGGACATATGATGTGAACGAGGATAAGTTTATTCCTGAGGAGGGTAAAGTGGGTGATGTTCCTGGATTAAGATATGATTATGGGAAATTCTATGCTTCTAAGAGTTTTTTCGATAGTGCTAAGAACCGGCGAATATTGTGGGCCTGGGTTAATGAATCATCAACTTTGGATGATGATATCAAGAAAGGCTGGTCTGGATTGCAGGTAATTTGTTGATTAGTTACTGCTTAAACTTTAGTTGCAAGTTGGAGCAATTATTGCTATGTTACATCATGACAAGCATCTTAGCATTAAGAAAATTAACACATCCGCTTATTTTGAATGTTCCAACACTCAACGGTTAGATTGATTTAGTACCTAATATTATTTATCCGCCAGTGTATTATCGATTCAGATTTGATATCTGAATTTTGACTCTGAATGTTTGCTCTGTATAATGACACTTGAAAATTATATGTTAAAGCAAAATTGTTAATAGTCGCACTAAATCTGTTTATGTAAACAATAATTATGCATTAGGCTTCAGTGACAAGCAATCTTCATATATTCTTAAATTCATTATTTTCCAGACAATTCCCAGGAGTCTTTGGCTTGATAAATCAGGAAAACAGTTGATGCAATGGCCTATAGTTGAAATCGAATCATTACGTGAAAAACCAGTGGATTTACCCAGCAAATTCCTGGAGGGAGGATCACTGCTTGAAATTTCTGGTGTCACAGCTGCACAGGTAAGTTAATAATAGTATTTGAATCTGAATTCACCATGCTGATATTAAATAGTCATTCTGTTCTTAGAATATTATACTTTCAACAAAATTTGAACCTTAAATAGAGTCAATTTTATTAATGAATTCAAGTCACCTCAAGCGATTATGTCTGTATTTGATTTTCATTATCTTAATTTATCCAATATTTACCATAGTTCAATATAATCTGGTGGTAAAGTATATTTCTTATTCAGTCTGATAATAATGATCCATATTCGAATAACTATATATAAATATTTGTCCGATATTTGTATTTAAGCTAAATCCTTTGAATAGGCCTATTGATCTTAAATGTGAATGGTTATTTTAGAACACTGATCAATACAGAATGATAAACTAATTATATTGTTGGATGCATACAACAATTGATAATCCAGCTTCAAAATTTCATTAAAATTATATCGTCCTGGCTTGAGAATGTTTAAACTGATAAATATATATATAGTTAAATAAACAGCTTGCAACAGGGATGAATTAATAATAAATTCTCTTGGATTGAATAGGCAGACATTGAGATTTCATTTGAGATAACAGAGTTTGACAAAGCAGAAGAGCTCGACCCAAGTTGGACCAATCCACAGTTGCTATGCAGCCAAAAGGGTGTTTCAGTGGAAAGTGGTTTAGGGCCATTTGGGTTGCTAGTTTTGGCTTCCGAGGACTTACAGGAACACACTGCAGTTTTCTTCAGAATATATAAAGGCCATGACAAATATGTTGTGCTTATGTGCAGTGACCAAAGCAGGCAGGTTCATGCCATCTCTCTGTTTTTCTCTCAAGCTATTAATTTTTTAAGTCATAAGACTTTTTCGCTTTTTATTTTGCAGCTCTTCCTTGAATGATAAGAATGATAAGACCAGCTATGGGGCATTTTTAAATGTGGACCCTGTTCATGAGAAGGTGTCACTTAGGACCTTGGTGAGTTGATCATTTATGATGCGTGCACGAAAGTGATTTAACTAAAAGTATTTTTTTATGAATATATAAATGGTGAAAATTGAAAATCACTGACTTATTTTTCTCTCAAAACACTTTGAGTATTTTCTTAATTTTGTAAGTAATTTCAAGACAAGTAGCTATAATCAATTGCGTCTTCAAAACCTATAGTCACCACCAAATAAAAATAGAAGTTTTTCTTGTCACAGAGAAATTATTATGCAATCCAAAGTAAAATAAAATCTTTAATACTGTCATCAAAAAAGTTTTATCTTGAAAACTATTACAACAATTCTTTTACCATAGATTATCTACACTAGAAGACTTTTACTATGAATTTTTATCCCATGAAAAAGGTCACAATAAATATTTTATTTTCTGGCAGTGACCTTGAAAGATTCTTAAATCCCAAAATATTGTTTCTAGCCAGAGTAAAACGCTTTTGTGTTGATCCAAAACATGTGTGAGGTCACAAATTATGATTGAGTTCATATAAAGTTAATTGTCACTTAACATGCCTGAAATCAGGTAAGACCTCAACTATATATTAACATTTAAATGCAATTTTGGTGGCCGGCCACCTGTACAGATTGATCATTCAATAGTGGAGAGCTTTGGTGGAGGCGGCAAAGCATGCATCACAGCTAGAGTTTACCCTATTTTGGCAATTGAAAATGATGCCCACTTATATGCTTTCAATTATGGAAATGACAAGGTCAACATCACAAGTCTCAGGGCTTGGAGCATGAAGAAAGCTCAGATCAATATTGCAAATCCAATTAAAAGTGTGGCTTCTGACGAAAGAGACGAATTTTAATTTGCACGTTTGATGCCTGATGCATCAACAATAATGAGATGTGCTTTACTTTTTCGTTGTATCATATTTTTTTTTCCACTTGATAAGCTCATTATTTATTGATGGGTTCTTTGGGAAGTTTATCAGGTTATAACACTATGTTATGAATTATAACACCATGTTATGAATCTCCGTTGAACTAACAACATCTGTTGTTGCATTCTTTGATGACTAATATTTATAATTAAATATGCAATTAGTATCGATATTTAGGCATGTCTTACCTTTTATTAACCAAATAGTCCTCAATTGACAACTTAATTACTTCAAATCTTGAAGATGCTGAATGTTATAATTTCATGCTCGATAGAAATGAGATGGAACCACCATTTGATATACATTGATCATTATAGTAATTTTCCATATTTGAATAGCAACACCGATGATATTTCAAAAAACAAAAGGGATGATCTGGATAAAAATAAATAATATAGAATCAGACATATGTTACATAAAACTTATGTTTTGTCTCCTCAAAGTTTTGACATTATTTTACAAAGTATGAGAGTAAATCTAATAATAAGAAATTTTATTTCCCTTACTACAAGTGAATATTCACTGAGTACAATATTAAAATAACTAAATAACAGCATGCATACTCTGAAAGAAATTAACCTTTTTTTCCTCATGTTAAATAACAAGATTTTGACGACTCTCCAAACAAATTGACAGAATAAAAACAAAACAAAACAATTGACACTGTTTTAATTTTCAGTGACGTATATTTTTTTTATTTGTAAGAATGATATCCAATATTGAAATACATCTGTGATTTCTTTTGTTGTTGCTTTGTCTTCTGTCCAACTACTTCAGATCTTCCATGATTGATTCAAAAAATATGAGCTTTCTTCATGCTCCATGCATTTAGACTTGAGATCTTAACCTTCTCAGTTCCATAATTGAAAGCATACAAGTGAGCATTTTTATCAATTGCCAAGGTTGGATAAACCCTAGCTGTGATGCATGCTTTGCCTCCTCCTCCAAAGCTCTCCACCATTGAATGATCAATCTGTAAAAAAAAAATAAAAAATCATAATTGCATCAAATTTTCTGGCACTATCATAAATTTCTCCAGGATTTTAGAATTCTAGTATTGCGTGTTTGAATTTTGGAAGCAATTTAATGTTGTCAAAATTTGCTTTCATATTGTGTACGTGTACATTCATTGTTGTGTCTTGACTATAATAATTAGTCTTGCAGCGAAAAGCAATAGGAAGTCCTTTTGGAGAAAAAGTGGTCCAAGGGGATAGTCTTTTTCACTGATTAAATCTTTGTTATTAAAAATAGCACTTTCAAGTTGAAACTCTTTTAGAAACAAAAATTGACAATATGGTTCCCAAAAAAAAAAAAAAAAAAAAAAGGAAAATTGACAAGCTAAATGGACTTTTTTGTTACTATTCTCATAGAATCAGTTTCAAAGCACTGTTTGTAAAAGCATTGTCCAAAACTTGTATAAAAGTCAACTTACCAAGCTCCTTAGTGACAGCTTCTCATGGATAGGGTCCACATTCAAGAAAGCCCCATACGAGGTTTTGTCATTATCATCATTTAATGAAGACCTGTCAACCGAAAAATTCTAAGATGAAATAAAAATTTTACGAAAAAGGTGTCTAAAATCAAAAATCATCAAATAGAGTTATAACTCCAGACTCTATAGAGAGCACAAAAAATAACCTGCTTTGGTCACTGCACATAAGGACCACATATTTGTCTTTCCCTTTGAATATTTTAAAGAATACTGCTGTGTACTCTTGCAAGTCCTTTGAAGCCAAGGCCAGCAGCCCAAATGGACCTAAAGCGTTTTTAACAGAAGCACCCTTTTTACTACACAGCAGCTGTGGATCGGTCCAACTCGGATTAAATGCTTCTGCCTTCTTTAAATCTGGTATCTCAAATGAAATCTCCACATCGGCCTAAAAAAAAAACATATATTATATACTATTAATTGTCAAATCAATAGTATTAAAAATGGTGAGGACATAAATTAATTGAATAATGAAAAAAAAAAAAAAAAAAAACATTTGACTAACCTGAACAGCTGTTACACCAGGAACTTCAATCCTGGATCCTCCCTTCAGGAATTGGAAAGGCAATTGTACATGATTTTCACGTTGCTTCTCAAGTTCAACAATAGGCCATTGCACCAATTGTTTACCAGATTTATCCAGCCAAATTTTCCTGGGAACAGCCTGGAAAACAAATCCGAGAAAATGACCTATAAGTTGACTTTTCACCACCAAACCAGACATGTTGTGTTAAAAAATTCAAACATCTAGCTTGACTTGCAATTAAATTAAATTAATCAAATAATTGAGCCGAAAAGTACCTGCACTCCAGCCCAACCTTTCTTGATGTCATCAGCCACGCTAGATGATTCATTAATCCATCCCAACAAAATCCTTCGGTTCTTCTCGTGATCGAAGAACGTTTTCGAAGCATAATATTTCCCATAATCATACCTTAATCCTGAATCACTATCCACAGAGCCTTTATCTGGGAAATACCTATCCAGCGAAACATTATACGTCCCAATAGTGTAATACTCATGCTTAGTGTCATCTAAGCTGGCCTTAAGCACATGTTTAACGTTCCGTCCAATAGTCGAGGTATCGACACCGTTCTGGCCCGTGGTCAAGACAGGAAAAAAATCCGGGCACTCCCACATTCCGGTATTCTTAGCGGAATGTAATGGATGTTTAGCCTTCGTCCATTTCTTAAAATCTCTGCTTCTATACACAATTGCTAACCCTTCTCTATGAATTTTGCTACCAATGATCACTCTCCATATGTTATCATGACCTAGCCAAGCTGTGGTTGGGTCCCTAAATGAGCTTCCATTGATTTTGTTCTCATTAGTGGGTTCCATCAAAGGGTTGTTAGGGTACTTAACCCATTCTCTAAGATAAGGGTCAGATAAATTTTTGGGCACAGCTAAGTTTTGGACTTGCGTGTTTTCTGGGTCAATAATTCCGGTGTATAAGATGATTGGTTTGTCTCCAGGGAGGATGGTCGCTGAGCCTGACCAGCAACCGTAGTGATCGGACGGCTGTGATGGGTAGATGGCATAAGGATGTGGTGTCCAGTTGATCAGATCCGTTGATGTAGAGTGAGCCCATACAATATTGCCCCATACTGCCCCCTTTGGGTTGTATTGATAGAACAAGTGATAAATTCCCTTATAAATCATCGGTCCTGATAAAGATGGCAAATTTTATTATAGATGTTTAAAATTTTCATATGGTCAATACAACAACAAAAGAGAATAGGGTTACAAAACATAGAGAACTTTAGATACGAGAAAGTAATTTTTTTTTTCAAGCTTGATACAAGAAAATAAGCAAATAATTAAATGAAAAGATATTTCACTTGTATTTTATTTAATAAAATTTTTTCATGTATATTTTTATGTAAATTAAAATTGTCTATTGTAATGGGTAGTTTTTAAAAAATTAAATCTAACATATTTCATGGAAACAATTAAGGTAACAGATAATATGGTTATATTCGGTGCAATTAATACTTTCCTCCTATTTGATATTGATCCCCAACCGACTTCAAAAAACTGGATATTGATGTTCAAAACACTCCAAAATTTTGGATGTTGATGCCCAAAACACCCCAAAAAATGTACAGAACTATGTATTTTAACCATTTTACTTGATCGAGGTTGTGTCCAACATAGGAAAAAAAATGTCAAACTAACTAAAAACAAGAGTAGATTAACAGAAATTATCAGCACTAACCATTGGGGTCTGCATATCCAAAAGCAACCATTTGTCCGCGCCAGAATCACGTAAAATGTAACATCCACACAAAAAAACCGAAAACAAGAGAAAAGAACAAGTAAACAAACGGGGTTAGAGACACAAACAAGAATAAATAAAATAAAAAATTCAAGAACAACAGAAGGAAAAAAAACATTACCATTTATCCAATTCTTTGGAGGCTGAAAATGGTAACCAGTTCTATAAGGTTGAGAGGGAGGAAATGATGATTTAGTCTCAGAAGAAGTGCTTTGAAGGTGTTGGTAGACATGGTGAGAGGCTTGAAGCTCAAGAACACCATGGCCTAGAAGGAGAGAAAACAGAAGAAATAGAGAAAAAGAAGAGTCGTTGGCCATTGCTGTGGATGAAGAGAGCCTATGTTACAGATTGCAGGCCTTGGTGGACACATATATTTATAGATAATTGAAAACTAATAAAAAAAAATTGATACGTGATGTGATTGGTGAGTAGCTTTTGATTAGAAAGTTAAAATTTCGACTGAGACGAGGAATCGAATAAAGAAATTGGGAGCACATGAAAGAACGTGGAAGATGTATGTGTCTCTCTCACTTGATGATCTTCAACATGTCATTAGTCAGCCTTTGAGGATCTTCTTGATTTATCAAATATGAATATTTTATATATGAAAACCAATATAAATATATATATATATGTGTGTGTGCGTGTGTATATATATATATATATATATATATTAATTATCTTCAAGAGAGAGAACTTACATGGATGTCTTTGTCTTAGCTGTTGACTCCATACATAAAAAACTTGGGCATGAATGCTTGGTTTAGCAGGAAAAAGAAAAGACAAAATAAAAATTATAAAAAAACTCTTGTTTAAGTTTAACAGTAAACTTAATTGGGCAGATTATCCTTAAATTAATGTACCATATATGTCAAAAGTTGTAGGTATTCTCACACATATGGGTTGTTTCCTTCCGTCTTCTGAGAGTTGATGCTCAAACAATATATCAGAGTCAAATCATGGCCGATCCCGATAATAAAAAGAAAAACAAAATAGATCTATTCTTACTTCTATCTAAATTATAGGCAGATCTTCATAATTCTGAAATTAAATGGCAACTTTAGATCATCCAAATCAGAAATTCATGAAAGTAAACACCCCTTCAAATTAGCCAGGTTGGTTTCCAGAGTTTTGAAATAAATTTGTCAAATCTTTGTTCTAGAACAGTGTTTAGACAAAACTAATAAATCAGATTATATATAAATACAGCTTAGATTTTACCCAAATTTGAAAAGATGAATTCCAATCAATTTTTCTTGCGAGATGCACATATGATTTTATATTTTATAAACTTTTTGGCCTTGTTCTAATTGAAATGTTTTTTCATGTTGGCCATATGATTTGATTTAATATGTTTGTTTAAAGGGATCAACTTTTATCTTCTCCTTTATAATATATTTTCAAGGGTGACCACAGAGAGATCCAATGTCAGCTTATCACAGCACATATGTTCACAAGAATCAAATGATGGAGTTGGAATTAAAAGAATATACCAATAAATTAAGTTGGCTTGGTAAGATTTTACTTTTCTTTTTGGCCTTTTGTTGAAGAATGGTGTCAATTTCTTTTGTTCATATTATGATCAACAAGGCCCTTATGATATGGTATCGGTGGCTTTCACAACCAAGCAGATATTTTAAAATTTTGAATTTTATAATTTGTCGTTGTTCCTGATCAAATTATATATTTTACACGTTAACTTGTACGGAAAAAAATTAAAATCTTGTAAATAGTTAAGCTATTATTCACTTTTGTTTGTAGTTTTAAATTAAATGGAATAAAATTGTGTTCTTTTCATATAAAATTAATGCTCTTTTCTTCAAACAAAAAAAATAGTATAGACATGCATTTTTTTTTCTTTTTTTCTCTTTTTTTTTTTTTTTTTTGGAAACTAGTATCAAATCCGTTAAAATCTAAAAAAAAAAAAAAAAAATTAAAGATCAAGTTATATACCAATGACTATTATTAGAAAAAATACATTATAGAAAAGCAGTTTCATGCGTATAATATTTTTTCTTATCTCAATCTTTTATTAGTCTTCGACGTGAATGCCTAATGACTATTGTTGGAAGATAAAGATAAAAAGAAAAAGGTTTTCCAATTTCATTTAATTGATGGGAAGCACTAATTCAACGGTTTGAATTCTGTAGAAATTCAAATTAATCACGAAAGAGACTTCAAACAATATACCTTGAATTCAACAAGATAAATAAAATAAAAATATAGCAAGGACGGTGTACGTTTCCAATATTTTGTCATAAATAGATTTAGAAAGTCATGACTCATGAAGGGACAAGTTTAAAAATCAACTTTTCTTGTGAGGGTCCAAGAAGATCACGTGAACTAATCAATCCTTATCTTTTTCTTTTTGCATAGATTTCAACTTTATCCGATCGATAAGAACTGAACGTAAAACATATAATTAATATGCAAACTTCACGAATTTTACGATAAGGATTTATAAGATTAATTAGCGGCCAAATCAGGAATTTAAACGGGTGGGATATCTATTATGATTTATCATGATTATTTTATTTATATAGAGTAATTTAGAATGGATAGGAAAGTGTGTAACTACAAAGAAGAATATGTAATTTAGAAGGACTTAATTTGAATGATCTTTAATATATTTAGTTTCGGATAAAAATAATAAATTTAATTCTTTTCTGGATAGGGACATATCAATCATATATTACTGTGTTCACTAAAACAATAAATGAATAAACTTACAATTACATGATAAATTTTATCAGGTGGTTTATTAAAAAAATTAAAATAATAGTTTATAACAAATAATAAACAAAATTTGAATTTATGCAAGTACTTAAATCAATGATATTAGTCAAACTATTTATAAAAGATGTGACAATCTGGTCTGATGTTAGGTTTGTATAATATATAGTTTCAATCATTTATAGGAAGAACTTATTCTATTAAAATAAATAAATAAAGGGAGAACTTATTAAGCTTGGTCTTCAGTCTCCTTATTTTAAATTTATAATTTCAAAAATCTCATTATTTAAATAAACAGTTCTTTATATCAGTTAAACAACGAAATAAATTAAATATGCATTCTCATAATTTTATAAATTTATACTTTTCTTATAGGTAAAACTCAAATCATTTATAAAAAATACTTATTAATTGAAGAAGTTTAGGTAAATAATTAAACTGAAACGACTTTGTAAAATTTTTGGATTCAATTAGTAGAAACACGAGTTTTCAAGGAAAAAAAAACATCAATATTGTAGAAACTCAAGTCTTTGGATTGCATTTCTTTTTCTTATGATTTAATCAAACTATGTTATCTATTGCTTCTTCAACTTCCCAAAAACATTTTTTTTCCCTAGTTTTTTAAAATCTGTTGGTGGGCTGTTTGCATCACCTATTTACAATGAACGCGGTCCCCGATTTGTTTAATTAAATTATTAAATGCAAATACTTTATTATGATGCATTAATTAAACATGGGCCTACTGAATTTCCTCAAGTGATTCCTTAAAAAATTATTTTTTTACAGATCTATCATTTTTTGTCGTTGTTCGATGCTCTTGTCGATCCAATATTTATTAATTAATCTAAAACTTAATAGTAAAACTCATTGGTTATTTAAAAAATTCTGTATAACTTGGAATTTGCAAATTAATTAATATATTAAGGTAAATTATCCAATAGTATCATATTTTGAGTGTTTGACAAAGATTTTTCAGTTGCCAATTTTATTAAGGAATCAAAGATCATTAGAACACTTGTAATTGTATTTGACTAGAAAATAAAAATAAAAATAAATATATATATATACATATATATATTAAAGAGCTCTTAGATTTGATTTATTTTCTCATAAGTATATATTTCTAGTCAAATACAAGCATAAAAGCTCTTAGATTTGATTTATTTTCTCATAAGTATATTTTTTCTAGTCAAATACAATCATAAAAGCTCTTAGATTTGATTTATTTTCCCATAAATATATTTTTCTAGTCAAATACAAATGTACATTCTTAGATTTGATTTATTTTCTGATAAGTATATTTTTCCAGTTAAATACAAGTGTACAGTCTTAGATTGATTTGTATTCTCATATATATATATATATATATATATATATATCAAAAATAATAGCTTTTACTTGTATAGTCAAACCTTAACCGGTTATAATAGACCTTTTTCTTTTTTTTTTTGAAATGGGGTTATAATAGACTATTCAATCTTTACTATTCTAAATTTTTATCACAGTAAATTTAAAATTTATGATTGATGATTAATAAAACAGAATAAAAATAAAATTAATTTCCATAATCTTCTATAATCAATATCGATGAGGACAAAGTGAAATTACTATTTGGAGAGATCATTATGTTATAACAATAATATTTATGTGTCAAAGTTTTTTAAAAAAATTAAAAAATCAAAATATTAGTAAATTTATAATTTTTATTAGATTTTTAAAATATTAGTCGTGTCATAGTTAACACGTTTAAAAGCCAACAATACCTTGAATTATTAGTAAGGAATACAATTTAAATCATTAGTATAAAAAGAAAAAGGATAATTTGCCAAAATTTCAAAATTGAACAGTATCACTAACATAAAAGTTTACATGCATGGAAAGCAAAATGGTGTTAGACGGCCAAAAAAAAGATAGAGCAAAGTAATTCCTCTCAAAAGCTCTCTTTCTAGAGAGAGAAAAAAACTCTCTCATCCTTAAAGAGAGAAAGCTTTTGTGGAGGTCTTTCCCAATTAGATTTAGATACTCTAGTGTTTTCTCACTCCGCTCTTTCTCTGATCCTTACCACTTTCTTCTTGCTTTGGTTTTTTATAGGAGTATATCTGATGCGCCCTACCCTTTCTCCCTTTAGTTATCCTTTGTTACTGCATTCTTGGTTTCGGAGGTTGTACAATATAGTTTATTTTGGACATTATTGATTTTCATTCATGTTGTTGTTTTTTACTGAAGTTGTGTTTACTTGTTGTGGTTGGTTGGTTTCAGTGTTGTCTATCATTTCTTTGTATGAGAATCATCTGGTATTTCAATTGGACTTACCTGTGATCTTTTGAATTGAACTTTCTTATTTGATCCTTTGAATGGGACAAGCTCGGGTGTTTATGGTTTTCTAGTAGTCCCAAATTTGACTAAATTTAGGATTGTATTCGAACTGTATTCTTATGGTTTTCGAATTTGGGATTGTTGTTTAATAATATTCAATATTAAAAAATAAAATAAAAAAAAAAAAAGAGAGAGAGAAAGCAGTACACAAATATATCCACAAGCTTGTTTAGTATATCCACCTTTTTTGGGTCAAACCAAAAATATATATATTTTATTAACTCGAACGTGGGTTTACGACTTTACGTTCAATCACTAGACGGAAAAAAGTTTATTTAAAGTTATGTCCAACTTGTGTTTATTTACTTAAAAACAAAAAAAAACAAAAAACAAAAAAACAAAAAAACTTGTGTTTATTTAAAGTAGTTGATTGATGGTTAATAAATAAAACAAAATAAGGGGAGTCAGAAATTTTTGTTTAAAGGGATCATACCTTAAAACCAAAAATTAATAGAGCAGAGGGAACAAAAAATTGAAATTAAGTGATGAATTTATAATTTTAAAGAAGATTCTTCAACAAGAGGGAGTCGAGGGACCACAGTTTCTAATAGCATCATTTTTCCTCTATCTAATATCGATATGTCACGATACATAAAAAAATTAAACAAAAGTTAGATCAATATACAATATAAATGAAATGCATTGAAATTATCGAAGAAAAAAAACATGCCCAAAATTTTGAAATTGAATGGTCTCCTAAATATGAAATACTCACATGGAAAAATGTATGTTTAGATGCCTTAAAAAGGATAAAGCTAAGTAGAACAGCATATCCCCACAAACCTGTTTAGATAAATCTACTTTTTATTGTCAAACCGAAAGAAATGTTAATGAATTCAAACGTGGGATTTGTGTACATTCACTAGTTTGAAAGGTGGACAATGAAATAAATGAGTCCATGGCTGTGGGCGAAAAAGTCTTGCCCAAATATGTGGAATACCAACACCCACAAGATAGACACTTGTAAAGTCGAAAACCATTTTGTACTTGACGTGTCTTCTTCAAAGATCTTCAACTTCTAATGCAATTCGAGTCATGGGAGGCAAGTTTTGAATAAATTGTTAACAGAATAGAGAAAATAAATTTTATTTTATGTTTTTCTTCTTGTGTCGACATGCCTGAGTGTTGTTTTCAATTTCCACGTCTTTTAACAAAATTTGTTGGGCCCTGTGGCCCATTCATGATCTCCATGATGTGACTAATTAGTTTTTCAATTAATATGGAGAAGATTACGTAGATACTTGATAAATGTGTGTTCTCATCCTTTGGGAGATGGTAATAATATTAAGATCCAACCACTAACATTATTTATAAATCATAATTCTTGGATTGATTATAAGAATAATTATTGAAACTAATTCAATGGATAAATTAAGTTAATGATTGGGTAAGGTGGTCAAATCCTAATAATAATAATAAATAATGTTGATATAATAGTACTTCAAGTTCAAAAAGAATATTCTTTTTAAAAAATAAAAGTTCAAAAAGAATTTTATGATACATTTTGAAAGGAAAAAAAAAATAATATATATATATATATATAGATAATGTAACGTCAGTGTAGATAGTTGATACATGTATGTTCTCATCCTTTGGGAGATAATAATAATAATAACTACATAAATAGATAATGTTGATATAGTAGTATTTCAAGTTCAAAAGGAATTTTATAATGCATTTTGAGAGACAAAAAAGATATAGTGTAATATGATCCTATTGAAGTGAAACTTTTGACATTCTTCTAAATTCAACTACCAATGTCAAACACTCTTTTCTAATTAAGAAGGGAGACTTCTGATGAAAGAGTTTCTAAAACTTAAAACTCTTTTTATTTGTCGATAAAACATCTCTAGAAGTGGTTTTTGGCTCGAAGAGACAAAAGCTAGCTTCCAAAAATCATGCCAAACTTGATTTTCAATAAGTATTTGTAATGTCCTTATGTAAGTATCATTATGTAATTTTGCTGGTTTTATACAAAAAAGTGAACATAAAATAGTTTTTCTTTTGTATATAACTCAATTTATAATTTTTTCTTAGGAAAGTATATCACCTATAATGCAATAATTTGAATCTAATATATTATTAGGCTAACACTCTCTATCACTAAGTCACGTTGAATAGAGGTTCAAACTCACTTTCTATTGATATAAACATAAGAAAAATATTATTCATCAACCTTAATTTCATCGTTATAGACCTGATTATATTATTTTTAGTAAATAATACTGTTTAATAATATTTACGATATACATGTTCCATAAAATGTCTTAAAGGATAACAAATATATCAAAACAAATAATTCATTCAACCAACAAAAACTTAAGCTATTGATTATCATTCAAATCTTCTAATAGAAACCCATAATTTTCTAATAAAAAAAAATACAAATATTAGGATCATCATGAATCATGGTCTAACAAAATTTACCTTTATACCTTGGGCTGGGCCGGGTTGAACTAAAACCCATCATTAGTAGTTAAAATATGAGACCAAATGATTGACTAGTTTGGGTCTCAGGCCCAGCTCCAGTGAATGAATGCTAAACACACCATCAATTAGATCTACTGATCCACCAAGAATGAATAATAGAAAAAATATATATCAATTTAGTTGAATTATTATTACTATAGGACCATATCAAGCAATTTTTAACCACTGTCACTATCGTGTATTGACAATTTTTACAATCAATCCATGTAATCTAATAGGATAAATATATTAGAAAAATATGCGTAACATTAATTATGTAATAAAGGATTGTGAGACATATTAAAAATTGAAAAATAAATAAAAGTTTTATATATTATTTTTCAGATGCAAAATATCCTATAATTTATCAAAGGAACTGACATAAATCTCTTATTTATATATTTAAGGTCTAAATTTTTTAAATCTCCGATGCATTTTTAATAAACATAGTATATAATTTAAAAGTTTATTTCTAATAATCATATTCAATTACTAAAGTTGATTTTAATTCATAATATTATAGACATTCTTGAATATTAAAAAAATTCACACGTTTAATAATAGCTCAATTGCAATTTTTTGTCCCATTCGTGATAGGGGTTCCAATCCCCGTTCAAGTCCCTTCCCTCCTAAATCTGCTGATCCACCAAGAACGAAGATGTATTACCATTGTGAATAATAATTGCTATTACTCGCAAAAAAAGATTGGCAAATTTAGTGTTCTCTACTTGCTTGATGTGTGTTTTGGTTTATAGCGACTGACACTGACAGTCATTAACAATACACACAAGAGGAAAATTTAGGATAAGAAGGAAATAAAATGTCAACCAATAAAACAAAATGACCACAGAGGGAGCTGTTGTTTGTTGAATATTAAATAATTAATTAAAGAAGGATTTTTTCTCATATACTGCTAATGAACATGAAAATAGGTTCATGTTATTTAGATATAGAAGTAAATATGTTATATATGATTATATTAATAAAATATAATATATTAAGAAAAGTTGGACGTGTAGAGAAATTTCTTTGATGGCAATTGAGCCACCCTCTATTGAGCCACCCTCTACTGTAATATCAAAGAGAAAAAAAATGAGGTAGCCAATTTTAATCTTCACATTCCACACCTTGCGTCGAGGTTAGGCCTTCGAATGTGACTATAATTCCTGAACCTGCCCTGTTCATACTCTTAACTTAGTTGAAATATCTATTGATGGTGGAATTTATATTTTTAATTCTTTTTTATTACTATTTAGTGTTTTCTAAAGTCAAACAACGAAACATGCATCTTATTCGTCTCTTTAAGGGATTTGTTCCACACTCCACAAGTTGTTTCATCCCGCTTTTACAAGGATGATTTTTCAACCATTGATGCCTCTACGAAACGATAATACTGTCCAATATAGTTTGATGATAACAAAATATTTAGTTCTTTAATTACAGCACAGTAAATGATACAATCAATGAAATTTATCATCAATGTTTGATATCCAACTGTCACCATAAATTCATAATTGCTAACTAAATATCCTTTCCTGTACTCATTTTTATGCTGAGCACAATATATAACATGTATCATCTAGGTTTGAGATATATTCTTCGAACTTTTTTCACTTTTATTATTTTCAAATATTATATTTTATCTTAATACTCTCCACAAATGTCGGTATATAGAACAGAATTCTGACACTCCAACCAAACTGTCACATGACAACACTCAAAATTGTCACTAATTTAACCATCAAAATAAGTATAAACGCCGGCCACAAGGCGCAGCACCTAACATAGTTTTCTCTTATTTCAGGTCATTCATCCCCGAGAGACCAAGATTGTCAAGACACAACCTGCATTTTCCATAGTATCGCTCAAGCTTCAACATATTCTTCCGACCGAGTACAAAAACCCTGTCCCATCAGCGCAACCTACCTTTCAAAAATCAAGCCATTCTAATTGTCTTCTTTTCTTTCTTCTACTTTCATTTTGACCAATATTTTCACATTTTTTTAATATTTTTATCCCAGAAGCTAGTCCTGTCTCATACGTATTCTCATATTTCTTCCTTATAATGATGGAAAAATATTTTATTAACTCTTATAAGGAAAAATATACAAAGACAAATCGTAAATAAATATTATTACCTGTATTAAATAATGAATATAGTAATAAGTATAGTCTGATTGGTAATGATATCTTTAAATGAAATTGAGGTCGCAAATTCTATCAATGGATATCTTAGCTTTCATTATTGTTCTATGTCTCCTCCAAACTTGTCATCTCTCTTCATCAAATCCATATGATACTCTAGTAGAAGGGAGCTCTCTTTCCGTTGAGAAAACAAATGATGCTTTGACTTCTTCAAATAGTGTTTTCTCTGCAGGGGTTTTCAATGGGGGTGATCACGCTTTCTGCTTTGCAATATGGTTCGCAAACTCCCCAGATTCCACTGTGGTTTGGATGGCCAATAGAGACCAACCAGGTTGGCGAGAAATTCAAAGCTTTCGCTATTGAAGAATGGAAATGTCATCTTGGAAGATGCAGATGGCAATGTCATCTGGACCACAAACACTTGTCATCAGTGCAACTGCAGCTCCTCGACACTGGCAACCTTGTTCTACGTACTATAGAGGATGTTACTTTGTGGGAAAGCTTTAGTTCACCTACAGATACACTTCTTCCTCAGCAAAAATTGACCAAAGATTCATATCTTATCTCTTCAAGGAGCCAAACCGGCTATTCTTCTGGTAATTACAAGCTTTTCTTTGACAACAATAATGTCTTAAGTCTTCTTTTCCAAGATGCAAATGTCACAAGCGTCTACTGGCCTAACACTGCTGACTCCAGTCCTTCCAAAGTCGGAAGGATAACGTACAACAACAGTAGAATTGCAGTACTTGATTTGTCAGGTAGTTTTCTATCGTCTGATGTTTTCCACTTCGATGCTGCGGATCATGGTATTGGGCCACTTAGACGATTAAGGCTTGATCCTGATGGTTTTCTTCGGTTGTACAGCCTGGAAGAGGCAAATTATTACAAGTCTAATTGGATTGTTTCATGGCAAGTCAATAACATAGGATGCAAGGTTCATGGCTTATGTGGACCTAATGGAGTGTGTAGTTTTGATCCTCGTCTAGGCAGGAGATGCTCTTGCTTGACTGGATTCAAGGTGAAAAACCCTGCAAACTTGTCTAATGGATGTGAACCGGAATTCGAGCTTTCTTGCCACCCAAGCAAGGTATTTTCCCTTAAATTCGGTCATCTTATATTTTACGGCCACGATGAAAGATTTTATGAAAATGTTACCTTCAGAAAATGTGAAGATACATGCTTGCGCTTGCGCAATTGCAAAGGGTTCCAGTATAAATTCAATGAAGAGTAAAGACTGTATAACTGTTATAACAAATATGTGTTGTTTAACGGACGGTTTATGTCTGATTTCACTGGAGATTTTTATTTAAAGCTGCCGAGAGGAGGTCCTTTCTTCAATGCGACCATTGAAGAATCCAGATTAGTTTGCTTAGACCAACCACTGAATACAAAGAATCAAAAAGGGCCCGAAAATGGAACATGGAAGATTTTGCTTTGGTTCGCGTCTACAATAGGAGTTGTAGGGTAACCTTCATTTGTTTGGTGCGGTGTTTCTTGTATTTTAAATCCAGCCGAGACCCTGAAGCAGCAAAGCAAGCTGGATGCTGGTTTGATGCAAATGGATTCAAGAGATTCACCTATGCGGAGCTCAAAAAGGCCACGAATGGTTTCGTGAAGAGATTGGACGGGGAGGAGGTGGGGTTGTTTATAAAGCTCAGCTATCTATTGGACGTGTCGCAGCAAGCAGGCGGCTCAATGAAACAGCTAACCACGCGGAGGCTGAGTTCCTAGCAGAGTTAAGGACAATTGGGAAGCTAAACCACATGAACTTGATAAAGATGTGGGTATATTGTGCAGAAGGGAAGCATAGGCTGTTGGTTTATGAGTACATGGAGCATGGTTCCTTGGCTGATAACCTATCCTTGAATCTGCTTGATTGGGAAAAGAGGTTTGAAATCGCGGTTGGTACTGCAAAAGGGTTGGCTTATTTACACGATGAATGCTTGCACTGGGTTTTGCATTGCGACATAAAGCTTCAAAACATACTCTTGGACTCTGAATACCGCCCCAAAGTGTCAGATTTTGGCCTCTCAAAGCTGCTTAGTAGGGGTGGTTTGAATGATTCAACTTTTTCGAGAGTAAGAGGAACTAGAGGTTATATGGCTCCAAAGTGGATTTACAATCTCTCGATAACTTCAAAAGTGGATGTTTATAGTTATGGGGTTGTTCTTCTGGAGATAATAACCGGAAAGAGCCCAATAGCCTGTCGTTTCCAAACATTTGGAATTGAAGGGGTAATTGAGCATAGAAGACTAGTTACAAGGGTGAGGGAGAAGATGAATGGAGCTCCTAACATGGAGGCTTGGCTCGAAGAAATGGTAGATCCCACGATTTCTTCCAAGTATGATGCAAGGAAGATGGAAGTTGGTGAAGGTAGCCTTGCAGTGTGTGGAAGAAGAGGGGGACGCGAGACCAACCATGAGACAAGTGGTGGAGATGCTTCTATGTAACAAGAAGAAACATGCCTAGATCTCCAAAACTCAATGCTTTGCATTTTAATTACGTTGTTCAACATCCATTACAAGATGATTCTTGTTTTGGTTTAATTATCGACAATTGTTAATGTTTAGCTTATGATATTGTGAATTTGAATTTTATGTGGGTTAGGAGATCTGCGAACAAAATAGCTCATAGTCTAACTAGAGCTACGGATTTTATGTCAGATTTCAAGGAGTGGGTTGATTCTCCTCCTTTTATTATTGATAAAATTACTTCTGATTTTGCTGTTTAATAAATTTTACTGTTTTTTTTCAAAAAGATTATGTTGTTTCTAGCTAGTCTGGTTGCATGTACGCTGAGAGTCTGCTGTCATCATATTGCTGCTAAGGCTGACACTTATGGAGTACTGTATTTTTGTTTTGGAACAATGTAAGTATAATTACAATAATTCTGGATATGGAGGAGCGAGACATGATTTGAATATTATTAGACTAATTTCTTCTTGTCAAAGTATTGCATTTGCTATCTATTCTTTTGTTGATAATTTAGAAAGAATTACTGTTATGTTCATTTCACATTGAATAATGATGCACCATATTATCTTTTGGCAAGATATAAATGAGATAGAGAAATTAAAATATTTAACGATACTAAATGTATATAATTAAAAAAAAAAATTGTGGGATTTGATTTTGTAATGATATGTAGTGACTTTACAACTTTATGTAGTCTAACCCATATGAAAAATGAGTAGAATCTTGCATCTCAAAAGCAACCTATATATATAGTGACCATAAAATCTATTAAGATCTCATTTCGTGAAATGAGATTAGATAATTATTATTCTTATCTTGCACATAGGTTTAATACTGTTGATGAAGAATTTATAATGTTTGTTCTTCTTTCTTCTAATATATATCTTTGGTTGTAACAAACAATTCTCTGAAATAAATTTCCATGGCAAGTATATCTCCTGGCAAATCATTACACCTTGGCTCTTCATGGATGTGAGTATCTTCAAATGCTTTCTCTATTTTAAATGACTATTTTTCAGTTCAAAAATACATTTAGGAATGTTTTTTATAGTCTTAAAATCGTTCAAGTACTATCTTATTAGGTTTTAATAAATCCCAGACCTGTCCAATAACAAATTCTAATAGACAAAATACTTTTAAGTTTTCAAAGAAGGGTTTAACTGGTGCATATGAATATGTTTACATGTTTATTCCATGATAAATTATATTATGTATCAATAATTTCAATTAAAAAATTTATTTTTATATGTTTGTTTTTCTTTAATTGTTTCTTGATGACTAAACAGGTGATATATCGGTGGTCAACCGAGATCCATGAAAATGACAAAAAATGGAGTGGAAAATTGGTGTTGCACAACAGATGCAAGTGTAGGCTGCTTCCCCAATCAAAAATCAAATTGTTTGAATAAATGGCCTCCCTAAATCTGATTGAATATACAAAAACATGTAGCTATTGCCCATCATAATTGATGAATAAGTCATGAAGAATAATTGTCAAATTTACTGCTGCTTACTTGTTTAATATGCATTTTGGTTTGGATTGATTGTGCTCATCAAGAGTTTTGTTATGGTTTTGTTTGCAGATATTTTTCATGTTGAATATATGAAGTATAATCTTAAATTTATAATATGGATTTTACAAAATCTACTATGTTTCAATACAAATTTTGTGCAAGTAAAATTCAACGCCTATTTTTTTTCGAAGGAAAAAAAAAAATTGTTTTATTAACATTGACCTATATCATAAACTACATATGATTTCACACAAAATTTATGAATCATAGAAGTAAAATGCAACAATAAGCTATAATTATTGCAATGTCTATATAATTCCACATGAAATTTGTGAAGCATGTAAGCCATCCGTTTTCTCAAATACAAATAAGAATTTGAATGAATTGGTGTAGGAGAATATAATAGAGGTTCTTTTTATTTTTGTTTTTGTATTTTTTTGTTGAAAAGAATATAATAGTGTTTTTATGACAACAATATATCATAATTTATAATATAATTGCTCAATAGAGTAATATTTGTGATACCGTTTAAAATAATTGGAAAAAAATATATCTATTTAGTTGAATTATTATTACAATAGGACTATATCATCCAATTTGTAATCATGAACACTATCATGTATACCAAGAGCTATTGACAATTTTTAAAATCAATACACATAATAGGATTAAAATATTAAATAATATAATAACAAATTGTAAGACAAAACAAAAATTGAAAAAGTAAATAAAAACTTATATATATAAATTATATATTCAATTTATAAATTTGCTTTTAAATCATGATATTATATATATTCTTAAATATTATAATTAAAAAAAATTGTAAATTTACCGATCAAACTACACTTTCTTATTAAAAGAAGTCGAGTTCGAATTTAAGTCCAAATTTTAATCCTTTTAGTGTTTAATTATGATAGATTTTACATTTTTTATTTGCAAGTGTCAAATTACGTTATAATTATAAAAAAAATTAAAAATAAAATTCTTCCATCTTCATTTTATATAAATAAAAAAATAATTTCTTCAAAAAATAAAAAATAAAAACCCAATTTACAAAATACGGTTGACCAACTAACTGCTCTTCACCATAGAAATTGAATCAGATTTGTTGCTCGCTCTTCTTCTTCACATTTCCTCCAACCTCTTCACTTCTCTCTGCAAACACCCTTTTCGATTCTAAAAGCAAAAACCTTTCTTTTGTCTTCTATCTCCAAACTTTTCTCCTCCAATTTTCACCTCCAAAAAGCAACCAAAATCGAAGCTTTTGTCAATGGTTTCATTTTTAGGCGCAGTGAGGCCAACCCCATTTTCAATCCCATATTTTGCTCCATGTAGACGCCATATATCGCTCCACACCTCCCCTCTTTCGCTTCCCAGAACTGGGTTCTCTCCTTTCAAGCAGATTCTCCCAGCTTGTCTTCAATCTAGTATGTTATGATTTTTGCTCTTGTTCTTTTAAGGGTATCAATGGTTTCTCTGATTTTTAAGTTTTCTTGTGTTTTAATGGTATTTTAAAGGTGTTTGCTTATCTGGGTATATTTTATTTTAATGATTTTGTGTGTATGTTCGGCTTGCAATGTGCATTGGTAGATTGGAAGATTGTCAAAGTTTTGCCTTTTCTTGTAGGTTTTAGTTGATTTATATATGTGAATTGCTCATACTGTGATGTATTTGGTGCAACTGACTCGTTGTGGATAAAATGATAGTGTTAATGATTTTATGATTTTCAATGTAATGTTTTAGTTTATGGTTGAATTATTTGCTTTTTTTGAAAATTGTTTAGGTATGAGGATTGGCTGATGTTGTGGTTAATTTTGTTACATGATTGGATAGAGTGTGGAATTATTGGTAGTGTTGTTTCTGTTTGAAGTGAAATAAGTTGTTTGGTGGATTTGAATGGTGTAGTGTGCAATTTAGGGGTGTTGAGGATGTGTGAGATGATTAAACGTTTTCGTATTGCAGATGTGGCCAGTGGGGATTCTTGGAGTGGACTTGCCTGCTCCCCACCAATCTGAGATTGTGTTTATGGGTACGGGAACTAGTGAAGGCATTCCTCGCTGTCAGCTGCCTAACTAATCCTTCAAAGAAATGTCCGGTATTACTAATGGGAACAGTTAAACGACTTTGTGATGTTGTTTTTGTGGTTATTCTATAGTTGATTGCTTTAGCAGTCTTAGGGAAACGTATTGTTAGTCATTTGGACCGTGTCTTTGTTTCTCACAGGTGTGCACAAAGGCTGCCGAACCAGGTAACAAAAATAGGAGACTTAACACAAGCATCCTTATTCGTTATCCTGGGCCATCTGGTAGATGCAACATTCTTGTAGATGCTGGAAAGTAAGTGAAAACTACTTCTTCTTTGACCATACTTGTGTTTCATGATTCGTGATTTATGCTTGATTTGTAATTTATGAGCAATAAAGAACATGTGTTTGCATTTGCAGAAAATTAACAGTCTTGTTGTTGCTTGCATTGTATTGAGCCTTGTTTATGAGGGAAAATGAGAATGAAAATTATTGTTCCTTTTGACGAAATGTAGCCCCTGAAAAATGAAAGTACATTCTAACCAAGCAATTTTTGCCAGTTCTATTAATTCTGAAATACTTAAGTGGCAAAATTTTTCTTTATAATTTCTGTTTTGCAGGTTTTTCTATCACAGTGCTCTTCGGTGGTTTCCTGCCTATGGGTTAGTTTTTACCTCTTTCACTTAGAATCTTTTAAGCGGCTGTTTAGGCCATGTATATCTGTGGTCAGCCACATTCAACGGTGAATTCACTTGAGATTATATAACTGTAAAGATATTCTAGATATTTGGACCAGCTTGGATGTTGACACATATGAGTATTGAATAATTACACAGGGTTGTAGTTTAAAGGAGAATATGACCTACTTGCTGCATACTTGGATTTGGTTAAAGAACATCAAAACTACCTGTAACTCAATCCATCATGCATATAAAAAATTCAAATATTATTTATTCCGAATGGTTTGTGTTCATAAATCATAACACCTCTTAAGATGATTATTAATGCATCTTAAACCTTGTCTATATAACTATAACATAATACTTGTTTTGAAAGCATAATCTTGCAGTAGATATGAATTAGTGTAAACATATTTTAGAATATGATGTTAACTGTTGTGATTATGCAAAGTGTGTTAAAAAGATCATTTCTTTGATGATTTACAAGCTCTCTGCATGCCACAAACATATTATGTTTCTTTATGTACCCTTTTATAAATGAATAATTAGAAAAAAGTTTTATTCTGCAATCCAAAGATTCTTTTTGTGAGGAGTTAGTAAGAATGGTTAGACTTGTAGTTTGTTGCCTGCAAGGTCCAGAGTTCAAACCGTCATGGGTACCTAAATGGCCAAAGGCCATAATTTCTTGCTTCCAGAGATTGTAGGGTTCGATGTGGACTCCAGTGTTGAACCCAAATTTGCTCTTTCTAGATTATCAAAAAAAGATAAAAAAAAAAACGAAAAGAGTCCCTTCTTTCATTCTACTGAAAATAAAAATATATCAGTTGCATTTTGTCTTTTTAGGTTTAAAGCTTCCACAGAAGGTTGTAATTTTTTAAATTCTAGTGCTTTTGCAGATTCTATTACAGTATATATGTTTGTGCCAGGTATTTGCTTTATTGTAACTAGTTGCATTTCTGTCAGGATAAGAACAATTGATGCGGTTATAATTACTCATTCTCATGCCGATGCAATTGGAGGTCTCTAGCATGAACACTTTCATATTTTCTTTCATAATCATACAAAACGATGTTATGATAATGCTTTACGTTTTCTCTTCGTCATATTCCTATATTTCTTTTTGAACACTGATACATATGTGATCTTGCTTTGAATAAGTATGCTTTTCCATTTTGCAGGTCTTGATGATCTTCGTGATTGGACAAACAATGTACAGCCTCACATTCCAATTTATGTTGCTAAGCGCGACTTTGAGGTTCAGATCCAGCTTGACCCTTTTTGCACTAAATTTTACATGTTTTTTCAGGCATACTTATTTTCACACCCACACACATATAGTGCTGGTAATGCACAGAATGCTGTGTATTTGCATGAAGAGATAATTTGTGAAATTAATACGTCAAGCATATCCATCATTGATATTGCCTTTGTTTATCCTGTTGAGACCTTGACTGAAATTCATGTTTCAGGTGATGAAGAAGACGCATTATTATCTAGTTGATACAAGTGTGATTATACCTGGCGCTGCAGTATCAGAGTTGGAATTTAATGTAATTAATGAGGAGCCATTTGTTGTATATGATTTAAAGGTGACCACCATTCAAAATAGGATTGAAGGGGAATTTTCTCTGCATACATTCATTTAATTGGTTCCCCAGCAGAAACGGTTTTCTTTTACTGTTGCATTTGTGCCTCTCAGGCCAAACAACATATAATGAAACTAAGTGTGAACTTAAATCATTGTCTCTTGCAAAATTGCTGACTTCTTTATTGATGCCTTACTTTGAACTTGAAGAAAATTTGGAAAAATTTAAACATAATTGTTGAGGGTTTAGTGAGTATGATGCAAGGTTGCAGTGATGACATAGAAATTGTCTCAATGTTTTTTTGTTTTTTGGTGCTTTATAGTGATGTGTATTGTTGAATTGTTCATTTTAAATGTCTCTGAAATCCAATTTGCAATCTGACGTTGATTGGGTCGGTTTGTGGATGACCAGCATGAATGACTTTATTGTCATCCCTTCTTTTAGTACATGTAACTTTGTCGTATGATTTTCAGTTTTTCTTTCCTCTTCTGAGAAAAACTCTAAACATAAAACAATGAAGTTTCTTTGTCCTCATTCATGATAAATTAAGGCAGAAAATGCATGTAATCATTTAACAAAAAATGTATCCCTCCTATTTGACTTGATTCTAATATGCATTGTTTTCAATTGCTGTCTTTCAGATTACACCTTTACCGGTGTGGCATGGTCCTAATTATCGTTCCCTTGGTTTCCGTTTTGGTAACATTTGCTACATCAGGTAATGCTTAAATTGTAATACTTCAGCAGAAGATGTGTTTGTCAAGTTTAGCTGGGGTTGGAAGTTGATCCTTCTCTCACTTTTGCAGTGATGTTAGTGAGATACCTGAAGAAACTTATCCACTTTTAGAGGACTGTGAAATCCTGATAATGGTCCTCTCTCTTTTCCTCTCTCCCCTCTCATGCGCGTGCATGCGCGCTCACACACACGCACACCCTTTTCTTCTTATCTTGCATGTATATTTGTTATAGTTTAAACATCAAGTAATATTTCCAGGATGCCTTAAGGCCCGATCGATCTTCTACAACCCACTTTGGTCTTCCAAGGGTATATATCTTTTGACAACTTCTGGTGATATTTGAACGTTGTTAAAATTTTACTTATGTTTAAACTGCATTTTCAGGCTTTGGAGGAGGTGCGAAAAATCAAACCAAAGAGAACTCTTTTAACCGGTATGTTTATTTCTTTTTTAGTAGTATAGTATTTACATTGCATCTATCCATGAACTTCAACTTTCTCTTAATGTCACACCGTCTCTAAACCAAGTTAATAATCATCTCAGTCAAATCATTGATGAATATTATTTTGCACTTGTGAAGGTATGATGCATTTGATGGATCATGAAAAAGTGAATGAAGGTCTTACAAAATTGATGGAAACCGAGGGTCTTGATGTACAGCTCAGTTACGATGGATTACGTGTAGCAGTAACACTCTAACCCTTCTTTACTAGATGTGACACTCTAGCGTAATTTTATTTTTGATGCAGCTGCGCTTTTTCTATATAAAACTATTTTGATGCAGCTGGTCTTTTTCTATATAAACTATGTACTATAACTTCAAACTTCATTTTTTATAATAACTATCAATAATTCATAAGCTTAGTCTGATGTAATCGTGCATTAGGAAGCTCCATCGACTTCTTGTAACCCTTCCAAAATGTAACCGGAAGATGGTCATTTTTTACATCAATAATAATACTCAAATACTCAAATTTCATGATTCATGTCACAAGGTCCGAATTATGTCCCATGCCACATATATACACCCCAGAATATTCATGTTCATGTTGATTCATGTTTTGTCACATTGAATTGCATTATACCATGCCATATCTTTTCTTTTACATGTTTTTTTTTATTTTACTTTTGAACTTCACGTTGTCTTGTCTAATCATGTCGTTCATGTTAGATTGACACATCGAGCCTAGTCTTGATGGCCTACCATGATCAAATGGTTTGCATTGTATCATGGGGATGTACCCCATGCAATCAACATGTTACATTGTTAAATCATGTTGTACCGTATCGATCCGATCCGATCCAATTCACATAGCTACTTAATGTGCATTTGGGACCTACCATATAAACTTTTTAGAAGTGGCTTGAATGGCAAGTCAAGATAATTTGCCACCTCTCTTTTTTGCATGCGTGCAGGCAGTACACGTTCATGTTTACACTACAAAAGCGTTTTCTATCTCAATTATTTTGGTCCATCCATCGAAACACCTCAACATTTCTATCAGCATTTAGGGAAGATTTGAGTGTTTGATGATTCTGCGTTGAATTTTTCATATCATTGTTGAATGTTTTTTGGGTTTCAATCAAGTGTGATAATGACTATTTGTGTTAGTCAATTTTGTACCGACCAATTAAGGGATCAATTTTCCAAAATCGGTGGAATCTAAATCGAGATTTGGACGTCTTATTCGTGATTTAAATATAATTGAACGACTAGAACGTGGTTTAAAGGTGATGGTTCACGTCATTATCTCAAAGTTGATCTCATAATCAACAAATCTTCGAATGTTGAAGATTGCTTTTATGAAAAGAGAAATCTTGATTGAAATAAAGCAAAGTTACAAAGTCCTACCTCAAGTTTCTTATTTTCATAAATATAATCAAAAAGTCGAATTTTGCATGGAGTTAAAAATTCTGTCAATCTCTATTGAGAATTTTGATTAAAATATAAACACATCCCACTTAATTTGAATCTATTGATATAAAAACTGGTCACAATAGCAATTGATACATCAAATTAAGAAATGAATACAACTTAGAGGATTGGAAAATTGAATAACGATTCCTTTTTGATGTCAAGTTCCCCTCAGATAAGGGGACGTTGACCTCTGGGTGGTCTATTTCTCCTTTAGCTACTTGTCAACAAAGAAAAAAAGGTCAGGGGTCGTTAATGGTTCAGCAACAAAAACTCTCCAACACTTAAGTTAGCGAGCTTTTTATGGAAGAGTCCATTTTCAGTGGTGCTAAAGGGTAAAAAATAGGGAAGAAACTCGGGTTACTCCTCTAATAAGACCTAAAAACAATACCTAATACTTGTGAAAACTTTTCCACGAGAAGTACTTTTGCATGCTAGCGTGTTTCTCAGGTTAAAGAGAATGACTTACCTTCTTTTAAACAGTTGACATCCTTATGTTCTAAGGTTTCTTCTTGACCCCTTTGTTGGTAGTCAACTTCTCCCCCTTTGTCCCTTCGTTTTCTCGCTTGCTCCTTGTCATCTATCTCCCTTTTATCTCGTTACTTTCACTCTTCCTCATTTCTCGCTTTTTGTCTAGTCGAGTCAAGTTTGGGAGACACATGACATATTTTTGTTTGCCCCTCTTGTCATAGGGTTATGTGTCCAACCATTGGCCTGTCCTTTTCTTTGCAATCTTGTACCAGTTACCTCTAGCCATTTGTCAGTTATAGGTTTGTCGCTCTACTTGATCATTCTGTTTTTTTTTTTTTTACGGGACAAAAGGGGTGGCAAATAGAGAGGGCTTCATTTTGAATTTATGAGTTAGGTCTCTCTTTGGTTTGCTTTCCCACCCCTTGGCAAAGGCATTCTCATCTCTTCCACATTCCTTTTACTAGATAATTGAGTTTAGGTCGTGGTTTCTCCTTAAACTCATCTTTCGTGTTTAATTCTCAAGCCCTATTTTTGGGTTGACTTATAATTGTTAAGCTTCAATGGTTTGAGTTCAATTTGATTTTAGGGAGCTAATTCCTCTCCACCACCTAACCACCCACCTACCACCACCCCTATCCCCACCCTCCACACCCCACCCAAAAAAAAAAAAATCCATCATAAATCATCATGAAATTCTTAAAATAACCACAAATCCCTCTAAATATCAACTAAAGATCTACAAAAAAGGAAAAACTGTATCTCTAAAAGCTTGCATCTATGCCTATTCTTGAAGAGAAAGGTTAGGGAAGATGATTTTATACGTCTGCATTTATTTATATCATGTGATGTGGCATGAACAACCTAGCAAATATAATTTCACACCACGTAACATAAAAAGATCTCATATAGAATTCTCATTTAGAAATTAACATGTGACACATATAGTTATTCATGTACTATTTTATGTCACATGTCGATTTTTTTGAATGAAACTCTTACGTTAAGACTTTATCATCCAAAATTTTTACCGTAAGATGATATCGATGCGTGGGATTGCATAGAATTATTTAATCCATCCTTCCTATTTATTTATTTTACTCTTCAAATATCATTTCATACCACGTGATATGAAAGTCAATCTCGTTATAAAACTTTCACTCAAAAAACGACAAATAGGACTTCGAGTTAATATATTTCCTAGGTGAAATTCCTTGTTAAGATTATTCATACATTTTCTCGACAAAGTGACATAAACCAATGGGATCCCATAAAACTCTCATATTAAGATCATTCCAACCAAAACTTTTGCCATGAGATAATATAAAACTGGAGGGGTCGCATTGAATTACCTAGCTATCCCACCCTAATACTTTTTTTCCTTTTTCCTTTTTCACTCTTCATATGTAGTTTTACGCCGATTTAATGTCAATTTGTCTATAAAACTTTCATTATAAAAACAACAAGTTAAATTTCCAATTACAGGTGGACAAGCGGGCGTTCGATTCGATTCCTGTTAAAACTAAGCTGAACCGACTAATATTCAGTTCTTAACATGAAAAATCAAACATAAAGAATTTATAGGGTAGAACCGATCAGAACTGACACATGGTTTGGTTTGGTTTGGATCATTTCCCTCATATTTGAGCCCAAATTTTGGTTTATTGTCCATTTTTATGTGTTTTTTATGGGCCTGTTACCATTGGCCAAACATGAAAAACAAAAAACCTCATGTTAAGAACAAGATGATATAAACATGTGGGATCCCAAGCAACTAAGTAAATAATTAACAAATCTATTGAACATAACGATTAGCAAATCTCGAATTACATTATCATACTATGTAATTTGTACGAGAGAGTCATTATCAGGCGTGAGGGCCCACATGGTAAGATTTTGTGGAAAGTTGGGATGGACAGGTGTCAAAAGGAATTTTGCCGCCTCTTCTGACAACCAAATTCTATTGTGAGAGAAGGGTCAAGTCACGCACTCTGCATGGATCTCACAAAACAGGCCAATGGCAGGCCGCCAAGTGTATTCGTCGGGTCAAGTACGTGTCCTCGATTAGTCGTTTTCGCCGGTGTGCTTAACTTGGACGGTGTAAGGCTGTTATTTTAATAATAATGTTTTTTTTACAAGATGTTATCTTCTGCTGCTGAGATTCATTGGTCTAAGTATGGACCCACTTTAGAGATGCTTACACGTGGCGCATGTGTATGATCACTTGGGGATTCGTTCTTCATCCATATTGATCAATTGTTTCAATTTGTTTTTTAGGAAAATGTGAAAATTAAAAAAATAAAAGGTGCAATATTGGGTAAATGAAAGATTTTGAATCATTTTAATAGATTATAAGTTCGATCATTTTCATCGACAAGGTCTAGAGTTGATTCATTAACAGACAAAAGAAAAATTTTATCTTCAAACTTAAACTTAATTTACACTTAATTTGGTTGACTGATTTTGTTAGGAAAGTAGGGTCAAGACGGAATTGAATAGGAGTATTTTATTTAAATATAAAATTATTTTATTCATTAAACTTATTGTTTAATGCAATCAAATTATATTTAAATTTAAAGAGGTTTTCATTTTTTTTCTTTTTTTTTTTTCGTCAAAATGTACATTGAGTTTTGGATTAAAATTTCTTCATTTCAATAAAAACTGAGAGGCTGTTTGTTTTTTATATTTAATATTTAATGGTATTGAATTAGTTCAATTAAGTGATTTTTATTTATTTTTTAAGTGGTTAAACCATTTATAACTACTCAAAAACCGTTGAAAATTAAAAAAAACTATATTTTCTTACTTTTCACTGAATACTAAATCACTTGATAATTTTATAAATTTATTATTCCAATTTTATCATTCCCAAAATAACATATTTCCAAGTTTGTCATAATTTTACATTATACAAATTTCTTTTAATAATTTAACAAATATATTTCTAAATTTGTTCTAATTTTACATTATACAAATTCATTTTAATGATATTCCTTTTAATGCTATTTTTTATTTAAATATATAATAATAGTAATTCAACTTAATATCATTTTGTTTATTTTTATTTAATTTATTTTACTATAATAATTTGTTTATGTAAATATATATTTTAAAAAAAAATACTTTATTATAACAATTAATCATATTTTAATTATGAATAAAAATATTATTAATATATACATAAAAGTGTTTTAGTATTTGCTAAACGAAGTCACATAACAACTAATAGTAAAATGATATAAATATTAAATTACTAGTTTTCAAATAATTTTAACTTTAAAAAACAAACAACATTACTATATATTCATATGTAAGGAAAGAAAAAAAAAAAAACAAACAAACATGTTATTCAGATTTCAAGTTTCAGTCACTATTAAATCTTCAGTTTTCAACAGCACTGTTAAGCTTTTAGACAAAAAAACAAGCGACCCTTGAATTAAACTAAATTCAACTAATGAATTAAATGATATTTCTATGACTATAATACTTTTAAAAAATTTACAATTTGAGGTATAGGAAAGGAATGACTCAAATCCATAATCTCATAACATGAATATGATTGGCATAGAACCACTAAATCAACCTTATTTTGTTAATAATCATCAAAGTATTAATATTAATATAAAATTTAAAATTTAAATGAAAAAACTTCATTTTAATCCTTGAGGTTTAAAAAAATATCAAAATTTTAAAGTTCTTTTGAAAATAATTCTTTTCATTTCTAATTTTTTTAAAACTCTTAAAAAAAATCTAAATTATCAGTCACCTGACGGTTAAAACTAACAAAATACGGAAAAAATATATTTTTGCCCTTAATGGTTGTTGATAGTATATAAATTATCGAATTACCTTAATAAAACAATGAATTTACAAGTTAAATTGTCTAAAATATCCCTAAATTTAAGTTGTTAAATTACAATTTAAATTGTATAAATTTACTGTTAACCGTAGGTTGACTAATAGTTTGGACTTTTTTAAAGAGTTTTTGAAAAGTTAAAAATGAAAATAACTATTTCTAAAAGAGTTTTAAAATTGTGATGTTTTCAGATATCTCATAAACTAAAATGAAAATTTTCTAATTTAAATTTACCATCTTAAGAACAAAATATATATATCAATAACCAAACATTCATTTGTAAATAGAAAATTAAACTTTCATAATCTAAAGCAAATTGTGTGAATTACAACAACTTTAGCCAACAACTCACAGAGTGTACCAAAACTATGAATGCTAGATTAAGTTTCGATCATATTAGTTGAATAAGAAAAAAAAAATCACACACCCAACCTGATGTATTCGGTGGTGGAGGTGCATTGAGAATGGTAGAGGCGAAGTGTAGATGAGTGAAATTTTGTAGTGTTTTGACAATTGAAGTGGGTCCATCGATATCTCAATCATATAGCGTGGGACCGACTGCTTTTTTGAGTTGCCTGCCCTCGTGATCCATCAGTGGAAAAACACCATTTGATCATCAACATCGTGGTATACATACAAATTGTACTGATTGTGATACAAATTATTCTTGTCACTGTTTTTGCCTTGCAAAATAGGGCAGAAGACTTGATGTCTCCGACCACGTGTGATCTTAAATAGACATATTCCATCATGCATTTTTTTAATCTTTTTCGTCAGTTTTTACTGTTAATTCTTGACTTTTGATCAAGTCGATTCACATATGGTCAATCATAATTTATAATATAAATACCAAAACCTATCTAATTTTGGATATAATTGCGTAGCTAAAGGGTTGACGGGGCACAACCCTTCCAAGCCAAATTACATTAAGTCTTTATGTATGGAAGTTGGTGGCTGTTATCGTCAGGCCATTCCCAGAAACTGGAATTGTTGAACTTAGCTTTTTTAGTCTTATTCTCTTTGAAGGTTCTAAATTGACATAATATCAATATAAATTGTATATTCCCTTGTACAGCTTTAACTGTTAAATCAAATATTTGAAGTTATTAATATTTAATTTTGCATAGTTACATGTATGTTAAGTTCAATGTAAATCGATGGAAAGGATGTTGGAAATACAAAAACACCTTTTGAATTGTAAAATTCCTTTGGTAATAATACATGTCCGGAAAGGTGGCTGCTAAGTAAGACATTTCTTCATAAAGGCGTGGTCTTATCGAATCGTTTGTCTCATCATCAACTTCAATTTGCCAATAATGATTTTTGGAAAGTATATGAAAAAGTTTAATTACCTATTAATTAAAGTTTAACACCTCTTTATGGTTAAAAAGAAAAATCAATCCATCACTCAAAATAAATAAATAAATAAATATCCTATTCATAGCCTACGGCATCTTTGTTAAATTTGTGAAAATCCATACTAAATTTATTATTTTCGTCCATAAAATAAAAACACTGTGCATGTTTTGTGCATGTAGAGTTATACTAAATTTTATAAATTTAAATATTATATCTATAATTAATATTAATCATGAATTTCATATGCTTTAATGTAAACATTGTAAATTAAGTGAGTAATAACATCATTTTTCGTACATTCCTTTTAACTCAAATAGTGTGCACCCTTCATTCCATGTTTGTATTGAAGAGTTCAAGTTTTATAATTAATATGAAATCATCAACATTTATGTGTGTCGAGATTTCTCCTCGATAATTGGGAAATAAATAATCACATTGTTTATGTAATATTTTTGAATCCATGAGACGACACCAAATCTTTTAGTTACTATATATTGTATTTTATAAATAATTCAAAATTGAGGAGCTATAAAAAAATAAAAATGTTTTGAATCCATATAGTTTTGATCGATATGGATGTGAAGGACTATCATTGAAGCACCCTAAATTTTATCATATTTTTAGACAATGAAGAACGCTCATTCTTTTGCATACATATATCTTGACTTTTAAGATGAAATAAATACATCAACATGTTTCAATATTGATTTGAGAGGAACACCTACAATAAGTCATTCTAGATATTAAGAATTAATGTACAAAATTTTATTTTATTTTCCTTATTTTTGAGTATTAGATTTTAAATATTGCTTAATTAACTTTTGTGGAATGGACAAAAAAAAATAAAAAAAAAATAAACAATTGCTTTCAGGACTTTTCATGCATTGGAGCGTTTTTACGTTTTTAATCATTTTTTCTCCAACCACCAAAATTCTCTCTTTCTCCAACAGCCAAAAAATATAAGTACTGGATATATATAATTAAAATAAGTGCTACATATAAGGATGATTAATTTGCTCACTGTTTAAGACAGATCCGTGCAGTGGTGGGTGCGAAATCAAATCAACAAAAAAAAACCAGAAAGGTAAAGGGCAACCACATTGCATGTAAAATTTGTCTCTTCAATGAAGGTATATCTATTGTTATATACTCAAATATAAAGCATGGCCTAATTCGATTGATATATGAGCCCAGCAATCATGGAGTTCAGTGTGTACCTTTCTCAATTATTAAAGGTTGCAATCAAATGATATGAAGTGGTTCGTACATTAAACGATAAATTTTGGGGTCTTACAATTAGTTAATGTTTAATTATGAGAGTCAGTTTTATTGGGAATCGTTGGACTTGAATTCAGTGTAATCTTATTTAGCAATTTTATTTATATTTGTTATGTGTTATTTAAATTTGTTTGTGTTCAAGTTTGGCTAATGTGACCAACATATTAGTTGAACCTACCCATCAAAGAAAAAGATACGTATAAATTTATATTTTCGAATCTAGATAGTAGATAACCTATAAATTCCATTTAAATATATTGGATATCCTTTTGCTATGGATTGAAATTATATAGTGGATCTAACTATCAAGTATAAGCAATGTACGTTTTCATTTACATAAATGTGATCTATGATCATATAGTGTATAATCAAATAACTTTTCTCAAGTTTAGGATCATATACACAATTATTTTTTTTATTATTTTATAACTAACATCTTATAAGTCAAAGTACTGTCGGGATTTACTGAGATCGATCATTAATAATGTGGTCCGGATGACTACTCTCATAATCAAGGAGATGACAACTTCTATCAAGAAGGGACTCACACCTACACTTTGTGTTTTACTAGATAAGAATATACTTGAATCCTTGATCTGTTATGATCAAGAGAAGTACTTAACCACTTCCGCTAAGTGGTGATATGTGGATCATGTACATAGTTATGTTTGAGCAGGACAACAAATTTTTGAATTATTCGAGAACTTCTAATTTCAAGACCCTAAATTATAATAACTCATTTTTAATAAACTCTACCATAGTGATATGCCTGGCTAAAAATACGTAATTTTAATTAATCATCTTAAAGTACAAATTTCAGGAAGTTTTTACTGGAGAATTATATATATGTATATATATATTTATATATATACACACCAAAAATTTCCTAATGACTTTGGAGAAAAAGAAATTGTACAAGAAGAGCAAAAAAAGACAACCCGAAAAAAAGGTGGAAAACGAAAACGAAGAGAAGAAGACAAAAGCAAAAGCACTTGCACCTTGATGTGTGCAAGTACTTCTAATTGCAGTACTATTTCTCTAACTACCATTAAACACATAATTAATTCAAGTTAATATAAGAACTAATGTTGCTTTAAGGCATCTTAATTCTACCTACCATTAAGTAAACTTATAATTCTCCATTAGCCGACCCTAGCTAGTTGATATTATTCTATAGAGAAATTATACATCAAATAATTAATGTAATTGAAAGCTGACTCATAGAATATATATACATTGTATTATCACTTGCTATTTAAATATTCAATTACAACTATAATATAGTTGCAGTATAGTGCCTACTATTATTTTTTAATCTTTTAATTAATATAATCTTCAATTTATTTCTGTGGGTTTATATATATATATATATATATATATACATACTTGAAAATCAAATTAAATTAGAGAAAGAACAAATATCACTTGTGAAATACATTACATTTACCAACAAAAAAAATTGTTTTTATGATCAATGTATTTGGAAGTTATAATTTTTCAAAATTTAATCTAGATTGATCATTTTTATGCCAAATTTTTTATGATTTTGATGTGTTAGATTGTATTCATATGTTAAAGAATAGCCAATGTGATGAAAAATTCTTTACTTTTCCTTAATAATATGATAAACATTCATTTCATTTAAAATAATATAGAATCAAGTTGATAATGATTTCATTTTTATTGTAACATTAGAGCACATAAAATTGAAAATTCCATAACCAGAAATATATTAGTGTTGAATTGAGTTTTGACGAAATCTGTAGATTGGAATTGATGTTCCTCTATAAATTAAATTGTTCATATAAATCAATGGCATGGAGGATAACAAATGGCGCCAAATGGAATAACCATAAATTTCACTAGCTTACATAACAAAACATGATTAATTCTCTCATGCATGCTCTATCTTTTAATCTTTTAATTTTAATTATTATTTTCTTATCTTAAATTTTTTAATTAATAATTATTTTGTAACCATCTTGATTTATTAGTATAATGTCATGGATGAGCTGGGAGAGCATATTGAGACTTGGGTCGAGCAAGATCCCATTTTCAAAATCCAAATCATTGAAGAATAAAACAAGAAAATGACAAAAACAAAATGTTTATTTATTTATTAACTCATTTTTTTAATTCTTCTTTTATTTTTTTTTAATAGAAAGCTGAAACTCATCGAAAACCATAAACAAACAGAAAGACAATATGTAGCTCCATAGATAGTTTATATTAAAAAACACAGAAGAGAGTGTTATATGAGATGGTGAATTTTTCATTATTTTAACTTGTATCAATCTAAAAATTAATGCTTTATTTTTAGGTCAATTCTGATATTTTAATCAAGGATTCATATTGTCATCATCATCATCATGAAGTAACATTGAATTTTCTACTAAAGAGTTCCAACAACCTTTCATTTTATTACATCTACCGTTCTCTCTCCTTTCTATTTTTTTTTTTCAAATTTATTTCTTTTATCATCTTATTACAATATAATTAAAAAAAATAATCAAATCCCACCAAACCCAAAACCTAAAGCGCCCACCACAATAGTTAAACACGGACATTTCAATTCAATATCTTGTAATTATTTACAAGAGATCTTAGCAATTAAACTATTTAATACCCACAAATAGTCATCATTTACAGACTTAGCAGAGTCAATCAACAACATGACTAAATTAAGGTTAAGTATTGTACAAAGTCAAGAAGACTAAACTCCACTATATAGTTAGAAGCGATGACTATATATTAAGCAGCAGTCAAATTCAGTTAAAGTACACCCAACCTTCTTCTTTACTTCGATGACATAGATAAGTCAACTATAGTGTATCTTTATCTACCATAGCTTGTTCAATTCTTCAAGTACAATAACCACTAACAAAAAAGTACGTTCCTAATCGTTGGAAGTGGTAGAGAAAATAAACTTAATGGGTGTAAAAATAAAATGCCAATATGAACATATCTCGATGGGGTGTAAAAATAAAATGCCAATATGAACATATCTTGATGGGGTTTTAAATTATCAAATGTCTCCCCACGAAATATTTGTATTTTTTTTCTATACAAATTCATTAGAAAAGTAAATTAATTCAATGGAATAAAAAAACAGCCATAACAATGATAAGGATTAGAAGTTTACTTGTTTTCTCCAAGGATGTTTGATTAATTATATACGTTCAAATCAATAATCATGACGAAAATGAGAAGCGTTGGATCAAGAAGCTGGTCAAGTTAGGCAGCCTAGTAGTAGTAGAATATTATGAATCAACCCTCTCATGCATAGGACCTGAAAAAACGGGAGCAGGGTTTTATGTTCTTTTATCTGAAAAAATGGGAGGAGGGTTTTATATTCTTTTTTTATTAGGAACAACATGCAAAATTGTCAGAAATTTCAGCTCTTACTCTATAAACAATTGTTCACCGATAACGAAATGAAACGCAAAGTGGCAAAATTTGTAAAAAATAAAACAAAAACAAAAAATAAAATTAGTTAATTAATAAAATAATTAAAAAGATGCATGAAAAAGCACTTTTAGCCATACCTCTTAACAGCATTTAATCAATGAATCAATCATGTCACTGTAAAAATTTTAGAAATCTGTGAATGGGGTCTACACACATTACATAACCCATCCTGTAAAAAAAATAATACACAAAAATCTCTCTCTCTCTCTCTAAGTTGATGTACAAAATCATGTTATCTTTTTACATGGAAGCTAGCTATAGCTTTATATTCTTTTTGGCTTTGTAGCTCTCCTTACTTTATATGAAGGAGATTAAACAAACAAAAGCTTCTTTTTATTTTCCATTTTTTTATAGTAAATTAGCAAAAACTTTGTTGAAAAAGCAAGTGTAGCTAGCTAGAGTGAAAAATTCAAGAGAGAGAGCTTTTTATTTTTATTTTTGTTTTTATTTTCATTTATATCTGGGATATTGTGTGTGTGTGTGTGTGTTTGAGAAGTGAAAAAAAAAAAACAAAAGAAAAGACAGAAAGTTCAACGTCATATGAAGTTAAAGCCAGCTTTAGGGTTTTGTGGTTTCTGTGCTCCCTATCTGTCCTTGATTGTTTTGGATTACACACATACACAAACACAAACACATATGCCCGTTCTCATCCACATCTCTCTCTCTCTCTCTCTCTCTCTCTCTCGCTTCTTTGTTCATATTTGTGTGGTGGTTGTTCTTGGATTTTCTTGCTTATTAGAAAAGCAAATAAATAACAAGCTAGCTTATATTATATTTTCTTATTCTATATGAAGTGTAGAGAAAATTAAAAAAAAAAAAAGTGGTTACAAGATCTGGGGTGTTCTATTTATTTTTTGTTTACTTTGTTTTGGTGTTTTCAAAAAAAAAAGAAAAAAAACCGAATATTGTCTCTTGGGTTGAAGCCAAGAAAGAAAACAAACCATATACCAAGCTAGAAATCAGCTTCAGCTTCTGTTTTCTTCACTTGGATTCTTCCTCTTTCTGGGGCTTAATTTGTTTTGTCTTTAGATCTCTCTTTAATCAAATTCACTCTTTGTTCTAAGATCTATGGTCCATGATGCAAATATACAACCATATTATCATATTTTTGTAAGTTTTTCAGAAGTGCGTTTCTGGAAGTGCTTTTTCCAGGAGAAGATATGATGAAAGGCTTGATGTTTCATCAACAACAACAGCTACAGCAGCAGCAGCAGCAACAACAACAACAGCAACTAGTTTTGGAAGAAAACATGTCTAATTTGACTTCTGCTTCTGGTGAAGCAAGTGCTTCTTATAATTCACATCAAGCTCAAGCTCAACCTCCTCCTGCTAAAAAAAAAAGAAACCTACCGGGCAATCCAGGTAATTAATTATATATAATCTCCAGTGATGCAAATATATTTTATGGTTGATTCTACAGATTCCTGGTTAGTAGATTCTGGAGCCACTAATTATGTTTTGAATTTTAGTATAATTTTTCATAATTCGTATTAATTTTTTTTGTTTTTTATTTTTACATTTATTTAAATTTCTTCTACTATAATTTTCATTTCTTTTCGTTTAAGCAAATCTCGATAGAACGAGAAAACTTATAAAAATAAAAGTAAAAATAACAAAGGAAAACTTAGTCATGCATAGTTGCATACAAATTTCAATTCTTTTTCTTAAATTTATTTATCTATTTATTTTGTTTTTGTGGGGTGGTTTGAATCAGACCCAGATGCAGAAGTGATAGCTTTAACACCAAAAACACTGATGGCCACAAACAGATTCGTGTGTGAGATCTGCAACAAAGGGTTTCAACGAGACCAGAATCTTCAACTCCACAGAAGAGGCCACAATCTGCCATGGAAGTTGAAGCAAAGAACAAACAAAGATGTGATCAAGAAGAAGGTGTACGTGTGCCCAGAACCAAGCTGTGTCCACCACGACCCATCTAGAGCTCTAGGAGACTTGACAGGAATCAAGAAGCACTTCTGCAGGAAGCACGGTGAGAAGAAGTGGAAATGTGACAAGTGCTCCAAGAGGTATGCGGTTCAATCGGATTGGAAAGCACACTCCAAAACTTGCGGCACTAGAGAGTACAGATGTGACTGTGGCACCCTTTTCTCAAGGTATATATATAGATATCATCATCATCATCATCTAATAACTAATTAATAACTACTACTAATCATATATTCTCCAAATATCATCATTGTAGAAAATTTAATGTTTACAATAAATGTCATTCCAATCAAGTTTTAATTACATTATCTAACTTTAAATCACCCACTTTGGGCCACACAACATCCTAAAATTTTAAAATCTCATATCACTTCTCGATTTCCTATAAATTCTTTGTCAAATTTGACTGATTTGAAATAAATACATGAATATATACGGATGGATAAATTAGTTAAAATACATCTAAATTAGAGAAAGGGAGTAATAGAGGTAGCTATATTGAGAGGCTGGAGAGAGATTCCGAGTATGGATAAATTTAATTGAACAAGACTAAGTAGACAATCTGTCCTTTGCTTCCACAGTGAAAAGAAATTTGGATACAGAAAGAGAGAGAGAAAGTCAAAATATTTCTGGCATTGTCATAAGCACTTTATGGGTTTTGCTAGCTTTTGTTTGCTTGTGTTTTGAGGTGTGTTTTCTTTTGGGGGTGTGTGTTTTATAATTTTGATTTATTTTATCACTTTCAGGAGGGATAGTTTTATCACTCATAGAGCTTTTTGTGATGCATTGGCTGAAGAGAGTGCAAGAGCAATCCCAGGCACAAACCCAAATATTGTTTCTTCTTCTCATCATCACCAAAATCAACCGGCTGCTGGTCCTTCTAGTGCTCATAATATGAACTTACAAGTTCCACAATTCAATCATCATCATCCAGATGTCCATGGATTTTCACTCAAAAAAGAGCATCATCAAAATTTTATTCTACCACCATGGCTTGCTGCTAGCCCACCATTGCTAGGTGGGGCTGCTCCTGGACCTGGCCCACCATCACAACCTCTTGATCATCATCATCATATTAATCTTTCTTCTTCATCATCATCAGCTTCCATTTTCAACACAAGATTGGATCATCAGTTCCTCACTCAACAAGTCAATCAAGATTCAACCCTCCACCACCACCACCACCATTCAACGATGCCAAACCCTAACCCTAGTCTTGGACCCACATTACTTCCTCCCTCCTACCATCCAACGGTCTCAATCTCACCACCACCACCAGCATCATCATCATCATCATCACCACACATGTCAGCCACTGCATTGCTGCAAAAAGCTGCTCAGATGGGTGCAACCATGAGCAGCAATGCACCTGATCACAACCCTACTGCTGCTGCTGCTCTGACCATGATCAGACCTCACCAACAACAACAAGCTCACGTGTCTCCTGCTACTGATTCTTCTGCTCATAACCTTACAACATCATCGTCAACATCAACACCAACAACAACAGCAACAAGAACAACAACTGGGTTTGGTCTTAATTTGTCTTCACGCGAAGTGCTGACACACCCTAGTAGTAGCAACACTATTGCTGGTGGTGGTGGTGGTTTTGGCTCCTCATCAGGTGCTCTTCTTCACGAAATGATGATGAACCCTTCTTCACTATTTCATGACACATTTGGTGGCACTTTAATGAGTACTGGTAACACTACTACTTCTTCAAAGAAGCTAGATGGGATTAATAACAATAATAATTTCCTTAATGAGACATTATCACTCTCAAAAACAAGGAATGATGAAAAAAATGGTAGCCGCGGCGGCGGCGGTGGAGGTGGTGGTGGCGGAGGAGAAGAGTTGACAAGAGATTTCTTGGGTCTAAGAGCACTGTCACATAGTGATATCATGAGCATTGCTGGTTTTGATAATTGCATGAACATTACTACTACCACTAGTAGTACTACTTCTCATGACCAACAAAGTCATCAAAAACTATGGCAAGGTTAGCTCATTATTATAATGTTAGGGTTTTTTTTTTTTAATTTTTATTTTGCTTTATAATTTTAATTCTCAGTCTCTCTCTCTTTTTTCTTTTTTGTTGTTATTATAACTTCGTTTATATCAAACTTCCAAATGGAAAGAATTATAAATTTCGCTTTTATCTCCCTCTCTCTCTCTCTCTCATTTCCCTTTTATCTCCCTCAGTCTCTCTCTCTCTCTCTCTCTCTATATATATATATATAATATGGAAGAGAAACCCTATAAGTCTCTTAATTTCTTAGTGGTGTGTTATTTATTTAGTTTGTGATAACTGACGCAGTTTAACAATTATTTAAATCCTACAATCCTTTTGAGTAAGTTAATATTGATAGGATGGATCCTTTCTTTTTGTTTTTTTTTTTAAAAAAAAAATTACTACATAAAGAATCATAAAGATATCTTTTAAATGATCTAAAAAGATATGAAAAAAGAAAAACCAAAAGTTTGAAAATGAAAAAATGGCTGCATGCACTTTTCAAACTTAGAGCCTTGCTGGTTAGCAATCCATGTAGATACTATATAAAAGTTGAATCCCTTTAAATTTGAATTTAATTAATCATGTAATAACAGCAATGTCACAATTGTCAAGAATCTATTGCAAAGTTAGAATGAATTGACTGTATACATGATTGGCCAGCTGGGGATATGTAAAAAATTCATGTGACTCTAATTTCTCTAGTAATTCGTTTGGCTTTTTCTAAAATACAAGAAGACAAGTTTTTCACCCCTCTTATTATGTACAGACAGCAAGTTTCTATAATTGGTAAACTCATGGTGCTCCCACTAACTTATATTGGTCATGGGGCTCCATTTTATGGTTGTAAAAAAAAGGAAAAAAATAAAAAACAAAACAAAACAAGAACATTACAAATATAACATTTGGAATATCTTTGTTATCAATTTAATGATCCAGCTTGGTTACAAAAATGTGATCATGTAGATCATGTATCTTTCATGTAATTAATTAAAGAAAATAAAAAACTGATCTTCAACTTAATGTTATAAATATTTATTAATAGTAAATTATATGTATTAGTTCATTAAGACGTCTCAATTCGCAGCTAATTCCAGATTCACTTTCAAAACACTAGATTATCATTTCGAATATATATTCGATCAACTTTAAAGAAAAAAAAAATGGATATGTAATTAAATAAGTGTAACACATGTTGTAATTTTTTTAGTATTGGATTGTACAAGGAGAAAGAATTAATATTAGTAATATATATATATATATGTATTTATGTGTGCGCACATAGAGTTGTCCAAGTTAGCTATAGCTTGTTCATATATATATTTATTAAACAACGAAGAGAGATTATTTTTAACACCTACTGTGCGCGCAGCACAAGTGGTACTAAATCCCGAGAGAGCATTGAATCTCTATTGGATTTGTTTTTCTTGTTTTCGGAATTTTTAATTCAAAAAACAGATTTTCTAATATTTATTTATTTCTTTATATGTAATGGGGTCATGGTAGTGTCTTACAAGCTGGAGAAGCTGTCGCCATGCAGGTTTTTAAAAGTTATTTCGAATGGGTTTGTTATGGTCCCGTGACTGAAAATAAGTTTATTCTTCTCGTGTTTCGCAAACCAGATAGTACGCATTTTACACGTAACATAAATCTGTGTAGTAGTCACGTGTCAGTGTATAACTCAACGGTAGACAAAATTCATACATAAAAATTTTATATATTTTTTATTGATTAATATTATAAATTTAACGTTAAATTTTATAGATGTGTAACATAAAATTATAGATAAAAACCATTTCTTTATAAAGGAAACATACAAACTGAGGAATCCATTGATGTGATTTGTTGGCTTGGTTTAGCCTTATTTTTCAATTATGATTTGATAAGTTTTTTAGAAGATTAAAAGAATGTTTATTTCTGTATATGATGAATTTTGAAGTGAAATAATCAAGGTAGATGTTAAAATGAACATTAACTATATAACTTGAAGTTACCTGCTTTGCATATTAAGAATATATTTAACTATCTCAACATGTGGTTTTAGATTGAATAATATGAGCAACTACCAACATTAATAGTTTGAATAAAAACTATTATTTTACTGATTGCAATTGTGTATGATGTATCAAACTTTTGTTTTTATTCAAAATGGTGACATTGGTAGAGCCACTCTTCTTCTAAACAAGTTGTTTAAGGACAAAAATATATAATTAGCAATTATGAACTTACTAGTGTTAATGTCTGTCCAAAGGATGCGTACATATAGAACTATTGAATAAATATTGAAGATGTCAAATTTAATAGTATTCATACTTAATATTCTCATAACTACATTTTTTTTAATTAATTAAATTCTTGTTCATAATTAATATGTATCCAAAGAGTAATGTGTGTCAAGAATTGATATACTTCCTTCACAGTTTCTATTAAATTTCATTAGAAAATCTAATTTTAGAGAGAGAATTATAGAGAGAGAGATGCATGTTTGAGTAATGAAATAGGAATGTTATTATAAGTAAGGTATGATTAGGTTATGATAAGAAAAGGTAGTTTTTTTTTTTTTTTTTCCTGAGAAAACTTTATAAATCCAGAATCAAATACATGGTCGCATGAGAAAGATGCTTATCCCTATTATTATTATTATTATTATTTATTTTATTTTACTGGTGCTATTAGCCTATATATCTATGTATACTTGTCTGTTAGGTCAATTTAAATCGATGTTGGGACTAAAACTTCGAAAGTGGTGCTGGCACCTGTCCTTTCATTGGTTTTCCAAAAGATCAGAGAAAAAAAAATGAGGAACCAAAAAGGAGATTCCTCTGAAATCCCACTTTCATTTGATGTGTATCTCTTACAAACACACAGACAGACAGAATGGCCTGCCTGTAAGGTATATGCATGCATGTTCTTGGGATATGACACAAAAACTATGTTTAATTTTATGATCACCTTGATCAAACCATTTTCTCAAGTTTCCTACTTTTACGTATATATAATCAATTGATCGATAGACTACACACAAAACAGACAATTGTGTTATTAACGTGTTAAAGCATCATTTTGAGTTTTTAGAAAGTTTATTCTTATTCAAATCATACTTTTTAATATGTATTATTTCACATCATACATAATATAAGAGAATACATAGCATATCTTTTATCAAATAAACCACTAAAAAATATTTTATTAGTATATTAAAAAGGTTAAAAGACTTTTTTGGTTTATTTTTGTTTTTGTTTTTGTTTTGTTTTTTTGTTTTTTTTTTTTTTTACCGTAGAAATATATATTATAACTACCGGAACCTTATAATATAAATCTCTGAGATGCAGTCTAAATTACTATTCCTTAATAGATGAGAGAAAACTACTTACATATAATACAAAACTGTCCACAAACTAGTGAGACTTTTTAGTAGATTGTTCATACTTATTGGTTATTTGAAAATTATCCACTCTTATGGACAGAGATACTCGAACCCAACCCTCTACCTTTGATAAGTGAAATTAGACAAGAATGCACTACTACGACACTTTACTTTAGAGCAAAGAAATTAAAAGAATTATCAATAAGAAAACCAACAAGAAAAAGAGCACCTAGATTAAATGCTCCAAAATCAAAGAACTACTTTTTAAACACATTAATATATATATGTATATATATATAACACACAACATTCCAAGTAATATAATGGGATACACAAAAATACATGTGAATGTACATGAAACTATGGTTTTGATGTGCTATATAATTAAAGATGTAAAGACAAAGAGCATGCACAATCCCCCAAACACACCACTGCTGCATATAGCTTTCCTTCTGAATTCTGATGTTTTTTTTTTTTTTTCATGCTTTTTTGTTGGGGGTGCTTTTTGTCTGGTGGGTTTCTCTTTCTACATGCATATATATTATTCAAAAAACCAAAAAAACCAATAAATAAAATATATAAAAATATATTGTGTGTGGTGTGGGTGGTGGTATCTCCAAAAGCTGATCCCCCCATCAAAGCTGCTTTTCCCCTTGCTTGGCTTAGCTTGTGCGTGTGTGTGTGTGTGTGTGTTTTCATGTGTTGTGTGCGAGAGAGAGAGAGAGAGAGGGAGAGGTTTGTTGGTTGGTGTTTGTTTTGTTATGTTATGTGATTTTGTTTGCGTGTTTACGTATTTTCATGGTGAGCAAAGGCATGGCCAAAAACAAGTTGACTTGTCATTGTTTTAATTATAAAGATGCTCCACACATCCATCGATTGTCGATTGTTCCCCTTTGCCTTTGTGTTATAATTATTACTTCAACAGTACCTTTTTCTTTGACTTGCATTTTGCTTTCTCTCTCTCTGTCTCACGCATACATTTTAGATCAATGCCACAAGGGTGGATGATATCATTATGTTTTCTCTAGTTACTAGGAAAAATTTTGCTTGGTTTTTCATATATACCAAGGAGGGTTTAGCTAATTCATAACTTAGTTATTGGTATGATAGTGTCTCGAAACATGTTAGTGTTATACAGTCATTGGATGCTATTTATATGATAAATAACATAACATAATTTCTAACTTCACTCCTTGACAAGTGAAAGAGAGGGATCCATATTTAGTAAAAAACTGTCCTTCAATCAAAAAGAGTTAAGCGCAATTTTATTCCTATATAAATAAGGGATCATGCTGAAGTCATCAACATTGGTGGATGTCACTATTCAAACCTAGTCTCTGCCTTTAAAGAAAAGGCCATCAGATGTGCTTTTACCACTATTGCAAGCATCTTGTAAGTAAAAATTCCATGTGTTATTATTTAGTTTTTAAAGATGTTATAAATATCTTAGTGTAATAATATATATGAGATTTACATAAAGCGGAAAATTGAAAACAAAAGTAATGGTTTCTATGTATTATAATCTCAAAACATGAAATCAAAGATCAAATTTCCATGACTTTTTATACAAAGTGAGTTGTTAATTATTAGATTGATATGGTTTAATAGTTTATCAAAACCATTTTTTGTGAAAGATAATCGACAACTTCTACCAAAAGTATTCGATAAATTAAAAATTAACTTTGAATAAGATCCTTCATTCTTTTAAAAAAATAAATTTCACTAAGAAGTTTTCAATGAATTTTGTAAAGTAAGCAGTAAAAACTTTGCTAAAATTGTTGCATGATAACAAACTCAATGAAGTTTTGCTTTTTAAAATTTAATTTCTTTTTTGCAAATAAATTCGAGATTATTAGAGAGAATAACATGGACCACATGATCTACAGATTTCAACAGTTTTTATTCTTGGAAACTGGAAACAGAACAAACACAGAGCATATTGCTTGTTACCTTATTCCTGTAATATCTAATTTATTCCACCCTCTTGTGGGCTCTATAGGGTTACTGTCCTGTCTTTTATTTATATGTTTATTTTTATTTTTGTTTAACGTTTAGTGCTTTTAAATTTTTCCTGATTTTCAATCTCTACTTCATATTCTTTTAGCTCATTATAATATACAATGAGCTAAATAACCTATGCTGTGTGTCATGTGTAATGTTCATGATAAGATGCTCAATATCCAAAAATTTTGATACATGTACAAGATTTAAAGCGTGATACACATTAATGTTCATTTTTCCATAAACCAGTAAATTTAGTCTGTCAGAGATTTCTTACGGTTGTATAAAGGTTTTTGAATTAAATTCTACTCATGTTCTAGTTAAATTGTCTGTTAATTTATATATATATATATATATATATATATATTGAAAGGCATGTGAATGTTGATTGATTTTCTAATTGTATAATGTTTTTGGAACTGCAAATGATACGGTATACTTTAGGGAAAAGCCCACAAAGGCCCATTAATGGCCCACATTAACTATTATATATTTTGGTTATATGCATATGCAAAGAAAAACTTGTATTTCATTTACAGGGGTGATATTTCCATCCCTCCTAAATTGTGCGTAGAACCCTTTGGTAAGCACAACTCATCAAAATTATATAAAGTATATAGTCTATAAATAAACTCTAATTAATATTAAGATTACCCTTCTTTTATTATTTTTATACTATATTTTTTAAAGTACAATCCATAATATTTATTTTATTATTTAATTAATTTTGTTTAAATTTTAAGATTTTAAGCAGATTATGATTTTCTTCTAGTAATAATTAATTTAAAACTTAACATTTTACGATCAAATTCTTAAAAAGATTCTAAATTATCTTTCACACTTTATAATTAATTTGTATAATTTTAAAATATCTACACTCTCATATTCTAGTATATACTGTGGGCATACATACATTTGATAAAAAAAAATATTTGATTGTATTTTAAAATTATTAATTATAATTTATTATATCTTTATTATATTTGATTATAACTAAATATATATAATTACAATCAGTAAATGTGATACCAAAATTATAATAAGATACATTTAGTTATAATTATATATAATAAAGATATAATCAATTATAATCAATATTCTTATAATGTAATTATTCAATTTTTTTTTGTCAATTATTTGTATATCTCATATGTACCCAACAGGTACAAACAACTTTTTTTTTTTTTAAGTCATCAAAAAAGTGTTTCGTGAACATCTCTGAAACGATTTTCAGACAGTTAAAAATGTGGTTCCTGTTGTTTTCCGACACTTCATAAAAGAAACCAACATGACTCATAATAGTCACTGTCACAGTTACTCTGCTTCTTCTACGGCGGAGTCAACGGCGGCGCAATCCAAATTCCCGGCGAGAATGGGGAAGAGGAGCACAAAAACGACTATCTGTTCCACTGTTCTGGTCCTTCTCATGACCTTCTTTGGCCTGCTTCCTGTTTTTGCTCCTCTTCCTCATGAAAATCACCTTCATCACGAGAAAGTTCGTCCCTCTCTCTCTCCCTAACATTTTCATTCAAATATGTGTTGAATTGTTGACGTTTGTATGTTTTTCTCATGTGGTTGTGTGTTATATATGCATGTTTATGTGTTGATATGGTGTTTGGTGTGTTTGTTTGTTTGTTGGAGTGGTGAGAGAGTTTGAAAGATTGAATGTTGATGGAATGTGAATGGAATTATTGTATTTGAATTCATTAAAATATTTTCTTTGATGGGAATTTTTAGCTGTTAATGTGAGTGGATTTGGTTTGAATGAATTATTAGGCCAATGTTCCAAGGTTTGAGATTGATGATGACATGTTTTGGAAAGATGGTCAACCATTTCGGATTATTGGTGGGGACTTGCATTACTTTCGAGTTCTTCCTGAGGTATATATATCTATATCTCTATCTTCCCTTTTATTTGTGTATGATTCAAGGTTGGTATTTTGTTAGTTCATCATATTGTGTAAGTATAAGGCTTGCAAAGAGAAAAATGTAAAATTCAGATTTGATCTTGTAGAGTGTGTTAGTGAATGTAATGGTGGTTTTGGTAGTTTTTTGTTTTACGATTCTTTTTTTTTCGGTGATATGTGCATGGGGGGTGTGTGTTTTGTTGATGCAGTATTGGGAGGATAGGCTTTTGAGAGCAAAGGCCTTGGGGTTGACTACCATTCAAACTTATGTTCCTTGGAATTTGCATGAGCCGAAACCTGGCAAGCTGATTTTTGAGGGCATTGCAGATTTAGTATCATTTATTGAACTTTGTCAGAAGCTGGACTTGCTTGTTATGCTTCGAGCTGGGCCGTATATATGTGCAGGTCAGTCTTAACAGCTAGATTCTTCTTGCACCACTGACAAGGTAGATTTACGTCTCTTGCGATCCCATTGTAATTCTGCCAGCACAATGCTTTTCACTCGTTTTATAAGAGCAATGTTAAGAAACTGATTTTTTGCATAAGTTCAAAATTTTGTCCACCAATCTTGATCGTTTTTCCTTGTTTATTTTTCACTGTATTAAAATCAATGCTTGCTTGAAACAAAGAAGGTATTTATGCAAATATTTGTTGGTAGTTCTTGCTCACTTGTAGAGTATGTGGAATAAATATTTTCTGATGTCCTTTTCTTCTTGTGATCATTAGTCTTTTGTTCTTGTTATTACTGTTGGATTGATGATTTGAAAATATACTTTATTTCAGAGTGGGACTTGGGGGGTTTCCCAGCTTGGTTACTAGCCATAAAACCTGCTCTCAAACTAAGGTCATCGGATCCTGCTTTTCTTCAATTGGTATATTCACCTTTCCTTGTTAATTAGTATAACCCTAACATGCATGCTGAGTCAGTAATGCTGATTTAAAAATTCGTTTAAAAAGGCTGCAATTAATTAGGTATCATCTTATTTGAGTTTCGTAAGCAAACATAGTCAATCCTTTTCTGGATCTTATAGTCAATCAATAATAATTTTTATCATGTAAACATTTCCTCCAGCAAGAGTTTTTATTGTTTGTTTACATGCTGTTCTTCGTAGCACATGTTAGCTTAATATGCTATATGGTTAATTGTAGGTTGAAAAATGGTGGGGAATTCTATTACCAAAGATAGTTCCTCTTCTTTATGAAAATGGAGGTCCTGTTGTAATGGTTCAGGTACATGGATATATAACTTATTATTGCCTAGTTATCCTGCCAATTCATCTCTAATAGATAAAGGACGTGGAAAATGATATGATCACAATGAGAATCTGATTGCAGTACTTGAATATCAGCTCTTGTTAACATTAAAGTTGAATTTCAAATTCTCTGCTTTCAGTTATTAATGTTCATTCATAATATTTTCACAGATTGAAAATGAATTTGGTTCATATGGAGATGATAAAGCCTATCTTCATCATCTTGTGACATTGGCCAGAGCACACCTCGGGGAAGATATCATTTTGTAACAACTTTTATGTTCAGCATCGTGCTCGTACTTTGATTTCTTAGCTTTCAGCACATCATTTTTTCCTTATTTGATTATCAATCCTTTCCTTGACTGAATTTAGTAAGTTTCAGATATACTACAGATGGAGGTTCTAGGGAAACTCTTGAGAAAGGAACTATCCAGGGAGAAGCTGTATTTTCAGGTAAAGCTTTTAGGCAATGTATTCAAGTTTCCTAGTTCTGAGGAGAAGGGAAATGCACACATTTTAAGAAATGGGAACTGCAAATATCAATGTTTATACCATGTTTCCTTCAAAAGTTTGTTTTTATAATTAATACACTTGTTAATTTCATGCTATCTGTTCTTCTTTCCCTTTCGAAAGAGCAAAAGTCAAAATGGGACTTTGTTATGTGTAACCTTTTTATAGCTAGTAGTGCTAATGTGTCGTGAAACCCACGTAATTGTTTATTTTTGTTTGAGGTTCATGGATGCTTTTGAGAGTTCTCGTTTCAATTTCACCTCTCTTCTTGTCTTGTCCATTAACTTCTATATGAGGATCAACTTTAATCTTTGTGTTTAGACATAATGCATCCACTTTTTCATGAGCTAAGAACCTGCATGGCAAAAAAGGCCTGTTTAGTTCTATAATTTGTCTAGGTTGACTTTGCATCATGAGCTACCGCCACTTTCAACCATCTCATGTTTTTTGTTACTGATGGTTCATTTATTTATAGATTGGTTGGTAAAGTTGGCCCATTGATGCCTCAGACTTGGTGTATGAGCCTGTAACAGTTAAACATTAGTTTATATATCTTGCCTATTATCCAAGTGGACTTCAAATATATTAAGAAAAGACAGGTTTATTTCGTTCACGACTGAGATTCAACCTAGGCGTAATATTAATGATCCAACCCCTAATTAGTTTTTCTGATTTTGTAGCTGTTGACTTTTCCCCTGGTGAAGAGCCTTGGCCGATATTTAAGTTACAAAAGGAGTTCAATGCCCCAGGAAAATCACCACCTATTTGTTCGTAAGTGTCTCCTATGTTATTAGTTTCTTACCTGTATTTTGTTACTCATAATGCTTATCGTTTCAGGGAGTTCTACACAGGTTGGCTTACACACTGGGGGGAGAAGATTGCAAATACAGATGCAGATCATGCAGCAAAGTTTCTAGGAAAAATATTGTCACAAAATGGTTCTGCTGTTCTTTATGTATATACTCCGGATTCTCATTTTTTATGATATCAAGTAATTAGTTTGCAAGGTGGCGTTCTGATTCAGGCACTTTACTAAATTCCAGATGGCACATGGTGGAACAAACTTTGGATTTTATAATGGAGCAAATACTGGTGCTGCAAATGAGTCTGATTACAAACCAGATCTCACTTCCTATGATTATGTGAGGACAGTTTTGACTTACACTTATTGAATTCGTGGCTTAGGTTGTATCCACCAAACCGATTGTCTGATACCCCTTTTTCCCAGGATGCACCAATTAGGGAAGCTGGTGATGTGGAAAATGCAAAGTTCGATGGTACAACCAAATATCTTTCTTGTTCTGTAGCTGGGATATGTCTTTGGTTTTTTGTAATTTCTCATTTTTTATAAAAGATTTAGTGATTATGGTTATCCTAGACTAAGATACCTATATCAGTGTGATTCCGGTGTCTTGCTGCCTGAGTAACAATAGGTGAGTAAAGAAAATATACTGTTATAAAAAAAGTTGTGTGGTTCCATCGTCATAGCAATTTACTGAATTTTGAAAATAAAATGTTTGATGAGGTACAGTTTACTTTTTGATGTGAATATGAACTATAAGAGAAGTATGTTGTATCACTATTGTGTATGTTTCGCTATTTAATCATTTTGTCTTTGGACATTAGTTTCGTGCAGTTCTAAAGGTCTGAATGCTGAAACTATAGTGACGTTTATATGCTTATAGCATTTGGTTTCTGAAAAAAAGTTTTTATCCTACAAATAATGCTATTTCAGTAGATATTCTGTTCACAAAAACTTTATACTTTCAGCACTTCGGAGGGTGTTACAGAAATATAATGCAGCTTCTCTTCCTTTGGTTCCTCATGATGAGGAGAAGGCAGGATATGGACCTATCCAGTTACAGAAAACAGCTTTGTTGTTTGATTTACTTGATACGTTAGATCCTGCTGATGTAGTTGAATCTGAAAACCCACTTTCGATGGAGTCTGTTGGTCAGGTGCGTAATAATTTATGGTCTTATTGGTGAGTTTCATTGTAAATATCAGGACAATCCGAGAACCGTAGTTCTTATTATTATTGTTTATATGTCAGATGTTTGGATTTTTATTGTACATATGTGATTACGCTGAAAAGGACTATGGCAGCGGTCTACATATTCCAAAGGTACAGACATCCTTGATTTCATATTTAAGCTGACCTGTTAATTCATTGTTTAGCTTTGCACAGATATGCAATTCTCTTCTCATTGTTGCTTTCTAGATTTACAATAGTTTACAGAAATTCAACAAAGAATATAAGTATTGTGGTTGTAGGTGCATGACCGAGCTCAAGTGTTTACATCGTGCCCAACTGGAGATAATGGTGGAAAACTAACATATGTTGGTACAATTGAAAGATGGTCAAATCAAGCACTCAGCCTCCCTAATGCTAAATGTGTCTCCAACACCAGCTTATATATTTTGGTAATTGACTGTTATTTGCTAACTAGAAATGCTGTGACCACAAGCACAATCAAGCCTTCAAGCTTAAGAAATTCTGTAACAATGGCGAATAGCTCTTTGATCTTGTCTCTTATTAATTTTTTTCCTTTACCTTTTTGTTCCAAAATGTACCAATTGATTGACAGTCTCATGTTTACTTTGTCAATGATTTATTACCTACTTCATGATAACCAGCTGCTGGTTTCCTTTTGAAACAGGTTGAAAACATGGGGCGTGTAAATTATGGACCTTACTTGTTTGATGAGAAGGTATGATGCATTTCTAGTAGAAAATTTATTTTTCATTTCTTAAGTGTAACAGATCATGGTTCAATGTTAAATAGATCCTATAAGCGTTGACTGTTGATGTAAGCAAGTCCAATCACACACTTATAATTTTTGTGGTGGATACTTGGAATGTTACTTGGATCCTAGTTGTTGATTTCGTTCTGCATCATAGGGTATCTTGTCGTCCGTTTATTTAGATGGAAAAACTCTGCATGGATGGAAAATGATTTCAATTCCTTTTAACAACCTGAATGAAGATCCGAAAATCAGTCCCATCGTTCAGGTTGCACATTCTGGATTTACTAAAGTATCAGCATCAGCCCGCATAAAATTAGAACATAAATCTGGTATGTCTTCAGAGTTATATATAACAGTTCAATGATGATGTTCTGTCATATTCATTGCTATTTCTCCAATATATCATTTTGCAAGCATGTGTCAACCAATGATGATATAGATGATGACAGAATTAATAAGTGTTGGGTTTCCTTCTGCAGAGAATACGAATGATCCTGCATTCTATGCGGGCCATTTTTCTATTGATAATGTTAACCAAGTTAAAGACACATACATATCATTCAGTGGTTGGGGTAAAGGAATTGCATTTGTCAATGACTTTAACATAGGAAGATATTGGCCGGTAAGATTTTTCTTCTCTTGTATGCAACGCTTTTCTGATTTTGCTGTCTGGTATAATGTTGTGTATGTTTTCATCTGAAAATCTCTCAAAAAAATTCTCTTGCAGTTGTATGGACCGCAATGCAATCTTTATGTCCCTGCTCCAGTCCTTCGTCAAGGCGAAAATGTTGTGGTATGGAATGCCTGAATCTTCATTTCTCATTTCAATATTTATATTTTCTTATAAATAATGATGCCAACATATAGACATCAAAAAATCAATCTCTTTACCCTTAACGAAATGGAAACAAAGTCATTGGTTGAATTTCAAATCATCAACGTTCTTCCATCTTCTTGGAGGACGATTCAGAATATTTGACGTATACTAACTCTAAATGTTATTTTCTTTGGATAATTTTCTTTATTCACAGGTCATATTTGAGTTAGAATCGCCCAACACACAGCTCATTGTACACTCAGTTGATCGACCAGACTTCATGTGTGGTTCAAGTAAATATAATGGGCATCTGTATTAACTCTATTGCTGATATGGAACGCCTCATGCGATGCTTAAGTTCATGTCAAATGTTTCGACTTGCAAAAATTGTTCTTGCATACCATTGTTTTCTCCAAATAGAGAAGACAGACTGGAGGTTGTGAAAGAACAAAAAATACCAAGAAGAGGGCAACATCAAGCATTGTATAATTCACTTTATTACTATATTCAGATTAGTCTTGTATTGTATGTTTATGGCAATCATTTTGACAAACATTTGAACAACATTTGGTAATACAAACCTTCTGTGACTCGCTTCTGCAGCTTCAGGTGATACATTTTTATTCTTATCAGCAACAGCTTGTGAGTTGTGATTCATCCAAGTCAATTTGAATGCATCATTATTATGGTTTTGATCTTGTCTCCATAACAAATTTACAACTTTTACTGCTTATAAAATCGAACATGGTCACGTATTTGATGCCTTTTGGCAACTCTTCTGGGTGATTTCAGTTTGAGAGTTAAAAATAGAACACAACAGTTTTTACATAGTCTATGCATTTAATATCCTTCAATGGGCATCAACAGTCAGATTTTTATTTCAAGTAGTTTTAATACCCTCTTACAAACAAAAGCTGATCTGCTCCCCCAAGTAGTTCTCTGGGACCTTTCAACTATGCTACAAACAGTACTGACTACTAAGCCACAAAAACAGATGGCGAAAGATAGTATCATTTGGAAGGCGACTTAGGATCGTCTTTTGATTGTGACATAGCTGCGGCTGCCATGGACATGGCAGCAGCGGCTGCTCCAAGCTTTGCACCCCCAGCAGCTTTCATTGCACCTGCTACTTTAGCAAACACAGCTATCCCGCCTACAAGTACCGCCCTCAAGGCAACCGTTGGTTTTACAGCCATATTGCACCTGTGAATTCCGACAGTAGAACAGATTCAAAATTTACGACTTCCAGACAAAATATAATAAATAAACATCAGTAGTACATTGCAAATGAAAAGTTAATAACAAAGAAAGAGTCTCAGAGTAACTTTCAATCTAATTCCAGAGAAAAATTTGACACTACCTACAAATTTCTCCATTTCAACTATTTGTTGTCAATGATATTTCTGACTCAAGTAAAAATCTTAATTATATCATGAACCGAAAACTAAAACGCCTTGACATATTAAAAACATACGGACTATTAGGCAAGGGTGAGAGGTTCATCCACATTTTAACACTACCTTATCTCTCTATCTGGTCTATAATTTACAATGACAACATCAAGTGTATAAAATGTCAAAGTCCAAGCTGCTCAATAAGGCTAAAATCACATAGGAATAGAAGCAGAGAATCTGGCATATTCGTCCTGGTGCACATTCTATAGGAATCTTCCTGCAAGTTCTTTCATGGTTTTGGACTGATCCTCAACAGTGTAGGTTCACCAAATAGACACACTTTAACTATATTTTTTACGATACCCAATTCTCCCCCAACCTTTTCCCAACTCCCTGGATTTTGAAACATTATAGCTAGATAAGTTTGCGTAAGGGCTAAGAGCTCCAAGAATACAGCTGAGAGTCCTAGATAAAGGCTAAATTTCAGCAACTATAGACTTTAAAACAGACAGCCTACACCAACCCACCACACCCTCTGCACAAATGCAAACTAAAGAGAATTCACTCAATTTGTTGGTAAGAGGATTGATACCCTAAGATATCTCCACTGCAAAAGTCTAACCAACTATGGTCTACGCTATCCTTCTAAAAAATTAACAGTCCTTCACTTTTCACTTAGATCTTTGACATAATTATCCTAGAAATCTAACTTGCTTCTATATGTTGATATTACCTCATCACCAAAAACATTTTTGTAGCATTAGCAGTGTTGTCAGTTCCCTCTCACAATCTTAGAAACGTCACACCATCCAATTGTGACATGTCAAGAACATCATTATCTACTCTTACATCTTAACTCTTTCCATGCTAGATATAAGGGTAACACCACAAGAATCTGCTGAAATCTTTCCACTCAAGAAATTAGGCTGGCTAGTGATCTGCCAAACTGTCACTAATTCGAAAAATTATAAAACAACAAAAAAAGGGTTGGACCAATTTTTTGTGTTTGCCACAAAAAAGGTCCTTGATACTAAAACACACAACTTCATAATTCAACTGTGATCTTAAATGATGACAATGCACACAAGGTATTTTAGATCTAAAGTTGAGTCAAACTAGCAAACTACAGTTTGGTAGATATTGCACTACATCAATATTCCAACACAATGCCAGAAGAAAATAACACTAAGCAAAGGAACCCAGCAAAAAAGAAACGAATTTGCTCTCACTTCACCCATCTGAATGGACTGTTAATACCAGACAGGTTTTCATCATTTTAATCAGTAATCCTACAAACAATACGAAAAAAAAACTACTATATGTCACTTCCTTGTATATAACTTTTGTACTTGTTTTTCCCCTAAGCATGAAACTATCCAGTATATGTTTCCAACGTCAGGTTTATCATACACAACAAACAGGATCTGACTCTCAATACTAAAGTGATCATTTTCTCACAAAACATGGCACTTCAAGACGTCATTCAATCAGCATCAAGGAAGTACTAAAATCGCTTTAAAGACCAATATATCCCAGAAGTTGTACCCAAACACCACAAAACCATACCTTCTTAAACTGCTAATCAAACAACGCCCAAGTACCAATCAACACACTCCAATGCAAAACAAAATCCCATCTTCCGATCACCAGAACCACAACCACGTATACACTACCCCCCTACCTTTTCCGCACCCTAAACATGTCTACAACTCCATCTTCCCCCAAAACCAAACTACATCATCACACAATTTCTCCCACTTCTCTTCATGCACACTGACAAGACCTATACACCAAAATCCCCACTTCCACACACAACACAACCAAAACTTAATCTCTCCACCCCCCCACCCCCCACCCAAAAAAACAAAAAAAATCACAACCTCTCAATCAAACCTTCAAATTCTCCCAAAAACACAATCTGGGTTAACACAAATTCCCCTCAAATCAACACTACTAATCCACTATCACTAACTTTTCACACAAACAAACAAACAAACAAACAAAACCAATCTTTCCCTCTACATTCTTCTCCTAATCACAAACCAAAATCAGTTTCAACAAACAAACAGCACAAAACAAGCCATACTCACCAACAAACGTCAACAAACATGTACAAAAAACACAATGAGATATCGAACAGAAGAAAAAACCAACCCAAAAAAATCCAATCCAAGAAATATGATACAACATGGGGCGTTAAAAAGATGAGATTTTTAAGAGGCTCACCGATGACCCTTGTCTCGCGGAACTAGAAATCAGGGATGGTGCTTTATGTTCTATGTATTGGCGTTGATGAAGAGAGAGGACAGATGAGGCCTTTGAAGTTGATGCTTTAATGGCTTGTAAAGACGACAACTGGGGAGATGCGGTTGGTTTGAATTTCAGTTGTAAAATAAATAGTTAATTTTTAAATATAAAAAATTAAAATTAACTATGTTGATTAGTTTATAATTAATGAAAGGATAATCCCAAAATCCCATTTTAATTTGCAAAAATATCAATTTTACCATCTATAATTTCATTTTTATCCAAAATACCTCTAACATTAATAAAACACTCAAAATACCCTCTGAAGACGTGTAAAAGGGCGATAATATCCTCGATGATCACATATTGATAATAATGTCATAAAAGGTAAAATAAACATTTCCTGTTAATTTTGTAACATTAAGGGGGATTTTAGATAAAAATAAAACCATGGATGATAAAATGAACATTTTTACAAACTACAACGAGTTTTTTGGAATTATCTCGTTGATAAATGGGTAATTTACAATTAATGGAATAAATAGTCTTTTTTTTTAGAACTTTTTTTTTAGAACCTAAACAATGATATTTAACTAAATCCAAATGTAGTATATCACTTATTAGAGATTAAATTTGTGGAGAGAAATCCACATTGTTGCACAGGTTTAATTGGCACATCGAAGTTTGATTAAAGATAGCGGAGAATCCTGAAGCTTGGTAGCTTAGAGGCATAGATGTGAGCAAGTTGGCTGAACTACCCGAAAATTATTGTGTTTGATCTTTCTTCTTTTTATAATTTGTGCAACTTTAATCGTTCATATATATATATTTGCACAAACATTTTATCGTTGCATATTATAGCTAAGAATTTGCTAGAAAAGTGTTTTGATTTTTCATTGAAACATAATTCACTCCTTTCTAAATAAACTTTTGATCCAATGGATGATATATAGATAAGATAAGAATAGAATATGATCTATGTTAATAGTACATATGGGTTTTTGAATAATAATATAAAAAATGGTATATATCTCTATTTTTGTTTTTGAAAGGTAAAATGAACACCCAAGTTTTATTGATTATAATCATCTAAAACAAGATGGTAAGCAACATAAGGGTAAAAATCTACCCAAATCTTGTCCACGAATGACAACAAAGCATGCTTGGCCAAGGCATGAGCCATCATGTTCCCATCCCTCGGGACCAAGGAGAAAGATAGACCACCTAAAGCATTAGAAAAATTCACAACGTCCTCAATAATAGGGCCTTCAACAACTAAGGAACTCTTGTTATTAATAGTTACAACAACATAAATGTTTTTTTTTTTTTAATTTTTCTTTATAATTTAGAAATCTACTGAAATCGCTTGACAAACAATTGAGTTCGAAACTGGAGCCCCCATTGAACCTTTGCACCAACATAAGTTGAATCTTTATCTACCATATTAACCACATAACCACCATGCTGGACAACAAAGAGAGCTTCTCACATTGCAAATAATGTTGTCAACCTTAGTGACAAAACAAACCACTTAAGAGATAGCAAACATAGCACCAACATGTCCCAAATGATCTCCTAAGACAGCTCCAATGCCAACAATGCCATGCAATCCCAAAACACATCAGAGATATATCTTGAGTAGTTTGAAATTCACTGAACAAGAAGTAAGAGAGAGCACACATTGGTTGGATTTCTGGTGCAACCAGCATGGACCAAGTTGTTCCTTTCATTCCAAAGGAACAACACTGCTCAAAATCATCATAACCGAGCACAGCTTCCATAAGCCTTCTAGCAATGATTGGATTTGAAGATGTAACTCTTTTATAATAGCCAACCACCACCACGAAAAAACCCAATTAGACTTAGCATGTTTATGATAAAAAAAAAAAAAGGTATGAACATGAGATTCAAAAGGCTCCTCACAATAGGGACACGTAGAAGAAACTGAAATTCTCCTACTACCCCATACAAGGTAGCATCACAAGACATCAGCTCCAAATAAATACTCAAATTTTTGGAATGATGGATAATTGCCAATTTCATCACCCATGCAAAGAAAAAGAACAAGTTCATTATGAGGAAACATGAGAGTCAATTATAATGTTATCCTACGTGAGTCATTCAAGAACAAAAGTACTTCGTTGATCATAAATTAAAGCATGACGGTGTGATTTTAGTCGATTTACTAAGGTCTTTGAAATAATATTGTAACCCCGTACGTTACATAAATTTATAGATCTTTAATCCATCACCCTCTCAAACCATTTTCAATTTAGGAATCAGCACAACATGAGTAGAGTTGACGCCTTTCATTAAGTTCCATCTTTTAAAATCGAAATATCAACTTTTGTTGCCGCAGAACCATTATTTCTGAAAAACAAGCCATAGAGTATGAATAAAAAAAAAAAAAAAATTGATTTCAAAGTTTATGTTACTATATTATATTCATAACTATGTAACCACACAAAATTTATTTCAATCAATGAAAATTTCTAAACAGAAAAACTAAAAAAAGTTTAAATAAATTTTGACTTTTTTATGACTATAGTTCATGTACATTAACTAAACCCCTCCTTCAAAAAATTGGACAATTATTTAAATAAATAAATAAACATCGAACGGATCTGAAATTTGATGAGACTAGCTTGTACTCTAATGAATTTAAAATTATAAAAAATCTTTCTAATTGCATTCTTGAATTGAAAAAAAAAAATAATAATAATTACATAAAACAGAGGAAGCATTGCGAGATACTCACATTCATGAAGAGCTAAGATTGAGGTAAGAAAACCGCGAATCAAAACCAAAATTTTATGATTTGCGAGGAGATAAATTTTGCCATAAAAATTTTTGACAAAATTTATCTCAAAGAATTGTTTGTTGCAGCCAAGATATATATTAGAAGAAGGAGAAGAAGAAAAAGAAAATAAGTCCATAGTTATTAATTGTTCATTAAAGTTATTAGACCTATATAGTATTAAACAATAATTATGGTATCTCATTTTACAAATTAAAATTCTCATTTAATTTTGTAGCTATAAATAGGGTGCTTTCCAAGTATGGAATTCCACATGTTTTTCATATGAGATTCCATATTAATATTTAATAATATATCAATTTTTATATTATAATGATGCAATAATTGATAAATTGTTGCAAGTGAATAAAAGTTTTGTTAATCTTTCCATTACAAATGAGTAAAGTTGTGTTGCCAAGATATTTTAACTAAATAATGTGGCATCCAAATTATCAATTATATAAATCATGAAAATATATGATAATTAATATATTATTGGCAATTCATATTTCATATTATTACGATATAAATTTAGGTAAAATTTAATCCAAAATTACGTTTAACAAATTGTTACATCATTTGATGGGATGCAAATATAATATAAAAAATAATAATAATAAAGTATCTTGCATTAGGGTGCGCCTATTGACATCCGTAAAACTGATTTCTACACCTACTTGTTATTAAATATTTTATATTATAAATATATCCTAATACAAAATTACTAATAAGAGCAAACCAATTAATCAAAAGAAATAGCTTTTAACCTATCATATATCTCCAACCTTATTTCTTAGTTTTCATATTAATTGCTATAACAAATTTGTTCCTCAATTGTGTTGTTAATAGCTAGAAAAAATTTGAATCAAATAAATGCACTACTAGTATCGCCATAAGAATGCCACAAACATTTGTTATGAAATTATCAATCGCCTACATGTGGGCATGAACTCAAACATTTTATTTGTTTATTCTATCATCAAATAACAAAAACTTTATCGAATTCCATCTTTAAAAATATATGGCGGAGAAATTCTGTATAGGACCCTTGCTTCTCCGAATATTTTCATTAATAAACATCTTCCTTTGTCATAAAAAATTCTATCATACAGATCTAACATTTTACATGAGATATTTTTATTATGAAACATTTTAAGTGCAATATTACTGTTATTACACACAAAATCTTCAACTATTTGAAATTGATAAAAATCAAATAAAATTATGTTTGGGACTTAAAATGAACAGTTTTATATATGAGTAAAAAGCAAATTTTTAACCTTTTATAAGTTTTTAGTTTTTTAATTTCTTTGCAAAAAGGAATGATCCTATGATTTCTTTTAATTTGACATAATCGTTAATGAACCCTTACTGTTACAAGAAATCTTATATTACCCCTTATATTACTAACATTAGGTCTATTAGTAAAATAATCAAAATGTTTTTATATTTTTATCATTTCATATTAACATCTAAATTTTAATTTTTAAAGTCAATGTCGATGATAAGAGGTTTTTTAAACATTTTTATAAAGTGCAGGGGTATTTATTGTATTTCATAAATTGATGCAGAAGATATTAATGATTTTTAAAAATATTGGGGAATTTTGATATTATGTCAAACTACAAGGGAAGACAACGGATTATCCCTAAAAAAAAATCATTTAGTTCAACACAACGAATACGGTACCGTTTCAGCAACTTCAGTTAAAACTTGTAACACTAAAGCCAAAACTCCTCTCTGCAAGTCTCTTTGTTTGGTTTCAACAAAAAAAAAAAAAGTCTCTTTGTTTTGTCTTGTGTTTTTTCCGGCCAGAGAGATGGATCCATACGCCGGCGCCGGAAACTGGACAATGATCCCGTCCATGCAGACCCACACTAACTCCCCTGCACACTCAAATCCAGACAGCCTTTTATTCTCTCCACAACATCATCAACAACAACAACAGCAGTTCTACCAACAACCTCAATTTCCCCAACAACAACAACAGCAGCAACAACAACAACAGTTCACTCAACTTCAACAACAACAGTTTGTACAACAACAACAGCGTACACTTCAACAACAACAACAACTGCAACAACATCAGCAACAACTGCAACAACAACAACAGCAGCAGCAGCAGCAACAACAGAACCAGCACCACCAGTCACTTGCCTCTCACTTCCATCTCTTGCACGTGCGTTTTTGTTTTTTCCTTTTTCTGTGTAGTTTTTATATCAAGATTGGATCTTTTTGGTTCCCTTTTTTAAAGTTTTGATTTTTTTGGGAGTCTGGGTGTTTTTGATTTTGTTAAAGTTTTGATTTTTTTGCATCTGGGTATGTTTGATTTTGTTCAAGCTTTGATTTTTTGCATCTGGGTGTGTTTGATTTTGCAGTTGGTGGAGAATTTAGCTGATGCTATTGAGAACGGAACCAGAGACCAGCACTCTGATGCTTTGGTAATTTTTTATTTTTTATTTTTTTGTTTTTTGTTTTTACATTTCTTAAGTGATTTAATTACTTAATTTTGTTTTTGAAAGGTCAAGGATTTGAACAGTCACTTTGAGAAGTGTCAGCAGCTGTTAAATTCAATATCAGGGTCAATTAGCTCCGAGGCCATGGTATTTTTCAACTCTTTTGTTTTTTTTTTCCATTTTGTTTTTTATGTGTTGTGTTAGGATGGATCAATTTATTTGATTAAATTGCAATAATGTGTGTAAAAATTATCACTTTTTGTTGAAAAAATTTGTCAATGAGGGTTTGGGAGGTAAAGGGTACTGGTTAGGGAGGTACCATTTCGAGGTTGGATATTTTGAGGTAAAATAGGAGTAGTTTGGTAGATAGAAACTCAATGGTTGGAAGTATCGAACTGCAGGCATTGCGACAAGTTTCTATTTTTCCATTTGTTGTTAAAGATTTGGGTGCATTTGTGATGTGATTAGTATTTCTTTTGGTTGTTTAAAGCGTTTTAATAAGTCAGGGAGATATTGTTTTTAGGTTGGATATTTTGAGGTGAAGTAGGAGTAGATCGGCAGATAGATATACAAGGGTTGGAGATATCGAGCTGCAGGGATCTCGAAAAGTTTCTATTTTTCCATTTGTTAATAAAGACTTGGTGCATTCGTCATTCGTGATGTGAGTAGTATTTAGCTGGTTGTCTAAAGTCTTTGATATGATTCGGGTAATTTGCTGGATATTGGGTGCAGACAGTCGAGGGGCAGAAGCGAAAGCTGGAGGAAAGTCAGCAATTGCTGAATCAACGGAGGTATGTAACCCTTGAGTGAACAGTTTCATGTTTGCATTAAGTGCTGTATGTGCACATCTCTTGAACTGTTTTACATGATTAACTGCCAGGGATCTGATTGGCAAGTATAGGAACTCCGTGGAAGAGTTAATCAAGTCTGAGCCATAAATGCTTCTCTTTGCATTCCAATTTGCAGTAAGAAGATCTACAAGTACATTTCTTTTTATAGTTTTCTTTTTAAATTGGCTTAAGTTCCGTGTTTCGAAGTGGTACTCTTGAACATGTTAATGGTTGAATGCGTGTAAAGTTATAGTTTTGTCATTCCAAGAAATTTATGAATCATCAACCTTACCTGAATAATGAAGCATGCACTTTAAGTTGTCAGTTTAACCTCGTCACAATAATAAAAGCTTCAAATGGTGAGCCGGCTTGTTAGTTCTGGATTTTTCGATACCAACATCATATGGCTTAGTTGTTTTTGGTTTAAGATACTGCTCGATATGTTTGGAACTGTTAAATTATTAGTAATTATGGCTTAGTGAGGCCCTACACAAATTCTGAAGATCCTTGATAAGCAAATCCTAGTCAAAGGTATTAAAAAAACACGAGAAATACCAGGGGGCATTGTCCCTCAGTCCTTACCAACCTCCTGTGTGCAATCAAAAGGAATGTAGGTGGGGGGTACGTGGTTTAGACGAATAAACTCATTGGCAAAGTATGATTCATGAACTTTACCACTAGAAGTAGGATTGGTACTTTTCGGGGTGCATCTATCCCCTTCCATTTGAATAGGATCTGAACACCAATATTTGTTTCTCTCCTGAAATTTTTTGATGCATTGTTAGTTGAATTTCTTCTATGAACACCGGAAAAAACTATCAAAATTGGTTTTTGGATTCCGTGCATCTCTTTTTGTTAGTGATATTTGTCAGGCTGACTTGCAATTAGACCTTCATCGCTGGTAATGTGAAAATGGCCTTATCTGTTCTCCTTTTAAGTATTTTTTGAACCAAAATGATTTAGGAAGTGAACACATCTAATATTTTTGGTCGAATTGTAAGCCATTGTTGATTTCAAAACCAAATGCCTTAACCACAAATTTTTCTTTCTATCTATCTAGCCATAGTATAGCATAAATGTCAAATTTGTCTCTTCAGCATTTTGATCATATATGTGCCTCCTGATTTCAGGTACAGCTGCAGTTGAATCATGCTTGACTCCCAAGTTCAAAATGAGCCATAGTTTTCTAGCCACCAAACAAGACTGTATTCTGCATTCCACAGCTCAATGACTAAATTTGTTTGTCATCTATGTCAGTAACTTCAAGTAATGGTATCAGCCTCTCGCCCCGTTTTTGCCGCAACTATTGTTACAGTCTAGCTTATAACTAAAGTTTGTCTCAAGTAGATGCGTTTTGGTGCATGAGTAATGGAACATGTGCATCATGACAAGATTGTGGGCAATATGCTTTGATTTGTAATGCTTTTGGGCATAGTCACTTGACATTTTACTAGTGATATGATATCTACTATTCTTAGATTATAAGATTAGACAAATGGCTCCAGCATACAGGTCATGTTATTATACTGCTCTGTTATAAATATAGAGATGATTAAGAGTCTTTTTTTTAAAAAAAAAAAAAATAGTTATCTCTCATCATTATCTAGTAATTATACAATTATTAAGTTTATGTATTACGATCTCCAATATAAAATTGGAGATGAATTTGGGATTTGAACTCGAGACATTCTCTTATACAATAGCAAGTAATCTTGTCACGGGCCTAGCATATGATTCATAATCAAGTTATTATACCTATCATTTTATGCAAGGAAGTCCTTGATTGTACAAGATGATGGTAATTCCTAAATCTATGGTATACAAGATTTTGAAAAACCAAATCTTGGATTCTTCGTTTATTATCTTACAACTTTGGACTATCAAGCGCAACAGTTTAATGCACTTGTATTTAAATCCAAAACCTCTGTTGCAATTTCTAGATAACTTTCTTGATATTCATCGTCAGAAGGCTCTTTTAAAATTTTTGCAATTATTCCTTAGACAAAAAATTAAAGCATTTAATTATCCAATATTTATATGTTAATGAAATATCTCCTCTTCAAATTCTTTGAAATAAAATTGAATTTTCAAATTTCAATCTTGAACATCCATCACCATTTGAATGTACTATGGAAACAACCAATTGCTAGAATTATTAGTATATATGAAATTGAAACAAAAATGGACATTTTTACCCAAATAAAGATAATTGGTTTTCATTTCTTGTTAAGGATGATATCGTATCTCATAGCTTGAACAATTAGTCCATGACCTTAAACGATAAAATCAATCCTCTAACTTAGATTTTGATTGAATTAAAAAACGAAAATTAGCACCAAACAAGGCCGGTTTGCTTTGTGTTAACTCAAAAACATCATTAGAACCCCAAAATACAAACCAAAAAGAGGTCAAATATCAACTCTTTCACATTAAACCCGTAAGAAAAACAAGTTACCACTGACAATAAACACAAGACTCATCATCATCATAATAATCATAAGCAATTAAAAGAAAAAAAAAAAAAACTTTTCAATGTCTTTCTCTCTCTCCCTCTCTCCAATACAACATTTCCTGTTCAAAAGAATATAACCAACCAATTCTATAACATATAAAAATTCCTCCCTCCTTATAAATCTATGATGATATAAGCAACTGTGTTGAAGGCACAAACCTCCTCTCCACTTGATCATTCTCAAACTTGATTTCATGTCTCTCACATGGAATCTCAACAAGCTGAGGCTTCACATCCTGATCACACGATTGATGAAAAAAGTTATGATTATCCTCTTGCACTAGTACTTCCTGTTGTGGCTGCTCTTGATGCTGCAATTGCTTGCCTTGCAAGCAACCTGCACTGGACACCATATTCGGATCCTGCATGGCCCATGCATGAACCTGATTATGATCTCCCAAATGCCCCTCAACGTTCACATATTGATGATCTTCTTCTTGCATGTATTGCATCGAACCAAACGAGCTCAAATCATCCGTACCACTCGCGACATTGACAATATCATTATAACTCAACATGGTATCATCGCTCTCTTGAATCTGCAACTGCGTTTGCGCCCTACAAATGGCAAGTTGGTGGAGAACCAACTCAAGCTCAGCCTTGGTGAACTCAATCTGTCGTTGAAGCTCACGTATGATACGATAACAACCCCCGACCGGGTCATTAGCTCTCACATCAGACTGAAAGATAATGGTCTTCATTGCCTCATCCTTCTCCGGGTGCTCGAGGTTTTTGATGATTTTTGTTATGTTACTGACCCCAAACAATTTATGGGCATTGAGGAACTGTCTTTGGCGATCATGAGGGAAATAAGGAGCGAGAATGCAGTCAGGAGCGCACTTCCTACGTTGGTACTTACACGCAGCACAAGCTTGTGTTGTAGTGGAGCCACCACCATTGGCGGAGATTCTTGTTGAAGAAGAAGAAGAAGAAACATTGATGTTATTAATATTGCTCATGATAATACAACAATATGTTTGCGTTTTTATTTGTGGGGAAAAGGAGAAAAAGAGTTTGAGATATCGGTTGCGTTGCCGGCGGAGATGGAGAGGAAATGAACAATGCAGTTTTGAAGGGGGGGTGTTTTTAGTTTTGTTTTTGGAGTTTTTGTTTTTCTTGTTTTTGGTTTCTTGTGTTTTTCCCTTTGATTTCTCTTGGTGGAGAGAAATGGAGGGTGCAAGTGGGGGAGAAATATAAGGGAGAGAGAGAGAGAGAGAGAGAGGTAGAGAAAATTAAGGGTGGCCGTTGTGATAATTGTTTTACTTGGCAACTTTGTTTTGATTTTCAAACGTGGTTAAGGCAGTTAATTATAGAGTTTTCTTTTTTTTTTTTTTTTTTGGTTATGAAAATGAAGATAATTTTCTATATTGAATAGGGTTTTTTCAGCTAAAGATAGAAGTTTGAGAATGGTTGAGATTTCTAGCCATTCAAATGAGGATTGAGATTGGTGACAATTGACATGATAACCTTTCATGAACTGTAATTCCATTTTGGTGTAGATTTTATTGACTTTTTTTTTTGAGATTATGAGTTAATTAGAATCAGTTATTTATATACTGCCTAATAGAGATGACTTGTAATGCTAAAGAAAGGTTTTTTTGATGAATCTCCAAAATTATTTAAATTAAATTTAATATTCAAACTTGTATGATACAAATACCTATATGATAATAAGTTTAGTTGTGACATGATATCCAAAGTTCTATCATAAGATTTTAAACACTTGCATATTTAAAATTTGAATTAGTTTCTCTTTAAAAAAAATGAATTAATTTCTAAAATCATATCCAAAATTGCCTCATTAGATATCCTTTTTTTTTTATATCCTCATCTCATTTGCTTGCAACCAAACACTATACTTCATTTATTTATTTTTTGAGAAATTTAAATTAGTTTCTAAAATCATATTTAAGAATTGTGTCTCACAACATTTATGCCACATATGATGAAGACGGCTCGAACCTAGTTAAAACAATAATATCTATTACCATACCACATTGTACTGTGACCCATATTTTTATTTTAAGAAGTATATATTCTATATTTTTCTCTAAAAATAATTGTAGATTGTGATTTAATTTGACCCTTATATTTGTCGCTTATAACAATACCTGTACAAAATACACTCAAATTCTTCTTGTCAATTTAGGGAAGAAATTTTGTCTTGATGCCAATGAAGGTTAGCAAGAACAATAGCACAAGCTAGCATCTAATTTTTATATCTTGTCCAACAAAGTCGTTTTCATGCGCACAAGCTTCACTCTCCATTTGAGAGGTCAATGCCTCAAGAACTCCACAGACTTGTTTCAAATCTAATTGCAAACTGTTTCCTGATGAGAACATATGAACCTTCTTTTTCACTTCAATCCAACTCTGCCCAGCAACTTTCTTCAAACCCTTTGTCTTGGCTGAGACTCTCACCCGGGCAGAATCCACCCATCTCCCACTTGCAGCATAGATATTAGAGAGCAGCATGTAGCTCCCAGTCATCTCCGCGTCTAGACTAAAAAGCTCAGAGGCTAATCGTTCAGCAACATCTGTGTTTTTGTGCATCCAGCAAGAGTTCAACAGAGCTCCCCAAACGCAAGCATTAGGTTGCATTGGCATGTTCTTCACAACATCGCGTGCCTCTTGCAACAAACCAGCACGACCAAGAAGATCAACCATGCAAGCATAGTGCTCCATCTTGGGTTGGATGCTAAACTCTCTAACCATTCTGTCGAAAAGCCTACGACCCTCGTCAACAAGACCAGCATGACTACAAGCAGAAAGCACAGCCACAAAAGTGACCCAATCCGGCTTGAAACCAGCTTCGATCATCTGATCAAATGTTGCAAGAGCATTTTCACCGAGTCCATTCATCCCATACCCTGTAATCATCGAGTTCACCGAGATCAAATCCTTATTATTAATTCTTCCAAATACTAAACGTCCTACCCTGAGACATCCACACTTCATGTACATGTTAAGCAAACCATTTTCCACCAAAATATTACCATCCATCAATGCTCTAACTGCATGTCCATGGATTTCCCTACCGATATTAAGCGCTGCTAACTCAGCACAAACCGACAGAATACTAGCTATCGTCACAGCATTGGCCGCAACTTTGGCAAGTTGCATTCTACGAAAAAGACACAAAGACTCCTGCCCTTGTCCTTTAGAAGCAAAAGCACCAATAACAGCACTCCAACTTATAACATTAGGTCTCTCCATCGAATCACCACCTAATTTCTCCAACTGCAAAAAAACCTCAAGCACCTCATCGCACAAACCAGCCTCTGCATACGATGTGATCAATGCATTCCAACTCACTATATTCTTCTCCTCCATCTCCAAAAACAAATCACGTGCCTCCTTCACATTCCCCCGCTTCCCATACACACAAATAAGCGCATTCTTCACAAACAAGTAATTCTCAAACCCACCCTTCACAACATACCCATGAATCACCCTCCCCTTCTCTCGACCCAAATCAGCACAAACTGATAACACCACAGCAACTGCCTCACCCCCAACTCCAATGCCTCTCACCCTCATCCTCCCAAACAGCTCCACCGTCTCCTCAAGCTGCCCACACCGTGCAAAGCTTGACAACAATGAAGTCCACGTAACAACATTTGCCTCCAAACCCTCAAACTCCATCCTTCTAAAAACCCCCATTGCTCCCCCACAATCACAATTCAACGCATACCCTGAAACCAACGAATTCCACGAAACAAAGTTTCTCACAGGCATTTCATCAAACACTTTCAACGACGCCCCCATCCTTCCCATCTTCGCGTACATTCCAATCAACTCATTCCCTACATGGACATTATTTTGCAGCCCAACTTGCAAAATATGATTATGAATAACCAAACCGAAACCACCCACAAACCTACAAGCTCTCAAGACCAAAGGAAACGTGAAACAATCACCCGAAACACCCCACTCACGCATTTTAACATACAGTTGGAGTGCATTTCGAAAACACCCATTTGACACGTTGGCTCTCAACACCGAGTTCCACAGCAAGGAGCTAGAGAGACACTCAACTGGGGTTGTTTGAAAGACGTTCTGGGCATGGAAAACGAGCCCAAAACGAGCGTAGACCGAGACGAGACGGGCAAACAAGAAAGCGGAGGAGGAGGAGGAGAAGGAGATGAGGATTCGAGCGTGGAGCTGTTTGAGTTGATGGGGTGTGGTGCATTGTTGAAGAAGGTGGTCAAGTGCATTTGAAAAGTGGAGTTGATGGAGAAGTGAGGTGGTTGATATTTGACGTAGAAGAGGAGCAGCACTAGTAGCTGCATGGGACATGAAAATACTAGTCGTTTTCGAAAAACGTTTTCGAGAAACGGAGAAACGAAAAATGATACGATAGACCACTTTTAATTAAATAATTATATAAATTTATATAAATTTGTAATTAATTCAAAATAAAATGTTACTCATTTGTAATCTCACGTAAAATTTTAACCACTTTTAATCCATGAAGTGAAATATTTTCATATTCATGAAATGTTACAACATTTCTCATAAGAAAAATGTTTCGCATGATAAAAACTAGTTAAAATCGAATGAAATTTTATATGAAAATTAGTGAGAATATACTGTGCATAATATCAATGTTACTAACTCAAATGATCACTAAACTATCCATAATTACTGTAGTACTTTTCCTTTCCATAAATTATAAATTTCCATATTATACATATATGATCACTTGTATACACTATAATAATCGATTATATTAAGTTTAAACTTTTGTACCGAGTATGAAGTGGCTTCATCCATCTAATCAGTAGCTGAGTGACGGCCATTTTATAAAAGAAAATTATAAATTCATTTTTAAACATCAGTAGCTTTTTTTTTTTTCCTTTTACTTTGATAATGAAGTATACACAATATGTTTTCATATACACAATCAACCTAATGTAGTATGTAAATGTACTACAAAACTATATGAGAAAATAATCATACAAAATTAATTAATTAGCTCGATTAATATCATCCAATCAAATTTGATTTTAATAAACAATTTATGCAACTGGGACAAAATAGACCACTAGTTGATTTCATTTATAATAACAATAAATCATGCACATCTATTCAAGTCCTCATATAAAGTAACACATTGTTTACACTTGCAAGAACAGATTTATATGTGATCTGCTTGCAATTAATCGTATTCTTTCTGAATCATTCTTCATATAAGAATGTCTAGTTGTACTAACAACTGTTTTTCTGTTTTCCTCTCATTTAATCTAAAGCTTAACCCCTCTGCAATCATAGATTTTGTAGTTTCAAAATCTGAAACAAAAGCCGCGAAAAGGATGCTTTTTTTTCTTTTTTTCTCGAAATTAGTTACTTGTAATTTAGTAGCCCATACTTGCTGGCACTCGACTTGGAGGCTCATTGTTATCATCAGGATGCACCGTGACAGCTGCTTCAGTAGTGGTCAGTAGCAATGAGACGCTGCAATTGAAAAGCAGAAGGTTCAGGTTAAGCTATGAAAGTATTATTGTATGTATAAACCAGTTTGTCGAATAACAGATTACGATTGTAACCTGGCAGCATCTACTAAGGCTGTTCTTATGACTTTGACAGGATCTATGATTCCAGCCTTTACCATATCAACGTATTCACCTGTTTCGAACATGCAATTTAGGACTACCATAATATCGAAAATCATGTTGTATCAGGCTGGCCGGATTTTATATCTCAGTGCAGTGTATGGGATGTACATACCTTTAGCAGCATCAAAACCCAAATTGCAATCATCTTGTTCCAGTAGTTTGCCGATAACAAGAGAACCATCAAAACCAGCATTAGAAGTTATAGTCGAAGTGGGTGCCTACAGTAAAACAAGATAAATCATGATATATTGATTTGCAATTAAACGGCGAAAGATCAGCTGATCAAAAATAAAATCCTAGGAAATAAAAGTTTAAAACCTTAAGAGCGTTCTGGATTATTTGGATGCCTATTTTCTGGTCGTTATTTTGAGTTTCAAGGTTCTCTAGAGCCTTTGAGGCATACAAGAGAGCAACACCACCACCTGAAAGAACAATCATGTTTCTCACGATACTTGATAAATATGCTCGTAATAAACATATATACAATGATCTGGTGTATAGATATATATTAAAACATTTTCAAGTTACCTGGCACTATACCCTCTTCTACTGCAGCTCGTGTAGCATTTAAAGCATCTTCGACCCTATCCTTTCTTTCTCCAACTTCAACCTCGCTCGCCCCTCCAACCTGCAAAAAAAGTACCAGCATTTGAGTTAACAAATTATACAAGCCACTGCACAAGTTCATAAATTCAACTGCTTACCTTAAAAACAGCAACACCACCAGATAGTTTTGAGAGTCGTTCCTGTGCTTTCTCCCTGTCAAACGTGGCTTCGCTCTTCTCCATGGCTGTCCTCAGCTGCAAAGTATCATAGCATATCAATAGCTGTGACAAAATTATTTGTTTTTCCTAAAATCTATATTTAAGGCTTTAAATATGCAGAACAAAAGTTAAATAGGCCACTACACAAAATAATTGGACACATGTTTGGTTAAACTGGGTTATTATATAATGCTTATCATGAGGTTCCATATACAATTTATCAGCAAACAAAAGAGAAATTTCAATAACTACCAGCGTACCTGCTCACATCTCTCTTCTATCAACTTCTTATCCCCACCACCATGTAGAATAATTGTATCATCAACAGAGACAGTGACCTGTCTTAACTCATGTTAGTTGTGCTACGAAGAAGCATGTAAAACACAGTAGAAGCTCATAACTTTACCTTTTTAGCGGTACCAAACATTTCAACTTTAACCTTATCAAGAGTTAGACCACGCTCTTCAGAGATAACCTACACATAAATAGTTAATTTTACCATTATAAGCATCACTGAAGGAGAATACACAACCGCATCCATCCCACCCCAGCCCCCGAAAAGAAGAAATAAGAGATTTGGAAAATTGTATAACCTCTCCTCCAGTAAGGATTGCAAGATCCTCTAGGTTCGCTCGTCTGTTATCCCCAAAACCAGGAGCTTTTACAGCACAGACCTGAAAATTGCAACATCCATCAATGAAATAGCAAATATTCATGTCACAAACACATCATCTATGTCAGTACATCCTGTTAAGAAATATTACCCAACTATTACAAACAAATGAAAATTAGCATAAGGTCCAAATATATGTCACACTTTTAACAAATTAATCAATTGAATATTGAAGGTAGACATGTAGAAGAAAATATCAAAAAATGTCTACTTTATATATATCCAGCAGTGTATACACATACGTTAAAATGGTAAGCTGCCTAAACAACCTTCATACAGAAACCACATAATCAACATTCATATTAACTCCATATATGACAAGATTTAGTGCCTAAAATGTATTTAAAAAATTTTAGATTGCATAATTATCGCATTTTTAATGTTACGCCCAATTTCGTACGTTTGTATTTCATGTTTTGACATTACAGCCATATCCCAATCACTCTTTGAATATTCCAATTTAGCATTTGCCAAAAAGCAGTAGCTTCATGATCTTCAGCATATATATGCACTTTACCACACTGGTTAATAATTCTATAAAAATCAAAATAAGCGCATGTGGTCGTGAAAATGAGTGTTTGTGCATCAATCAGTATGTACTTATATCTCCTTTGGATTCGGATAATCGGATTTCAATCTTTTGAAGTCAACAAACAGTAACATTGTGCACTTCTCTTTGCAGTATGCCTACATAAGTCAATGGAAAGAAAAGTCATGAATCACCTTAATACCAGCACGATGCTTGTTGAGAATGAGTACAGTTAGTGCGTCACTTTCCACATCCTCAGCCACAATAAGAAGTTCTCTATTTTTCTGTAGTTAAAAAACAGCAACACACACCAAGGAAAAAAAAAAAAAAACAATGAGAATTCTTCAATGATTCTCTCACTGATTCTCACAATTTTTGTGAGCAGAAACTATAACTTGCAGTAGAACAAAAGGGATGGACAAGAAAACATTCTCAAAATTGCACACAAAAAAAAGAAAGGAAAAAAATATGAAAAGGAGTTCATTACGTTTACAGCCAGCTCCAATACTTTCACAAGCAAGTGCAAGTTTGAAATTTTCTTGTCATAAATAAGAATCAGCGGATTTTGTAGTTCCTGCAACATGCAAATTGGCACTTTTAATATTACAGTTTCTACACTTTTGTAAAAGTAAGTTTTATTGAAGAAAATGCAAGTCTCCTTGTACTAGTTACAACTCATGAAACCTCAACTTCGAGGGCAGGAGAGAACAGCAATCTTATAAACTTGAAAAGAGAAGTGTTCAAGAAAGTTTACACACACACAACTTTTCTGGCAAATCTATTTTACTTTAACACAAGGTGTAATCCACTGGTTGAAGAAAAGTTTTACATTAAATGACACAAATCAAAACTTACACATTTCTGCGTCTTCTGATCATTAATAAAATGTGGTGATATATAACCTCTTGCTAGCTTCATTCCTTCCACCACTTCCAACTCATTATCCATAGTATTACCATCCTGTAAAATTTGCAAATAGCACATAAGCTAGATCAAATTGGAAGATTCCAATTGTCATAATACACAGAAAGGGAATAAGTGTTCTTACGGAAACAGAGATAATTCCTTCCTTTCCGACTTTCTCCATAGCTCTTGCTATCAATTCTCCAATCTCGCGTTCACCATTTGCAGAGATAGTAGCCACCTATTCATATATCAAAATATTTGAATTACCATTGACTAAGAGTAGACAATGAGTACATCATATTGCAGAGTTGAAGCAGATTTTGATAAGGAAGTTTAATTTGAGGAAATTTATATACTCAGAAGCAGAATACTGTTGATTATTAACCATGTCTAGGATAAGATGTGTTTAGCATAATTTGGAACAACTCTTGCTGTTTCTGTGATCACTTCATTTTGCTATAATTATCTAAACTAAAACACAACACTCCAGAAGACTAAAACCTATCAACCATTTCTTAATCCGAACTTGTCCGAGATTCCTAAAATTTATATATCTTAGCTCCATCACCTGTGTAATTTCTTCTGGGGTGCTTATCATTTGTGCTCTCTTTTTCAAGTCAGAAATGACACCATCAACTGCCAAGTTAATACCACTGCGCAAATCCATCACATTTACACCAGCAGCTATGGACTTGCAGCCTTCCGTGAGTATTGCCTGAGTTAGAACAGCTGCACAAGTTGTTCCTGCAAACGAGACAAGACATTTCTTGCAATAAGAATTCCTACCATACTAGAAAGGAAATTTAACAGTAGGTTAAGGAACTGAATTGACATCATAAAAACACACAAAGTTCATGGTCTAAACATAAAAATGAAAAACGTCTAGGCAGTGATTCTTTTGCTAGTGAGATAAACATAGAATTTGTTGCATTGAGCACTAGTGTCTAAGACAGAATTGACAACCATTCTAAGTTACTTATGCATGTCTAGTTTAGGTAACTTTAATCAAAATGTTACACAAGGCTCAAATAAAAACAATTTTGAATCCCAAATAGTTAAGCATTGATCAATCCGAATTAGTATGAGGCCTCTTCTATATGTTTTCCTTGTTTTCGGCCAAAAGTTAAATTTAAGGAAAAAATTAGAAAAATCTTCTTCAGTTGTTCTTCTCTAAGAGAAATTACTTTGAGCCACTAACCAAATATTCCTCAACCCAATTCATCATCAACAAAGCCTTATTCTCATTCCACGAAAAATTCTAGTATATTTCCAAAATAAAGTTAAAAAACAACATGAAGAAATTACCATCTCCAGCCACCTTATTAGTAGCACCTGCAACCTGCTTTACCAGTTCTGCACCAACATTTTTGGCCTTGTCCTTGAAATTTATGCTTTTGGCAACAGTGACACCGTCCTTTGTGACCTTGGGATTCCCCATACTTTGCTCGATAATCACATTGCGACCCTGAAGCAATGAACCAGAATGAAGAACACAAGGAAACACTTCATCGATTTTGACTTTGTAATAGATTAAGTTACATTACGATTAAAAGCAACATAAATGTTCCTATGCTAAATTCTTATTATCCTATCTTTCTTGCTAATGCTGGATTAAATTTGCCCTAGCAGCATTAAAAAAGAAAAAGAACCTAGAACTCTTCCACCAGCCAATTCGACACTAATGTGATAACATCTCTTCCCAGTTCGCACTAATTCTTAGAAAGTTAAAGATAGTTTAAAAAATTCATAATTTACACCAACTACCATATTTTAGCATTGAACAACCGGGTTTGTTTATCTTTATGAAGACTAAAGGTTACTTATCACATGTACCAATATTCCGCAGCATAAAAGCAAATAGCTCTAAATCCCAAAAACAAAATAATTTGCAGAGAATCGAAACATTTCTTGCTGTGCTCACAACCGAAGTCCAAACGTAAAAGTTCACATTTCTCCAATGATTTTCCTAGAGAACACCAAAACGTAAAGCCATGAATATATAATAAATCCAGTACCTTAGGTCCCATTGTCACTTTCACAGCCTCTGCAACCTCAGAAACACCTTGCAACACAGCAGCCCGTGCCCCAATCCCGAAATTGATATCTTTTGCCACATAGTTTCTGTTGCATACAACTCTACCACATACCTTTACAATACAAATCATCAAACAACCAAAATGAAAACTGTCAAAAGCTAATCCATACCCATCAAAGCAAACACAAAAACCAAAACAAAAATGCAACCTTCTGTTTCAATACACCATCAAAATCAATACAAACACAACCAATGTAGTGCAAGTAAAAACAGATAAATCACAAAGAGGTACACAGGGACTTACCAGCTTTTTTGAAGCAGAAGAACTGTGAAACAAGTACAAAATCACAAAAAACAAAAAGAACCCATTAGCAAGTAAACATCAAAGAATTGAACGTGACTAAAAAATGAGACTCAAAAAAAAAAAAAAACACCCCACAATGAGTACCTGATTGAAGAAGCTAGTTTTGAAGCAACTCGATACATAATCGGTAAATTTTAGACCAAAAACAGCCAAAAGAAGACAACTCTGAAGAGAAAAAAAACAAGGGTCTTGATGGGTTGAAGCTACAAGATTGAAACTTTTTGGGATTTGCAGAGACTTGTGACGTTTGCTGTGTAGAAAAGTAGGGTTTTAGCAGAGAGGTTTTAGAGTTACTGGAGAAGACAATGGTTGGGTAGTTGGGCCAAGGAATATGGGCCCAACTGGTTCAATGGGCCTGTTTAGAGTCCAGTTGTAATAATAAAATGTAATATTTAAAATTAATTTGGAAGAAAATTAATAAATTATTTTTTTTATTAAATTCTATCAGGTTAATTTTAGTTTGGGTTAAATAAGTTTTTAAAAAAATAATTATACATTTATTTTTTCTTTTTTTAAATTTGAATTTATTTTAACATAGCTCTTTTCATTAATTATACCTTAATTTGATATCAACAACTAATTAATTCGAATATAATTTTATTTTAACAATGCTCTTTTGACTAAAGATATATCATCTCTTCTTATAGGTTTAAAAATATTTTAACATAGCTCTTCTCATTAATTATACTTCAATTTGATATCAAACGGGTAATGAATGATCCAAATTTGACATCATGTGATTGCCAATCCATTGGAATGCTAAAAATATGCTCTCCTTTATCTAAAGAGCTACATGTTCAGTCCACCTTGCACCTCACGCTAAAAGCGTTGTTTTTGTTCTCTCTCTGTGTATCTACACTATATCTCTCTATGGAGACCAAACCACCCACTTGAAAGTTTCAAGTTTCTTGTTTCTTGTTTTTGTTTGTTTGTTTGTTGCATTGTTGGTTTTACACACCCTTTTTTACAAGAAAATAGAAAGGAAGAGGGAGCTGGAAGTGGTGAAAACCAAAAACGCTCAAAATACTTTTCTCCAAAACCGATCCCATCCATATATGAGATATTGGTGTAAACTAACAATGCTCAAGTACTTTTCTTTCCTTTTTTTTTCCTTGTTTCTGAATCTTTAATTGTGCTTGTTGTTTTAATCTTATCTTTGGTTTCCAGTTTCTTGAGGTTGTATAACCGAGACAGCGTACTAGAAATCAACTAACTGGGTAATGCATGAGTGTCACCTTGTCGATGAGGAACGCGACAAATTTCAGGCTTGACAGGTGAGACTCTATACATATCATTGTTGAAACTATAGATCATTGTTGATGGTTTCAATTAATATTTGTCTGGTTGTCCATAGATTTATGGACAAGAAGAAAACGAGAGTGTGTGTATGTTATGTTTAGGTAGTTTTGAGTTGAATGTTGTCAGCAACTCGGCAAACTGAATTTATCGGTTTCTTTTTCTTTTTCTTTTTTTTTTTTCTTTTTTTTGATTATTGAATTTATCGGTTTGTGGGTCATACCATTTTGATTTTGATGAAACATGGATAAGTGATGGCATTTGAGTTCAATAGTTGTCCCTGTGTTAGTGATCTTGAGGAATTAAACTCTTTTTCTCGGTGTTGCAAGATCTTTTTTATTTGACTTTTTTTTTTCTTTTTTTTACATATTACATACATATTATAAATACATAACTCATTGTCGAGCTCTCTAAAATAGAACTACAAATGCTCGGCTCATAACAAAGACTCTCAAAAGTGGGAGAATGGCTCCTAGGAGAGGGAGGAGAAGCCCTATAAAGGAGAGGGAAAATTGCCATAGAGATGGTGGCAAGCATGAGTCGATCCCTACACTCTTCTTTTTTTTTTTGACTTCTTTAAATTAGTTTTTTTCTTGCAATTTTATAAAAATCAAACTAAATTACTACTCATAATGAAATTAAAATTACTGATTTTTTTTTTCTTTTTACTTCTCTTTTCTTTTTTGGTTCCCTTGTTTCGTGGACAATGATACATATATACCATGCAGAGTATTCCATAAGAACAATATTTGGCCAGCAAGTGTGAATCAATATGCACCATTTAGCAAAGAGGAATGGGATGATGGCAAGATAACATTTCTAGAAGAAAATGTGTACATGTGTTGAAAGGAATGGTGACATGCGTCCAAAACCAACCTGACCCATATCTGAGATATTGGTGAAAACCAAAAATGCTAAGTATTTTTCTATCCGTTTCCTTTTCTTGTTTCTCGATCTTCTATTTTTTTCAAAAAAGATAATTGTGTTTGTTCTTTTAGTCTTAAGTACATTTGAGTTTGATAGTTTGTTTGTTGATAGTGGTTAGAGTTTATTCGAGGTTGAAGACCAGGGATTAAGAGTGGTAATTTTCAATGCATTGGATAAGAATAAGAAGTATGGAAATGGGGCAAGAATGAATAGGACCACAAGGAAAGAGTATTGAAAAGCAACATGAAAGGATTGTGGGATTTACCAGAATCCTTGTTGGTATGAAAAAGATTCTCGTGTTCCATAATGTGTGTGTATATAATTCAATTTAGTATTTTCATTTGAAAATTGAATGTTTAAAAATTAATTTGGAGGAGACTAATAAATTTAATTAAATTGTATCAAGTTCATGTTAATTTAAATAAAAAAAATGTAAAAAAATATTAGAAATTAAAATTTAATATTGATGTCTTTTCATATTAATACCAACTGGATAGGTTATATCATTGTTTTGACATATTTATAGTTCGGACATATTTATGCAACTTATTATGGATGTGGATGATCCCTTGCATGGGCTAATCAATAAAACTGTCAATAGATTTTTCTAACTTGGATAAACTTTTTGTTACGATGTTCTCAAGCTTTATAATCTGCCTAATTACACCATGTTTGTAACCTATACCATTTGTTAGGATGTTCTCAAGCTTTATAATCTACCTAATTACACCATGTTTGTAACTTATACCCAAGTTTTCATCTTGTCTGCCTAATTACACCATGTTTGTAACCTATACCAAAGTTTTCATCTTGTCTGAACAACCGATGTGCATTGATCAAATGATTAATGGTGTTTTTTTTTTTTTTTTTTGATGAGTGGGACCAGTCTATGATACAATTGGGATCAGCAGCGATAAACGTTTGGTACAGTCCGAATAATCAGCTCATAAGAACGAGAGAGATCAACCCAGAGGGATCCCATAATAGTGGGAGAAAATGCCGCGCTACTTTGGTGGCTGGTGACCTTTGAATGTGACACATTCAACATGCCAAGCGGATTGTTACCAGTTCCACTAAAGCAATCCTGCTACGCTCGATTAATGGTGTTTGTTGTATTGTTTAATCTTGTATTCTAATTTCCTTCATAATCTCTTATTTATTTCAACTTTGTAAAAAATTTTGTTTTCATATAATTTCCTGCAAAATCTCTTCATCTGTTTCGATTTTGTAAAAATATTATTTTCATATTATGTAAATATAAGATACACACAATCTGAACTAGAGTGTATACAAGACATTAGAATAAATCATGGATTAGTTGTGAGAAAATGATCATGAAAAAGACATTGTTCTAACTTGAATCACACACGTAAAACATTGAGTTTTTCTAATTTGAAAATAGATTAAATAATTTAAGGCTTAAAATTTTTGTTAAGCAATTTTTTTTCTTTATACACAATCAACCATGTAAATGGAAATAATGATTAAAAAAAAAAATTATTAATAATCTCGATCAATATCACCATTACATTTGAAAACAATAGTACTAATAAACATATTATTAAGAGCAAGTTGTCAATAAATTCCTTAAGGACCTCTTAAAAACCGGCAGATGATTCCACTTTGTAAAACCATTTTAATTTCCTCCAAAATCATTTTTTTTCTGCATGGCTTTTTTTTTTTTTTTTAATATTGTAACAAAAAAAAAACAGCAATGATATACATAAAATTGAACTAGGGAACATGCATTAATATATTAGTACAAAATCATGAATTTATTGTGACAAAATAATCACGAAAAATGAATATAGTTCTAACCGAAATCACACATATAAAACAGAGACTTTTTCTAATTTGGTAATAAATTATATGATTGCAGTCTTAAAACTTTGGTACACAATAGGTTTTTATATACACAATAAACCAAATGCAGTATGTAAATGTATCTAGAACAACATAAAAAAAAATAATCATAAATAAATTTATTAATTAAGTCAATGAATATCATCCAATTAAATTTAGTTTTAATAAACATATAGTACACAAAAAGGGAAAACCGTCGTTACTTTAATTGTATTCTCTCTCATTTAATTTAAAGTTATAACAATAATAACTTATTATTAAGTTCAATCCATCACAATATACGTTTAGCAGCTTCTAAAAATTTAGACCATTGGAAGATTTCATTCTTAATAAATGAATCTTGCACATTCAAGACTTAAAATTAACATATTGTTCACACTTACAAAAACACTTTTATATGTAATTTTTTTGCATTCTTGTCTAAATCATATTATGCTTGATGGTTTATATAAGAATGTCTTGTACTAGCTGTACTTGCAAACTAGTTCTCTCTTAACCTATCTAAGTTTAACCCTATGCAAGTAATCATAGAATTTGTAATTTCGAAACTATGAAACCGCAGAAAGGTTACAAAGTGGTTTTGCATTTGAAACTCAAATTTAGACTTTTTTTGAAAAGCTCTTAGTTTTTTTATCTTTTTTTTTTTTTTTCCAATTATTGAAAGTATCATTATCATATTCCATTAGTAGATTGTAAATTTTTTAAATAAAAATCTCGATAAATTTATTCGATTCTAGTTTCGTGAACTAAATAAAAGTTTTTTCAAAATTTACATATAAAAGAAATTAATTCACAATTAAACTATCGAAAATTTTTATTCAAAAGTTGTACTCATAAATAAGTACCTTTTTTAAGAAGCTAGCTTTGAAGCAACTTGATACATTATTGGTATATTTTTCACCAAAAACAGCCTAAAAACACTACTTTGAAGAAAATCAAAGAAAGTTTTTGATGAGTTGTGGCTAAAAGTTTGAAATTTTTTGGGATTTTCATAGATTTGTGAAGCTAGCTGTGGACAAATGTCGGATTTCGGCAGAGAGGCTTTGCTAAGTTTTTTGAAGAATAAAATTGTTGGGTTGCTCGGCCTAAAAGCCATGGGCCCGACTGCTTAAATGGGCATCGTTAGAGTCCAGTTTTGAGTATGGTGTTGTTAGTTTGAAAAGTGAATATTAGGATTAATTGCAGGGGGTTGTTGGTACAGTGCCACCTCACTCATGAAAGTTTAGAACATGTTGATTTGATGTTCATAGTTTGATCTACATCTGAAACCCATGAGTTAAGAACAATTTTTTCATGCGATATAGGTCATTCCTTCTGCTTTTGTAAGCTTCAATTTCGGACCATGACTTAGAGACATTGATCAAGAGTGTCTGGTAAAGTTACACGGTATATAGGATATTTATCAGATGTGTAATAAATTAAAAAATAATAATTTGAAAAAGAATTAATAAATTAATTAAATTTTTTAGTTAAATTGTATCAAGTCAACGTAAATTTGGGTTAAATAATATTTTTAAACATATTCCTTATTGTTCATTTAAAACACATATATTATTGAAAATTTCAAAGCAACATTTCAAAACAAAAAATTTTAATTAATTTTTTAGAATTTTTAACCAAACCAATTTTCTCCTTTTTTGTCATACAATTTACGTATGAAATTATATATCAGAAAGTTTAAAAAAAAAAAGAAAAAAATAAGTCTTTTTTTTATCTTTTTTCGAAACTAAAAAAAATATATATATATATATATATATATACACACACACACGTACACACGTCTTGTTTGGTGGTTTTTGGGACTCATTTTTCTTGCTGGCTGACTTGTACATGAACCGATTCCTCCCTTCGACTCTTTTTATTTTTCTTAATTATTATTCAATCCAAAATATGCCTACATCTCTCAATTAATTTCAATTCGATGAATTGAAAAACAATTCTTTTAATCTCGGACAACACTCCTTTTTTATATTGCCAAATAATTGAATTTCAACAACTTTGAAAATAAATGGGATGTTACAACTCTCTCTCTCTATATATGTATAATTTCAATATTTTACGAATTAGATTATCTAACAATAATAACTCTTAAATTGATTGTAAAGGTTACCTAACCAATAAATCAGTAAGATAGTCAAACTCATATTATGAATCAGAGTATAATATCACCTACTAAATTAAATATTATATATACGGAGTAAAAATTTATACCTACAACCAAAAGAATTCATTGTTTATTTCGACAACTCCGAAGAAAAACCTTCTCATACATATTTAAAAAATATGCATACTAAGATTCGAATTTCAACCACAAACTTGGAAAATAATCAAAGGTTACATCTTCAATTCATGTAATCAAATGTGATTATGCTGGTAAAATGTGTACAATGGGGTTTGAACCTCAACCATATATATAGAAGATCGGGGGTTGCAATAATTTGCTTTTAACTCCATTAATACAACAACATTTCCATTTCAAGAATTAAATTTAAAGTTTTAAACTATAGAATTTCAAGCTTCAGCCAGTCCTCCTCTTTCTTCTTCTTCATGTGATCAAATTATTGCTACTCATGGCATGTTTGCTCACATGCCATGCCCATCTCGTTCGAAAAGTATAGCAAAATATTGACAAAAGCACTTCTGAAGAGTCAGCTTCTCAGGAAAAAAAAAAAAAAGAAAAAAGAAATGCCAACAAGCACTTCCACCAGATATCGCTTTTGGGAGGGTCCCCACCGTGAAGCACAACCACTTGTATGTATTTATACGCATCCAAAACGCAAAAATAAAATGAACACAAGTTACACGACCACCATAAATAAATGTAGCCACCGACACAAAAAATTCCATGGAATATGTGTGTAATAGTTACCTAGCAATTTTATTTGAAGAATAAGAGCAAATTTTAAAAATATTCCCCACCCTTTGATTAAAATATAGATCAATTTAAATAATTTTATTTTTTTTGAAAAAAATTATGACTTTCTTATTTTATTATGATAAATACTTTTAACTTTTCTTAAAGTTGATAAATTTTTTTTTTTTCAATTTTATTTATCTTAGAATTTACCGTGAATTCCATGTAAAAGTATCATGAATATGATTGAATTCATTTAAATTCATCATATTCACTAGAATAATTTAAAATAAAAGATAAGAATGAAAAAAAAATATTTATAAACTTTCTAGAGAAAGTCTTGTAACTTTATCGTCTTACATATTTTATTAAAATTTTTTTATTTAAATTTAAACCGAACATATAAGAAGATTATTAAATTACGTGAATATTGATTATAATAAATACAACTTGAATATTTTTTAAGATAATTTAATTTTTTTTTTTGTAATATTTTAATTTAAAATTTATATTAATGAGAAAGAGAATTAAAAGTGTTTGATCTAGTCTTATAAAAAAAATAAAAATAAATAAATAAATAAAAAGTGTTTAATCTGGTGAACCAGTGGGAGTGACATGACCACCACTAGTGTAAATATTAGGTATAGAGATTTTAAGGATTATATCAGTGAGTCAACAAATAGACATCAAGGGACCACTATCCATAAATTAATATGCAGGTGGTGGTGAAGAATACTATTTATTAAATCACCTGCTTCCAAAAACAACAAAAATAAAAATGATATAAAACAAAATAAAAGCATAAGATGTTTATTAGTTAAAAGTAGCTACCTTTTTGTTTGAAAAATTAAAACCTTTTGTTTCCATTTCATCAACATTTTTACTTTTTCCCATTTGCATATCTGTTTCTCCAAACTACAAACCATTATAATTTTATGTTTAAAATGTGCATTTCAAATACTCCAAGACAAAACTAGACATGATTCTAATATTACAATTTTATATATTCAAAATAATAATGAAAATGTTTATTTTCGTTATTACAATTTATTCAAAATTTTACTGATATAAAGAAATTTACAACTAAACTAATCTCATATCATCTAACTAAAATCTTTCTCATGGGTCAAAAGAGAACTTCAAATACTCAACCATATTATAAAAAGCTTATTTTATAGATGCTCATAAGCATATTTTTAATAAACAAGTCTAAAATTAATTTGAACTTTGGGTTCAACTGTGGTCTACGTTATTGTCATATCATAACAATTTCTTTTTTTTTCCTCAAAACTAACATCTAATTATTACATTTTTCAAGCAATCCATCCACCATAGCTTATCTAAATTGTGAAAGAAGTAATATGACTTTCCAACCCGATTTTAGAGTCAATAAGCTAATCAAATGCTTGACACACACATGAATATCCAATTCCAATCATTATCACTTTTTTCTAGAAAATTAATTGTGCACCCATATCATAATAGTGACCCAATATCCATAACTTTTTCAATACTATATATGTCAGAATCTCCTTCAATTGACAAAGAATTTCCACCTTTTAAACCCAATCAAAATACCCCAAACATTACCAAACAGAACATTTTCAACCATTCTCAAAAAAAAAAAAAAAAAAAAAAAAAAAAAAATCAACCACAACATGCTTACCAATAATACCCATGATTAATTAATCAATCAATCAATCATCAACCAATCACTCCAACACTAATTAACCCAGAAAACATATAAAATAAAATATCATCAAAAAGATATTTAAGTCAATTCTCTCTCTATTCACTTTTACAATAAACAAAAATCAACAAACTTACTTCCATTTACAAGCATAAAAAAACAAAATAAAATAAAATCATACCCAAAAAAAAAACAACAAAAAAAAGATACAAAAAACTTTTTAAAAAATTAAAAAAAAATAAATTTCACACATTTATTTTTTTAATTTTTTTTAAAAAGTCCATTTCCAGATCTTGATTCTCCAATCAACCTTACACTTTGCGTTGGCCGTCGACGCCGTCGACGGCGTCTTCCCCGACGGCGGCGACGCCTTGATGCCTTCGCAGGTGACCCGGATCCGGATTTTGGGTGTCTTCAAAGCTCCCATCTTGGCTTTCACTTTGGTCTCCAACTCGATCTTCAACGGCACGCCGCTCTTGCTCCTCAGCTCTTTTCTCAGCGTGCTCACGGCTGCCTGGTCGAGCTCACTGACGCCGCCGCTCTTGACGGCGAACTTCAAGAGGGTGGTATTCTTGGTGCGGTGGGTGAAGCCGGGAACAGAGCCGTCACCGACGGCGACGCCGTCGTCGGTGGTGACAGAGACAGCAATAGCGTCGTAGGTGTAGACGACGTTCTTGTTAGGGTTCTTGGCAGCGACGTCGAGGTTGATGGCGGCAGCAACGGTGGAGGAAGAGGTGAGGTTGAAGGTGGCCACTTTGAAGGAGGAGACAGTAAAATTCGGCCGGTGGGGGCGGTAGATGAAGTAAAGTACAACGCCGGCGACGACGACGAGGAAGATGAGGATGAGAATAGTCACCGTCGTCCATATACAACAAGAGCAGCAGCAGGACCGCCGGTAACGGTGGCGGCCTGGCGTAGGACGGTAAGCCGGGCGGCTGGCTCCGTAAAGTTGCCCTTTTGTGGCGGGAAAAGCAGTGCTTGTGGCGGCGGCACCGCCAGCTCCGCCGCCTACGGGGGTACCATTAGCGGCTGCCTTGGCTGATGGGTGGACTCTATCAGTCATGACTAGAAAGAAAATGGGTCTTTTTTTCAGAAAGAGAATAATAATAATAATAACAATAAAATTGAGATATAAAAGAAATGGAAGGGGAGAGAATGTTGAGAGAGAAAGCGGAGGGAATTGGAGAGTGATGTAGAGAGAGAGAGAGAGAGAGAGAAGTGAAGTGATGGGGTGGTGTGGGAAGTGGGTTGATTTTAGAGTAAATAAGAGGGGAGATTAACGTGTATTATATTGATAATTAAGTTGGAATGGAGAAGGTGAGAATAGAGATTTGAGATTTGGGAGACAATGACATCGTAACTTAATTTGCAAACAATAGTTTAGTTTGAGCTGTGTCCACGCGGTTTAGGTGTGTTGTACTGTTGTAATCTTGCAATTAACATGCATGGCAATGGATGTAAAGCGGATTATTGGAAATTGCCAAATCAATGATACTCTTTTTTTCTTTCTTTTGTTTTTATTACCCATTTCACGAGATATTGTATAACTTTGTAAGACACTCTTAACCAGTATTTTTGAGATATTATCTAGAATTAAAGTTTTCAAAAGTGGAAGGAAAGATTCATATCGTGTGAAAAAATTACCCTTAATTCAAGGACCCAAGTATAGATTGAATTATGAACGTTCGATCGAAATTGACCAAACTCTCATGGGTTAGGTGCCACTGCACCAATAGCCATATGAAAAATCAATGATACTCTTACTCGGTTGAGTTGTTGGAAGATTTTATAATTTGTTGAGATATAATTTTAGACATGATTGGTATAATATTTAAAGAAAATTTTTAAAACAAATCGAAAGTGGGTGTAGTATATGAAAAAATTTCAAAACTAAATATTTTTTTTCTTTTTTTAATAATAGTCATATTTTGTTTGTCTTAATTTTTATTCTGCTTTTTATATTTTGATAAAAGTTTAGGTGAAAAAAATGTAATTTTTTTTTTGAAGTAATTACGATTGTTTTTATGTTTCAAAATTCAACACTTTACATTGATTTAATTATTCCTCATACTCCTTGTGTTATAAATAGAAAGTAATTTTCTAAGTAGCTCAATATCTATTATCTCCATTTTTAATTATTATAATTACTAATAAATTTTAAAATAAAGATATGATTGGAATGTATAATTTTGATAGTATAAATTTAAAAGACATATACTAGATCGATCTTGATTATATATATTCAAGCTATTTCGAGTTGGTTTATTTATGTTTGGTGGTTTTATTGTCATCCAAAAAAAAGTAATGCTACGCTTGTCAAATTTTTTGTCCAATTGATATGATATATGAGTCGTCATCATATTATTAATTATCACATCATTTTATGATTTATAAAATATTAATAACTCATATATTATACCATTTGGCTATCAATTTTGACAAAATATTTGAAAAATTCCCAAAAAATTACTTCTTACACACCATTTATTCATTGCATCTAATATTAAGACTTAAAAGACTTAAAATTTTATACTTTTTTTGGCCAACCCTTTCAAATATCAAAAATAACCCCAAAAACAATTTATGTATACAATTTATAAAATTTACATTTATAAATATTCTTTCATTATCAGTCTTTAAATTTTTCCCCCTTATTCTTCTCCAATCCATGATCTTCTACAGTTCTTTTCTTACTTTTTTTTTTTTATTATGACAATAGCCTTACCCGCTGGTATTTTACATATATTTATTTCAAAATTAACTACAAGAGTTCTTCAATAAATAAGATTATAATATTAAGCACCTATTACTACAATTACTTACAATTACAATTGCAAGATCTTTTTCCAAAAAGTCATATTTTCCTTCCAAAAATGTAAACCAAGCGAGAGCGGGCATGCAATCACTCAACTAACTCGGACGTGTCAACATTACCTACTTTGGACTCTTCTCATTCGACACGTGTGAAATCTGTGCTTCATTATGAAGTGGGGGCCCACATTTCTAAAGCCTGATCACCGCCACTGCCACATTCATACCTTCTATTAATCACATGATGGGCTTGATGGACGGTCAAAATATTTGTCAAAAAGTTAGGTTGCGTAATATAGGATAATAGCCTTAATAGAGAAAACAACGAAGAACCCAACTTTCTAATGCATATAAGTTGCCAATTTGTCAATCATTGACAGCTAGAAAATCAGAGAAAACAGCACATTTTTGATTTTTTATTTTCGACCCCTCAACTAATTATGTTATTAAATTAAGTCATTACTAATTATTATTTTGGCTTTGACATGATACCCTAATAATACGCAATGATATTGTTTCGTCGGTACGCTATTTGCATTAGTTTACATAAATTTGACATTTGAGTTAGGTGTGCATTAAGTATATATTATCTTTTTGAACTTCGAGTTGTGGACTTCATACCGACTTCTTTCATTTACGGATCATGGATTAAAATACATACGCCTGGAAGTTTAAATATAATTATTAATTCAGTTTTACATTCCAGAACGAGCTCGTACTAAAACAAACAGTTACGAATAGATGAAAACATTTTTTATATGTGCCATAAATTTAGCTTTCCACTTATACTAAGTTGACGAAGACGTCAATTCTTGAATGACATTGTAGTCGAATCTTTATAAACAATTTTGTGGGTTCATGATGAGTCCGCTAAGAGAAGTTACAACTTAAGGGTCGTTTGTTTTTTGCACTTAACATTTAATGGTACTGAATTAGACTAATTAAGTGATTTCTATTTGTTTTTTTAAGTAGTCTAACCACTTAAAATCATCCAAAAACCACTGAAAATAAAAAGCTACATTTTCTGACTTTTCACTTAATAACAAATCACTTTATAATTTTATAAATTTATTATTCCAATTTTATCATTCCCAAAATAACAAATTTTCAAGTTTGTTCTAGTTTTACATTATAAAAATTTCTTTTAATACTTCAACAAACATATTTCTAAATTTGACCTAATTTTACATTATACATATTCATTTTAATGATATTTCTTTCAATATTATTTTTATTTAAATATATAACAATAGCAATTCAATTTAATATCATTTTATTTATTTTATTTAATTACTTTACTATAATAATTTATTTATGTATATATAATTTTTTAAAAAATACTTTAATGTAATAATTAATCATATTTTAATTATGAATAAAAATGTTATTAATATATGCATAAAAGTATTTTAGCATTTGCTAAATAATTTATTATAATTGTTTGTATTATATTAAATAAAGTTACATAACAACTAATAGTAAAAGGATATAAATATCAAATTACTAATTTTCAGACAATTTTAACTTTAAAAAACAAACATGATTACTATACATTCAAATGTAAAGGAAAAAAAAAACAAATATGTCATTCAGATTTCAGGTTTCAGTCACTATTCAGTCTTCAGTCTTCAGCACTGTTCAGTCTTCAGATAAAAAAACAAACGACCCCTTATTCTGATTCTGATACATCATTCCGATTCTAAGTCATTTCGATTTCATATTATTTCGATTTCCATTTTGATTCCTGTAATAGAAGTAAAAGCATCATTAATATTTGATATTATTTTCTTTTATTTTTTTATATTATTTTCTTTTAAATTTTGATATTATGTCTTTTTTTTAATAAGATATCATGTTATTTTATGATTTGATATTATTTTGTTTTTAATTTTGATATTATTTTCCTTTTTATTTGATATTATTTTGTTTTTCATTTTGATATTATTTTCCTTTTTATTTGATATTATTTTGTTTTTTATTTTGATATTATTTTCCTTTTTATTTGATATTATTTTTTTTTATTTTGATATTATTTTCCTTTTTATTTGATATTATTTTATTTTAGTTTTTATTTTTTAAGGAAGTCTTGTTTTTTAGGAAAGTTAGAAATATAGTTTTGCTATAAATAGAGGATTAAATCTAGGGTTTGTATCTTTTGAAGAATATTAATAAAAGTGTATTGTTGGCAAAATAAAATTGTTCAGTTTATTTCGATTCTTCTTGAAATTGCTTGGGTGAAATTTAGATTAACTATATGATATAATTTTAGAGGATCAATCTATTCCATATTATGAGCTGATTGGATCCGTTTCTCTGTAACTTTTTGTGTAAGACGGGGCTGTCAAGGTTTGTTGTGGGATTTCCAACAAGGTCCTCAATAGTGTGTTAATTATTAATGATAATTGATTAATAGTTAATTAAATCAAATATTGAATTTGCTCAAATGGTTTAGTTTTTTTAATTAATTGATGCCAACATCTCAACTTCCGAAGTGGATTCTGTATCTTGAGCGAACTTAAAATTCAATCAAACTTCAATCGTAATTGTATTTTTAATGCAATGACTAAATCCGTTGATAATATGCATGGATACAATTGACTAATGTTTTGATACAAACTAAATTATTTTTTTATTACTAAAAAATATCATTTTCATGTGATCATCGGAATGTCTAATTGGTAACTAAACATTCAACCAAAGTTAAAGTATTAAGTTCAAACTCTCCCCCCAAATTAAAAAAGAAAAAAAAAATCATCTACATAGTTTAATTAAAAACGGTATAATTACAAAAGTAAAATTATTTTTATCCTATAGTGTTAGAGCAAATAGGTTTTATAAATTTTTAAGATGAAAAAAAAAAAAAAAAAAATCTCAATATGTACCATAAAACTTTCAAATTATTATGATAGTTTGATTACAAAACATATAATAAAACATTTATTAAAAAAATGATATTATAGAAAGACAAAACTCAAATTTATATGTCCGATAAAACAACTACATAGCATGACTGTTCTTCGTGGATAATTTTTCCTAAAAACTTCTCATTTTTATTATAATTTAATTTTCTATTTAGAACATGATTTCATAGAACACGAAAAACAATTTCATCTGGTTTATTAACTAAACTGTGATGAAAGAATATTGTTCAAGGATGATCAGGGACTGCCTACAACTTTGCATTTAAAATAGCTCAAGCAATTTATGATGGAATTATGTTCATTTACTGATAAGGGTCCCTCTCATCCATACGTGGAATCTCATGCTCTCAAAAACTGTGTAACGAAAAAACTTTCTTCAGATGGGAGATTGATGATCTGATATGAGATGTCAACCCGTGTTTGATAGGTTAGGTTGATTTATAGTCAAAACCTCCTAAGATATACTCTAAGGTGCAATCCGAAACAAACTCTCATAAATTTAGAAGAGAAATTCACACATAAGTGAAAAAGTACCTCAAACACAACCCACACATTGACATAAGTGAAAAACACTGGTTGAATGCTAATTTTCTAAATAGAGATAGGGAGAATGGTGCCAACTACACCATCTACAAGTGAACGTCTTTTGACTCATGTTATTATAATAGGATTGCGTGCAGTATTTTCAAATGAATTGTTTCAAGGGTCTAAGAGATTTAATCTCAGTTATGTTGTCAAAACTTGTTGATGATAGATTTATGTACCTTCAATCCCCTTAGTTAAGAATAAAGTTTTTTTACATGCTAATATAGAAATCATGAGGGAATATTAACTTCTTGAATAATTAAAGGACTTCATATATAATATCTAGTGCGGGATAACACAATTTTTCTTCAAAGTACGGTATATTAGTTTTGTAACGTTAAATTATATACATTGCCATTTAGATAGACATGACTCATATAAAAGAAACAAATTCTCATGTTGAAAAATAAAATTTTAAATATACGAAGTTGGCTTAATAATACGTTCCTCCTACTAAGATCATTGAGGTTATGAGTTTGAATCGTCTACCTCTCTCTTCAACTGTGATTTAATAGTAATAATTCAATAGAAAAAACAATTAAAAAAAAAAAGAAAAAAAAAAGACAACTGGTCCTACTACCACTGCAGTCTGCAGAAACAAGAATGGGCTGGGCATTTTGTGTCCATTCCTCATGTTGGGTTAGGTCCAACATTGGACTCCAGGCAGGTCCTACGTATTGTCACACTCAATAAATATATGTGAATGATTTGCATGGTTTCTTATATGAAGATAAATATATATATTTTACCAATCATAATCATTTATCGAAGTAAATGTTAGATGTATATTTCTGTAAATCATTCTGCTGTTCAAAAGATTGGCATTCACTCTGGTTGGAATTCAGGGCCATTTCAAAGGTATTCGAGACCTCACGCGAAAGTTTAAAATATGTTTGATGTAAATAATAATAATACAAAAATAAATAAATAAACATTTTAACTAAAGTTTATTCTTGCTTTCTGAGATCAAAAATGTTGATTAAGTTTTTGTATTCTAATCTTTTTAACACTTTTTTTTTCAAATAATGCAGCTAATCCATTTGGCCTTTCTTGTGACATTGTTGATCTTCAGCAAGATTTCATTAATTTTCATTTTGAAAAACTTGTTTCTGCTAAAGCAACTGTTGTGGGCATGGTTAATAATATTCTATAAGCAATGGATGCATTTGGAAAAGAATCAACTCGTTTATATAGTTAAGTACTTCAAGAGGAGTATTTATGTCATTTTGCAGTTTCTTTTAAATCTTTTAATTCTACATATAAATCTAAACCATCAATTTACGAAATTACATCATTTTTCAAATCATTTTCGAGATTCAGGCAATAATTCCCTTTTTCGAATTGTCATCATCCAATGACTTTATTTTTTTTAAATTAAATAAAAAACCAAAAATATTATCATATTGTTGAAATTTCTGAAATCTATTTGTAATTGAAAAAATAGACTGATTATAGAAAATAACCTATTCTAAAAGTTAATTTGAGAGGAAAATTTTTTGAAAGTTAATTTAGCATCCAATAATTTAATAAACATTTATTTGAAGAATAAATAAAATTGGGATTTTATTTCTAAAAGTTGTTTTAGAGTAGGAAAATTTTTATAATCAAAATCAATTATTTAAAAAATTACTAATCCATTAAAATTAAATTAGCAAAGATATGGAGCCTAATTTTAGGAGGCAACTGCCTAAGTTGCCAAAGGCACCAGCCGGAGCCGCTCCTATCGGAATGCAATTCGACATCAGTAGTTCTTTGTTTGAGAAATTTTATATTCCATCTACTCCCCACACACGCTGATGCCAAATGGATGGTTCAAAAATTTATTTTACCATTGCTATGAGATATCTATTTCCTATAGTAAATAACGGTACAATTTGGAGAGACTTAAATCTCTATCACAATTCACATATGTGTAACTAATTTCTAATATTATTATTATTTTTTATATAAATTATTATCAAATTAAATGAATAATATTTGCATCGGACAGTTTCTAGTATTGGTATCAATGAATATATTTTTGTTCATTTGATTTTTTAACCACAGGGATAAGACTGATTACATATCTATTGCCAGGTGTAATCACTTTATTTTTATTATAATATGTACGCATGTATTGGATTGGATTCTTGAGAACCTAGCTAATTCATTAATTTGAATGGCAGCACGATTCTTCACTAAAACATTAATACATAAACATCACATAAATTTTTAAATAAAATTTTATACAGTAATAACATAAAATTAATCTAATTAATTACATTCTAAATAAATTATATCAAAATATCATTACCATGACAACATGATCTCTCTCAAATAATAATAATAATAATAATAATACATAGATAATTGACTTTATTAATTTGTTAAGATTTTAGATCCAACGTGCTCTTATTTACTGTGTTTATGAATAGTACCAGTGTGGTTGAAAAGTAAAAACCAATAAATGGGTTAGCTCGATTTTTGACAGTAAAGAAAATAATAACTACCACTTTGAAATTGCATCGATTAGGTCTTGCATTGAATTTATAATGAAAAGGTTAGGTTTGAATCAACATAGTTTTAGGTTTTATTATAAAGTATTTTATTTGACTAGAATGGTGGCTAGAAGACTCAAATGAAAACAGCAGAAGGAAAATGAGAGCCCTCAAGAAGTTAGTTGATATTTTAATTATTTATTTTTTTGAGGTTTTATCTTAGTCAAGTTCTTCCGATTGAGACCTAACCATCACGACTGATCTAAATAAAGAATAGGAGTACTATTTGAATATTTACTTTTGGAATAGGAGAAGGGTGGCTATATAATTCCACTTTTATGTGTACAATAAAGTTTGAATTCAGACTTTTCAAGATAACTGAGAGCTGCGCAATCAACTCAATTGTACGTAAATGCACAAAGATGATAAATTTTTCAAGATTTTTCTCTCTTCACCTTTTACTTAATATATATATATATATATAGGGTTCTCATTTGGTTTATGCTTATGAATTTTAACAAAAATATAAATGCTAAATGTAGACTGATAAATGGATTTGACGAATAAGAATTATTTACCATTTTTATATATTGTAAAGAAGAAAACAACATTGAGCTGGTAAGTGGTGTGGTGGTACTCTCACTGACTTGGTGTCTTCTAGATTCATGTTTCAACTCTCATCAAAGTAAAAACCTCTCCCTCATCATATAAAAATACGTACGTTGTCCTCCCATCTTTTATGGGCTCTCTTTCCCACCTATGTATGAGTTGATCCCTTCTATATGAAAATCGCTTCTTGGGTCGCACCTTAGAGTCGAACTTCTCTTAATCCCAACTGATCCTAGAGTTTGTCCCATTTATTATAATAAAAATAAAAAATAAATAAATAAAAAAGAGAAGAAGAAGAGGAAAACAACAACAAATATCATTTATAACATATATTGAATGAATGAATCACATTTAAAATTAAAGTCTAAATTTTAGTAAAATTTTACATTCTTATCTGAAAATTTTGATTAGATGATAGTCTTAAATTTTAATATGGTAAATAGATGCACAACTAATCTTAACAAAATTACCCAAAATAATTAAAAAATAAAAAGTTGAAGAGTAATGATTAAACAATCAAAATTTGCCTTTATGCAAAAATAGCCAAATCCTATCACATCTCCGAATTGATGGTCTTCTTTAAATTTTAATATTTGTGATTCACATGCATACTTATGAATAATTGTTAGTGTTTTACTCCTAGGTATATCATACTTGTAATAGATATTTGAGTTTTATTATATGTATTTATTAACATATTACATTTACTCTTGAATTTCTATCATCTCAAGATTTCACTTTGTAATAATGTCTAATTCCGCCTTTTACCTGTATCTATTATTATCATTACTTTCTTCTCTCTTTATTTTTTCACACATAAAATTTTATTTATAATTATTGAAAATTAGATCAACAAGCAAAAATGACCAATGACAAAAAGATGTTTTGATCATGTTGTTTGGCCTAATAATAGTAAATAGTGTGAAACATATGGGAGCATGGATGACCTACAAAATACAAAAGTGGTCAATGTCTAAGAGAAAACTTGTGAATAGAATAAGTACAACAAACCTAACCAATTTCACCGACACTTTTAATCCTCAATTGGTCTTTGATTATCATGGTGTAAAATTGAAAATATCATGAAAATGTAGCGTCTAAATTGCATTCCAAATCAACTACCAAACACTTCTTCTCCTGTCCTTTTATGGGGACAATGATATCTTGTAGTTTGAATTGAGATTATTAAAAGTTTGATAATTTTGTTTTAGAAACAAAAAAAAATGTTATGTTTTTAAGAAGCTTTTAGTCCCGCTTTAATAAGTTGATAGAAAATTTATAATGTGTAGATCTTATAAATTGTATATAGTTATAGGTTTTAAGTCTACAAATTTTATGTCTTATTTGATCTCACTTACAAATTTTCCAATGTACTTGATCTCACTTTCATTAAAAAACTCGGATTCTATAAAGGCTTCTTGTATAATTGGATTTAGATTTTTGTAAATACAAATTAGTTTAGTTAGTGAGATCTCTTATAATATGTAACAGGTTTTGTAAACAAATTCCACATGCTTCTATATTAAATAATCAATCAACATAGTGATGTTAAGTTATTGCTGCACAAGTATCAAGAGAAGCTAATTTGAGTCCTCATGTACATGTGTTATCAATAGATGTAACTATTTTATACTTAAAAAGATCATGCTATTATATATGATTTGTATAAGTTTACAGTATGTAGACAAAACTAGTCATTGAATTCTAATTTCTCAGTCCAGAAAAATATGTACGAAAATAAAATAGAAACGGAAAAGAATCATTTTTTGTAACTACCTACAAATTATATAAATTTTGTACTATAACAAAATCCATATCCTTAAATTTTGGATTTATAAATTATTTAACTTCGATTATAAAATTTAAATATTTATGTTTAATGGTGTTTGGCATGCATGTCTAAAATGTGAAAAAAAAAATAATCACAAATTTCAACCAATAAATAAACATATGCTTACATAAGTTTGAAGATAAACCCAATTAGTTGATGCGGCCAACACCTGTCCCCAAAGTCATGATAGAAAGCGAAGAATAAGTGGTCAAGCATATATATATATATATATATGTTTCATAGTCCATATAATGGTGTGATATCACAACCACTATGATGACCATAGAAGAATCATTCATTTCATAATGATAAGGTGACTAGAAAGTCACAGACACCTAGCAAAATCCTACTTAATCAATCCAATGTGATTGTGTAATAAACCAAAAAAAACTTCCTAACATAGATTTCACCTCACAAAAATAATAATTCTTTTCGCATCACGTTTTAATATAATTGGTTAAGATATTAGATATTCGAGTTTTACATGAATGTGTTTTGACAAATATTAATGATCTGTCTTAACTATTTTCTAATATAGATGGAATGATTCATTTCAAGAGATCTTCATAGACCTTAGAATAAATATATAGATTGGTGGTGACACCTGTAACTTGTTTGATATTAACTTTAAAAACTAACCATGATGATTTCTTCGAATTGCAGTGCAACAAAACACAACACAGCACAAACACAACAAACAGCAAAACAAATATTTCACTCTCTTGCTTTCTCACTCACAAGTTACAACCCCACCAACCTCCTTCCTTAAAAGTGTCCATTGTCCCTCCCTCCTTCCCTCTCTCTCTCATTCTCACTCATTCTCTCTCCTTCTTTTCAAAGTTTACTGTGTTGCTTTTTCTTCCTTTGATCAGTTTCTAGCTTCTTTAGTCTACCTTTGGTGATCACCAATGACACCAAAAGAAACTAACTATTATCATATTCAAGTAGTTCTAAAGCTTGGAGCTTTGAGCTCTTGATGAGTGCTTATAAGACTTGGATAGATATATGAAAAAGGATGGTAAGTTGGTGATTAGTCACCTAAAACTTCATTGCCCTTTTCGTTACTTTGTTGATACTATTTGTGGGTCTGCCCTTTTTCTTTTTTTGGTCTAAAGAAGACTGTCAAGTTTGTTCCTTTAAGTTATGCCCATGTTTTCTGTTTTGTTTCAACTTCAGGGTTGCTGTTTTGTTGCTGGCTTGGATTGGAGTGAGAGAAATGAGAGATCTTGAAGGTTGAATTTTGGCTGCCTGTGTGACTAAAATGGGGTTACAGTGGACTCACATGATGATGGAAGTGTGTGTTGCTTTCATTGCTTTGTCTGTTCTTGAATCTTCAGGTAATGAAAGTTTGGATTTTTTTTAGCGTTTTTGGTTGGTTTCTGGATTGGAATTGTGCTTGGTTCACTAGATTACACGTGGGGTTATGAATTTGGATTGAATTTGAAGATCTTGGATTTTGTAAAGTAGTTGTGTTCTATAATCAACAAGTAGGCTTGGAACATATGCTTGATTGAACTCTGATCTCTTGATTAATGTTCGCTTTATGACTCTTAATCATTTCTTAATTATACATTGTTTTTGTAAATTCAAGTTTGCAAGTTTTAGATTTTTTTGTTCTGTTCATTATAAAGTATCAATAAATGCTGTTATGAGCATGTTCTTTTGGTTGCTCCTTGAGTCATAAACTTTGATAATGATGGATGTGTCATGTGTGGTCTGAAAATTGACACAAAGTTATCGACTTCAACGAACGCTTGTTGTTAATTTTTGTGAAATGATCTCAATTTTTTGATAAATTAAAATTCGATCTTTAAAGCGCAAACTTTTAATTCTCTTTTCCACGATCAATGTTTTGAGACCTTCATATTAACATAGGATCTTAATGAGAGTAATCTAAGCAGATGCCGAATTGTTATTTAAAGCACATTGTGTTCGATTAATGTCTCAATTTTTATTGCTCCTCTGTGATTTTGCTGCTAATGATGCTTTTATAGTTGCATTTCCGAGAATGAGCTTGCTGCAGAAACCACCAACCATCTACCCTGTCTGGCTAGGCCAACCTCCATCCACATTGCCAGGTGAAATTTACGAACCTGTGACTGAAATTACGTGTTTTCAGTTAATGGATTCTTGCTGAATTTCTGATGAACTTTTGTACTATTTGTTGAAATGAAAATTGTTGTAGGTACTTCAGTAATCATGCTATATTATCAATTGCTTTGTATCAAAGTTTCACAAAATCTAAGCATAGGTTTAAAGTTGTCGGACTAATAAATGCTGTGAACATCATTTTACTTAAATCCTATTGCTATTACATTTTGCTGCTGAATGTGCACAATTCCTATTAACTTGATGAATTGATTGTGAGTTGGACTTGGTTTTACAATGATGCTACAGAACATGCCCTCCCTCCAACACTAAGTTCTCCCACTTCTGCCAGGAAAAGACATGGAAAGATACTCACTCCTTATAAAGCGTTCCACAGTTCGTCAATCACCGACAATTCTCCAACTAGAGGTGAGCAGGAAAATGCATGGATTTATATTTGCAAAGTAACTTGCAGTTTCATAGTTCATGCTCCAACTTTGAATACTGTATCTATTGTTCATTTTTGTTGTAGCTGCCCATTCACATAATCCTAGAAGGCCTTCAAGTATTGCAGTTGCACCATCAATGTCATCTTTTCGAGGTCATACATGGAAATGGGTGCATGGTCCTGCAACTTCTCCTTCAATCTCGTATCATAAGCATCACCATGTGAAGGAGAACAAATCTAGTAACCCTGCTCTTGGACCATCATATGCAGTTGCTGCTCCCACTTACAGCCAGCAAGGTTTGGTTTTTTACTTGAAATAAGGTCACTAAATTATATTATGTAACTCCTTTTGAACATTGATAATTGAATCTGTGTACGGAATGAAATTACAGGCCCTTCTGTCTCCCCATTTCAACCTCCCCTTCCATCATCATCAAGCTGGAGTTCACATGCACCAGCACAATCGTCAACCATCCCGTCAGGCAGCCATAACAATAGTATAACTAGGCTTACCTTCATTTATTTAAAAAAGAGCTTGGAGTTCATTATTTCACTTATGGTGACTATTTGATGATTACAATGGAGTATTGACGGTGTTTTCTTTATGCTACCAGTGCCCATTCCTCAGCCTATGATTTCTCCTCTGAGTTCTTCCTTGAGGACAAAGACTCCACCACCATCAACAGTTATGACACTACCTCCTCCTCCACCTAATGAAGGTACATATAAACTTTGCTCTAGCTGTTGTAAATTTAATTTTCTGATTGGATTTGGTGAATGAATCCTGGTTGATTGTACTTGCAGATTGTGCCTCGGTGACATGCACTGAGCCACTAACATACACACCTCCTGGTACACCATGTGGTTGTGTGTGGCCAATTCAAGTCAAGCTCAGCCTTACTGTTGCCATATACACATTCTTCCCTCTGGTTTCGGAGCTGGCCGAGGAAATTGGAGCAAGTATTAGATTAAACCATAGCCAAGTTCGCATTATGGGAGCAAATGCAGCTAGTCAGCAGCTAGATAAAAGCACAGTCCTCATCAGCCTAGTGCCGCAAGGAGTAAAATTTGATGATACTACTGCATTTTTTATCTACAAGAAATTTTGGCGGAGAGAGATTTTCATTAAAGCTTCCCTCTTTGGTACCTACGAAGTATTATACGTCCGCTATCCAGGTAATATTGATCTCAAGACTTAAGGCGTTCGTAAATAACTTCAAAACATCTAGAGTTCGATTTAGCATAATTCTTTGAGATGTTAATAGGTAGCTTTTGGTGGTGGAGATAATCTCATTAGATTATCAGTGTTTTCTTGTCCGATACATTTGTGAATATTTTCAGAACTCCCTGTTCTCTATTCTGAGTTTTAACTTTTAAGTTTTTACAATTGCTTCAGGTCTTCCCCCTTCTCCACCTTCATCGAGTTCGGGCATTACTACAGCAGATGATGGACCTTTTGCTGGCCGTGACAACCCTGGACAAGCAATAAAACCACTAGGGGTAGATGTGCCAAGGAGAAAAAAAAATGGGCTCAGTGGAAGCATGATTGCTGTTATTGCTCTATCATCTTTCACAGCTTTTATTTTATGCTTCGGAATAGTTTGGCTTATAATAATGAAACGTGGAGCTTGTGTTCATCAATCTGAACAATTTCCACATGATTTAATATCCTCTCCTGGAAAACAATCAGGTACCACATTGAACCTGGCTTAAAAGTCAAGTATTAAACCTATCAAACTACTTGCCTTTTTATCATGATCACTTGAACAAATGGTACAGTCTAGGATATTTATAATTGCTTTTCTGCTTTTTCAAAATCAGCAGTGGCTCCCAGGTCTATGAGATATGGAAGTGTGCCCAGTTCTACCTCAATGTCCTTTGATTCAAGTGCAATGACGTATACAGGATCTGCTAAGACTTTCACTTTGAATGACATTGAGAGAGCAACCAAGAGTTTTGATGCTTCAAGAATAATTGGGGAAGGGGGTTTCGGGGTGGTGTACAGAGGCACTTTGGATGATGGAAGAGAGGTGGCTGTAAAAGTTCTTAAAAGAGATGATCAACATGGAGGCCGGGAGTTCTTGGCAGAAGTTGAGATGCTTAGCCGTCTGCACCACAGAAATTTAGTCAAGCTGATTGGTATTTGCATAGAGGGCCATAACCGCTGTCTAGTCTACGAACTTATTCCCAATGGAAGTGTCGAATCCCATTTACATGGTATGTGCAAGTTCAATATCATTCTGCTTGTTTCATTGAGTGTCACATAACTATACTTTTGGTTGACATATATTTTCTAAGAGCAGATTACGGATGTGTTCTTCCTGTATTCTCTTAGGTGTTGACAAGGTAAATGGTCCACTTGACTGGGATGCTCGAATGAAGATTGCCCTTGGTGCAGCTCGAGGCTTGGCCTATTTGCATGAAGACTCGAGCCCTCGTGTTATACATAGAGATTTCAAGTCCAGCAACATCTTGTTGGAACATGATTTTACTCCCAAAGTTTCAGATTTTGGATTGGCAAGAACAGCGATGGATGAGGGACACAAGCACATCTCGACACACGTTATGGGGACTTTTGGGTATGAGTTTCTTCACCTTTATACTTCAAAGATGTCTTATGGAGTCAAGTGCATCCACCAGCTGCTATATGCCTTTTTTCTTACACACCTTAGTGGCTTTTAATCGAGAATTTGATGTATCTGATTGACTTTTTAATTTTCAGTTACCTAGCTCCAGAATATGCAATGACCGGTCATCTTCTAGTAAAAAGTGACGTATACAGCTATGGTGTGGTCCTGCTTGAGCTCCTAACGGGAAGGAAGCCTGTGGACTTGTCACAGCCACCAGGTCAAGAAAATCTTGTTGCATGGGCTCGTCCACTCCTCACAAGTAAAGAAGGTCTTGAAACAATCATTGACCCAGTTATAAAGTCTAACATCTCTTCTGATACCATTGTCAAAGTAGCAGCCATTGCATCAATGTGTGTGCAGCCTGAAGTGTCTCATCGACCTTTCATGGGGGAAGTTGTTCAAGCCTTAAAGTTAGTATGCAACGAATTTGATGAGACAAAAGGGGTAGGATCAAGAGGTATTAGTGAGGACGAGTCCTTTATTGGTGGAGAGAGCAAGAGCAAACGACTTTCTGGTGAGCTTGTTGGAGTTTCTGAAGTCAGTCACCCAATGTCTGGTTATAGGTTCACTCATGACAACAACATAGCAATATCAGCGTCAGAGTTATTGAGTACACCAGTAGGACTTGAGGGGCAGGAATCTGGATCTTTCAGGAGGCACTCTAGTTCAGGGCCTATAAGCACAGGAAGGAAAAGGCACTTCTGGCAGAGGTTAAAAAGTTTATCTAGAGGCAGCATGAGTGAGCATGGTTTTTCGTCCAAACTTTGGCCAGGATCTCATTAAAATTCTCACCAAAATAATCTTCGAAGACACTTGGAAATTTACCTTTACAAGCAAGATCTGGAAGAGTTAACGTGTGCATTGCAGACTGAATCAAAAGTGCAATGTCATGCAGCTTGTAGAACTTTCATGCTCATATTCAGGCTCAAACCAGCAAACTTAAGTGCTCAACATGCAAAGCCTTAGTGAGAAGTGCGTAGATTATGTGTCATTTTGGTTGGACATTTGGAGATGGCCTGGTTTTTGTCAAAAACACTCCTCAAGTTATTTTTGTAGATGCATAATCAATGTCAAGATTGTTTGATATGATACCATATTTTATAAAGATTAATGCCTTTGTTATGTGCATGAAGAAAGCATGATAACCTCTTATTCTGTTTGGCATGTTTTGTCATCCTCGATGTTGGTGTAAGATGAATCCATTCCCATCATTCTTAGATGTCATATCTAGATGGGAGAGACTTCGCGTGGTGTCCCATCTGGCCATCCAAGCTTCTCTTGGTACACGGTCCAATCAATTAAACTCAGGTAATACGAGGTTCAGCAAGACAAATGGTATATATATACAAATATTGACTACCCATGTAATACATATATATGTATACAACATTGACGTGACTACAAACGACATAACTATAAAATCTATATAGTTATATCGAAGTTTCAAATCAATTAATTTCAGATTTTATTAATAAGAGACTTAGTTTGACATATGAAATATATGTACAAACATTGATGTGATTACAAACGGCATGACTACAAATGTAAAATGTAGTCACGTCGGAGTTTCAAATCTTGGGACCCTTAAATAAACAAGTTTTGACACCACTTTTAAGTCCTAGTTGAGGTGAGGTTATCTATTCTTTTTTGCCTTCTAGTAAGCAAAGTACATGAAGCATGACTGCATGAAAGTCCAAAAAAATTGCATATTCTTTTTGTTAGTTGTCTCATTAATCACAGAGGAGAGTGTTCAAAAGCAGTTTGATTCATATCATATTAAGAGTAACAAAGAAACATAAAAAAGAGAAAACACTTTAACCATGGCAAGTCAATTTCTGCTACAAATGCAAGAATATTGATACAACAAAATTACACTTTCACTACTACAACTAACAAGTCCTCTGAATCCTCCAAGTTGGTCTTGGTCTTGGTCATGGCCACCACTACACACCAGCTGCTTTCCCTAGTCTTTCTCTTAAAATCTTCACTCCCATGTACCTGAAAATCACAACATTTAAGTGTTCTTGTATTTTTGAATTATTATATCTTGATGCAGGTTTATTTATATGTGTTGTATTATGGTTTATTACCTGCCCAGCATCAGGACTGTGGCTTGAGGATTGGTTCCGGGGGATTTGTTAAATGTTGAGCCATCAACCACCCGGAGCCTTTTGATTTTTAGAACCTTGTAGTCAGGACTAACTACCTGGCCTACATGGCAGCCACCATGGTAATGCCAGATTGTGATCACAGAGTCTTTGCAGAACTGCTCTACGGACTTGGTGTCATTGGTATGTTTTGGTATAAGGTTAACGTTAGCCCTCACACTCGCGTTAAGTATTGCCTCAACAGATCGTTTATCACATTGTGTGTAGTTCAAGAAATGTTGTGATTGCACTAGCTTTGCAGCCATCCGGATCCCATCTACACAACGCTCCAGATCATATGGATGGCTGAAGTAGTTGAAGCTAATGGCTGGATTCTCATCGACATTGGTGTTGATCAAGGTGAGCTGGCCTGTTGATAAGGGATTCGCGATCTTTTCTAGAATGAACCCTCCCTTGAATGCCTCATGAGGTAGTTCTCTTTTCCTTCTAATGTACTCTCGAACAGCTTCTGGTGTTCTTTGCTTTGGAGGAACCGTAGAGAGCTGTCCAATCTGGTTTTAGCACAAAAACACAGTTCATGAAATGTCATTACGGAAGATTTTAAGCAATTATGATCACATACACATGCTTGGTTCTTACCTCTGCCGACATGATTCCATGGTGGCAATGGATGCTTTCGTTGGACTGCCCAAATCCGCTGCTAGCTTCAATGTACACACCAAGCTTGGTAATCCCAACGGTTTGTATTAATGACTGCCTAACTGGTCGATTAGAGGGAACGAAAACTGCATTCATTGGATTGTCAGCCATGCCTTTTCCAACAAACTTATTGTTAAGTACTACCGATATGTTGAGCTTTTCCAACTCAGCTTTCGGTCCAACACCACTCAGTAATAGCATTTGAGGTGTCCCAATAGCTCCTGCTGATAGGATTATTTCACTTTTTGGGTTATTCACCAGAAACGCCTGATGTCTGCCACCTTTTTCGTCTTTGAATATCACTCCCATTGCCTTTGGTCGCTTCCCTGAATATGACATTGCAGAATTCATTACTTATTAGCCACACCTAATGAACACATTTTTTTTCAATCAAGTTGTTAGCATACCTGATGTATCAAACACAATCTTTTGAACTGTTGCACGGATCAAGACAGTAATCTTTTTCGGGTTAGCATAAGTGAGTAGCTCCGCAGAGGTGTGACGGCGCCCAAACCTATCGAAAATCGTGCCACCAACTTTGGTTCCATACATATGATCATAAGTGAATCCATTAAAAGGTGACACCCCAACATCCAATAGACTGTCCCTCAGCGCTTTCTGCCATGGAGCAAGCTTAGGCTGGTGCACGATAACCTTCTCCACCCATGGATACGACTCGTTCACTAGCTTCGCATCCCATCCAACCCCCTCAATAAACCTGCATAGCCAAGAAACCCCAACATTAGTACAACCTATACAAAGTTTGGTCTACATGAACTTGTGATGACGATATTAGGTGCAGAAGATGATTAATATGTTTATGCAAAAACAGAGACAACAAATTGTTTTGTTTTTCTTCTAAAGTCAAATGTGGCACCATATGAGACATACACCAAACTGTGTCCCCAACACATTAAATCAAAACATAAAGTTGGCAGCTCAGCTGCTATAATTGCTACAAATAAGTCACTTAATTAGAACAAAAATATCAAAACCAAGCAAAATTTGCATGAAACATGTTAGTGCATGGACCACTCATGTCTAGGGAGCTACATTATCACAAGCTTAAATGTCTCATTTGCGTTTAGATCCAAGTCTCATCCACCTAATCACTTTCAAGCATCATCATTTAATACAAAGCACGTAAAAAGAAAGAAAAACCCCATTAAAATGGAAGATGGGGTTCATAAATGTTCTGCTACGCATACTACAAGTTCTGTATGCCATTGACATTAATATCATATGGTCACCACCACCAAAACTTTGGAAACTCACAATAACTTCTAGCATCTGGTGGGATCCATATCCTCTACTACCACTAGTTATCCTGTTGGGATCTTGACTAGAAATGAAAATTTTTTCAAAGATTTAGTTGAGAAAAGATTATGCATAGATGCCAACATTAATCCTATCATAATCAATCAAATGACAAGTTAACACAAATCGACATTACATGTTGTTCTGGGTGTAACAAAATTCTAGTTTAATTAATAGAAATGAAACCTCGAAACAGTTGAAACATATATACCGATTTTATATGTCTTTATCAAAAGTAAGATCGAGATTGCCTTGTAATGGAAAAAGAAAGGAAATACTATTGTAACACCAAAACAATGACAATGATGTGTTGAGGTTGCCATAATATTTTCTATATATGTGACAACTGATGATAATCATTTTGTGGTCATGTTTGAAAATCAATATTAAAAAAATATAATAAATAAATAAAAAGTTGATAGTCTATTGTCATAGTTTGACCATAAATTAAAAAAAAAAAAAAGAAGAAGAAGATATTTTTGACTTTGTGATCAAGTGAATAATGAGAAAAGTCAAACAACTACATACTCTATTCTTGCACTTGAAATATTCATTCAAGTAAAATTAATTTTTGTTGAAAAAAATCATATCATTGTCAAAGTAGCTCTACCAAATATTTCAAAATAAATAAATCAACTAATAAACAGAATTCCAAATATACAAGTCATTAGTGACGTAGCTTTTAACTTTAATTTTTTCGTGGTTACCCTGATTTCATCTTTTATCATTCAAACAAGTTCTAACATTCTTAAATATAATGAATTTTCATACAGACATACACGGAGCTATCCATGATTAAATAATGAAAACGAAACCAAGTTAAGGAGAGATTTAAAAGCACATACTCTGAATTTGCTCTGGTGTAGAAACCGGCATTGATGCTAGAACCACCACCAAGGACTCTAGCTCTAGAATTGAGGACACCATCAGTGGAAATGAAGTACTGAGAAGCACTTTGTGGGGAAACGTCTGCCAAATTCAAGTGGAAATTGCTCAAAAATGAGACATTTACATTGTTGAAAGGGACACCCCCTCTCTCTAGCAACAACACTCGAAAGTTCTGCGAGAGAGTGGCAGCCAATGGGCACCCAGCTGTGCCACCACCCACGATTATGTAGTCAAAAGTATTTGATGATCCTCTGCTTGATGAGTAGTATGCGGAGGATGAGAATGAGCTTGCTTGTTTGATGAATGGGAACTTGTATGGATAGAATTGCTTACTTCCTGCCATGACCAAAAGAAAATTTATATTAAGCTCATTGTTAAGCCAAAATCAGTTGAAAAGTGCTTGTGCTTGTGCTATGTGTGTAATGTACACTCTAATGTATGTTCAAAGAATTCTTCATTACTAAATATGAGTCAAGATCATAGAGATTGCTATATGGTTGTAGTTGAAACAAAAAGTAGTTTTTTTTTCAAGTGCTTATTGTGCTTTGTGAAGTTGTATGCTACTGAAACATAAGAGGGTGTTTAAATTTCTGAACTTGGAAATCACATGATCAGTAACACATGATCAAGGAAGAAAATGGCAAGATCAATCAGGATTGAAGATTTATATTGATTTGTCACCAAATTCTGATTTATCAGAAGTTTAGAAAAAAAAAAAAAAAACTTAATAGTTTGATTCATTTTCAAGTACAAATTTTAGTGTGTATAATGTAATCTATATATAAACAAAAATGTGAGTAAAGTTTGAAAATTATGTGACATTAGAAGTGGAGAAAACAAAATTGTGAGGAGCCATCTAAGCCAGAAAAAAAAAAAAAAAATCCAAACCCCTAAAAAAAAAACAATAAACAAAACAAAACACAAAAAGAGTAAACAAAGAGATCATTGCTTGATCTCTTTTTTGCATCCATTTGATGAGAAGTTTGAAGGTGAGCATTTAGAGAGAGAGAGAGAGAGAGAGAGAGAGAAGAGAAGATCAGAAGAGAAATGGTGAAGGAGGAAAGGGAACCTTGACAAGAACAGAGCAAGCTGAGGTAGCCAAGAAGCAAAGAGAGAAGCAGCAACAGATTGTTGTTGACATATACTGCCCCAACCAAAGCCATTGAAAGGGCAGACAAAGGCCTCTGATAATCACTCACAGTCACCAGAAGAAGCTGCTGCTACCACCCTCTATTTGGCTGGCTTTGTTTGGTCTTGTTTTGTGTGTTCACAGCTATATATACACCTGGATTACACATAAATACTGCATGCATAATTTTATGTATAATCCATATTGAGAGTGTAATATTCTGCTGCCGACGTCTATACTCTATTTTAAATATTAGTCTCATAAAATGCTAAGTGTCAATCAATTAATATGATTTTTGTTTAGTTGGACGATCTGAATAACTGGTTACGTAACGTGAACAACGTAAATATTTTGTATGACTTGTATAATCATTATCTAGTTTGAACGATATGATTTTAATTTCATTCAAATATGAATTATTCAATGTAAAGAACTACTCTTAATGTAAATAAATCTCTCTTTTATATATTTAACATTGTTTATAGCCATTGACTGTATACATATACAACCCAAATTTTAATAATATATATATGTGGAGAAAATTATGCAAACACATACACATGCATTAGAAAATGACTTTGTGAATATAAAAATATAGTATGGACATGATTTTAACGATATAAGCACGTGAGCACAAGAAGAATGTAATTAAAATATTGAGGTCTCAACTATCTTAAAAGTAAGTGTAGCTGGTAAGCCATTAATGGCGATATTGAATGCCCACAGTTGGAGTAGGAAGATGAACTGTTTTTCTTTTTGTTTTTTTTTGTTTTTTTTTTTATGCGAATCGATCTTAGCCATCAATTTAATACAGAGGGACAGCTCATCCACTAGTCGTATAGCTAGTTTTAACTAAACTTTCTAACACATAATTCTTCCGGTTCTGAGAATATAATGTATATTTATTTATTTAATGATGGATACTTAACTAAGAAATAGTCGGGATCAACAGAGATATAAATATATTATGTGATTAGGAAATAGCTAATAAGATAGGAGAAAACAACTCACACTATATGTGAAAAGGGTTAGAGGGTAACCCACATATATGGGGAAGAAGCCCACATATTGTGGAGGTAAGATATTGAAACCACAACCTCAAGAAAGGAAGTGGGAGACAACGTTTTATCACTATGTTGCTACTCCTTTGACAAAAATAGTGTATATTGTAAACTTGTGGTTTGTATTGTTGTGACATTAGGGTGTATTTATTTGTAGGATTAGAAAACAAGAATGATAAATGAGAATCATTGTAAATGTTCATATACTTTAAAAAATTATGTAATGGGAATGAAATTGGAAATTAAAAGATGAAAAAAATTGTGGGAAAAAAAAAAACACATAATTATCTAAGTGAAGTTAATTTGGCAAAAAAAAGCTCTCAGCATTTGAGTTGCAGACTCAAATTGTACTCAGGCCAAAAATTTTTGTATGCGCATCCAATTGATGAACCACAAATGGAACTGAAAGTTTTGCTGACTTAAACTAAAACGAAACTAAACCTGGATGCAACAGTTTAATTTTTTGAACATATAATAGAATTTTACATATAATAACTTTTAATTAGTGTCTGTAAATTTAAAATTCAGAATACAACACCTCAAGCTGGATTTGCCAACAAAAAGGTTGGAATTGCTGTCTCTATACCCATAACAACAAGTACTTCTAGTATGAGACTGAAAGAGGTAGTCCTTGATATTCCAATCAATTTTAACATCAAAAGAGCTACCATTCATATCCCAACAAGTCCAACAAGAGAGAAAATGGTGGTGAACAAGAGAGAAAATGGTGGTGGTGTGATGGTAAACCATAACTTACCCATATTGTCTTTAAATGTTATGAGTTCTACTCGTAAAAGTCCTACTTATGTGAGTATTTTCTTTTATGCATGTGCATTGCTCTCTTCCGTTTTTTTAGAGTTAATCTCTGGACCGCTCCTCTCAGAATTATATCGTAGCTAGTTTCGATAGTACTTTGATCCTAATAATTATATAAAAAAAAAAACCCAATAAAAATCAGAATCAAATACCCAGAATTTTGTTTAATTTCGCTGTGCTTTTTCCCTCAACTCGTGACTTTTTCACTTCATCGTAATACACAAGTCCAGCTCTCCCCATTTTCAAAAAAAATAAAAAAGAAAAGTCCAGCTGTCTCCCTTTCTCACGCTATGTCTCTTTCTTTTTTTGACGGGATTATTGATGATTCATTTTTATCATCTTGTTATAGCTTAATATGTTAAAATAACTGATGATATAATAAATAATAATTTGTTTTTTTTAAATATTAGAATAAGCATAATATTATTATAACAAACATATATATATTTAAGATAAAAAAAGTAACATAGTTTTTTTTTTTTTTTTGGTTTTTGTTTTTTTAAATACTTATGGAGTATATAATTTTAATCAAGAGAATTTTTGTAGCTGGTAGTTAATTCATTTCAATTCAAAATCAAAGTAAACATATACATAAAAATACTGTTGATTTTGATTACGATTTCTGTAATTAAAATAAATAACTGATTTTAATTACAGATTATTCTGATTATATGCAAGTAAATGCACCAGTAATTACTAGCTAGATTTTTGGGTTGACAAAAAAAAATGATGTTTGTTAATTTGTGTTCTACTTTAAGATCTTTAACTAAAGAAAATGGTTCAATAAGTTTAGACGTAAATTTCAGTTCAATAGATTGTATCAGGTAGTATGAATATTTAATCATGAATTTATTTTTTTGCTATATGCATGGTATTACTTTAGTTGTTGAATGTACATGTTTAACCTATCGGCATCGGGACAATGTTAGTACAAGTAGTTAAACGTCCTTATAATAAATGTTGAAAAAGGAAGTGAGAAAGAAATGTTTAAAGAAAGAAGCATTAGATTTTGAGAAATTTTCCTTTTAATACCCTTTTAACTTTTTGTAGTAAGACAAAATCTAAGTATGATAGATGGAAAATTGAATTTCTTATTGATTTTCCTTTTTGTCATCCAAAAGAAATATAAATTATAGGCTTATAGCATTTCCTGTCACATCATTTTCCATCAAAGCTGCCTCATATATGAGAATATTTAGTCACAATTTTTTTTCCCCTTTTTGTTGTATGCATGGGTATCACTTTAGTAGTGGAATATATACATTTAGCCTATTGAAAAAGTCTAGATAATGTGAGTATAAGTAATTCAATATGTCTTTTTATAATATTTATCAATAAAGGAAATGAGAAAGAGACATTTAAAGAGAGATAGTAGTTGAGCATGTACATTTAACCTGTTGAAAAAGTCTGGACAATATAAGTATAAGTAGTTAAATATCTTTTATAATATACACTGAAAAAGGAAATGAGAAAGAAACATATTTAAAGAAAGATAGTGGTTGAAAATATACCTTAGCCTATTGAGAAAAATCTAGAAAATGTAAGTATAGGTAGTTATATACATGTCTTTTGTAATATATATTGAAAAAAGAGAAATGAGAAAGAAATATTTAAAGAAAGATGCATTTAACTTTCAGGAAATTTTATTTCCATAGCTTTTACACTTTTTAAAAGTTAAGATGAAACTTATGGAAGTGTTAACTAAAAAGAAGATGATGCATTAATGATTGATAGTTGAGATATTGAATTTATGATAGCGTTTTATTTTGTTACTCAAAAGAGATATTAATCATAGACATAAAATGTTGTTGGACACATGCCACATTGATAAAACGCTGGACCCCGCATTGTGTGTCGCGGGCTCTACACCCATGAATACTCTTCCACTAATAAATGTGGGTTTCCCTCCCACCCTTGCATAGTTTGTTTTCCTATTTATATATGGGTTGTTTTCTTTCGTATGTAAGTTGCTTTTCGGACCGTACCCCAAAATCCTATCTTATCTAGTTCTAACTGATTATTGAGTTTGCACTGGTCATAACAAATAATAATAAAAAAAAAAGAACACATAGGCATATAACATTTCCTATCACATTATTTTCCATCAAAGCTGCCTCCTATTCTTAGGGGTAGTAAAGAGTTGCTCCCATTATTCATCAAAGTGGGCCTACCTCACTCAACAATGAATCAACTAGAGCATGCGTGGGAAAAATCTTGCATGGCATGTAGTGGAATGCACTATGCACCGATTATGATCTTATCACATCATAACAAGAATTGTGTTTGCATTTCGCTGCATCTAAAATATTTTTGTGTTGTGAGGGAAACGAGAAAACAGGAAGACGAAAACAAACGTTAAATTTTTCTTATATTCACTCCTTACTTTTGACAGCACTGATTTCTCTTGTTTTTTGTTGCATCACTACATATATTCTCTTCACATTACAATTTTCAAAATTTGCTATACGAGTACATTTCAAGTTTTGGAGTTCAACGTTAAATTTATCATATCAATTGTCAAGATCTCTAGAATTTCATCAACACTTCATTGATCAAGTTGTACACTAATTTGTGTCGGCGATACTAATTATATGTTAATTTTTAACAGGTGAAGTATAAATTCTGCATTTAACATTAATCAATTACAGTTACAGCTTCATTAGTCGTATTTATTATAATTATGCTTTTAATTAAAATGCAAGAATTTTTTTTTTTAATTACTGGTACACATTTAGAAAATAACCAGAATTAAACGAGATGAGACACCGATAATATGATCCAATGCATATTTTTCATATGAGAATGAGCAGCTCACATAGAAGACATAGGAGAAGAAACAGTTCACTCCAAAAGTGAAGTTTTTTAGTGAGGAACGGGTGTAAAACCCACGATTTTGCTAAGATCACGGGGTGGCAATGTCTTTACCCACTGGACACTGCCCATTGCCCAAGCAATAAAATGCAAGAATTTGGCATGATAAATACTAATAACATTTGTACTTAAAAGGTGGAAAGTACTTTTTTTTCTTTTTTAATGAGAAAAGTACATTTTTATTTTAGAGTAAAGGAAAAAAAGTGTACTAACCCACTAATTTGTTCCTTTTGATTTAATAGGCTACATCTTTAATTATTTCAACATTATTGACCTCGACCTCCCAACAAATATTTTGCTTAATTATGCAATGTAATTGATTTTAATTTAATCTTGATAAAGAGAACATTAGGATGGGTTGAGAATTTACATCAAATTGTTCAAACTAATAGTGTTTATAGGTTAAAATCGTTTTATTAAATCGAATTAGATTTATATATTAAAAAAATTGATCTAATTTGGTACTAAATGGAAATGCCACTTCTTCTTTGTAATTGGATAAAAAAATCACCAATTTTAATATTTCATTTTGTATGGATTTTTGCTTATTCTACTATCGTCTAGATGTTTTAGATTTAGGATCGAATTGTAGTAGAGGTCTATATAATTTTTTTTTTTCTTTTAAAAAAATCTATTACCTTTAATTTGAATCATTCAATATAATTCTCTAAAATTGGCCTACCAGTTAAAGTATTTGTCCTTGCAATGATATCGGTTTATGCCATGTGTGGAGGCGCGCATTGGATAGCATTAAAACCTTCACTTGAACAAATAATCCCATTTCCATGTTTGGTCACGTCATTGCATTGGAATCCGCTAATAAAATCAAGGCTTGTAATGTTGTAATACAGTTCTAGCTGTACTACGAGCCTTTTAAATTATGAATAAATTTTTTATAAATTAATTTAAAAATGCTAATTCTAAAAATATAACACAATGATCGAACTTTAAAATTATAATTTTTATTATTTAAATATTTTTAATTTTTAAATGTTTTAATTATTTATTTTATTATTTATTAGTTACAATATAATACAATCCAACCACATTCCAACATTTGGATTATTTAATACACTCTAATATGATATATCATCAACCATTGGACTATACTAATATAATATATTACAATACAATCTAGTTTGATCCAATTCAGTACAATACAATACAATGTGGTATGCAAAACGAGCCCTTAGTATAATTGTATACAAAAATAAATTGATTTTATATATATATATATATATATATGTATGACACTACAATAGAGTATGAAAAATAGTATAAAATTGAATGCATGAAATATGAATCTATCTTCTATTGGGATTTCATCACAAATTTACTATATGACAAGATCATGATGGAAAATGATAATACATTTGACCATATTAAATATATTTTTGGGAAACTTGAAACCCATATAGATATTAATGTTTGCATTTTAAAAAATTAGGGTAAGTGAATTTGGGATTACAAACTTGGAAGAGTCGGCACTTAAATAATATAATTGTTCAATTTTGAAAATTTAGGGCATTTGACATCACATTGCACTACATTACACTAAATTATTATTATTATTAATTTTATAATTATCTTTTAAACAATGCAATTTCATTACGATCTATCAAATAGATGAAACTTTATTTATGATTAAAATATATTTATTTTTAAAATAATATGATTCATATAATTTATTTAAATTTATAATCCTAATGTATAAGAAATTATTTTAAAATATTTATTTATTTAGATAAAGTATATTGGTATCATTTATTTGCTCCAATATGTCCTCACCATCCGACCTCCTAAATACTATATTTATGTCTATACCTAAACAAGTATGTCATAGTTAATTGTTATTCTTTAATAAATAAAAAAAAAACACATATTTAAAAAAAAAAAAAGTTCATAAGGTTTAAATTTTTTATCGTTTTAATGCAAATATCAAAAATTATATTAAAAAGAAAAAACACTTTAATTAAGGAGACATTTGAAATAAAATATCCATCTTGACCCTTTTTCTTTTTACTTTTTTTTTTGGAAATATGTATTTTAGGTTTGAAGGGCTTATCAATGGACCAACTTTGAGTTTGTCCCTTTTTTTTTAGTAAATGAGAAATGATTTTAATAAAATTGTGTTTTGTTGGTGTTTCATATTGTGTCTAATAATTATTAATTGATATATTTACTTAAGGTTAATAGATTTTAGAATTTATCAAAAATATTTTCAAGGTTTGAAACATTATCATAAATCTCTCCTAAATATATTGTGAACCTTCAGTAGAATTTCATAAAATTAACTTTTTTTTTTCTTTTTTTCTTTTTAAAATTTTTTTTTTTTAAAAAAAAAAACTATCTTGAAGAGATTTTTTTTTTCTAAACTATAAAAGTTCATCTATATGTAGGTTAAACATATCAAAGTTTTTTTTTTTTTTTTTTCCAAATTTACTTTTGGATCACAAATCAAACGATCATTTGAAATTAGATGTTCAAACTTTAGGTCTAAAATTAATATATTCAAGCCAAGCTATGTACATATACATGTTTTTAAAGTTCGAAACATTATCATAAATCACACCTTAAATACATAATGATTTTTTTTTTCATAGTTTTATAGAATTAATATAAAAGACTTTATTCGAAAGATCTTGTCCATTTTCTAAATTATAAAAGTCCATCTATGTATCTATTAAACAATATAGAATATTAATTTTTTTTCTTATTGTTTTAAAATTATTTTTGAATCACAAATTATACTGTTACGTAAAATTTAATTTCATTTTTTTTAATAAAAATAAAGTTCATTCCAAGCTGTATACATTTATAATGTCTTTTAATTTACCTCAAATATATAAACATTAAATGTTATTTGGTACAAAACTTTTAATATTTTGTTTCACTTCTCCTCACTTATTCACTGATCATCACCTTCTTGTGAGAATTAAATTTACAAATTTACTACTCAAATTTATTGTGGTGGCCTCGAGTTGGTGGTCACAGCTAGTAATTGCCAAAATTTCTTGAGAAGGAACACAAATTGAGAAAGTTCTTATTTCTTTTTATATGTATACTTCTCTGATGAGATATTCTTTTTGTATACAGAATTTTACATTTTTTTTTTTCCAACTGAAAAATTATCCTATATATGATGGAGTTTTACAATTTGATAAAAATTGTAGAAGATTCTATAAGGTAGATATAAACTACCAATTTTAGGAATTTCGAGAAACTTCTTATAATGAAGTTTTATTATCGTTTATTACTTTATTATAGTCTGACGGTTCTAATCAATCTAGTTATATTTTAAACATAAAAGATCAATGAAATAATCTATTATTCCTTTCATTTTCTTTTCCTTTTCACTAATATATAAGGGTCTCTTCAATTATTCATTAAAATAATTCACAATATTTATTAGAATATTTTCCTTAAATTCAACAAAAACCTACAATAAAATCTTTTAAAAATTATCAAAAACTCATCTCATTATAATAAGCTACTTAAATAATTCAATTCTACCTCTAGTTCATAATGGAGGTAAAACAACAAACCTTATTTCTTTCTCCATAATCAAATCAATAAATCATAAATAGTTGAGATTACATGTACTATGTATAGTTAAAAAAACTCGAGATTGATAGACTGATAAACAACATATTCAAAATACACTAACTCGACGTTTTAGAATCTGTAGAGAAAAGCGAAATGATTTATTCGAACAAATTTCTTTAGAAAAATAAACTAAAAAACATGAATTAACGAATTTCCTTTTTTACTCTTCTTGGTTGGGAATCTTTAAAAAGGACATCTCCAATCCATGGTCATAGTTGTTAATGATATGTGACCCAATTGAACCCTGATAAACTACATCTCATTGATTGATAAGAGCACAGCAGACACCGCAGTTTGAGGGCATCTAACCCACAGACTTTACTCACCAAATTTAACATTCCCACCCACCAATTCTTTTGATCTGTCATTTTCTCATTGGTTCATATTCATGCTCTTTCTGTTCTGCTTATCCATCAACTAGTCAACCAACCGCCATAATAAATGTAAAGTTTACTAAAGAATTCCTAGTCATTGAATTATAATCTAAAGTTTCAGAATCACTAATTATAACCATTTATTTAGAGAGATTCTATCATTATACTATGATTCGTTGAAAATAAGTGATCGTAACTTATAATTAAGAGTTCTGTTCTAAAAACTTTATAACGTCCTTACTTAAGAATCTCTCTATATAGAACTTTTTAAAATTTTTTTAAAGTTTTTTATATAATCTATTTTCTTAAGATAAAAGTTAAGAGTGATTTTAAATTTAATGAAAAATTTTCTATTGATCAACTATTTTAGAATGTCAATACTAAAAAAAAAAAAAAATAGAATGACATGAAAAAGAATAAATAGATTCACGTTTTTTTAACATTGGCACCTCTCATAATTCAAAATCAATATACTCGTTAAATAACTCTAATTAAAAATGATAATAATAACAATGCCATATAGTATAATTTTAATAACAATTTTTTTTTTTTTCAAATCAATGTGAACAGCACAATGGAGAAGTATTTATATTTTGTGTTTTAATTTTTTTTTTTTCTCTTTCGTGTCCCATTTATTTTTATTTTCAAAAAAGGATCTCATTAAATAGATATATTGTATATGTTTTACTTCTTAATCGATGATTCTGACCCTGCAAAAGACTTGATAGTGACCTATCTCTGTGAAGGAGAGACCAAAATTTAATTTATTTCATTGCAAGAACAAGAAAAAACCAAGTTTTATTATGTCAGACCAACCTCAAAATATTGTATTCCAACAAAATTTGACAAAACATCTTGACAGCTTACCTGCACATAAGATTTAATTCACAGCAGGTCGCACCAAAGGACACGCACATGCACATATCGAAAGCTACCCATCATCCAGCTATTTAAATGCTGTGAAATTTATTTGGGAAAAAGAATTAGACTCATAATCAATTTTCCAACTGTTTTAAGTTTACATCAATCTAACATTTCCCCTAAGTTTGATGTATATCTACTGCTTTAACTAATTTGAGAAAGACTTCTATTAGACAACATATAATGATTCAAAACCACCCGCATTGGTTTAGATTTCGGTTTCTGATTTGAATCTTTGTTTTGCCTAACCCTATTTGGACTCGTCTTATATATGTTATTATGATTGTATATTTGTAATTGTTAAGATCGATTTAATCTAACGATCGAAATGAATGCCCCAGTTTATAAGAAGGATGCTCGTTTAGTTAATTTGCAGTGGTACCGAATGCGATCACACAACACAATCAAGGTCCTAGATGAGCTCGATTAGTCAATGTTATAGGCAATAATGGTGGCTAGAGGTTGGAACAGTGTACAGTGACATTATCCAGTATTGAAAATGGAACTCATTGAGCTACAATTGATGTTACCTAACTTTCGCTACATTCACTGAGCCAAGAAATTTCAATTGATACATTTCATTGGTTACAATTTGAAGACGCTGGTCCATGACTAAATAAATTGGCACAACTGTTATGGTACAACAGTTTCTTCGATTCACTTGTATGCAGGTCCATGGTTTTTTTGAGAACCAAAATTAAAAAAACCGCTATATCTAAAAGAATTAATCTCTCATCAACTTAATGAATAGTGAAGTGTGCTAAAGGTGAAGTGTTTCAATTAATTCATCAATGCAAATTTGTAAGGCTATTCATGTAAGTACCGATATAATGATAGGTTTCTCTTCGTTTTCCAAGTAGTGAAATCGATTATGAGATCTAATCAAAGTCATTGATTAACAGGCCTAAATATATAATTTCAGAACAATGAATTGAATCGGATTCTTCATAGTCATCATCATCAGAAGTTATTGACAATTTATGACAATAGTAAATTGAAGCAATTATAGCATAAGTTATTGCCCTCCTTAAACACAATAATGCTTTCTCTTTTTGCCTGATTGATACTTTATAATGGTAGAAGTTGCATTATCTAAGGATATCTTATGCTACAATAGGTTATGTTTGCATGAGCTTATTAAAGTAGAGTTTTTAATTATAAATCTTTTAGAAGTAGTGTTTTTACAAGCACAATTTTGGAGAATAACTGTTGATAATTTATTTAGTAACAGGAATATAGTTTTATTATTATTATTATATAATTTGTTTGGTTATTTAATTTTGGAAAATAAAATTATATAATTAACCTATTAAAAGGAACATATAAAATGCCTCGATATATAATTTGAAAATGAGCCTCAAAATTTGTGATTTATGCAAAAATTATATCACTTGATTGAATGATTTTGTACCCTCCAACCACAAATATAATTGAAGGTTCAAAGTCTTATCTTGTATAGCTCCTAGTAAATATAGACAGATTTCTCACTTATGTTTGAGGAATTCCTATCCCAGTTGTGCCATAGCACTCAATGTCGTTAGATTGCGACATACTCTTCACCTACTTATGTCAACCTTGAAAAAAAGCTTGTAAACCTCTATGAAAGTTGCTATTTGAGTCATGTTATTTATTATAGTACTTGATCTTGTCCACTCCTATGACCTCTGCCCTACTGGTGTCAACCCTAACCAAAAAGTTGTAGTGCTTAATTTCACCAAATCTCGATAGCCCTTTAATTCTGACTAGACTATTATCAACCCTAAACCTATAACATCAATTGAATCCAAGACTAAGACTGACCCCAATGGATTCAAGGTATCATTATTGCAATATGACTATCAACCAATAAATATGTTTCATATTGTACATTGTAAATTTACATTAAAATACATATTCTATTCATATTTATCACTTAAAAGATATTTAATAGTGATTAATCTTAATAAATTGATAAAAAGAAAATAAAAAATAAAAAACCAAACTCAACTTGCATCAATTAGTCACTAATTTACAAAGTTCTATTAGAATAGACATCACGATTTTAGGTTCTCTAAATCAATTAGTTGATTAAATAAGCAACATCATTTGTAAATTGTAAAGTTTTTTTTTTTTTTTTTTTCGAGAAATTGTAAATTGTAAAGTTAAAAATACAAAGTAAAGCATTATTGTTACATTCAAATATATCCACAAAAGATTAAAAAAAAAAAAAATCAAGGCATAAAAAATTAAAAATCAAGAATTTGTAGGAAAGCACAGGGTCATACAAATTTCAGACCCGGCTGTTTACGTTACACTTTTTTTTTTCTGGTATCAACAACTAATAAACACAATCAAACCCACCACCCAATTCCGCCAATATTTTGAAACCAAAAAATTAGAAAGAAAAATTCAAAAAAAAAAAAACAATTGATGATTAAATTAATAGAAATGCTCCTGGAACAAGTGTGTACAATGTCACTGATTAGGATTTTGTTGATGAACTCTCTTGATGTCCAAGTTGTTGAGCAAAAAGCCAATCTAATGCAGCTGCCCTTGTATCGGATTCGTTGTGTAGGTTAACCGATAGGGGTGTAACTGCAACCTGTAATATCAAATGACACATGAAACAAGTAGATCAGCAGGTTGGATATTACTAAATGAAACTAACATTTGTTTACTGTGTAACAACGTAACTTTTAAAACAACCCCGTATGCCGTTTTCTATAAAAGATTTTTCTTTTTTTGTTATGATAGTAAAATTAGTGTGAATTTGGCATTAAACTATTGAAATGAGTTATTTTGACATCATCAATTATCACGAATTATAGTTCATAAAGAAAGAGAAGAGCTCATGACCAAAGAACGATCATAGTCTGTATCCTTTTGTTCGCGAACTATACTTCATGATAATTAACGATGCCAGTAGAATTCATTTCAGCAGTTTAGTGTCATTATCCATGCTCATGTTCATTTTGTTGTCATCCAATGGAATTTTCTCTCTCCATAACTAAAATCCTCCTCATGTTTCTTTGTTCATCAGGCTCTAAACTCAGGACAACTTCCAAACCAAACGTCTTCTACAATGATACCCAAGGGTTAGGAAAGAGACCACATGGTTGTCTGGCATTCTAAAGTAACTTCCAATGTTGCTTTGTATGGCATTTGGAATAACTTCTTCGGGTGGTTTTCATAGCATTTGGATTTTAGAGTGACTTCTCCATTTGGTTTTTGATGGCTTTTTGAACAAGTTCACTGCATCTCTTGGTTTGTCCTACCAGCTGTGTGTTCAAGTTTAAATACTATTGCAATGAAAATAACAGAAGAATTTCATATTCGCGGATACCAAATCAACTGATGTTCACATAAAAATAGCTCAAAACCATTTAAAAGGAAAGGGCAGGTTTAACTTACGAATCCATTTTCAAGTGCTCTGAAGTCCAAGTCTTCATCTGTATCTTCCTGTTCCTTCTCCAGAAACTGCAAATTATCCATAGCTAAGTTCATTTGTAGTTATGCAATACTACAAATCGTTTTGTTGATAAAAAATAAAAAATAAAAAATAAACCATAATAATACAAGAAGGCAAGCACACAAAGGAAAGGAATCACAACCAGCAAACGCAGGAATGCATTTAGTACACACTATGCCTATTCCGAAATAAAAACAACTAATGCAACTTTAACAGAATCTACCAATCGACAAATTTTGAGAAGTTTGAGTTGATAATTGCACTTCTTTTTCCAGTTTTTAAAATTTTAACACGCCATTAGAGATTCTCCTCACAGCCAATAGAAGTCATTGTTTTCTTTCAGATGCAACTTCAATAGTCAAAATATTAGTTTTACCTCTAGTCGGAAAAACTTCTTGACCCGGTTAGTGTCGGATTTCCCTGCCGCTCCAACCGATTCAATCTCCACCATACTCTTCTTTTGTGTGGTCAAACGGCGAGCTGCACCCTGAGAAAGAAAATTGGTGTAATTCCAATAAGTCTCTTGAAAGATGCAAAACGGATTTCAGATGAAAAGAAAATTAGGAAACATAATGCACAACTCGAAGCTACTCACAGCAGCTGAGGCATCTCGACTAAGCTGAGCAAGCTGGACGCCAAGACTTTGTTGATTAGACATGAAATGTCCAGCAGAAGGATGACGGTTAGCTGACACAGCTTGCCAGCAAGGAGTGGATCTCCACATGCTTTGCTTGGTAAATTTGAAACCCTAGCAAGCAAAAGATTGAAAAGATACAAGAATCAACACAGGATAAAACGTAGAAAAGGTAAACAAAGAGGACATCACAGAATACAGAAGGCAATTTTTTTTTTTTTTTTAAAAAAAAAAGAATATAGCTTTGCTACAAGATCAAGAAAAGCAATCACAAAAAGGAAGTCAGACACTCATGCAAATCACTTTATGGCACATGCAGGATATGCCAATGCCTGGCAAAAACAATCTGGCACCGGGGCCAACAAGGAGAAGACACATAATCTTTCTACTATTCCCCTCTGTCATACTCGATTTTGTTCATGTAAAAGATACCGTCAAAAGCTATGGACAATATTACACTGTATACCTGGGGTCAAAACTCCTTACATGCTTCATTCATATATCACAAGAACATTAGTAAAGCTAATATTTTTCATAAACTAGTTTACAAGAGAGAACCTTGTTGGTCAATGGAGCTGTAGGGATTTCGATATCCAGAGCGCAACTCTTGGGAAAGTTTCCCTTTTCAATATCTCTGATAGCTGCATTTACCAAAGGTAAACAGACAGCAGCTGCATCCTTGAAATGACTCTCTTGGCTTTCATCTTTCTTCCTATAACAGATTATAAAATTGAAGGATCACTTATCAATGATAAGAGGAAACCACAATTGCATCTTAGGACAGTAGTCCACCAACCAGTTCAGGGAAATAGAAAGAGACGGTACACCAGAAATCAATGCCTCTCTAGCTCCAGCAACGACACCTGAGTATAACCTGGTGAAATTAGAAGTTGTAAAATTAGAAGTCGTAAAATCATTTTTAAACTTCAGATAAAAACCAGAATGATCAAGTAGAAACAACAATAACAACAATAATACGTATTCAAAAACAAATGAATATTAAAGTCCTTGACATGTTAATAAGACCAAGACACAGGCATATCAAACAACTTACATGTGATGACCACAGCTTGAACCACAGTTGATTCCACTAATTACCTGAAAGTCAAATTAAATAGAAACTTACCAAAAAAAAAGGCTTAAAATTGAAATTTCCGATGTAAGATCACAGATGAGACATATATATGCTAACCAGCAGAGGTTTTGACCAGGAAAAGAGTGCCCCAGACAATGCTAATGACACACAATCCACAGGAGTCCCTAAGTAACAAAATATACAATGAATTAGAACCATAACAAATTTCACACATAAAAGGCATATAATAAATAATCATGGGTGATAGCAGTAGATCACAACCAGAAAAGCTAAAAATCATCATTTACGAGTAACAATGAATGTAAGCCGCCTTACAACTTACAAGCAAGCACAAACACAACAAAAATCAGCCACAACTAAGAACTACTCATATACATACATGCTATTTTTGATAATTTCACATACAGCAGTTTTCGATATAAAGCTGAAAGTAAAAGATAATAAGTGCCACAGCCATACCTGAAACTTCATAGGCTGTTGCACCACTAATTTCAGCAGAGTTCACGGCAATGGTTTCTCGTAGAGTGACGGAATGACCTGAAACTGATTTGTTCCTAAAGCAATCCATTCACAAGACTAACAGATTACAAAAGTTCCCAAATTCAATACCAGTTCAAGAAATTAAAACTACAAACACACCCTATGAATCAAATCAATTCAAAGGCACAAAAAAATCCAACAAGATATCAAACATACCCAGATAAGAAAATTGATTCCAAACACGTATAAAGAAACAAAATTCGCACAAAATATAACTTGATCAAACATGTCAAAAACCAGCAACACCCACATTCCCAAATAACAAAATCAAGACAAACAAACAACAAAAACAAGAAATTGAACAGAATTCAGCAAATTAAGTGAAGCAACGAAGAGAAACAAAGAAACCAACAAAAAAAATCCAAACATCGACAGAACCCAGATAGCAAAATTGAAACTTTATCATAAAAACAACAGAACCCACATCTCCAAATAACAAAACCGATTGAACAAATAACAAAAAACTGAAAATTGAAACCAACCCAGCAATTCAAATGAAGCAAAGAAGAGAAAAATTAAAACTTTGACAGAACCCAGATAGCAAAATTCAAACTTCATCGTCAAAACAACGGAACCCACATCTCCAAACAACAAAACCAATTGAACAAACAACAAAAACTGAAAATTGAAACAAACCCATCAATTCAAGTGAAACAAAGGAGAGAAAAATCAAAACTTTGACAGAACCCAGACGGCAAATTTCAAACTTTATCCGAAAAAAAACACCAAGTACAATAACTAGAAAAAAACTCACGATTGGGGGGCACAAACGTGGACATTGTAAAGGCCTTCACGAACAAGAGCTTCAACAAGAAACACAAGCCCAGGAGACTCAATCCCATCACCATTTGTAACCAAAACAACCGGCTTGGAGCTATCAGAATCATCCACAGAATCAGAAGTGGATGGCTCCGCAGAGTCCTCTGTCTTCTCATCAGCTTTCTTCTTCTTGTTGTCATCATCATCATCGTCTCCACTGTTTTCATTCTTCTTCTTCTTGCTTGAAAGCACCTCTTCCAAGCTGGAGACCAGACCCGGAGGCAAGAAGTTGTTTTTCTTCACAGAAGTCATCGTTTTGTGATGTTTTTGAAAAATTTTTGAGCAGAAATGAGACCCTAGAGAGAGAGAGAGAGAAGAGGAGGAGGGTGGTAATGAGAAGGAGAGGAGGAACGGAGAAGATTGGACCGAGTCTAAAGAGGATTACTTTAGACTTAGAGATAGAGAGAGAGAGAGGGTAGAAGTTAAAAAAATAGTTTGGAGGCGTTAAAAGGATTTTTATTACATAACAACAACTTAGGTTTGTCCATCAAAAAAAAAAAAAAAAAAAACAACTTAGGTTTGGTTTTTAATGGTGTTCATAGTATCATTACAACATATTACATTACATGAACATTGACATGTTCCAAATTATTTAACTCTACTTATGTTAATTTAATAAGTCTTTCTCAGATACATCACTTCTTAATATAAGTAGTTGCATACTAATCCATCTTCTAAAAAGGTGAGAGTTTAGAGTTTAATTTTCACTAAGCTTATATTATTGTTTTATATGATTAGTTTTTTCTGTTTATTGAGGGAACAATTATGGAAAAACTTCATTTTAATTTTTAAGGTATAGAAAACTATTGAGTTTTTAAAAGTCTTTTAGAAATAACTATTTTCATTTCTAGAGTTTTTGAAACTCTTTAAAAAAAAATCAGTTTTATCAATCAACTAACAATTAAAAGTCAAAGAAGACGGAAAGTTTGGACGAGAAATGTATTATTGATTTTTCACAAAGTAAGCTGTAATTGTGACATGTGTATGATCGAGATTTAAAAAAAATTAAAAGATATATCTTTAACTTATCAACAGTTTTGGAGTGGTGTGGCTAGTGGTCTTACAAAAATAAAGGGACTGGTGTGACTGGGTTGTTATCGGCGAAATCTAGATCTTTAACATCTAGGTTCAAACCTACATCTTGAAACCAAAATAATTTAGTTGAACTAGATTGGCCACCAGTTCCCGATCGAGTTCAACTAGATCATTATTTTTTTTTCTCTTTTTTATGTATTTTGTCTATATTAACCGTCATTTTACTGACGGTTTAGATTTTTTTGAAGAGTTTCCAAAATTTTAGGAATGAAATCAGTTGCTTCCAAAAAAATCTTTAAAAACTTGATGGTTTATGACACTTAAAATGAAGTTTCCCTAATAACGATCTTTTGTCCATGTGATTAAATATCTAAACCGTGCAACTAATGTTTGACATCGTCAAATTCCGATAGTGATTTGGCTCATTTGGTGCTAGTTTAAAAAAATAAATAAATAAAAGGTCTTTCTTGTAGTTCAACTCGTTAGGGCTAATCAATGCATGAGTTCGAATATAATTATGTATATTTATAAATAAATATATATAGGGAGTTTTTTCGGCACATTATAATAGAGAAATTTTTTGGACTACACATAGTATTTAATTTCAATTAGATTCATTAGACCCTTGACAAATTATTCGGCCATCTATGCAAGTTCGATAATTTTTAGATTACGTTATAATTATATTTTACAAAAGAAAAAAGTATGTTGTGAATAAACTCATTACTCGCGTAATGGTATACTTTTTTTTTATTTCCATATACTAAATAAAGATTGAATCTTACCATGTATTTACAAGTATGTGTAAAATAATATCTTCTAATTGATGGAGTAGAGTGGTGTTTGGAAGTAGGTTTAATCTCATAGTTGCCATAAATCCTTGGGTAGTAATGCCATCCAACTAGTAATACAAATTATATCATATAGTTAATGTCTTAAAAAAAATGATGAAAATAGCTTCGAAAACGGTGATGATTGTCATCCAACTAATAACACAAATTACATCATATAATTAATGTCTTAAAATAAATGATGAAAATAGCTTTGAAAACGATGATGATTGAATGTCGATAATCATTTATTTTATGAATAATAAAAGAATTTCCCATGATATCATTATAAATATTTATAATAAGTTACTTTACTAAAATTACCCAAATATTTATATATTTTTTAACATTATTTATACAAATCATAACTATCGAGATCATCATAATAGGATATTGATGATATTATCCGAAACACAACATTTTTAATATAATTTATTCTAAAGGAATCAAAAGAAAGGATCCTCATTTTAAGAGGAAAACTGTCTTTATCATTTTTGAATGAATTGAAACATAATTTACTCATATATATAGGAGGGTCAAGTGGTAATTTGATTATATTTATGCGGTCAAATACTCAAATCAACGGGCTTTTTATTGCACAAAGGCAATACGGGTGTGTTGTCCCATTAAGACATAATAATTTTGTAATTAGTATTAATTAACCTAAATTAATATGTAACTTTGTAGGTACAAAATCAATTAATTTACAAATCGATATTACAAATTTAATACTCAACCACATGAGTGTATGTACGAGTGCCATTGTTATTATGATTTTTGTTTTTTACTTCAAATCTAAAATTGTTTATATCAATGGTCCATTTTCCCTAATCAATGAGTTTAGTATTTTGAAATGTCATCCAAAAACAATACAATGTATATTCCAAGGATCAAAATATTTAGCAAAACTTAAACAAAAAAAGAAATAAAAATGAATCGAGGGAATCTAATCAAATGGAGTAATTAAAGGCAGTGGAATTGTCTTTTAGTTCATAATTACACAGTTCACATTCAATTGTCCTTTTCCCCATTAAATTTGTCTTTTACTTTACTCTATTAAACGATGTCGTTTATTGATCCAAAACTTGCCAACTTTGTACTAACTCCATCTAGACGTGGAGAGATGTTATTGGATGACTAGATTGATAAGATATATAAACATTTTATATTAATGAGATTGTTGCACAAAGTTGTTGCTCTACCTCATAAGCAATTGACCATATATTAATGTCACCAAATAAAAAATTTTCAGGATTTGTAAGAAGCGTTTGCCATCTTCTTGTCAAATAAAAAAAAAAAAAGATGGATAATCAAAATTAAGATTAACAATATAATGTACTGATATTATAAACTATAAATAAATAAATCATTGAGATCTTAAACGCGCACTACCCCCCTTTTTTTTTCCGTAACTTGTCATTTGTTTTACACCTCTCTATCTATTTTAATAATGGGGTTAGTTTTATTATATGAATTTTATAAGTGTATATAAATAGTTTTCTTATCTTATTATGAGAATAATAATCTCGTTATTATGACAGTAAATATATAAGTAGTAAATAATAATAGTTGAGCTTGACATATTCCAAAAAACTTTGAATCTATTTAGTGTCAATTTTTAAAATAAGACAAACTTCAATTTTCTCTTTATGTTTGGAGGAAACGTAAACCTTTTATAAGCAAACTCAGTTTTAGATTTATCACCCTTACATTTTTTGAAAACTGATCATATTTTTCTCTCTCGTAAATTAAATGCTGGTCAAACGTAATGATTTTGAACATATATTTTATCTTTAGACACGATATATGTCTCGTGCCAACACCCAAAGAAAATTTTGAGAAATTTAAAAATTTAAAAATAAATTTAAATATAAATAAATGTTAAAGAAAAATAATTAAAAAAAAAAATCGTATTTATATTTCGTCAAAATATAGGATGGAAAAATGCTATCGGGCTCATGAAATTTGCAAGGCCCAAACCATACTCCCAACTCAGGCCTGGTTCGACTTTAAATTTTCAGGCCAGCCAACCCAATTGAAACCTGAACGTGCCCGACCCGATTGTTTGGTTAGGTTTTCCGGCCCCAAAACGTCAACTCACAAAATCCTCACTTTCATTCTTCTGGTCTTCTTCATCGCTGTTGCCTTCAACTCAGCGTCTTCATCGAACCGCCAGCACACCAACCTTGCAGGTATATAAAGTGGTGATTTTTATGGAATTTTAGATTTTTGGTATTTTTTTTAATTACGGTAAATTATTATTATTATTATTATTATTTTAAGTTTAATTAGTTGTATCTGGGTAATTTAGTGAAAAAATTTAGGGTTTTTTTTGTTTCCTTATTATTTTGATTTTTGTTCTCTGTGTGTTTGATAGATGGTCTGTGATTATCGTGTGTGGAGTTCAATGGGTTGTTTGTTTGTGATTTTTAGAATCAAGTTTTAGATTATTTGATATTTCATTTTAACTTTTTTTTTTTTTTTTCAATTGTTAGTGTTTTTAATTTAATTAGTGGTGAATTGAGTGATTTAGCGAGAAATTTTGGGTTTTTGTGTGTGTGTGTTAAATGTTGATAGTATCTGTGTTAACAGGGAGGCTGTGAGATTGAATATGGGGGCTTCAAGTACAGGGGGGTCAAATTCGTTGAAAGAGTATCTGAAGAGATACGAGAGTGGAAATGGTGTGGAAGAGAGGAAGAAGAAGAAAAAGAAGGGGAAGAAACCAGATGCAAATCCTGCTGTGGGAGTTGTTGTTGTCGATGAAGATCCCGTTTGGCAAAAGGCTGTCAATCTATACGAAGAGAGCGATGAATCAGCAGGTATTATGCAATTATATTTATTAGACATTGTCATTTGAAGTTGGATTTTGTTCTGTTAATAGAAATTCTAGGTTTTGTAATGTCATTGTGGATGTATATAATTTTAAGTTATTATGTGTTCATTTGAGAAGAGAAGCCTTAAACTGATGAAGATATTGAACTTGCTATTAATATGTAGATATTTGTATTTGAATTTGGATGTCGTTATGTTAATGAAAAGTGAGGGTTCATAGTTTTAAGTTATTGTGCGTTTGTTTGGTAGATGAAGAGAAGCCTCAAGTTGATGAAGATATAGAAGTTAGGCGGATGAAGAGGCTGGAGCAACTTAGGTTGAGCAGGCCTTACAATGCCATAGCAGAGGATGGGAGTGGTTGGGTTTCACTTGATCCTGTATGTGACTCTAGTAAACAAATCGCTGATATGTCTCCACCTGCGGAAACTGAGGGCTCGAGACGACATGCCTTCACCAGAACCTGAATTAAAGCCACCAGCTTCTGGTAGAGATGATGATCTGTCACCTCCACAGCAGCGAAGGAATAGGCGAGACACCCCTTCGCCCAAGTTTGGTTCAGAACGAGTAGATTCCGATCTTTCTCCACCTCGTAAAAGAAGGGCTAGAAATGACTCGCCTTCACCAGAACCTGAGAACAAGCCTAAAAGTGTAGATGCTGATTTATCATCTCCTCGTCAGCAACGGAAACACCACTATACTCCATCACCTGAACGTGACATATCTAGTTCTCGACGAGGTCAGCGGAGCTTTTCAATTCAAGATGATATGTCTGCTGCCAGTGGCTTGGATCTTTCACCCCCGAGGAAAAGAAGGAATGATGTTGGGGGACCTGGTTTGATGGACCTTTCTCCACCCCGTAAACGAAGGACTAGAAATGATTCTCCTTCCCCAGAGCGCGAAATGAAGCCTACAAGAGTAGATACTGACTTGTCACCACCCCGTCAGCAGCGGAAACACCATCATACTCCATCACCTCAACGTGACAATTCTGTTTCTCGACGAGCTAGTCATACTTCCTCATATCGAGGTGATGATATGCGTGGCTCTAACTTGGATCTTTCACCCCCAAGGAAAAAGAGGAATGATAGTGGGGGACCTGGTTTGGCTGATCTTTCGCCTCCACGTTCGCGTAGACGTCCAACTGAAAATGATATGACACATGCGTCTTTGGACCCAGACCTGTCTCCTCCCAGAAAAAGTCGGAAGGAAGATTTGTTTTCAGCTCCCTTAAAGGCGCCGCAAAGAACTGGACTGATTAGTGCTGTAGACATCCGAAATGAATTGTCTAAGGCTAAGGCTGAGAATACGCCAAGGTAAGTAGTTTCCTTTTTAGCTGAAATCCTTGGTTTCTTTTCAATTTTTTCTGTTTTCTTTGTCACATTGCCTATACCTGTTAGTCCAATATTATATAGCCAATGCTTATTTTGGTTGACTTTGCTTTTAATGCTGTAAAATTGTTCTAATATTTTGCTGAAAAAATGAAATACAATACCTATTCAATATAATTGATGTATCCAAGATGCTTTTCTTGCCTGGCTTAATACATGTGCTTTTTCTCAGGTTTCAAGAGATGGATCCTACTTTAACGGGACAAGGTGCTGCTGGTGTCTATCGTGACAAGATAAAAGGTTAACAAAAACCTATATGTTTTTTAGGTTCATATATACACACACACAGTTTCCGTCTGTCTTACTCATTAATTTTGCAGGGGTACGCATATCAAAGGACGAGTACTTGAAAACAAAACAAAAGAAAGAAGAAAAGCCCAAGGTACTACTTTGGAGATCAATTTCAGAATTTTTTTTTTACTTATATGGTACTATGATGCCTTGCTGTTATTGTTTCAGTATTCTGAATTTGTTTACATGACATTTTCTTGTAATCAACATAATTTTTTTGACTTCATTGAATTACTTATATCAGTCACTGAAGGTGATTCATGTTACTTATATCTTATGGACTTTTAGAAAGATATTTGTCTTCACTCAATGAAATTTTGAAAGATGTTAAATCATAAGAATGCAGAGAAAGAATTATAAGAACTTTCTCAATTCTCCCTTTTAGGTGCCCAATGTTGAAGTGTCAAGATTGTGTTCTTATTTTGTTTAAGGTTTATTGAGGAAAAGATTTTATAACCAACTATTCTTTCTTGATCAGGAGATAAAACTGGAATGGGGAAAAGGCTTGGCCCAAAAGCGGGAAGCTGAAGCTAGACTGCAGGAACTAGAACTTGAGAAGGATAAACCATTTGCACGTACCAGGTATATATCTGAACATAACGAATATCTTGCATGGTTTGCGTATAAAATTGTATCTTGTAATGTTTGAATATTTACAGTTGATTTCCAAGTTTCAGATGATATGTTCCCTTCACGCTTCATATTTTGTGTCTATTTGGTTAAGAGATAAAGTTCCTCATACTTGATGAAACATTTTGGTTATTTAGTGTTTGGGACGGTACTAATATGATCAAGTTCCAAGAGTGGATGCTTTTACATATGCTGGTCCAGTAACATCTACTGCTTTCTGCTTACATTTGTCAATCTATTATATACTGGATTATTCATTGATGCCTGGTCTACCAAAAGAGCGAAACTTGTCTTTCGTATACATTAATATTTCTTTTCTTCAATTCTGGACTTGGCAATTTAAAGACTGCTTGTTTGATTTGCAGAGATGATCCGGAACTGGACAAGATGCTGAAGGACAGACTAAGATGGGGTGATCCTATGGCTCATTTGGTCAAGGTATTCTTGACTCATTAGTTTGAAGCACTTAGCATCAGTTGTATCTGTCATTCATAATAATTAAAAGCTGTTTGTTTATGTCCTTGCTAGTAAATGTGGAGCTTATTTTAGCATCCTCTCTAATAGTAGAGGGCTTTTTATGCTGACCAATTCTTCATTTGGTCAGTTGTAATCTTGTTTGTTTACTCTGAAGATTAATGATTCGGTTTTTGACAAATAGTTTGGATTGTGTTGCAGAAAAAGCATTATGAGCCCGTCCTTCCAGACCTAGGTGATAATGAAAAGATGAAGGAATCGGGGTTTATAATTCCTCAGGACATTCCTAGTCACAGCTGGATAAAAAGAGGACTAGATGCTGCACCTAATCGGTATGGTATAAGACCAGGAAGACATTGGGATGGAGTTGATCGAAGCAATGGTTGGTTCACTTCTATGCACTCTCGATAGATTTCCCCTTTTATTCTCCAAAATTATAATATCACAAACCTGGCTATATTAGAAAATTCAAAAAAAAAACAAACTTTGTCTTTAAGAAAATACAAATATATTATTATCATTGACTGGTTTCTGATGTCAAATATCTCGCAGGTTATGAGCAGCAAATGTTCACTAGGATGAATGAGAAACGAGCTACAGAAAGAGAAGCCTATCTTTGGTCTGTTTCTGACATGTAACTTGAAGGGTATTCAATCCACCCCGTAGTGCGACGCTAGAGTTTTTATTGTTTGAGCTTCATTACTTAATGCCATTCATTTGCTTTGTTGTTAGTGTTGTTACTACCATGCAGTCTCATTGATAGAGATCGCGCAACAGCCACCACTATCGTAAGGTATGATTACTAAGGCTGTGAGTCTAGAATATTTAGACAATGATCTTATAAGAGGTAACTAGAAATAAGAAGAGAATGTATCATAAATATGTACACATAATTTTTTCGCTTTCTATGGCTGATTCAAGCATAGGAGGGTTTTTGATAGATTCACGTCGATGTTTTTCTTTGTTTGAATGTTTTATTGACAAATGAGCAGAATCCAGAAGTGCAATTTTCCTTATCAAGTGCTTTGTTTCTATCTTGATCTAAACACAGATTCAAATAGCAATTTTAATTTCTATTTTATTTTTTAAACTTGAATTTCATAAAGAATATAAAGATTCTATTAATGTTCAATAGCATCCATCTCACTCACTTACATAGCTAAAGCTTTCAAGTGATTCAATTATGTCACACACACTTGCCATGAGATCTTGGTATTTTGTGTTAGCTTAGGTCTTCAAAATGCACTACATCAAACACTCGGTTTTAAAAATAAAAAATAAGCTCATTGTCGGAGATTTGTATTTACCTTCATCTGACATATATTATATAAAAAATATTCATTCTTTAAAGAATTATAGAAGATAATATTACTTTTAATCATCTTTGTCATTGATTTGTACCCATAAAATATCCATACAATATATATATATATATATATATGCCAGATGTATCCTGTAAATCCCCCTTCTTTTTATATCGACAATCTTTTCAGTTACATGCATAATCAACAAATATGTTTGCTCTCTGCCTAACACGAACATATCAAAACTTGGGATCTAAATCAAAACGCCCTCCAATTGAAGATTGAAAAATAATGGAGTCATCCAAATTTCTATGCATTGCCAATGAAAACTACTAAGATTTTTTCATAGATTTCAACTGTAATACTTCTCATTAAAACTAGCATCTATTTCAACTATTATAATTCTCATAAGAACTAGCAACTATCTTTAACTAATATAATTCTCATCAGACTAGCAACCAATAATTGGAATACGCTCACGCCAAAAGATCACTCAATGGTACAATCTCATCTTGCCTCCGACTTGTCTTCCAAACCTTGAAACATAGAGGAAAATAATCAGCATCGCTCCAACGTTTTATGATGCGATTGCAACGGGTCCCTATATATCTCCCTGGGGATCTACATAATACCATTTATAGCTTTCCACATATATATCACCTGGATAATCATCATCCTCTTCCTTATCATCACTCAAATCAATCACTTCCGTGACCTTATTCTCGTTGTCCTCCTCATCATCACTCAAATCAATCACTCTGAGGGAATTCTTTGCATCAAATCTGAGATGCAAATGTATAATGAAAATCTATAAAATGAATTATTATTACATATAGTATTGGATCCTACCATAATTGAAACAATGCAAACTTTCATTTGGATCTTAGATCAAACAATATATAGGAATTTGTATGGTGACTTAAGAACCAATGCAAAATTTTAGATCAACTTCATCATTTTCCTTTGTCTTTCATTGTCTAAGTCCAAAATAAAATTAAAGAACGAAAAAAGATAACTATTTAAGAAATTTGTCAACCGTTGGAGTTCCAACTTGCAAACTAGGTTCATTTATCATGTGATATTAATTCATCTCTACTATTTGAAAAATTATAAAATCATCTAAATTGTATTGACATTAAACAGAACCCTTCTTTTTTCTTGTGGTAAAATCCTAAGGCAATAAAGAAACATATTTCACATACACACATATCAATAGACACATATGTAGTTGGACACACAAATATATGCAAGCACATAAATGTCTATATGCGCACACACACATAATATGCATAGACACACACACATATCAATAGACATATGTAGTTGTGCACACAAGTATATGTAAGTAGATAGATATGCACGCACGCACACGCACACACATATATATATACACATATAGACACACAAACCACCCCCAAACATATCAATAGACACATATGTAGTTGTGTGCACACAAGTACATGCAAGCATGTGGATGCACACAAGCATACGTACATGTAAAGAGATTATAAAACCTCAATTTTGGATGACAACTTAAAGAAAAGAAATTTGAATCACATTAATAACACACCTGTAAAACATGAAGTGTTTCCTGCAAGATCACAGATAGGATTTTCTGAAGTTTCCTTGAGTATTGGTACTTGAGAACTGTTGTTTCCTTCTTTTATACCATCTTGATTATCATGCAGTGGAGCTTCCCGTTCTATGGCATCTGCAATAACTTTTGGAACTTCACGCAAAAGACGTGACTGTTCAGCAGGAGTTTGAAGCAGTTGTCTTCTGTCCAAGTACTCAAGCAATGTAAAGGCTCAAGCAAGTTAAGGATCCCATAATGATTAATTGCAGGTTTATTTTAAATTTCAATTGTGGTATTAGTCCCAACCAAAAGTCCATTGTAAATTGAATTACCATGGAGAATTTGCTTTTTCTCACATAAAAGTACATCACTTCAAGTGATGTAACCAGATCTTTCATTTAACAAATTAATTTTTGATAAAATAGTCATATTATCAATGTACTAAAACTGATTCAATTATTGTAGACAATTTACAGAATCAGGAAAGGATATTGTTATTAATGTTAAATTAATTTTTGATAAAATAGTCATATTATTAGTGTACTGAAACTCAACTCAACTTACAAGCTTCTCTTTGTGTTGTTAACGTTGATGACTGATCTGAAGCTCTCTCAGGTTATTTTTATAAGCAATCTTGTTTCATTGATCGTCGTTCAATAGCAGGTTCAATAATCAACTAGTATCCGGACTGAAGAAGCAACGGTGGTGGGCCAATTCCTGAGGAAGTTGCTCCAAGTCCTTTTCTACTCTCAATTAGTGTTGATCACCATCTTGGCAGTCATTTTAGCCATCCGGGGTGTTGTTTCTTCCAAGGGTCACCATTTCCACCCCAAGAAAAGGTACCCTCCGATGCTTACTTCGGTTGCAAGCAGTGGACTTGGTTGCTTTGACATGGCAGTGGATTGTTTCTCGCAATCCTGAAAAGAACCATTAGAGCTTGTTTCTGGCTTAGTCTCTTGTTGACATGCTCAGTTGGCATATTGTTTCTATAAATTGGCTCTGGCTTGGGTTCTGCCATTGCTGTCATTGCTATTGTGTGTGTAGTCATTCAATCCCTCTACACTTGTTGAGTGAATAGATTGGAATATGCCGTCAAGATTTTGTCAGTCTCTCCACAGCTTTCCCTCCGGTGAACACTACGTTTTACGTTGTTGTATCGATCATTGTTGGGGTTGTGTATTCCTCATTGTTGGTGTCAGGGATTGGAGGAGCCATTGTGACAGGAACCCGATTAGACATCTTGTTCAAAGTGTTGATTTTGCTCAGCCTGGCATGGAGTGTGAAAGTGATGAAGAATGTAGTACAAGTCACAATCTCAGAGATCAAATGCATCAATTTTGTATATGGGGGAGATTTGGACACTGGAAGTGCTTTTTGCGACACAATTAATCACTTGATGGGGAGTGTGAGCATTGGTTCAGTGCTAATGCATGCTGATTCTTGGGATGATTCGGGGTTCTGCAAGAACCATCAGTTTGGTTAAAAATGATACAGATGAGTTCTTGTTCTCATGTGCTAGTTACTGTTCAAGCATTGCTCCATATCTTGGAACATGCATGTGGGAACAGGTAGGGTTTTGTTCATGCAGGAGTTCATGACAAGGGATTCGCCCAGGCATCCATCTGACTCTTGGGATTTGTACAGAAAGGTCGGGTTAGAGCATCTCCAATGTCTCGTGTGTTATGAAAAAATTACGTACGACATAGAATTTATAAATATTGAGTTAAAATAAACTCTTCTAATACAATTATCATTCATCAGTATCAAGCTAAAGTGATAAAAAAATAAATAAATAAATATTATCAACGTAACTATTTATTTTCAAAGTGTGTGTTTGACAGTAATGTTAGCAAATTAGTAATTATTTAATTCTAATTTTTAAATCTAATTAAAATGTTAAAAAAAAAATTGAAAACATTAAATGAAAAATATTGAAGCATTAAATGAAAATACATGAAAACATTGATGAATAATTTTTCAGTTTGATTGTCTATCAAATGATATTTATGTCATATAAGAAGTAAAATCATTAACATTGATGACATAATATATTTTTTTTTAAAAAAAAAAAACACATCATGATAGCATTGGAGATGCTTTTAATATTGTTAATCGACTAAGATTTCTACAAGGTCCAATATATTTCTAATCATTCATGTCAGCATACCTTATAATTAATTTAAAAACAAAACAATACATTCAAGAATCCACCCATCTAACTAAATAAATTCACTCCCAATCCTAATTATTTACAAATTATTAATCCCATATCTATTATATTAATTTAGAACCCCTCTCCTCGAATCCCACCTACATGAAATATACTAACGCATGTAAATCACCCTGACGTCGATTGTCAATTAATCCTTAAATAAATAAAATAAAATAAATCAGAAAATCATGTACTTCACGTAGACAACGTGACAGGCAGAGATTTGTATTTACCTTCATCTCGCATATATTATGTAAAAAATACTCATTCATTAAAGATTTATAGAAAATAATATTACTTTTAATTCTCTTTGTCATTGATTAATATCTTGAATTTTAATTGATTTAAATTATTACAATTAATTCATGATATGAAAATGATATATCCCAATAGTTTTAGTATTTTGCGATAATCAATATTTTTATAAATTTAAATCTTAGATAGATGTCTATATTTATTTCTTTTCATTAATTCACATAACATTTCATTTATAATATTTTATGCAAGTCTAATGTTTTACTTAAATAAATTTATGTAGAATGTTGTGTGGAATCCAAATAAGTATAATTATTTTTTTTTTAATTTTTTAATTTTTTTCTTTAATGGTGGGGAAGAAAGATTAAGTTGAGATAATACTATTCACACCTTATATTTTAAAAAAAAAATGATGAGATTTAAATTATTCTTTTTTTTTTTGAATCCTTCATTTTTTGTTGAGTTATTGAGATTTATCTAAAAAATAATCGGGACCATACTAATAGGATATTAATGATATGATCCGGATAAATGACTTATATATAATTAAGAGTCACTCATATTTGGATCGAAAACAACTTATATGTGTATATATATATACCTATATGAGAAAATCTCATTATTTTATTGATAAATGGGGAGTGCGCATATTTGATCTCATGAATAGTCATGGAGGGGTACAGTCTTTATCAATCAGCTGACGCCCTCTGCGCTGAAATCCTTGGTCTCTTAATACAAAATTAAATGCTCATTATTATGTTTTGTTTGTCCCTTCATTAACAATTTCTTCAAAACAAAAAGAGCTTCGATTCTTTCAAAAAAAAAAAAAAAAGAGCTTCGATTAAAATATTTTGAAACAGATCGGGTCCACATAAAATGGAGGATACGGACGTCAGCGAGTGAGGGCGTGTGAAGCACGCTCTAAGGCAGGCAGCGATCGGAGCCGTCCGACACTCCAACTTTTGGCGAGAAAGGCAAATAGGGCGGCGGGTGGGCACCACACAACTCATAAGTCGGTGGCCGTTGTTGCAAAGTGGGACCCACTCCCTCCACGTCACTCCTCCTCCCACCGAATCGCACACTTTTGTACAGTTCGAACTGTACGTATAATATGTGTACAGCATGTGCACACATTCCCTCACAGCCCCTCTCTTGTCCACTCATGTTTGGCCACGTCATCATTACCAAATCTTAATTCTTTAATTTGTTTTCTTCAAGCATGTTATCTTACTTGATAAATATTTTGAAGTGAGTTAACTAAATTGCATTGTCTAAATCCATGTGAATGTGATTTGGGGTAGTAATAGTCCAAAATAGCAAAATTCTACGTTGAATTTGAACTTGCTTATTATATCAACAATCTATCCTATCAATATAATATATGGTAAAATTTATTTTTGAAATTCAAGAAACATTTGTGGGAGAAAATTTTCGATATATATTAATAAATATGCGTGATTATAAGATTAAAGTGCACTAATACTTGTATTATAAATGAACATATAAAGATTTAACTAACTTATAATGCATCAATATTTTTAGAAGTCAAACACAATTATGCAACTAAAATTTTAATATTCTCTAATGTCTATTGTTGGTATCACAACTTTATAAACAATATGTTCATAACTATTTTTAAGAGACATATAGTTCAAATTTTCAACGATCAAACCCTATCATGTGTCAATATTTACATTTTTAATTCAACAAGTATCAAAATTATGTTTAATATTTCTAACAATCTACACAAGCAAACAACTTCTCAAGAAATCGACTCCAATGTTTTATATACAACTTGAACTCTAACAATATCTTCAAGAATGACATATTCATTCATAACATAACTAATTAGTACATATCCTATTTATATTTGTAACAAAAGTTTCGAGTCCCATAATATTACTACTTATTTACTAGCATATGAGTAGTTTCTTTTTTTATTAACAAGTAAACATTTCTATCTATTCCAATATATGAGTAGTTCTTTATTATATTTGAACTACATTTAAATTGTATGATTTCCGTAACATCTCGTAGATTCCTAATCATTCATGTCAAAATACCTTATAATTAATTTAAAAACAAAACAACACATTCAAGAATCCAACACATCTTACTAAATAAATTCACTCTCAATCCCAAAAAGGAACACATTGGTGCAAATGACACCAACACCACTTTGTTAAGTACAAAAGGCAAGGTTAAAGCACCAAGTCCACAAAATTTGTGGATGATTTTCCCACTTAATATGGATAGATCTCTCTTAAATAATATTTCGAGCTGTGTAGTAGAATCATATCTCAGTTAAGTCTTGACAAATATTTGACCTAATGTTAGGAGGTAAATATATATATATACATATATATTACTCCCAATCCTAATTTCCACAAATTATTAATTTGATATATTATATTAATTTGCAAGCCCCTCTCTTGAATCCCACCTACATAAAATATACAAACGCATGTAAATCACCATATAGTCGGTTGCCAATTAAACCCTAAAAAAATAAAATTAAATTAAATTAAGAAAATCACATACTTCACCTAAACAACGTGGCAGGCAGAGATTGGTGGAGAGGAGTCATCCATAAAATATCACCGGACAAAATCAAATCCCATCCTCAACAACCGTCTTCTTCTTACACACAAACATCTCCTTTTTTCCTCTCATAAAAAGCCAACTTTTTTTTTTTTTTTTTTTAAATTCGTTAATTAAAAAAAGTAAAACCCAAAAAAAAAGGTAGAAATTTTTTTCAACAAATTCTCAATCGTGACCAGTCAGGCGCTTGCAAGCCCACTTTTTAAACAACAAACAACAACAAAATCAAAATCAAAATCAGATCCATCATTTCAGTCTTCATCAATCTTTCTCCCTCTCTCTCGCTCGCTCGCTGCTGCGTCGAAACAACAAGCCAGAAATGAGTACGTCTCTTTCTCTCTCAATAATCACTTGATCTCTGTCTGATTATGTTGATTCGTTGCATTTATTTAATTTATGTATAACCGCCTGTTAATTAAACCGATAATCAATTGACAACAACACCAACAACAACAATCTCGTTCACGTTTACGTTTTTTGCTTTTTCAAATTATGTTAAGAGGATCCGTTTAATGCATTTGTTTTTGCGTTTAATTACGATTTACGATTCTTATGATTTCTGTTTTTCTTTTTAATATAATATTACATGCGCGTTTTATTAATTCATGTTTGCGTTTTGTTTTGTTTTGTTTTTGTGTTAATTAATGCATTTGCTGTTAATTTAAGGTGATGAGATTGATTTTATGATGATTTTGTTATAATTTCAAGCTCTTAACAGCTTTAGATTGTGAATCTGACGCTTTTTTTTTTCCTAAATTTTTTTATTCTTTAATGTTTTGGATCGGAAATTTATGTTATTTATTTATTTATTTTATTTTATTTTTTAAAAAGTAGAATTTTTTGGTTAGATTTTAGTTTGTTTGGTTGCTGAGAAAATGAGAGAAAATAAAAGAAAAAGAAAAGAATGTTTTTCGCTGTTTTGACGCGAAATTTGTGAAAACTTCAGCTGACTGAACATAGTTGCATGATTTGTTTGCTTAATTGGTTTGGTTGATTTGGTTAGTAACTTACGAAAACCTATTAGAAGTTGTAGAAGCTTTAAATATTTTGTTAGTTATTAATGTGTGGTGTATTTTGAATATTCATTTGCTTATGCAGCGAAGGGCGAAGAATCGTGCTCTACTCAGGTTATTGATGGGGATGGAACGTTCAATGTTACTGGAATCGAGCATTTTATCAAGGAGGTTAAGTTGAGTGAATGTGGGCTGTCGTATGCTGTAGTCTCTATCATGGGACCGCAAAGTAGTGGTATGCAGTTTTTTTGAGTCTTCAGTGATGAATTTTATCATATTGTCAAATATGAACTTCTCATAGGATGTTTTGTTTTTGCCTTTAAGTTTTATTTGTTAATCGTTTGTTTAGATGGTATATTATAGCTTGTGTAAGTCGTAAGTGCCCCGTTTAAAGAGTTTTATGTTAATTTCCATGATTATGACAGGAAAGAGCACGCTACTAAATCATTTATTTAGTACTAACTTTAGGGAAATGGATGCGTTTAAAGGAAGGTGCGTTCTCTTGTTATTTTTGTGATGCTCTGTTATTGTTTAATTGAAGTTCAGTTGACTTAGTATTTGCTTTTCGTCAGGTCTCAAACCACAAAAGGTATTTGGGTAGCAAGATGTGGTGGAATGGAGCCCTGTACACTGGTAATGGACTTGGAGGGTACTGATGGAAGAGAACGAGGAGAGGTACTTTGCAGGCCCATAACATCATGTGATTTAATATACATGACCATCATTTGTATTTCATTGTCGTCACTGGTTCTGTTTCAAGTCTATTTGGTGTTCAATATATATCTTTTTGCATCCAATAGATGCATGCGGGCACTTCCCTCAGACGTCTTAGTAACTGTTCTCGTAAACCACAGTATCTCCTTTCTTTAATTAATTAGCCTTAATTTCTTTGGTTTCAGACAATAAATCTGTAAAAATGGCTACTTAAAGCGTTTAAAGGTGTAGTTACATAGTCTTTGCATTTGTTTGATTGTAGCTACTTAGTTGGGAGAGTGAAATGAATCATGAAACCAAAAAGGATAATTTGCAATTTCCTGTGGAAAGTAAAAGTCCAATACCCCGCTTATTTATGCTAAAGTGTACTGAACTCTGTATAATACTCAGGACTAATGAAATGGCTATATATTGTAGGTTTTGAATTTTTCATCATAAGTTTGAGAGACAAGGTTGGAGATCAGGATTTTTATCAAAGCTACTGAAATCCTAGTGTTGTGTTATTATGTAAATCTATGGTCATTTTTTTTTTCTCAATTCACACTTTCGGAGTTCCTCAAACAATTAGCTTTATTTGATTTTATTGGGATTCATGGTTTTGGTTGTGGTTTGGTCGGAATAGAATTTGGATACATACTTGGGGATTTATGTGGTTTGGATGTTGAGATGTAGAACACAGAATTTTAGGCTTTTAGAAACAATAGATGTATGTATTCCTTGTTGATTTTTATGTGGTTTTGGCTTGCAGGATGATACTGCCTTTGAGAAGCAAAGTGCCCTCTTTGCTCTTGCTGTTTCAGACATAGTGCTGATAAACATGTACGCTCTTCTGTCTAGCATTAGGAGGGTGTATTAGTTGGACTATGCACATCTTTATCTTGTGTAATTATTTCTTCTTTTGGTGAGATGTCCTTCCACTGCCTTTTTGATAATTTTCTTAAGCACATTTTTTGTAGGTGGTGTCATGACATTGGCCGTGAGCAAGCTGCTAATAAACCTCTACTAAAGACTGTATTCCAGGTAATCTACATTTGTCTATCTTTATGCTACTAGTTTTCCGAGTTATACAAGTTACAATTTTTTATTTATTGGTGATGGAATATGCTTACAGGTCATGATGCGTTTATTTAGTCCGCGAAAGACAACTTTGATGTTTGTCATACGTGATAAAACACGGGTTTGTTCCTTTTCTTTGTTGTTGTTTTTTTTTTTTTAATCAAGTCACTTGACAGATCTAAGTTGATTTCTTTTTTTGGTGAATTTCCTTTGAGTGTTTATTGGCAAATGAGTTATGATATTGATTCCGTTCTTATTTGTTTATAGACACCATTGGAAAATCTAGAGCCTGTATTAAGAGAAGATATTCAGAAGGTATACGAATTTATTGCTTCATTCTATTTCTGTTTTTCTAAAATTGACTTGATGCTGTTGTTTTAAAATGTGTACTGTTTTCTTTATAATGTTAATTGCAGATATGGGATTCTGTTCCTAAGCCAGAAGCACACAAGGAGACTCCATTAAGTGAATTTTTTAATGTAAGATGTCATGCTCCTATAAGTTTAGGCATGCCTTCTTTTTGTTAGGGGTAACAGCTGTGCTTGTATAATGATTGTATTATTGATGATTCAATCTGGTCAGGTTGAAGTTGTTGCCCTCTCCAGTTTTGAAGAAAAGGAGGAGCAGTTCAAAGAGCAGGTATGAGAAGTGGTTCTAACATCTCTTTGGGATATTTGAACTCCTAATGAATTGAAACGTTTCTGTTTTGTTTGTTTGGAGTGTGCAAAATCAGCCACTTTGTCAGTCGTGATATTTTTTGAAGCAAATAATTAGGTTCAGGCAATTTTCAATGAAGGGGCTCTCGATGATTTTCTATTATTACACTTATCACGAGTTTTATTTTTGCATTACTTGTCACATTCAGATTTTATGTTACTGGAAAGTAAGTGATTTCATTGTTAATTTAGCACACTCTGCAATTGAAGTGTATCCTATGCGTTATCATGCTAGTTAGATTTTGTGTTGCAATCTGGAGAAGTTGGTGTTTTGCCATTTCCTTTATTCCAACAGACTTTGGGATCTTCTTTATTGGTCGTCTGGTATATGTTCCGCTATGTTAATTTTAATATATTTGTTTTCGTATGGCTTGTTTTAAATGTAGGTTGCTAATTTGAGGCAAAGATTCTTTCATTCTATTGCACCTGGAGGGCTTGCTGGAGATCGACGTGGCGTTGTTCCTGCTTCCGGGTTTTCTTTTAGTGCACAAGAAATTTGGAGAGTCATTAAGGAGAACAAAGACCTTGACCTTCCTGCTCACAAGGTAACTCTGTGAATGCATATTCTGCAAGGTATATAAATTATAATAAATTGGAATACTTGTGATATTGATGTTGTCAATTATTCATTTATTTCAAGGTTATGGTTGCTACTGTGCGGTGTGAAGAAATTGCAAACGAGAAGTATTCTAATTTTGCTGCTAATGAGGTACCTTTTTTTATCTTATATTCTGTTTTCTGAAATTGTCTTCTAAATATGGTTAATGTTCTATACAACAGCACCTATTGAATTGGTTTGAAAATGCTGCAGAGGTGGTGTGAGTTGGAGGAGGCTGTACAAACTGGCCCAGTTTCTGGTTTTGGCAAGCAACTCAGTTCAGTTCTTGAGACAAGTCTATCAGGGTAAGAACATGTATTTTCTCTGACAGTTAGGAAGCAAAGGTTTACTTATATTTGATACCTAAGCACCTCACTTTACCTATGTTTGATGTCCAAAGTATCAAGTATCAACTATAATGCTCCCACTACTTTGAGCACTTCTTATAAAAAAGGGCATGGTTTTAACTTAATTCTATTAGGTTGTCAATAGACCTAATAGCTTAGGGTTGCTAGTAAGGCCCAAACAGTAAGTTTAAGCTTTCTAACACACTCCACATGCAAGATGAATGATCTTGTCACATGTACAAAGTCTAGAAGCAAACCGAAAACGAATTTATATAGCAAATAACAAACAAAAAATACAATATAATCAACTGAGGAAAGTTGAATTCAGAAACTTTTCATGATATTGACTCAAAAACTGTGTCTGGTAACCACTAACCAAAAAGTTTAAAACATGTAGTAAGGTGTTAGCAATGACATTAAGTCTTAACACTTATTCTATGAGCAACTGTTGCTAGCTTTGAGTATCATAGAAAAGGTTGGTGACTTTAGGGGGCATAGTGGGATGCTTTACTGTCATTTTAAGATGTGAATTGCCATATTACAGTGATCTATTCTTGCAATTTCTCGTCTTGTGTCTGCTTCTTGAGATTATTAATTATACGATTTTGACATGGCTTCTTTGGCTGCATAATCAAGAATGTATTTTTGTTGATGCTTTTAATGCATTCTTCAACTTGTCTGTTCTATACATGCATGTTCTTGCATTATCTGCAGTAAATCTGAAATTGTATTTTGTCAATTAAAAATGATAAGAAATTGAGACCTTTTGGGTTCTTCTTTTCAGTTATGATGAAGAAGCTGTGTATTTTGATGAAGGTGTTAGAACGGCAAAGCGAAAACAGCTTGAGGACAAATTATTGCAAGTAATACATCTTCTCAGAATTAGTTACAAACTATGCATCTCTTTGTTGCTTTTCTTCTATATATGTCCGTATTATACCGGTAAGACTTGAGCATGTGGTGTATGAATTATCTGGCATCTTTGACTCTTATGCAAGCGCAACGATGAGAATATGGTGCATAATACGGCTTTTGGAGTAGAAGATTGATATGATGATTCTTGTACTTTAGTTCTCCTTCTATGTAGTTTTAACTTTTTGCTTATAGCTTGTCTAATTTTTGCTTTTTAGCTTGTCCAACCGGCTTTCCAATCTATGTTGGGACATATAAGGTCAGGAACTTTTGATAAATTCAAGGACGCATTTGATAAGGCTTTGAGTGGAGGGGAAGCATTTGCTTCGTCTGCCAGACACTGCTCCAAGACTTATATGGCTATCTTTGATGAAGGATCTGCAGGTGTAGTACAATTTGAAAATGACATTTAATTAATCAGAATTGCATCAAAGGCTTCTGCAAAATGGAATAAAAAATAGAAATTCTTAAAAACAGCATTTGAAGGAATGTATGAATAGATTATTTCATGCTCTACAAGACTTGATCAGACATATTAGATTCATTTCTATATTAATGCATGGAATGAGTGAAACTTGACATCTTAGGTAATGTAATGGGTTTGAGAGCTGTGACTGAGGAATAAATGTACTTACTCGAGTACAATGTATTATTTTGATTGTTTTCAGATGCTGTAATTGCAATAGCAAACTGGGACGCATCTAAAGTACGAGATAAGCTCCAACGTGACATTGACGCACATATTGCATCTGTTCGCACTGCCAAGCTGGCCGAACTGACTAGTTCCTTTGAGGTATAATTAAATATTAAATTCATTATTTTTGGACTGTCAATGTCATCAATGAGAGGTCTTCTAGTCGAATGTGACATCTGAATTTTTTGTTACATCGGAAGAATTTTAGCCCTATAGTACTCTGCCTAAGATTTACGGTTTGCCAAGAAAGCTGTCCCTGGGACCTAACTGATGGTAGTGTTATGTTTGCAGTCAAAAGTAAATGAGGCATTATCAGGACCTGTTGAAGCTCTCTTAGATGGAGCTAACAGTGAGACCTGGTCCGCAATAAGAAAACTTCATCAACGTGAGACTGTATCAGCTGTCTCTGGGCTCTCTGATGCACTTTCTGGCTTTGAAATGGATGAGGAGACGAAGGAGAAAATGCTTGCAAGTCTTGAAAATTATGCTAAAGGTGTGGTTGAAGCAAAAGCAAAGGAAGAAGCCGGAAGGGTTTTGATCCGTATGAAGGACAGGTGCCATCTCCTTGTAATCATTAATTGAATTTGTTCATTTATTTCAGTTTCGTATGAGTATTTATTGGTAAATTGTGAACAGGTTTACAATGTTATTTAGCCATGATTCTGATTCAATGCCACGGATTTGGACTGGGAAGGAAGACATTCGAGCAATCACTAAAATTGCTCGCTTGGCAGTATGAAAACTTATAAAACTAAATTGTGAATTTTACTTTTATTTTTTCCAATTCCCTTTGCTTTCTGCTAATTATAACATAATGATGCTTTCCAGTCCTTAAAGCTGCTTTCTGTTATGACTGTGAACCGCTTGGAAGAAGAGGCTGATCATATTGAGAAGACACTTTCAGCTGCTTTGGTGGACTCCACAAATAACACTACTGATAGGAGCCTTACGAAATATGACCCTCTGGCCTCGAGCACTTGGGATCAGGTACTCTTTTTTTTATTTCTGACGCTTTCTCTATTGGAATTTAGAATGGGATGCTTGCATCAAAAGCCAATAGATAAATAAAATGAGGGTTTGGACTGCCAAACTTCAATGTTATGCCTGATGTTTGGATATCAAAATACTTTTATCCTTTGCAAACTTCTTGATTGTTGCCCTTTTAGCCTCGTATATTCTCTTATGCTATGCTTGTAACTGACCTCTTATGGGGCAAATCATGCCCAAATGTGTCACAAGTGTGGATAAGCCATCAGTATTGCAACCCACAAGCTACCCCTTGCATTTTAATGCTACATAATATCGCTTGTGCAGAGTCATGTATGAGAGCATCTTCTCTTCTTCACTCAGTAGTTGCTGATTTTCTGTTACAGGTTCCATCCTCAAAAACATTGATCACTCCCGTTCAGTGCAAATCCCTATGGAGGCAGTTTAAGACAGAGACAGAGTATAGTGTCACTCAGGCCATTTCTGCTCAGGCATGATATCTCTTATTCAAGTTATTTTGTAATTCTGTCATGTTTTATATCATCTACTGGATGGGATCTCTTGATAATGTGTTTAGGTTTTGAAATATTGAATTGCAATACTATGAAATTGTGTTGGTTGCCAAAATGAAATTTTTGATTGATGAAATGTTTTACTAACTAGATAACTTCTCGGCAATGTGAGTTTGAACTCCATATCTGGTCAATTACCTGAACTCATAGTATAGTTTCTACCTTGGATCCGCATTTTATCTTGAAATTATCTTATTACTTGCCAAAACTTGAGAGACGACTGCTTGTTATATCTGTTTAATTGTGCCTAGAAAAAGGTTTTATTCGAGGGAGGACAGATTAGGTGGTAGGTCAAAGTCTCAAGGATTAGATAATATTCTGCATTTTCACTGTTGACTCCCTCATGATTAGTGTTGTTTTTAAACTATTTTCAGGAAGCCAACAAGCGCAACAACAACTGGTTACCACCTCCATGGGCAATTGTCGCTTTGGTTGTCCTTGGATTTAATGAATTTATGACTCTTTTGAGGTATGTTATTGTTATCTTCTATGTAATTGTGGAATTTGATTCTTAATTTCAAGCGTTAGATTGTATCATCATGCTAATGTTGCCGTATTCTTATGGCAGAAATCCTCTGTATCTACTCGTCATCTTTGTTGGTTATCTGCTCATTAAAGCCCTGTGGGTGCAATTGGATATTTCTGGTGAATTCCGCCATGGCACTGTAAGTATCTTGGATTTTTGAAAAACTATTTTCATGGGTTTTTCACTTGTGAATGTCATGATACCCAATAGGCAAAATCTGGTTTTCCACTTGTCAATGAGCCTCGCCAAGCTATGTTTGTTGATAGTAAACAATAGATTTTATTGATTTGAGTCAAAGCGCTGACATCTGAAACAAATGCAGTAGTTATTTAACTATAATTTTATCGTGATCTCAATGTGTGTGCATGCTTTTACAGCTTCCTGGTCTACTTTCCTTGTCTACCAAGTTCTTCCCCACCATCATGAACCTTCTCAAGGAAACTAGCAGAGGAAGGCCAAGCACCTGTAACAAACGGCTCTCAGCAAAACCCCACTGTAGCATTGAAGAACAATTTGAATGGAGTAAGCACTAGCAATTCATCATCAAGTGCCACGTCCGGAGTAACTTCATCTGGAATTGAAACCGAGTACTCAAGCCCCACAAAAGAGGAGTAGGTAAATGGAAAACACCTTTTTACTTTTCTGTGTTTGAAGGTACCCGTTTTCTGCTTTGCTAGTCGTGGTAGGGTGGTGCTCATATATGGTCCACGGATCTTTTAACTCTCGTCTTTCAGCAATATTTCAAAGGTAATTTATATCCTGAAGGCATTCATTTTTTGTGAAAGTGCCGCATATAGGGGAGGGGCAGAGGTTTGTTGTGAAGAAAGCCCCCATTAAATAGCTCTATAAGGTTTTCTCTTCTAGGTTTCGATTTTGTTTATTGCTTGTCCGATAAGCATTTTTCGAGGCTTTTCGTTTATACTTCCATTGATGGCTTTTGGTTAGTATTGTGTTTTGCGCCCCAATTTTGTCTTGTGAGTAATGTAACGCTGTGTTGGATTGTATGTAACCAAAAAAAATGTGTGGTGTCCCGAATCTTTCTATCTTGATTGATCTTGAATCGTTAACTTTCTTTCGTTTCCTTTTATTATGAGATCGTAATTCTTGATCTTTTGAGGTGGGGGTTTGAGTTTGAGTTATAGAGGATTCTGGTAAATTTTATTAAACCTTATCATGGATTTATTTATTTTATGGGGATTTCTTATGAGGGGTTTATCAAAATTTATGTAGCATATGTAATTTAAAATTTAACGAAACCAATTAAAATTTATTATTTCCTTTTTGAAGAAAGATTTAAACTGCCCCAGTCTAGGGGAATAGAGTGATTTTGCTTCAATTCAGGGCAATCAACCTATGATAATGCAGATTAGAGGGTTGAAATTCGTTGAATGTAGTGATAATGCAATGCAATCATCATCATCATCAATGATCTATATAGCCATATGCTTGAATGATAATTTGAGCAATCATAGCGATATGATAATGATTTATGCCAATGCAAGCTACGTGACAATTTTCATATCGATAACCGTTTTGTTTGAGAAACATATCAGTAACCTTTATATCAATGAACTTGTGAATGTGGCTTGTGATCACCTTTATATCATACCATTAAACGTGGGTTGGTGATAAACAACGTTGGGTGTTTAAAAAAGCATTTATGACCTTACCAAGTAAATGTGATCATTTTTGCTTCTGAAACGTGTACAAACAAATGATCAATTTGTATTAAAGTAATAAGTGCTATTATATTATTTGAAAAAAGAAAGAAAGAAAGTGCTACTATACAATATCTGTTCAATCACAAGAGTGAAGGCTAATTATTGAATTTTAATCAGAAGGACACAAAAATAAAGGTGTAAGTATAGTCCTTATAAAGAAAAGTTTTTGAGTACAGGAAAAAATTTAAAAAAAAATTTTAAAAAAGGATAATTTTCTTATAACTTACCATTAACAATGTAATTTCTGTAATTTATATTTATAATTCAAATGATAAAAATATGAGTTTTCATCGTATGCATTTATTAACGTATGAAAAGAGTATATATCTTCTTATTTATATGAATAAAATTTGGGACCTCTTGTAAGCTCATATCTCTAATTATTGATGTAAGTAGACTTTTTGATAACCATAGCTCGATCCAAAAGTAAAAAATTGAATTAAATGACAAGGACACAAAAAAGGGCCTAAAAAAAAAAAAGAAAAGAGAAAACACTATTCTCCAAAACGACGTAGTGTAACAACAAGTCTTCATCAAAACGACCCAAAAGGCAAATCTCTCCACCAGCAAAACCCATCAAGAATGGCGACCAAAACCCTATTCCGGACCGGCAGCCTCTCTGGTGAACCGCTTCGTCTCCAACACGTTTCTCTACCACAAGACCCCGACCTCCGCCACCGTCTTCCCGTCTGTCTCCAAGCTGCAGACCCATCTCCGTCTTCCCCAAAACGACGCCGATTCGTACTCCAAAGTTGCCTCTCAGGGCTGCTTGTATCCATCTGGACTCCCATCTCTCGAGTTCTTCTTGCCCCAGGGTATACTCTCTTATGATATTTGGCCCATTTCAACCACTGGGTTTGTGGAAATTTTGTGTTTTGATGATTAGATTTTGACATTTTGTTATATGATGTTGCTTGTCATATTGTCTGTTTGTTTGTTAAATGGGTTTGTGTTTATGTGTTTATTGGTTTTGAGTGGTTGTTTGTATGGTTTTGTTTGGTTTTTAGCTTGAGTTGACAAATGAGTGTTGTGGGATTTTTTTCAAATGCCGAAGTGATGTTGGTGTTGATAGGTTCGTGTTGTGTAATGTAAGAAAATTGTTAATCTTGGATCGATAACGGGATGTCGAATTGTTAGTTAATGTGCTATTAAGTGTTTGAGCCTAGTTTGTATCTTAATTTGCAGTGTAGAGTAACTGGATTTGAGGAATTGTAGAATTGGGAACAAATTGACTTCTTTTATTTTTCCAAGTTTGTATTTGGAGAAAGGATCATTCTTTATAGGTAGTTTAGTAATTTGCATTTTGAACATATTGCAGCTGAATGCTTCTTAGAGAATGTAAATGCTTGATTGTGATGGTTTATCGTTTGGAATATGGTTAAAAGATGTCACTTGTGGTGTGTAGTGACATGCGTAAGTGATATTTTGATGATAATTACGAATATGTGTTCTTGTGCAATTTTGGTCCAATGTGAGAGTATATATCTAAGGGTTGTCTTGGATTGGTTGTAGACCTTAAGGCAGTATGTTTGCATTTATCTTGATAAGAAACTGTCCACAAACAACGTCTTCAAATTGGTTTGATAATTTTTGTTTTTATCTGTAGTTATGTCAAAAATAAGTATAGGCAGTAGTTGGATATAACGGTTTACAAGCATGTATAGGGAAAGTTAGAACTGCATTTTGATGTCTATTTGTTGGTTTTTTCAAAATAAGCAGTCGTGCATTATTTGATCATGTGGGAGGTATATATGTGAAGAAGAAAAATCTGTATGTGGGCATATGAAAGAGGGTCTTGGTGTGTCATTAGCACAATGTTGGTATATGCATACTATGTGTGTTTGGTTCAAAAGACAACTATGAATAAAAACAAGAGGTAGACAGGTAACTTTTTAGTAATTTTTAAATGTTGTGGATTGTTTGTTGTCTTGATAATTGCCTTGAAATGTATAAATAGCTCTAAGAAGTCCTATGAATATTCATTAGTAAATTGCATCAAAATCATACAAGGAGGATAAATATCATTTAGTAGATATTCTTGAAAGGCTTCTGCAGGTTACCACTAGTCTCGCACTGATGTTAGTTCCTACAGTTTGGGTAACATGAAAAATCTTTAGATGCTAACTCAATGACTGTTGGTCTTTGTAGTCTTTAGTCATCATCCTTGGCCTTTTCCCTGTTCCCCTCATCCCTGTATTCATTTTTTTCTTAATTATTCGTTTTCTTCATTAAACCTGTTCTGATATTTTGTGTGCGTGCTTCTGTACTACAATATTTAAAAACAACCTCATAGCTACTGCTATAATTCGGACTGTATGTGTACAGTGGTGATGGTGGTTCTTCTTCTTGGTTTTTTTTCCTTGCATATGATAATTAATGGTAGTTGTTGCATATTACGGAAAACGTTGAAAGAGAAATCTAAATATATTGCATACAACATTGCAACTCGCTATTAACCAGTATTGCAAAGTAGTCTCAGTTCCTTTATATTAGCAAAATAAGCATGCAACCTGTAAGTTGCTGCTCACTTGAAGCTTTTATAAGCATTACTCTCACCTTTTTAGCTTTAGATTTTTTTGAGGATTGTTCGATAATGGAGCACTCGACTCCATAACTTGTTTTTTTTTTGGTTTCTGGCTGATTGGCTTACATTCTTTTCTGCAGGAGATTCATCAAATGAGCCGATGCTCTTATTTCCCAAAAGGACATTCCAGCCTAGCCTAATCAGGCGTAAGAGGAATCATGGATTCTTTGCTCGGTAAATCTCTCCATCACTTGTATTTCTCTTCTTTATGTTTCATGTTAGCTCGAGAATTTTGAATATGAGAGCAGCTTCCTTTTCTCCCCTTTCTGAAGCATCATTAACTTACCTTTATGCATGAGCAGGAAGGCAACCAAGGGTGGAAGGAGAGTCATTGCTCGAAGAATTGCGAAAGGTCGTTCAAGAATTACTGCTTAATAACTCCATTTTGCAAAAGCTGATTGAATCATTATCAAAGTCTAAGACGGGCTTTTAGATCATGGTATACAGTTAAGCAAATTAGGACACCTTTGCTCTGTTGTGGTTCAACTAATTTCGAATACCTCAAAATGAATTTGGAATGTAGTTCTCTCGACTCTTGCTTTCTGGTCCTTGATTTGCTCATTTGGAGATTGTCCTTTATTCCCTTGTGCTTTCTATAATATCTTGGAAATTTTATGCAATTGTCTCGAGATTGAATTGATTAATGAAATTTAGTCGATTTCTTGATGCAATTCAATACAATAAAATTAAGCAACTTTTGTGCTGATCTCACAGATAAAAACAATGGTGTTTTAGGTTGAGTGGTTCTTAATTTTGTCTCGTAACGTATATATTTTGTTGACTATCATAAATTTTACGTTATATTACAGAAATTTTGCTAATGGTATCAAAGGGTAGCATTCATTATGAGCCTAGCTTGCTTCGTTTGTTTGTTTGTCTTTTAGTCCTTGACTGATTTACAATATCAGTGTCATAAATTCGTGTTAAACTTCATAGATATGTATAACATGGAAATTGGTTACAAGAGTTGGCCTTTAAAAATCAGGAGCTTGGTAATTGTGGCCAACACTAACATGTTTGCATTGATAATATTTTTCATGGGGCAATTTATACAAGGTACAACCTCAAATGATTGGAGATGGTATGATAAGATTCACACTCTCGACCCTTCAAAAAAAAAAAAAAAACAGATTCACACTCTCGAACTCGTGATGCCTTGCCATTAGAGTTTCGCTCGTCCTTCTCTCTTTCTTTCAAACATCTCACCTTTTTCTTTCCCTCTTTCTTTCTTTATCTTTAGTGACTTTGATTGTGATCAACTCTACAACTTACATTTTACGTGAGAGATAGTTTTATCTTAAATCCAATAATAGGTGACTTTACAACGCACGAACAGATGCTACTTAAAAAGGGAGTTTGGTGCTACTTAAGAAAAGAACTCAATTTATGAATTAAAGGAAAATATATGATTTAGTTGATCATGGGTATGACACCCGTTATAGGCATATGATTTATCAATTGGGTAATTGCATGAGCAATTACGAGAGCAAACTACTCATGTAGTTAGCAGCCACTTTTGCCACCAAATGCACGGATATAGCTACAATACATGGAACAGTAATATTGGATGGTAGTTATGAAAATGATTTATATTTTTAAATAATTGATTTTTGTGGACTCTTGGAGTCAAATCCAATAACTTAGTGTTCGTCCCAACAACATTGTTAGATCTAAGAAAGGTTGTATGTCCAAGGAAACACAGGTGAGTAACCCTTGAAAAATAGCATAAAACAAAATAGATAGGAAAATTGAGACAATAAACATAGAGCTAATTACAAATTAGCTATCCGGTTTAGAATTATGTGCATACTGAAGAAAACTTTGTACGTTTGTTATAATTTGACTACCCACGGTTAGTTACTAACCATTAAAATTAATGGTTTTAGTGGTAAAATGATAAAAAGACTATAATACCCTTTATGTTTGAAATAAAATTTAAAATAAATTAGATGAAAATAACAATAGAATTCATAAAAATCCATCAGATCTTTACCTTTCATCTTAAGATAGACAATCAAAATTAATTTAAAAAAATTAAATAAAAAATAAAATATTAAATAAAATATTTTATTAATCAGATCTCTACCTTAAGATGGATAGTGGAGATTAATTTGAAGAAGAAAAACAAGTTTAAAATTAAATTAAAAATTAAAAAATTAAATTAATCTTCATTATCAACAACTATTCATTAATCTCCATATGCAAACACTTCCTTTTTATACTCTCTACCGCTTCTCCCCTTACTCTTCTCTCTCTGTTGTCACTCCCTCTTTTGTTGTTGATGCAACATTGACAATTCCAAAACCAACTATTGGTAAAAAGCTGTTTGCGAGGACTAAGAGATTTGGCAAGAAGAAAATGTGTGCTCCTTCTTCTCTTTCTCTTCCTTCTCTCTCTTCCCTTTCCTCTTACTTCTCTATCTTTCCCTAAATAGACTCTAATAACAAACCCATTTCTGAATTTCCAGTTGGAAACCCAAAAATGGGTTTATTTTAGTTTCAAAATCTAGGGAACCCTGAGATGGAAAAAATAAAATTTTGTTTGAGTTTGAGTTTTATTTTTTATTTTTAATATTTGAGTTTGAGTTTGATGGCTTTGATTTTGTTCTTATTTGAGTTTGGGTTTGTGTTTGATTTTGTGGTTGATTTTCTGTTTCATGATTTTATGTTGTGTTTGATTTCTTCAATTGTTGATGGGTCCTGTTGTGTTTTATCTGAGTTTCTAATTGGAAACCCAAATTTTCAAGAAATTCAGAATTCTAAGGTTTTCCAAAACCCAAGGGTCTCCACCCTTGGTTTTAATCACTGACTTCCATCATCGATCGACGATGGGTGGAGGTCACTGATGGAGATGGAGATCTACCTCCATCACTGAAAATGGAGATTGATTTCCATATGAATCTACGAGGATGAACTCCATTGTCATGGGATTGATAGAGATCCAATCTCCAAATTAAATCTTTACTGTCCATCAATTAATGGATAGTGAAGATTCAGTCACTGATAGACGATAGAGATCCAATCTGGTGATTAGATCCTACTTTTTTTTTTAAAAAAATTAAAATAAAGTCAAAAGATAAAAATAACCCCGCGTATGTTATTGTTGATTAACCTAGATTAACGGTGGGTAGTCATAATATAATAAATGTATAAAGTTTACTCCACATATGCATAATTCTGAATTGGGTAGTTAATTTGTAATTTGCCCTGAAACATAATATGGAGAAAAAAAGAAAAAAAGGGAAATTCCACAAACTCTCTATGGTTTCCATGCCGTCTATTTTTCATTGTTTTCAAATGGACTAAAAACCTACCTATTGTTTCTGGAAGTACCAAAAACTTCCCTCAAATTGGATGTATGCTAGTCTTTAATTATTTTTTAGGGGTAATTTTGTACTTTTAGTTATAAAATATTGAAATAAGATATTTTAATAAAATAAAAAGCTCTAAATCCTAAATTAAGGATATGTAAACCCTAAATTCAAAATGCCTAAATTTGAGTCTATTATCAAATTTATTTTTAAAGTTAAAATTAAAATATTAATAAAATTTATAAATGAATTTTAATTATTCATTTAGAAAGATACATTTTTATAAATTTAAATTTAAAAAAAGGAATATAAAATTAAAAAAAAAAATTAAAAGCACTTTAGATTAGAGAAATTGAATTTCTCCATTTGAAATAAATCGATTTTGCAACGAGATTTGGAGTCCTCTAGATCTCATTAAGGGAAGTGACATTTTAGATTTTGTATTTTTTGATAATTCAAAAAATTATTGATAAACCTATTCACCCCACTTTAGATTCCTCTTTATCAGATCGTAAATTGACAATTTCACCCTACATTTTGTAATATAGAAAATATGTGTATGAGACACTTAAACATATTTGAGATTGTTTGATCATTTTAAAAAATTAGATTTAGGCCGATAAGTTAATAATCGTACTGGAGTCGACTCACATGATTGCTACAATCTAATAATGAAGATGATTGCAAACACATTTATGAAAAAAATGGGGCTGGAGGGTCCTACTCACATGATCAAATTTATTTTATAAATAAAAATTGAAATATTAATAAAATTTATTAATGAATTTAATTATTCATTTAGAAAGATAAATTTTTATAAATTTAAATTTAAAAAAATTAATATAAAATAAAAACAAAATTGAGGCACTTTAGATTAGAGAAACTGAATTTCTCCATTTGAAAGAAATCAATTTTGAAACAAGATCTTGAGTCCTTTAGATCTCGCTAGAGGAAGCGACATTTTAGATTCTATATTTTTTGATAATTCAAAAAATTATTGATAAACCTATTCATCCCACTTTAGATTCCTCTTTACTGGATCTTAAATTAACACTTTCATCCCGCATTAATATAGAAAATACATGAGTGGGACACTTAAACATATTTTGAGAATATTTTATCATTTTGATGATTAGATTTAGGACGATAAGCTAATAATTGTACTAAAGTTGAGCTACATGATTGTGATTGTTTGACAATGAAGATGAGTACAAACAAATTTATGTGAAAAATGAGGTTGGAGGGCCACATCCACATGATCAATGTAAGAAGTTTAGTATCGTCAAATGAATCAAAAGAACACAAACTTGAAAGATGTGTATCACATATAATTGTAAGGTAGGTCATAGATGTATGAGTTTTCATTTTCTTCAACTAAACAAAACAATAATTAATACTTCTAATAATTAATACTTCTAACAACATCCTGAACAATTCACTTACATCACCAAGGATTTTCACTCCGATTTTTAAGATAAAAATTCGATCAAATTTGTCAGTGAAAATCTTTGATGACGTAAGTGAACTATTCAAAACGTTGTTAGAAGTATTAAGTATTATTGTTTTAATTGGAGAAAATAGAAACTCATACACCTAGGACCTACCTTACAATTATATGTGTTATGCATGTTTCAAGTTTGTGCTTTTTTGATTCCTTAGACGGTACTTATAAACTTCTTACATTGATCAAGTGGATTGGACCCTCCAACCCTATTTTTCAAATAAATGTGTTTGCAATCGTTTTCATTATTAGATGGTAGCAATCATGTGTGTCCACTCTAGTACAATCATTAGCTTATCGGCCTCAATCTAATCATTAAAATGATCATACAATCTCAAATATGTTTAAGTGTCTTATATGGATATTTTCTATATTATAGAATGTAGGGTGACATTGTCAATTTACGATTTAATAAAGAGGAATCTAAAGTGGGGTGAATAAGTTTATCAATAATTTTTTAAATGATCAAAAAATACAAAATCTAAAATGTTGCTTCCTTCAATGAGATCTAGAGGACTCCAGATCTTGTTGCAAAATCAATTTCTTTCAAATGGAGAAATTCAGTTTCTCTAATCTAAAGTGCCTCATTTTTTTTTTTCAAATTTAAATTTATAAAAATTTATCTTTCCAAATGAATAATTAAAATTCATTTATAAATTTTATTATATTTTAATTTTAATTTTTACAATAAATTTGATTAAAGACTCGAATTTAAGCATTTTGTGTTATATATTTTGAATTTAGGGTTTACATATCTTTAATTTAGGATATAGGGTTTTCTATTTTATTAAAATATCTCATTTCAATATTTTAAGTTAAAAGTACAAAATTACCTCTAAAATAATAAATGATGACTAGCCTACATCCAATTTGAGGGATGTTTTTGGTACTTTCAGAAAGATTAGATAGGTTTTTAATCCATTTGAAAATAATGAAAAATAGATGGCATTAAAACCATAGAGAGTACTTTATGGAATTTCCCCATTTTTTTCTCCATATTATGTTTCAGAGCAAATTATAAATTAGCTACACATTTTATAATTATGCATAGACGGAGTAAACTTTACACATCTATTATAATTTGCCTACACACCATTAGTCTAGGTTAGTCAATAGTAACATATGTGGTAGTATTTTTACCTTTTGACTTTAATTTAATTTTAAAAGAAAATAAAAAAAAGAATGGGATCAAAATGGGATCCGTGAATCTCCAGATTGAATCTCTACCATCCATAAAAAGTTAAATCTCTACTATCCTTCAACAGCTGAAGATTGGATCTCCATCAATCCCATGGAGACAGAGCTCTTCTCCATGGATGTAGATGGAAATCGACCTCCATCTTCAGTGATGGAGGTCGATCTCCATCTCCATCAATGACCTCCACCTATCGTCGATCGGTGGTAGAGGTTGGTGATTGAATCTTAAGGGTAGAGACCCTTGGGTTTCCATTTAGAGATCTCTGAAATTATGGGTTTCCAAAAAATCTGGGTTCCGATTGAAAACCTAGATGGAAACTCAGATGAAACACAATAGAAGTCATCAAACACAACCAAACACAACATAAGCCATCAATAATAGAAGAAACCAAACACAACACAAAATTATGAAACACAAAATCAAACACAAATCCAAATTCAAATATGAACAAAATAAAAGCCATCAAACTCAAACTCAACTATGAAAAAAAAAAAAAAAAAAAAACTCAAATTCAACAAACTCAAACTCAAAGCCAACAAACTTTTTATTTTATTTTATAGGAAACACACAAAGCCATCAAAATCAAACTCAAACTCAAACAAAATCAAACCCTTTCCATCACTAGGTTCATTGGATTTTGAAACCAAAACGAACCCATTTCTAGGTTTCGGACTTGAAACTTAAAAATGGGTTTTGAAACCGAGAAATAGGTTCATTATTAGACTCTATTGAAGGGAAGAAAGAGAAGCGAAAGGAAGGGGAAGAGAGAGAAGGAAGAGAAAGAGAAGAAAGAGCACCCATTTTCTTCTCTCCGGTCTTTTAGTCCCCGTAAACACTTTTTTACCGATCATTGGTTTTGGAATTGTCAAGTTGCGTCAGTGGCGAGAGAAGGAGTGATGGTGTAAGGAGTAGAGTGAGGGGAAAAACAGTAGAGAGAGGAGAGATCGGCAGTGGTGAGTATAAAAAGAAGTGTTTGCAAATGAAGATTAATGAATAGTTGTTAATGATGAAGATTAGTGTAATTTCTTATTTTTTTTTAAAAATTAATCTCCACCGTCCATTTTAAGATAAAGATTTTATTAATTATATATTTTATTTAATTATTTAATTTTTATGTGTTTAAATTAATCTCGATCGCCCATCTTAAAAGAGATGGTAGAGATCTGATGATATTTTATGAATTCTATTGTTATTTTTATCTAATTTATTTTAAAACTTACTTCAAACATAAAGGGTATTATAGTCTTTTTGTCATTTACCACTAAAACCGTTAACTTTTAATGATTAATGACTAATAGTGGTAGCCAAGTTTTAATTAATGTACAAAGTTTAAAGGTGGGAAAAAAAATGATTCGAACTGAACGACCCGACCCGACCCGAGTTTTGGGTGTTTGGTTCGGGTTGTGAGCCGCTAATGGTGGGTGTCCAGTTCTAAATGTATAGAACCAATTTCTTTTTAGTTTGGTTCAGTTTTAGGTAACTAAAATTGAACTGAGCCGAAAACCTGACTCTAAATTGTACACTTTTTTTTTTTTTTTTTTCTAATTTTCTCTGTAAAGCACATTTATACATGTGCCCTTCAAGTATTTCAAATTTTGTATTTATTTAAATGGCACACGCGTAATTTTCACGTCCCTATAACCTATTGACCCTAAACAACTTGGGCAAAGCAGACATTCCTTCCATTTTGCATTTTCTTCTTCTTCTTCCTAGAGCTTGCCATCGCCGTTGACACCCCTAAATTTCACCTGTGTTCGCTGTTCACCGGGCCTGTCACCGGTCCCGTTACTGTATTCCTGTTTTTACCAAGTTTCTTTGCTATTTTGTTTCCCATTTTATTTTCTATTTCATTTTCTTTTTATTTTCTAGATTCTTTGGTATGTATTTTTTTACTGATTTAATTTTAATTGTTTTCATTTTCGGCTGAAAGAATTGCCCTTGTCAATTGTCATCGCCAAACCAGGTAAAACACGCCTTTGCTTATTTTGCAATCAGTGGATTATGTATTTTGTTGCAATCAGTTTTTAAATTCTCAACAGGTGATATATGAAAGTAAATTACAATAGCTAGCTACTGCCTTTTGCAAACTTTCACCAGGCTTTTTTCCATGCACCCATAATTCATTTTTTGTTTTTTTGCACTCACAGGTCCAAAGGAGGCCGAAAAACAAATAATTGTACATAACAAACCCATAGAAATATTAAAACAGACCCAACAATAGGTCAATAACAGGTCCAAACTGGAGCTCAGAACCGAGTAAGCCGATTTGATCCTGACCAAACCTACCGTATATATATGTATATATATATATAAATTATCTAAATATGAAATGATGTGATATATTTATTTGTAAAATCATTTTCTTTGTAAGGACTAAGTTTATCTAGTTTGTCAACATATTACAGACTCAAATTTTAAATATTATAGTTTGATCATTTTTATTATTTTAATCTTTTGGATTGATGATAACGAAAATAGCTAATATTTTCTCTGCTTTATCATGAATTGCAATTTCAAATTGAAGCAGCCTCTTTCATTCATATAAAATAATAAAAAAAGACTTATTCGCAAAGTCAAAATAGTCATATTCCATTGAAACTGAAATGAACATTTTAGCGATTGAAAGTAAAGTGAATAATTTATAAAGTGATTCTTCTTTTGGCCATACTACGGGGGACATGGATAAACTTAGAAAAAAGTCATAGGAGACAGACACTATTGTTAACACCACAAAGACAGCAATGCACCTTGATTGACTGACAGAAGATCAATTTTGGAAATATGAAATCAAAATTATGTGATACAAACATTGAGAAAACAATAATTATATATATACTTGCAGATTTTGTACAAGTAGTACTATATATCTGTGGTTGCTGCACAGAAATCTTACAACTTTTTCTTGATTGCATTTACTTTCAGCTAATAAAGCAGAAGGAAAAAAGGGTATTTTAATGAATTTTAACAAATTTTTGAACTAAGTTTAAAAATTCAAGAAAGATACAAATATATATTAAGCTTTAAGAGCCACTCAAATACACATCATGAAATCAGATACTGTACCTTAGAAAAGCCAACATCTATGCTATATGAAATTAATTTATATATGTATGTACCGTCTAATGTCCCCATCTCTATAAATGTTCAAAGGACATAGAAAGCATGATCATCAGCATTCACTAACTACAAAATTAAAAGAAAACGAATGTAATTAAGTGCTGGTTTTCATGACTAGAACTAAAAATTATAAGTCAAAATATACAAATAATCAATATACTTGAGGGAGACTGATCAAGAGAAGAGACATGTGAAAAGAAGAAGCTACACATACATTATTATATATATATGAAGCATAATCAAAATTAAAACATTACTCATCCAAGAAACCTGAACTGGCAAACACTTAGGTTTTTGTCCCCATAAGTGAGTTGCAACTCACCATCTTATGCATATATTCCTAGAAATAAATGCCTTCTCTCTCTCTCTCTCTCTCTGTAATTAATTGGATACATTACAACATTACCTAGATTGATGCATTTCAAATTCTCTATGGACCCCAGCAGCTGGTTGAAGGGAAACTAGGGTTTATGAGATATTGGTGGCCTCCTGGCAATGATGACAATGATGATGAAGAGGACGAAGATGAAGACAAAGATGAAGATGGAAGTGTTGACATGATGGCATCAATGCACTCCATTGGATCATGAGTCGGTACTTGGAGATTGTCATAGAACCCAGATGGGAAATAACTGCTAGTACATGAAAGTAGTTCTAATGAAGAACATGAAGCTGGCATTGTACACACATTCCCTTCAAGGATTTCACATAGTTTAGGCATTGTAGGCACCATCAAAGGAGTTGTGGGGTGGTTGTTGTTGTTGTTGTTGTTGTTGTTGTAAGGCATTGTGAGAATATTACTTGGATCAAGAATGTTACTCAGCTTATGATGATGATCATGATCTCCAATATTATTATGATGAAGTGGTGGAGTTGTTTCTTCATGGATGAAAATCTGATTTTCTTGATGACGATGACGATCATGATCATCGTGAGGCAAATAATTAGGCATTGCACATGTAGAAGAGGCCTCAAATGAAGATGAAGAACTTGGAAGTTGCATGACAGGAGTTGATGGCAAATGATGAAGTGGTGATGAATTATTATTATTAATATTGTCACCACCAAAGTTGTTATAAGTACTAATTTGACCAAGATTTTGCAACATTAATGGAGATGGGGAGGAGGAGAGGTAGAGTTGCTGGTCTAGTTCATCAAGAGGAGGATTCATGAGCAGACTAGGGTTTGCACTAAGAGAGAAGACCAGACCTTCTTGATCGTGATGATCATGAGGAATTGTGATGTTAATAGGGTTTTGAAAATCTGAAGGGAAAGTAGCCAAAGCAGAAGGAAAATTATGATGATGAAGAAGAAGAAGATGATGATGATCGTGAGATGATATGAGCTTCTTCTTTATGCTTGAATTCCAAAAATTCTTCACTTCATTATCTGTTCTTCCTGGTAGATGCTTAGCTATTTGAGCCCACCTGTCACCATGTATCATCAAGAAACAAAAATTGTAGTCTTCAGTTGCATGAATTGAATCATAATCTTCATAATTAAATTAATTTCAGTGATGATATACGTATAAGTGAGCTAGGATTATATTATGTAGCTATAGGTATTTAATTACCTGTTGCCCAGAATGCTATGAAGTTCAATGATGAGAGCAGCTTCTTGGGCAGAAAAACTCCCTCGTTTTAAGTCAGGTCTCAGGTAATTTATCCATCTCAGTCTGCAACTCTTTCCACATCTCTGCAACCCTGCACCATTAAAATTTATCAATAGAAAGGCCAAAAGACAAAAAACAAAAGCGAAAAAAAAAAAAAAGGGTTAAAATTAACCAAAGATCGTTAATGTTATCATAGTGAATAAGTAAGGGAGATAATAAAACCAAATTATATGTTCTCGAATTATACATAAAAACCTTATTAGAATCATCCGACAGTACTTTATATTAGAAAATGTTAGATTACATACAATCCAGTGACTACCGTCCTCATAATAAGTGACTATTTCTTTGGAACTTTAAATTAGCTAAATACGAAGTGAAAGCTGTATAGAGAGAGATAGAGAGGGAGAAATACCTGCAAGTTTAGGAACTGAGCTCCAGCAGCCATGTCCATAGTTTGAAATGTAGTTAATGAGTTTCTCATCTTCCTCAGGAGACCATAGCCCTCTCTTCACCTTCTGCTTGTTGCAACATGAATGATGTCCCATCTCTCTCTCTCTCTCTCTCTCTCTCTCTCTCTCTCTCTCAAAAACCAGTATTACAGGCAATGAAAGGACAAGATCAGTTTTGAAATTTGAAGGCTTATTTATTCATAAAAGGTAAAAAAAAAGAAAAGAAAAAAAAAAAAGAAAAAGAAAAACTACAAAGAAGACAAAGAAACCAACAGAACCCATTAAAGAAAAATGAAATACAAATTAACCTCTCTCTTTCTCTCTATATAGAACTACACAACAACCCTATAAATGATTCTGAGATATAAAATAATATACGTCATAAAACAGAAAGGGAGAGTTGGAGAGATAGAGAAAGAGAGAGAGAGAGAGAGAGAGAGAGATAGTGAATAAAAACTAGGACTCTTGAAGACTCTTGAAGGTACATACACTGAAGAAGACTCTAAGAAATTTAATGTTGGGAGCTGTACATAGATTGGTAGGCCAAGTTTTTTTTTTTTTTTTTTTTTTTTTAATTTTAATTTATTTTATTGAAGAAGAAAACAATTTCTAGGAAAAAAAAAGCTGCAATCCTTGTCAGTAAAATTTTTGTAAATTGGTATGGTCTATACAGGATCCTCAATACTTTCTATGGTGGTCTTTCTGATGCGAACATGTGTTAAACATGCAGGGTGATGGGTCCTACCGTTTGTGATATAGGTCCCACTCTTTGGACTTATCGAACGACCCTGATAAGATCAAAAAAACCAAAGACAGAAACTGCGGACTTGATGGATGGATTATGGATGATCATGATTTACTCATTATTCATCGTGTGTGAGTGTATATGTGACCGCCTTTTAATATACAGCTTTTGCATGGTTTTCATATTTCATACCCATCAAATTACATACGTATAGATTTTTCAATGATTGTGTATAATGAAATTCAATTTCTACGTAAGTTGATTCAAGGGCTGTGATTTGCGTGAAATGTAGATTTGGTTATGGGTCATGATTTCGTTTGTGAAACCAGTAGATATTAAGTAAATACTTCAAATAGTATTTTCTAACAGTACTTATGTATTCTTGGAATAAGGATTCTCTATCTTTTTTTTTTTTTTAATTTTATTTTTTTGATAATTTAGTGATATATCAATATAAAAAATAATGGATGACCAAAATTGTTTTATTTTCTCTCATACATCACTCAAAGTTAAATTCTCATATAAAAATATTAACATAAATAAAAAATTGATAGAGAAACCTTGTCATCTTGTTGTCCAATAATACATAATTTATGGAAAAAAATTATTAGATACAAATATGTACAATGACATAAATCTAGTTCTCTAACTAATTAGTCTAATTTTCTTCTTTTCTAAAGCAGGCAACGAATGGGCTAATGATCCTAAAAAATTTGCAATAATCAATCATTATTTGTGCGGTTCAAATATTAATTTACTTTTATAATCGAAAGACAACTAATCTTATATTAAAAAAGAAAAAACTATCCATACATGTAAATATAAACATAGTGACAGTTGAACTCTCAAAATTAAAATGGATAGAAAAATGCACAATTACTTAAATTAAGAGACGTGTCAATATAGTCTAATTTGAATGTTTAAATTTATTACTTATAAATGATTTACAAATTGAATAGTCACATAATCTTCAAGATTGATATTATTCCAATCTTACCATAAAGATGAGTATTTGATTGATTTTTCTTGAGCTACGATTGATAGCTAGAACGTGTTATGGTAAGGTGTGTGCATGCAATCAATTGACAATATGGGGCCCATTTGTCAATGTGAAGTCATATTTCATACACATATAAATAACTTGTGAGACAAAACAAAACAAGACTAATTTGATTTTATAGAGAAGAAAGTGACATTCTACTTCTTAGTCTCCCTCCTCTCCTGTTTCAACCATTGTATAACCTGGGATCAGATGTGAAATTTCAACGCTCTCTCTTTCAATCACCTCCTATAAGGAATAATATTAACTCTAGTTAATGATATTTAACATCTCATTATGAATCTGCTCGATGATGTCAGTAAACTTAGCTCAACTTCTATATTATTAATGTAATTATTTGACTTTAAAAATAAGACTGTTAGTTACCATTAGTACTTAAATTTGAGGTTATAATATGTATATTAACATATTCCCTCATATGCAATACGGACAAATAACTAATGACGGATACATATTAAATGCCCCTTACTGTATAATATGTATAACAAGATGATAGATAAAAGGGAGAGAGAATGTCTGAATCAGAGACCTCTAAGTTCTGATATCATATTGATTTACCATAAGACCTAAAAGTTTAAATTGACATAATAAAATCCAACTATTATAATTCAAAACTTAAGGTTATGATACGTTAATAATTAAAGACTATGTAAGACACATGACACATAAATCATCAAGGTAGAGGAGTTAATAATTAGGTTTAGAAGAGGTCACTAACTTATATATGCACATAAACTCGCTCTCTAAAAATTTGTGCAAAATATTTATTTGAATACTAGTCAAGCCTTAAAACAGATACCATCATACTATAAGCATTAACTACAGAAACTTTTTACAATATCAATATGAATTCCAATTGGTTCTTGAACGATAATCTCACAATAGTAAAGTGATGACGTTCATGATTTTGTCATCATAAGTCTTGCACTGCTAATTACAACTTACAGACCGCTAAAATGGTGTAAAGTCCAAACAAAGATTCCCCAAAAGCCAAATCAAGGTAAAAGCAATGGAGGACAGCACGATTGAGTACGAATCAAACATCTAATCGTTGAAAATTTAATCAAAGTAAATTAGGGTTGGGTTGGGGATTGTTCACTCAAGAACATTATTGCTCAACAAGAACAAATTTGGCTCCATTGGGGACACAAAAATTCCATAGAGAATCTATCTTTCTTTTCACCTTTTTTCCTTTTTTTTAAAGATATTTATTTTTAAATATCTTTTTTAATTTTTCTAGATTGGATTTGTTCTGTCATTTCATTTTGGACAAAAATGGTGAACCCTACCTAGGGATTGGGATTGCTTTTGTGCTGGTATATTTTCGTTGGTACATGCATGTAATTTTGTAGATCATTGTTTAAAAGGACATTATAATTAGGTAGTTGTAGTATACTTTAATTTTTGTAACCAACATTTTCAGGTAAAAAGCGACAAAAGCATCCGAAAGCGAATTTTGGAAATCAACACTTGTATATCATACAAGAGTTTGCAAGTAGAAGTGTTATTAATTACAAAGCCTTTTTAAAGCGGATCTATATAGAAGAAAGGAAAAAAAAAAAAAAAAAGACAACTAGCTAGAAAGTGAATTTTCATTTTAGAGGGGTGAAAGATAAATATGCACATTAACAATGATGATTAAGAGGGAGTTTTTTAAATAGGAATGGCCCTATAGGCCTCTTAATATCTTTGTCATGATATTTTAATCATTAGATAAATTTAACGGTTAAAATAATTTTATTATTAACAGTATGTTTTACAATATCTTACATAAGAGATTGTATTGGAATATATTATATTAAAAAATCTGAACTTAAATAAATGATCACATGGGCTATTAAACTTAGCAATCTTTACTAATTATTATTATTTGATTGTGGAAAGAAAACACATATCATTAAACAAGTCAAAAAGAATGTGCTGGGGCAAAAAGCTTGTTATGATTAAATTGGGGATGGCGTCACATCTTTAATTAGTAAGAAGTGATAAAGAAATAAGCAAGCAGCCATTTTGATGATTGAATAGGTCTGCATTCAAATGTCTTCTTTAAGCACATCAATTATCCCATATGAATGATTCATTTTGCTATAGAACTACTGATTAATTGTACCATGAATGATAATACCAAAACTAGTTAATACAAATTAATTCTAATTAACACAATTTTTAATTGTTAAAAAATTCTGAAAGTGACTGTTGAAGTTGATATGTTAATTTCCAAATACATCTTTCAAATATAGTCATGAACTAACTTAAAGTTTTACAAATAATTAGAAGTTGTTTTATTTTTTTAAACATTAAAATAAATTCAAAATTTTGAAAGGGGAAGATCATTTGAATTTACCACCTCTAAAATATAAGTGTAAGGGGTTACACTGGACCAATCCTCATATTATTAATATCATCTTCCAATTATATGAGATTATATTGAAACTGAAACTCATAAATTCAAATTATATAAATATATTTTAAACTTTTTTTTTCTCCAAAAATGAACCAAATTAATCAATCATAACCCTCATGGCTTCTCAATAATAAATTAAATAGGGTCCAATTTTGGGTTTATAGAGAAAACAATGATTCTATGATAGGTGATGAAATAATGATCATGATAATAAATAATTAATATGCATGTGATACATTTTTGTAATGATAATTTAGGAATAATTATTCATATGCTCACAAAAACAATGAGTCCCAAAAAGGCAGACTTGGACAATGCAAATTATTCATTTACATTATTGATCAACTTTTCATCGAAAAAGAGTAAGTTTAGCTGAAAACAATGGCAATTCTTTCCTTAAAAAGATTATGATCATAAAGCCAAAAATTATTAAAGGTTCTACTAATTTGGGGTGAGGCACCGGAAAAAGATATACTGAAAGTCTGAAACACACAATATGTTAATTATATTAGATACCTATCTCTCTATGCTAATGCTCAAGATTGAAACGTTAATTTTTTCTTTTATTTTTACAAAATGAGTTTCATTTAGTGCATACTTCTCACATTGAAGTTGTGGAGTTGAGTTATATCTTACTCCTTCAATCTTCAAATTAATTGTAATCATTAAATAAAAATAATTTTTTTGTTTAATAAATTGTAGATAAGAATCTCTTAGTTAAATATAAACAAATACGAATATTTTCATAATTCATAAAAGAGTTATTATTATTTTCACTCTTGATGATTGACGAATCATCATTTTTCCCTTTGATAATTTTTAAAAGGTCAAAAAACTCTTTTAAATAGTATTAATTCAAGTAAAAAAAAAAAGGGTAATATGATGTTTTTTAAATCAATAAGGAAAAAATGACGATTTATTAATCGTCAAGGGAAAAAATAATAATAACTCATTAATAAAAACACATGCTATCATTTTAAATTGGAAACACTTCATTTTAGTCCCCAAGGTTTTGAAATATCAAGCTTTAAAACTCTTTTGAAAATAACTATTTTCATCCTTAGCTTTTTCAAAACTTTTCAAAAAAGTCCAAACCATTAGTCAACTAATGGTCAACAGATGATTTTAGGCTATTTTTAACAACTTAAATTTGGAGACTATTTTAAATAATTTAACTTGTAAATTTTTTATTTTATTATGATAATCCGGTAATTTATGTGAAACTAACAACCATCAAAGGTAAAAATATTTTTTTACACATTTTATTAATGTTGACCGTCAGTTGACTAATGGTTTAAATATTTTTGAAAAGTTAGTGATGAAAAGAGCTATTTTTAGAAGAGTTTTAAAAATATGATATTTTTCAAAATCTCAAGGACTAAATGAAGTTTTTTTTTAAAAAAATATAATATATTAGAATTTATCTTTAATCTTGTTACAATTTACCTAAGTATACCCCCACAAGAAAGGTTATCTACTTTTCTTTCTTTCTTTTTTTTTTTTTTTAAAAAAAATCCAATGGAGTCTATATATATATATATCTATTTTAACAAAATAATATGGAAGGTTCCTTGGTTCTTGATTTCTCAATTAATGATTTCTTAATTTTTGGTTTAACTGGGCTCACATTACTGCTTTTATGTGTAGTATCATAATTAATACTTTCTCTCAAAATTTTCCTAGAAAAGAAAATTCCAACTACTCCCTACAATTTATTCAACATAGGGTAAGTGTTTCTTATTCATGAGGTTTCCTGCTCATTAATTCTTGTAATGAAGTAATATCAAAGCATTTATGGAAAAAGGTAGATGTGGTTATATTAATTACCATTTTGTCTGTTTTGAGTAAAAATCAGTTAAATATCTCGGCAAATCTATGACTATATACATTTTCTAATTAAACACAACATCCATGGGCTTGAAATTCTTACAAGTCGTTTAAAAAGTATAAACCCAGTGAAAATTTTAGCAAGTCTATATATAATATTGAACACAACTTTTGATATCAACCCCACTAGGGTTTTTCTAATTTTAACTTTGTTGTCAAAATAATTTCCAATCTCATAGAGCTTTTAGTTTTGGTTCAATTAGACAACTAACCCCAGATATGTTTTAGTAGTCAAAAAATTTCCCTTTCCTTTTTCTTTTCACTCATGGTGTCCAATTTGAACAGCATGAGAAAATAGACCAAATTAACCATTTTTGCGGTCAGCTTCACTTTTATATAAAGATAAAGACACAGGTATATTTCTGTCCAGGTTCTAGGCTTCTTGTTCTCTAATTAATATTTTTAGTCAAACTACTTATCATATTATCTCTATTATATTAACACCTGGCATTTTCTAGAGTTTTTATGAACTTCAAAAAAATCCATAGCATATAAGATGTAACTAGTATATCTTTAATATATCGTCGATATATATATATATATGTATGTATGTATTTGTTCTGTTTAAATATATATTTTTTGTTGATTAATTAATCAACTCCAAATTTCATATACATATCTTCAAATAAAAATTTGCTTTAATAGAAAAATCTCTATCTGATGCTGAACCTTACTAATTACGGGTTAATTTAATCATGATAAGATCATTTTCTAGCATCCATTTTTGCCTAGAATTATATGCAAATGTTAAACACATAATTATAAAGAGAATATTAAGCTGTGATGTCAACATTAGAAGGGGTTAGCTAGGGTAATGTTAACAAAGAATAAGTGAAAGATACATCACAGCTAACGCCAATTAAGGTGGAATTCTAAATTCTGTTTCACAAAGTGGAGGAGACACACAGATTCATTGAGAAGTAGGGATTGATACAAAAATGGAAATTTCAAAGCCCCTTTTTCGCCTATCAGAATCACAGTAATTAATTTGATTAATCGTGAAAGTAATTTGGATTAATTTGAAGTAGGTAGGGCTTAAAATCATGATCATCAAAGATCAATCTGGGTAAGTACGCATATTAATTACTTTTGTCTATAATCTTGGTTCAATGATCTAATTTTGGTGATCATTCCTAAAAGTCCCTAGCTCTTATCTTAACTTCAATAAGATCTAAGTAAATTCTGGATTGTTCAATTAGTCATAAACTTATATAAATCAAATTAATATTTATCGTTGATCACTCATTTCAATTTCATGAGTAACGCATTTTACACTTTTTTATAAACAACGAAAAAAGGGAAATGAAATGAAAGCTTATAATACATGAAAGTATGAAAGTTGTTATACATATTTTCTTTTCAATTTGTTCGTTGTACCACGATATGTTTGTATGTATATGTATGAACATGAAAGCATGAAATCTATACATGATAAGGGAAAAGCAATCAATTTTTTTTTAACTAATTTATAGAAGCAATGAACATTGAACCTAGCATTCTAACATTTGAAGGAAGAACTTTCATTGTAATAATTATTAAGCAGCATGCATCTTTGTTTTATTCCAAGGTAAAAAAAAAATGAAAAATAAAAATTAATAACCTTAAAGCAATGCTATCATGTGGTGAAACAGGTAATGCCAAGTACAAAATTATGCTTTGCTTATGAAAGAAAAAGCAATAGCTTGGAATATTGCTTGTGATAGAAGGAATGACCATATACGTGTATACATTTATAGGACATTATTTGATTTAATTGTTGCATGTGCGACAATTAATAGCACCAGAACCCTTTTGCTTTATTTGTCGAGCCACCAGAGGAGATAAGTTTTAGCAGAATTTTGTTTTTTTCCCTTCAAACTCTCTTTGTGATTTCAGAACCCAAAAGTACATGACACATTGCACCCATGCCTTGGTAATTCTTTGTCCTCTTTTGAAAGAAATTTGGTTTTTGGTATAGGTCATTTTCAACCCATATATGTACTCTCCTTATTTATTAAAAAAAGTTCCGGTTTAACTTCATGTATCACTCAGTAATTAAATCAGAATAATTAAGTAGAATCAACATTCTCATATATATATATATATAGATTCAATCACTTTGAACTTAACAGTACGCATATAAGAGATGTCTGCCTATCCCTTATTAACGTTAATATAACAAAAGAAGCTAAAATTAAAAAGTAATAAAGAAGGGAATTAAAGTAGCTTTAATTTTATTTTTTTTTAGTAATAAAGTTGTCAACAACGGATTATTTTAACCCATGAGTGATAAATAATTAATTAAGAAGAAGAAAAATTGAAAATCATGTGAAAAAGCTAAGTTACGTGATTGATCCCTTTATTCCAAGGTGATGGAAGCAAAAGTTGATGTGCAATCATATTAAAAACAAGAAATGTTTAACATATCATTTAGAGCTACATGGCTATATATATAGCCTAGACAATTATGAGGAATCTTAATAATTTGACAACCATAAAAATTGAAATGTATCTGTAAACATGCATGATTGATTCCTTCTTTGAATCAATTATGTCCACCAATTACGTGCGAGACATATCGACCTTCTCATAACTCAAAAGTTTTGTAAAAGAAGATGGAGGGAGAGGGGTTCATGTAGCGAGAGAGCAAGATGTGATATTAATTGAGAACCTTTTGTTTATCATTCTTGGGCTGTAATGAAACAAACTAGTACAATTATAATGCAAAATGATTCCATTGTATTTGTGAAAGGAAAAAAAAAAAAAAAAAAGCAGTCAATTTTAAGTAACTTTATGAGTAAGCATCTATGTGATAATTACTACATTTTCAGTAATCATTTCGGGCGCACATGTTTTTTACGTATTAAAAGTAGATTTCAGTGAAAAAAGAAAAAAAAAAACTCATCGAGTGTTTTTTTTTTTAACTTTTACATCAATAGATTACAAGTTCAAGATGACCCACAATTTTTTTAACACAGTGAAGATTGGGATGAATGCAATTTACATTGGCAGTGCAAATTGCTATCCCGTAATATATATATATATATATATGGAAATTTCGCACCTAATAATTTTTATTTCAATAGATATATACTTTTATTAATTAATTCATTCTAAAATGTACTATTACTAATTCAATTAAATTGTATAAACGATCTTGCTCTAGTGAGAATTCTTTAGATTACAGCATAATATCTATCAAATCAAATTCACTTAATTAAATTTTATCAAAATCGTTTTGGATCTCAATTTATCGATATATCTTTACAAAAGAATAACTCATAGAACATACTATTAAATGTATAAACTAAACAATTTATTTCACTATTTAAAATTGTTCTCAATAATTTTAAAATCAGTTCCAAACTACCCAAAATAAGGGATCTTTCATTAGTAAATGATCAATTATAGTATAAAACGTATAAAAATCAATACATGCTGTATTTCATAAAAATCTTTTTAACAATTCTAAAAACAACTTCTTAACTACCCAATAATGTAGCCTACTAATAAAATCATAAAATCCCTCCAAAAGTATATATAAAAATTAAAAAAGATAAAAGATAATGGGTATACAAGAAAATAGGCACCCTTATAAGGCCCCACAATGCCTTGCCACACTTGCCCTTCCTTCTCTTCATGGCAACCCCCCAATCAAAGAAAGTCCACTCTTACTCAACATTGAAGAAAGCCTTTCCCATGCTTTTTTTTTTTTTTTTTTTGTTTCTTTTCTTTCACTTCATTAAAATCATATCAACTTTGACATCCAAAAAAAGAATATTTATTTTAATATATACGAATATACTTTTCCCATTTTCTTCTTCTTTTAATTTCACTGCTTTTTGGTAGGATATAGAGATGATATGATCTTGTTTGTTTTGTTGCAAAAGTTTGTGTTTGTGCATGCTCCCCCACGTGGGAGGCCTGTGATCTCATCTTCTTCTTTCTATGTTACCATGTTATTCATGCATGTACTGAGAAGTCAAACTCTAACGGATTGGAGATACTGTCCAAACCTCCTCTAAATGTGAATTTTCTTTCAGTTCTGAAATTGACCTGGTAACAGCCCGGTCCCACCCACCACCGTCTTCGTCCGTTCATGGATTTTTCGATCGGTAAGAGAAAATGGGAACATTGCTGGAATAGTCTCACCTTCTAGATCATATAAATGTCCTGATTAGTTTATAAACTATATAAAATGATCTTTAAATTGCATGTAAAAGCAATTTGGACTAAAATACCGTACAGAGTATATATAAATTTAATTACTAAGCAGACGTTAAAGCGTTAGTTTCATTTAGACCATAACTCAGTAACAACGTGGGATGTTATAGAACAATTCTGAATAAGCAAACGTTGTATGTAGAGCGATTCACAATTTATCAGCTTTTTAAAGTCTCGGGCACGTTTTAGACCAGAATTGTCTTTCAATAGTATTGTAAGACAAATATATATATATATATATATAAAACAAATTAATTGATTTTGGATTTCACGCAAACGTCCTTCACTACCTAAATATTGTTTCTACTTATATCATGATATGTTCACTTAGTTAAAACAAATAATCCTAAGACTTATAAACTAGTTCGTCTGTCAGTAGTAATATAAGACATAACAAACCAATTTTGGATTTCACGAAATCACCCTTTCCTGCTTTTGATATTGTTTCTACTTGTATCATGATATGTTTCACTTAGTTAAAACACGTAATCCTAATACTTATAAACTAGTTCAATTTGGTCTCTCGCTAACAATTTGAGATGTGACAGACACATTAACCATATGACTATTCAATATTATTCAATTTAAGAGATGTCTTTCTCTCATTGCCCTTTCTTTCTATTGCTTAAAAAGTTAGAAATACGAAGTCTTTTACAGTATACGTCAGGTGGGGGATGCTGCTGCTGGATGGGGTAGTGGTGGTCCTCTTCTGTGATGAGCCGTGAGTAACGGGACCATGAACATGATAGATGGAGATACAGATGTTACATCAAGGGCCATGATCATAGTATATATATGTGCATTGCTTTATTATTATTATTATTTTATGTTTATTAAGATACTACAATTTTTTTTTTTTTTACCAGGGTTCTATTTTGATAAAAAAGCTTAATTATTGCTAATCACATGATTTGATGTCTTAGAAAATGATATTAAACACCCTGATTCAAATCCTTAGAACTGGGAAATGCATGTCTTTTGTGGAACCTGTTGTCAATGAGCTAGCTGTAATGGGGATTTTAATTTATTATTGTGATTTGAGACTTGCTTCCTAGGCCAAATAAATTCTTACCTGGACCACCACAAAAAATAATAAAAATTTAATGAATAATGTGTAAAATATTACGATAAAAAACCATAATATAAAATATATAATCTTATTCAGTCACATGAGTGACTTCTTTATAATTTAATAGATATAAATCGAGAACATAAAAATAACTGATGCATTCACATTTATATTTATTAGCTTGTTTATAATAATTAAATCAAGATATCCTGATTTTCATAAGTTGCATTTCAATTGATTCTCGGATAACTTACTAGGTTACACACGTGTGGGGTAGTTTAAATTGAGTATGAGAAACAGCTCAGAATCCATTCAGGATTTTCATTTTTCTGGAGGCTAAATGGCAGGCAGCTGCTCAATCATCAGACATATGATGTAGCGTGTTTTTGAGTGCTTTTGGTACAGTAAAAAGTGCTTTGGGTCTAGCCAAAGGAGTTTTTAAGTCTATTTTGTAGCGTTTGATAAAAATGAGGTATAGTAAAAAGTGCTTTGGGTATAGCCAAAAGAGTTTTCAAGTCGATTTTGTAGCGTTTGATAAAAATGAACAAAAACAATTAGTGAAATTTCGAAGAAAATTCGATGGGATTTGTTTTTGTAAAAGAAAATGAACTAGATGCGAAGGTTAAATGTACTTTCTTTCTAATGGCTAGAACCCCTTTGTTGAGAATTTGAAGCAGCCACTCAGTAAATTTATTTATTTATATTATTTTTTATATTGGCAAAAAAGTGTATTTTAAATCAAGCTGCTTTTGTAGAAACAAAGGGTAACATTTAAAAGTGCTTTTACAGTTCTGCTCAAAACTTACTTTCACAACAACACTATAAACATTCTAGTGAAAAAACAACAAGACTTAACATTACTATTGTAGTAACCAGAAATCAAAATAAATTAGTCGAAGAACCACAATTAACAACAAATTTAGCACAAATCAAACAATATTCAAACTTCATTACATTGCCATAATCCTATATGGATTAGTACACAAAATGTAGACTTATCTCTCCACAACTTCTCTGTAAGCTCTTTGACACGTTCGTAACTGGACTGACACCAAAGCCTCACTCAAAACCTCCAGTCCCTCATGGAAGTATGAATATTTCATTTCAGTTCTATGAATGCACACTCACTCCAAATATCTATACTACAAGCATTCTATATATAGATATATATATATATATATATATCTATTAAACTAGATTGGTCAAAACATATGCAATGGGGCACAACAAGCTGTTGATCACTCAAAAGCAAGGCTTGTCGGTATGAAGCTATTAACATGGTAGCAAATCGTTGCCCTTTAGTGTCTTTGAGTTTTAGACCAATCATGTTGACCCAATGGTAGTGGCGGGTAGAGATCCTTGTATAAATTGAACGAAGGATTGGAATCAGCACAGCTTCTGGTGTCCCCATTAGATAGAGCCTTGTTCGAAAACCTGGAAGCCTTTTGTTTAGCTTTAATTGACTCGGTTAGGTTCATGTAGCTTGGCTTTCGGTAGTAACTCTCTTCTGCTCTTTCCATCATAAGAATGTTGCCGGACACTGGAGTTAAAGATGCAGATGATGATGAAGTTGACGGGGAGGTCTCGTCATAGGGGGATTCGTAACTTGGTGAGGAAGATGAGCGCGCAATATGACCAACTATAGGTGGTTTAGCAAGAACTTTAGTTGAGACATTATTCCTTTTTACTTTAACTGAATCATGTTCAGAACATGAATACATCCCCACAATGCAATCTTCACTTCTCCTCGAAAAGGGTGTCATCTCTGATGGATCAGTATGAATCTCTTCCATCAGCCTGTTTTCCCATGGCTTGGCTGCCATCCAACTGTCTAGCCAGCTCCATCCTGCGCTGTTCTTGTCTAGCCGATGATGTTTAAGGGACGTTGCTGGCTTCTTCACCCTTGAATTCGGACTAGGACATGATCTTGATTGCTGAAATCAATAAAATTACACATACTTAAATTCAAAAACCATGAAGCTTCAAATAGCATCTATTCGAATACAACTAGTTGAAAAACCAAAAAGATCTAATGGCTCTTAATTTTGTTACCTGTTTAGAGCATGAGTATGCAATTGCTCTCTCCCTCTTGATTGCTCCTTCTTGCCTCAGTTGAAGTTTCGCTCTTACTTCATTCACAGTTCCAGGAATGTCACACCATCCTTGCTGCCAAATTTTCAGACACATCCATCCATTGTTGAGACAATAATAACATCTTGTTATGAACATATAAAGCCTAGAAAACTAATATCTCTTACCTCAGCCTGCTTGGTGGGATCAGCCTGGTTGCAATATTCGTCCAAAAGTTTCTGCGCTGCTTGCTCTTCAGAGGACATGCCAGATGACCTTGCTCTCACACGCTCCTGGACTCGCACAAGAGCTTGCATGCATCTCAGTGTCACAGCAGCTTGCTTCCTCACCTGCCTTCCACGGAATATAGCTTGAATCCTCACCACTGCTCTCAATGCCCTCAAAGCCCGTCTTGCCTGCAGTTATTCAATAACTTCGAGATAATCAAACTGACATAGCACACACAAAACAGAACGAAGCAACCTAAAGCATATTCTAAGCTAATTGCCCTTCAAAGCGACAATTTTACATAATTCTAAGATTTCATAGAACCTGAAAGTGGATCAAAGTTGTTAGAGTAACCACCTTAACAAGAAAACCAATTCATATTCAACAACTTTCAAAATAATAAAATAGTGCTAACATGTTTCTTACAATTCCAGGCCCTAAATTTAGTTTCATTCCATTCTTCTATGCAACAGATCAATGTCCCAATCACACACACACACACACCTATCAATCTACTATATAAGCCATTCTATAATAATTTATCATATTCAAAAAACCCTTCAAAATTCTACACATACATATATAACATATATGAGCTCAAAAGCTATATAGTTTCGATGGCACCCCTATCCATTGCCAAAATGAATACCTATCCTTCGATTTCTAGAACCTCTAGAATTCGATTTTATACTATCTAGCATCCAAAACTAGAAGAACCTAAACTAGAATAACAGACCCAAGATTGATCTATAAATAACAACAATGAAGTCACAAACTTTAAAGCTTTTTGACAACAATCAGCCCAATTATTTACCAACCAAAATTGAACCAAATCCACAAATCTAACTCATAGTCTCCACACACATATATATAACACATTTTAGCTCAAAAGTTGGAAATTATAAGGCCAATAATTAGTATTTCTTTGAGATAAACTTGAACCAATGATGCATACAACCCCTATCCATTTCCAAGATTGAACCGAAGATTGGCCTATAAATAACAGCAATATAGGCACAAACTTTAGGGCTTTTTGACAACACATTAGCTCAATTATTCACCAACCACCTAAAATCATCCATCACTCACTATGCCTTAGGAAAAATTGAACCAGATCCACATATCTAACACAGTTTCAACTCTACACAAACATATAACACATTTTAGCTCAAAAGTTACAAACTTTAAGGCCAAAAAGTAGTACTTTATTTAAATAGACTTAAATCACCTATGCATACAGTGAATCTATATAATGTCATAGAACATTCGTGAAAACATCAAAAGAAGAAAAACCCCATTTACAAATTTCAGCTCTACACATACATATAACACATTTTAGCTCAAAAGTTACAAACTTTAAGGCCAAAAAGTAGTACTTTATTTAAATAGACTTAACTCACCTATGCATACAGTGAATCTATATAATGTCATAGAACATTCGTGAAAACATCAAAAGAAGAAAAACCCCATTTACAAATTTCAGTTCTACACATACATATAACACATTTTAGCTCAAAAGTTACAAACTTTAAGGCCAAAAAGTAGTACTTCATTTAAATAGACTTAACTCACCTATGCATACAGTGAATCTATATAATGTCATAGAACATTCGTGAAAACATCAAAAGAAGAAAAACCCCATTTACAAATTTCAGCTCTACACATGCATATAACACATTGTAGTTCATAAATTACAAATTTAAGGCCAAAAATCAGTACATTTTTGAAATAAACATGAACCAACTATGCGTACAGTGAATCTTATATAATGTCATAGAACATTAATGAAAACATCATTCAAGAGAAGGAAAACCCATTTACCAGGAGGCCACGAAACGCGGTTTGGATGCGAATAGCAGCCCATTCTTGCTTGACCACCTTGAAATTTTTAGGTGGAGCTCGAACCACAGCAGCCATGGCTGCACTGAAGGCCTCATCAGAATCAGACACCTCTGATGCCGCCATGTGGCTTCTCTTTGATGAATTTCCATACCCATCTGAGGAACTCCTCCATAGCCTCCACTTCTTCTTTGTCTTCTCTATTGAATTCTCCTGTAAACCAAAACAAAGCCAACCATGAAAACACAAAATGAAAAAAAAAATGGAAAATTTGAAAAAAGAAAAAAAGATGTGTTTTTGGGTTACTTCTTCTGTTGCTTGAGGCTTCTTCTGAGTGATAATTGACTTCAACCATTTTCCTGAAACCCCCATTTGAAAAAGTTTTGTTCTTTGTGTGTCTGAAACACGCAGGACTGTTATGAACTAAACAGAAAGCAGAGTAAATTTGATTAAAAAACCAAAAAAAAAAAAAAAAAACAGAACTTGACAATGGGAGTTGTTAAAGAATTGATTTTGGAAGCAAAAGACTTGTTTTTGTGAAGTGCGAAACAGAGTTGATGGAAGTACAAATGTGCCCAGAAAAAAAAAAAAAAAAAAACTGTTTTTTGTTTTTTTTTTTCTTTCGAAAACAGAATTTTGGACAACAGAAGCTATGATGCAGAGTGTTGTCTGATAGGAGATTTTTTTGTTTGTAACGAAGACAGAACAGAACAGGGACTGGTTGTTGGAAGTAGATGAGATGATAAAAGTGTGTTTTGAAAACAGTTTTTTGGAAGAAGAGACCGTTGGGGGGTTGAAGTGAAGAGCTTCGGTGGGTTTATTGAGAGAGAAAAAGTGGTTTTGAAATTTGAAATTTAAATTAAAAAAGAAGATAGAAAATAAATAATTAATTAATGTTGTTATTGTAACGGAAATATGGAGACTTTTTGTTAAAGTTGACCCTTGTTTTAAGCGAGGTTTATTTATTAATTAAGATAAGATTTATAATATGATAACTTGAAGGTGTTTCTCAAAAATAAAAATAAAAAAAAAACCGTGAAGGTGGTCTTTGCCTTTTTTTGTCTTTTTAATTATGTGAAAATTTCATCTTTTTAGTATTTTTATTTTTTTACTATTGCAATTGTTAAATGTGGGTATGATTTAATTATCAGTAATATAAAGAAGGAAGATTTATAAAATTCCCCTAGGTTCGAATTTTTGTTAAAAAGGCAATCCTTTACTTTCAAATTTATGAAAAAATACCTTATAGTTTTCAAATATTAATTGAAAAATTCCCTGATTATGTACAAAAACTTGCGCTTGACGTTTTTCGTCTGAATTCCAAACAAGAAGATTGTTTTAATTACTTAACAAATCTTGAAAAGTTTTTCATCTAAATTCCAAATAAGAAGATTGTTTTTTTTTTTTTTTTTTTTTTGATCATAAGAAGATTGTTTTTAGTCTTGGAACATATCAATACTATAAATAGTAGTTAGTAATTGTGCATTTACTTATAGATTAAATTACTAGTACACTTTTCTTCACATCTATGTGATTAGAGTTCAAGTTCCATGATATACATTTATCAACATATAAAAGGAGGTAAAAAATTCCCCATTGTGGAGGAACAGATCTGTAATTGAGTATTGGTGTTAATAGATTTTTTATTACATTATAATTATAATGAAAAAAATAGTTAGCAATCTATCATTTATGTAATATTCTGTTTTGAAATTTGACTATCTTACTTAGTTGGATAACCTTATCCAATAATCATATCAATTAGATTGGTTGTAAATATGGTTATTGAATCCAATTCAATGGCTGTGATTGTTGAATAAGATTATTTAATAAGTAAGACAATTAAATACTTTTGTTTTATATAAAGAAGTCAACTATACTAAGTAAAAATAAAACCAGAGAATATTCTGGTTTCATTTGAATAATGATTATAGTTTAATTACATGAAATTGCAATATATGTAAATTGACCAAATCTTTGTATAATTATCATCATAAAGCTCTCAAAAATGGGGTGCATGTATGGAGAGAAAGAGAGAACTTTTAACTTCATTAGAAACTATACTTAATAATTATATAAAGATGGATACAAATTGTAATGAAAGTTCTACAAAGAATAATAAAGCATACATAATCCCACGCCCTTGGAGGTAAGTTAGAAGACTCGAGATTTATATGTATCAGACTTTCATTAGTATAAAAAACACCCTTTTGTTAATTTTGAAAAAACTCTACAAAATAGACACAAAACACTTATTTCCTAGACCATTTATAAGCACTTCGAAACAGTTTATTATTAATCTATAGTTAGTTGGCATTGGAAATGTGTAGTACTACTGTATTTGGTCTTGGACTAGGCAGTCCAATGCATGCAAGTCTAGAAGAGAGGTGGATCTTTGGACTAGTTTTTGGGGATGAATTGGACCGCAGCTAACAGGCAATGGTGCATCATCTGACGTGACTCTTTTTGGTGACAAATTGACATGTTCAGGTGCATGACATTTCAGCTTTGTTGGATAGTCCCCAACACATTTGATTCTTGGGCCTGCTCCTGTGGTCCATTTGCGTAGCATGGTCGGTTGTTGATTCCCACCCCAACAATGATTTGTAATTCTTCTTCTTGATGGTGATCATGATCTTCTACCATGTGGGTTTTGTTTCTTTCTTCGAGTACATTCGTTTCAATGGCTTCAATATTGGCTGCAATGGGAATAGATGTAGTCTTTTTAAGAGCATTGTCATCAGGCGTGGGATCTGAATTTGGCTCTTTTTGATCAGGATGTTTTGGCGGGTTGTCTTCATCAATTGGACTTTTCTGCATAGATGTGAACATGAAGATATGTGAGTGTCATAATATTATATTCGAAACACGTTTTATATTTATAAATTCATTCGGTAATAATTTAAAAATAAGTTGACAAATAGATATTTCGTTAGATAGATATACAGTATAGATAATGTGTTTATTTGATAACAATTCTGCTTCGCACATTTATTTTTTTTAGTGGTTGGAATAAATAATAACGAATTTTAAAGTTTAAATACACACGTGATAAAATTTTGTTAGACAAAAATTATACAAATATGACGTGATATTTTGTCTCAATATTAAATATTAAAGTATTTTTTATTTGAAACCGCATTTTAAAAGTAAAATTTAGAAAATACAAAAGTGAATGTTGAATTATTCTCCTGTACGTCTCATGCCCGTAACTCCTTAATACAAACCTCTCATAGGGATTCCTTAAATTTGCTTTGATGCCTTTCTCCTCCTGTTAGATTTTATTAAAAAATATATATATTTTTGCTGTAATCAACTTCTCTTTGAGATCTCAATACTGGTCATACCTTAACATTAGTCAAGTCTACACGATGGTCCTCCAAGAAGCGGCAAAATTCTATTAAAGTCTCTTCTGTTGGGCGATAATGGCCACTGCTAGGCCAAATTGCCTGAACAAATTGACACAAAATATTACAATTAAAAACCAAATTCTCAACTAATTAAATTAGTCAGGTGAGGAAATCAGCTCTCAAGTCCTACACTCACCAGATAGTTATATGCAAACACAAATGACAAGAATCCTTCCCTAGTAAATGGATATGATCATTTATATATATATAGAGAGAGAAAGAGAGATTACAATTCACAGTTTTATACTTGAAAACAAATGTAAATTAAATTAAAAAAAAAATGTTAATTAGTTGGTCTAATATAAACCTAGCACTCACAGTTCATAACATCTCTATTTAAAAAGATGTGGTACGAATAACGCCAAAACATGAAAATCATAATATATAGTTATGCATTTGAAACGAATCATTAATTATTATATATAACTAGATAGTGAGATCTAGAGCCTAAGGATTGGATTGTAGTGAAACATGTACATATGTACCTCGAGGATCCCATTGTGGGCAACCAATCTACCAGATGCAATTGTGGTAGCCCCAGACAGAAAACTTGAGTGTTGAAAGTGGCCTCTCTTCTTCTCACCAACATACAAGTTCAATGATGTGCTGAGCACAAATATCCACTCGGCATCCGTTGGTGTGTCCACACAAACCCTACTTTGCTTGTAAACAAGCTTCCCGCTCTCCATAACCGCTTCATATGCTTCCCTCTCTTCCTGCAAGAGCACAAGAAGCACCATATAATTTTGGAAGCACTACATGGAAAAATGTTGTGGACATTAAGATTATAAAAAGATGCCAGTATATATGTATGTATGTATGTATGTAGTGAATGTATGTATATTAATGCTTACTGGTCCAAGATATTTGACGCACTGATGCTGTAGTTTAGACCTCGGACATTTCTCTAGGTTTACTTCTTTTCCATCTCCAATGTCCAACCTTCATTAAATTTCATTATTAGAGATATTAACGAGAAAACAATGTAAGGAATTGAATTGAAAAAAGATCAAAACACTTTTAATTATAAAGAGATTGAAAATATTTTTTTATTACCAGTAGAAGAAAGGTTGAATGCTTTCACTTTGAAACCAAACATCATAATATTGACGGAGATTGTGACCATAACGATGACATTGATCAATCTATTCAATGAAATCAATTTAAAATTTGTATTAATAAAAAGTCAAGATCCACAAATTCTTTAAAGAGATAAGATGAATTCTTAAAATCCAACATCGAATTTATAGTTTAGATAGATTCAATATTGGATAATCTATATAAGTGTTTTCATTCTATTTCATGTAAAATTTTGATGTGAAACTGAAGAGTAAAAGCATACAAGTCACCTAATTAAGTAGACAATTTCCTTTATGGAAATGGGTTGAGATTGATATAAAAATAAAATAATAAAATAAAAATTGTGAAGAGGAAAAAACAAATTTATCCATCTGGACTTACAGCTTCAAGCCAGTTAAATGTTTGAGCTAATTTCTGTGCCTTTTCATTCTTTGACAAACCCTTTCCAACCTACGTACAGTATTATTCAACAAATTAATTGGGAAAATAAATTTAAACTTTAAACTGATTAATAATTTTGTAGTACCAATTGAAATTGAATTTGATCCAAATAGTACTGAAATGAGATGAGATAAATAATAATAATAATAATAATAACCAGTTCTGATCATTCCCAAAAATTCATTGACAAATCTATGAAACTGATCAAAATTTATTTTATTATAACTGATAAAATGTACCTTGGCTGCCCTAACCCTAGCTCCAGCCCATCGAGAAACCGCAGTTTCTGATTGATTAGAGTTGAAGAATGACACAGAGCTCCTCTTAAGAGCTTCGAAGTCTAGTCCTTTGCACCTTCAACAAATAATTTAAAAAAAAAAAACCCATTTATTAAATAAAACATTAATATGAACATACTGTGAATTAATTATTTTAAAAATATGAGGTTTTTTACGCACCTTAAATCAATTGAATTTATTAAATAGAACATTAATTTGAAATCATACATTGACATTTAAGCTTAGCTCTATATCAAATTCAAGTTGAATATAGATAGATTAACTGAGTTTTAAAATTCGTCAAAAATTCTTCAAAAGGCTTATTTAACATTGATCAAAACTTCATTGAAAATTGTAAATTAATTATTTTATAAATATGAGGTTTTTACGCATCTTATATCAATTGAATTTATTAAATAAAACATTAATTTGAAATCACATATTGACACTTAAGCTTAGCTCTATATCAAATTTCAATGTTGAATATAGATGGATTCAACGAGTTTCAAAATTCATCTAAATTCTTCAAAAGGCTATTTCAATATTAATCGGAAACATCCTTGAAAATTATGAATAATTTTTTTAAAAATATCGATGTTTTTTATGTATCTTAAATGCAGTTGAATTTATCTGTATATGTGTTTAAATTAAATAAATTTAACAAACCGGAGCTCTTGAGCAACAACAGCACAATCGTCTAGGTTTCTTCTAGTTCTGTAACTCTTGTAAAGCTTCTGCAGCTTAGTTGCAGCTCTATCAAGCTCACTTGCAGGATTTGCAGGATCCGAATTCGTAGCAAGCTCTATCGCAACCAAATGATCATCATCAACTTTCTCCTCCAAATTATCCAAGTCCTTCTTCTTCGTCTCTCCTAGTTTGAACAAGCTTACAGAATCTTTGTGAATCATACAATTTCCATGGTGAATATCATCATGATCAAAGTCTTGGCTACAATCCAACTCCTTTTTCTTGAAGCTCATTGTTCTGAGAACCACTTTCTTCACCAAAAATCCATTAAAATTAGAATATAGTTATAAACTTTTCAAAATTTAATTTTGCATATTGAATCATTATTTTCTTAATATGGATTAAAATTTGAATATACATGTGAAAGTCAACTCTTAAATTTCAATATCATGATAAATAATTAGTTCAGATATACTATATTCTAACTGCATATAATTTTTTATAAAAAAAAATAGAGGGATAATATGTATGTATAATGAATTTAATTTGTCATTTAAAATGATTTTGAGATGTGATAATGTTGCTATATATGTACACCTAGCACTTTAATGATTTATCAGTTTTACTTGAGGAAGTATAACTTATTATTGAACTCTTTGTAGAATTTTGACGCGAATTTGCATTTAATTCTTGTTAATATAATATATATTAGTAATCCATTAACTGTAAAATGCATTATCACAGTATATAACTATTCAAGAACAAGTACAACATGTATTGTTCAAAGCTTCTAAAGTGTACAAGGGTAGACCTAGTTTAGGGTCATCACATCAGAAGGGCATGTGCACCTCTGAAATTTTATAAAAAATAATTAAGTTTATAATATTAGTTATTAAATATTTAAATAAATATTTTACATTTTACGAAGTGATCAGCCTTTACAAGCCTCGCTTGGACTGGTGGTATGAGTTGTCTGCTTATTTCTATGCGGTTCGAACCTCACTGATGTTGTTTCTCTTTCGCTTCTTTTTTTTTTTTTTTTCTTATATATATAATATATACAAAATTGTATGTATGGATGTTGGAATGAGGGCCTGGAAAGCATGTTTTGACTTTGGAATCTTTTATTAATTTTCATCGATATTCTTCCTGTTTTGTTTTATTGTGAGGTGTCCACTTTTTTTTTTTTTTTTTTAAATTGTTTATTATCTCCCTTTTTTCAACATTATTGTTTATTATTTTTATTTATAATATAATTAATTTTTTTATTAATTTTTTTATATCTACTTTTTTTTTTTTCTCTGTTTTCTTGTATGATTTCTCTTTAACTTCACTCGATATCTTACCACTTATAATATCAGGTTAGCTTACTAAATTTATTTTTTTTAATTTATTTATTTTTAATAATTTAAATTTAATAAACATCTCATCAATAAATCTTAAAATCTTTAACTTTAAGATTTAAGTTATTACATTAAAACTGTCCATGTATTCTTACGATTTAATTTTTTTAATTTTTTTTTACTCATAGTTTTACTTTATTATAAGTTTAGGTAGTTTATTTTTTTTTTTAATTTTTTAGTTTTTGTTTATTTTAATATTTTTATTAGAATTTTTTAACGTAAAACTATTTGCTTGATGTATATTTTCATTTTATTTGAATTATATTATATTATCTTTTTTTTTTCAAACAACTATAATATGTTATCTTTTTTTTTAAAAAAAAAATAACTATATTATGTTATCAAACTTTGTTTTATATAAAAATATTATATATTTAATATGATCTTAATTTTTGATGTTTTCATTATTTTATTCATATGCCCCCGAACAAATTTTCTGGGTCATCTAATACAAGTGGAACAAATATTGCTAAATAATTACATGACTATAATATTACTTACTACTTTAATATCATTTTACATAATTATAATAATTATAAATTAAAAAGTTGTGTATTTTATTCAATCAAGTGAACCACAGTTTTATAATTAAACAAAAACGCATCATATGCATATAATGCAACCAAAATAGATTTCAAGCACAATTGTATTTAGTTTATCAAAGAATATATCTATCAGATTTTGTAAATTATATAATACTAACCAAACACAGCAAAACAATAAAATACTCACCAGCTTGTATGCAAGAAGAATCAATGCAGCTTTCAAAAATGATCTTCTAATGTCTGTTGAGAAATGATGATAAACCAAACCCCGACTACTTATATGTGCACTACTACACAAACACGAGGGAACTTCGAAAAGAAAATCAATATTGAGAAAAGAAAGAAAAATTTACTTGTGAAAATAATACCTTCAAATACGGTAAAAGAAGACAATAAATTAATGTTCAAATTAAAGTTTCAGATAATATGTTGTACCGTGTGTTCAAATTCTCAGCATGCAGGAAGTTGGTTTCGGGTTTGACCCTTGAATTGAATTTGTTTGACTAGAGACACATGTCTGAACGCCAAATGTCACTGCTCGCACGAAGGGGTTAAATACTTAAATTTGAACAACTCAAAGTTTTGCATAAATATACTTTATGTGCAATAAAATTTGGATAAATATTCTGTGGTTTTCATGTATAACTTTATAATTTGCTGTATATTAAATGTGCGTATCTATGTACACTCGAAAATTTTGCATTAATGTTTAGTAATGGGATAACCTTCACCTTTTTTTTTTTTTTTTTTTTTTATAATTTTGCAATAACCTGAATACCTTGACCGAGTTTCAAATTGGGGCTCTCGAACTCTACAATCTTTGGAAAGTAAAAATTATGGTCTATTACCATGTATATACAAAAGATTTCAAACTTCAAATTCTACAGAGCAAATTACAGGTTTAACTATTTTATTAATTTTTTTTTTGCTTAAAAGAATAAAAGACCTCTATTTTTCTTTTCTTATTTAAAAAAAAAAAAAAAAAACAAATTGTAGCTATTTTACTCTCGGGATCAAGATCAGTTGTGTGTATGACTAAATGTGTGTGAGACAACTGAGAGATCTGGAACTATAATTACACAAATGCAATTGGGCTCATGCTTTTGCACAAAAAATGTTGTGTACGCTGTCGCAATTGCATTTTCTAAGCAGAATATTAGAGTGTCTGTGTGTTTGTGAGAAAATTCTTCAAGCAAATAGAATGATGTTGTCTGATTGAGAAGTGTATTACAATAGTGCGATTGTATAGATATGACTGGCCATTTTTGCCTAGTATCACTTCGTATGAAAAAAGGCTGTTAATCAATTGAATGAGTGACAAGTTTGTAACTAAATAGACAGATGCAAAATGCATAGGTGCAACTGTACGTATATATCCTTCAAAGTAAAAGTTTCATGATGATTTATGAACATAAATAACTCGACCCTCTTGAACCTACAAGATATTCGTGGAGGCCCTTATCAAATTCCTCATATCCCAATATTGTATTTAAATAGAGCGCTTCTCTAATTAGTATTGATTTTAAAATTATTTTTAGGTTTAATCGATTTAACTTGGTGTAAATCATTCAGGTCCAATTTTTATACTTAAGATCTCCATATTTAATTTTAATGTAACGAAATGGTTATTTGACGTTAACAAGATGAGATGCTAGCATAAAACTTTTTTAAATTAGTATTGTACTTTGATCCTTGATTCAAGCAATCTTTCTTCATTAATTAAAACAAGAGTACAAATAATACTGTAATAGGATTTAAACTTGTTCTATGTAGTACTTCTTTTCTTTTTTTTCATTCTTAATTATATAATTTATACGAAAAAAATAAAATCATATCTTTTGTATATTTTACTATTACAAATTTAGGATTGGAGAAAAGACATAATATATAGTTTTATGAATGTGAGTTTGGATTGTGGAGAACGTATTATTATTAAGTGAATCTCATTTTGTCATTTTTCTAATAATGTTGTTGGATGATTAAGGTCTCATTTTCATTTAATTTGATGAAATTGTATTGAAATTATGGATTTTGTTTGTTTGATCGTTTCTTCTATTCTACTATTTATATAAATGAAATTCTAATTCTAATTCTAATATTACACACTCATATTAATTCAAATTCTAATATTACATTCTCATTTGATCTTTAATCGTGATTTTCATGAGTCTTAAATCTTGAGTCAGATGCACTTGGTCTCGACCTTAAATCAGTTAGTATAAAACAAGTCTACACGAGATTAATTCTATCAATTGACCACCTTTAATTTTATTAATAAAAATGATAGGATATACTTTAAATAATTCTATCCACGGACCACCTTTAATTTTATTGATAATTGATTATTGCTAATGAACACTTTAAATATATAATTTTAAAATGTATCAATACTGTTTGAAATAATGATTAGAATTCATTTCGTTTGTGATCTTTTTTATTTAATATAGTACCATTCTCAAGTTTCATTTATACTAAGTTAATAAAACTTACCAACGTCCAATATAATTTGGATGGTAGAAATCACTCATTTAACTTTACAATAACCTAAGTTCAAATTATCTCCACCACAAATGATATCTAAAAAAAAAAAAAAATCAAAATTTTGAAGAGATTAATCTTCTACTTCCATTTGAACAATGATTATACATTATAGTTGAATACATGAATTGTCACAAGTACGTATATTCATCAACCGTAGTAGACTTATCATTATAAAGCTCCCAAAAATGAAGTGCATGTATTGAGAGAAATAAAGAACTTTTATTAGAAACTGCATATATTAATTACAGAATGATGGATACAAAGAGTAATTAAATTTCTACAAGAGAATAAGCATACATAATCCCACCCCTTGGAGACATAAAAATATCCAAAAAAACTATTATTTTCATTTCTTTTTTAGTTTAATTTCGAAAACTCTTTTTTGTGAGTACATGCTGTCTAATACTAACTACACATTTTCACAAAATGAAAGTTTTGAGATCAAATCTTCCCTCCCTTAAATAAATAAAAATTTTCTTAGAACTCTCTACAAAATAAAAAAAACCTGTTTTCCAAAACCATTTGAAAGCACTTCCAAACAGTGTATTAATCTAGTTAATTAGAATTGGAAGTGTGTATTCTTAAAAAAAAAAAGAATTGAAAATGTGTAGTACTGTACACGGTCTTGGACCGAGAAGTCCAATGCAAGCAAGTCCAGAAGGGAGGTGGATTTTTGGGCTAGGTCTCGGGGATGGAATTGTACCACAGCCAATTGACAATGATTCACTATCTGGCTTCAGTCTTTTGGGTGACAAATTGACATGTTCAAGTGCATGTAATTTCAGCTTTGTTGGGATGTCTCCAACACATCTGATTCTTGGGCCTGCTTCTATGCTCCATTTGCATGGCATGATCAGTGGGTTGTTGGCATTGTTGCTTTCTACCTCAACAAAGGCTTGTAATTCTTCTTGATCGTGATCATGATCTTCTACAATGTGGGTTTTGTTTCTTTTCTCATCGTTTTCTTCAAGTACATTTGCTTCAATGGCTTCAATGGGAATAGAAGAAGTCCTTTTTAGAGTGTTGTTATCTGTCGTGGGATCTGAATTTGGCTTCTTCTGATCAGGAATCTTTGGTGGGATTGGTGGAATTGGTGGGATGTCATCATCAACTGGACTTTTCTGCATAGATGTGAACATAAAGACATGTAAGAGAGGGTTGTTTTTCATATCGCATTTTTCACTCATGGATTAGTAAAATAATAATTTAAAAACGAGGTTGACAAGATAAATACTTCATTAAAACAGATAGACAAATAACGTAACAGTAACGATCTCTCTTTAATAAAATTATGTTTTACATACATATTCCTTTTTTCAGTGATTAAAATAATTAAGAAAGAATTTTAATATTTAAATGTATACATTATAAGAATTTGTTGGATGGAGCATATGCAAATGATATGAAATTTCATCTCAATGTTGAATCACTTGTCTTTTGAAACTGTTTTCTAAAAGAAGATTGTTTTGAGAATACAAAAAAAAAATGTTGTCCTTCTCTTTTAGATATACCAGACATACCTTGACATCAGTCACGTCTACATGATTGTCCTCCAAGAAGCTGCAAAGTGCCATTAAATTCTCTAGGGTTGGGCGATAATGACCGCTGTAAGGCCATATTGCCTGACCAAGTAACAAAAATATCATATTAAAAATATATAATTATCAACTAATATTAGTTAGGTGAGGAAATCTATCATCAAGTCCCACTACTTACTATGATTGCTATACACAGTACGGACGATAGCGTCATTTTTCAGTATAAATATAATTAAATTTTATATGCAGATCGATTAATACATAAAGTCTATATAGATAGATTATTAATTTATCCTTTCAGACTAAAGGGAAAATGTTAAACCAGTCTAAATAAGCCTAGCAAGTAGCAATAGTCCGTCTTCCTTTTAAGAAAACTGTGGCAAGAAAATTCATACCTGAAAATAGTTAGTTGCATAGATATGTTTTTTAAGAAAAAATATTTTTAAGACGTTTTCAGTAAAAACCCAAAAGCCAAAACAGAAGTGAATAATAATGTACCATGCATGTCCATAGTATTGGCGACATCTAGAATCTTAAGGAAATGAATAGTAATGTACCATGCATGTACATACCTCAAGGATCCCATCGTGTGCCACCAATCTGCCAGATGAAATTGTGGCAGCCCCAGACAGAAAACTTGAGTGTTGAAATAGGCCTTTCTTCTTCTCACCAATGTACAATTTACTTGATGTGCTGAGCACAAAAATCCACTTAGAATCCATTGGTGTGTCCACATAAACCCTACTTTGCTTGTAAACAAGCTTCCCACTCTCAATGACCACTTCATATGCTTCCCTCTCTTTCTGCAAAAGCACAAGCACCATGAAATTTTGTAAGCACTACATAAAGAAAATGTAGACATCAAGATTTTAATAACAATTTAGATGTTGATCAATTTCATTGGTTAGATGCATGTGACCAAAGAGGATTTTCATAGTTAAGACTTCTAACAATTGAGAATTCTATTTTTGGATTTTAACAAATTTTATACATTTGCACCTAGAACACACACAGACATATATATGTATATATATGTGTATGTATATATATATATGAATGTATGTATGTCTGTATGTATATGTCTAATAATGCTTAATTACCGGTCCAAGATATTTGATGCATTGATTCTGTAATGTAGTCCTCGGACAATCCTCTAGGTTTACTTCTTTTCCATCTCCAATGTCCAACCTTCAATAAATTGCACAAAGTAAAAGATTGAAGAGAACGAAAAAGAATATTAGAAAAAATTTTCAAAACACTTCTTGTAAAGAGATTTAAAATTAATTTTTATTTATTACCAATAGAAGAAAGGTTGGATGCTTTCACTAGCAAACCAAACACTATAGTAACGACGAAGATTGTGACCATAACGATGGCATGGATCAATCTGTATAATAAAATCAAATTAAATTTTGTATTGACTAAAATTAAAGATTCATAGATATTTACGAAGATGAGAAGAGGAATCAAAATCCAGCAACCAATATATTGCGAAATAAGCAATATGTGAAATTTTGTACGAAAACTCAAAAAAGAAAAAAAAAAAAACCATGCAAACTACATAAATAGATAAATTTGTTGTTAGAAATGGGTGCTATGACGATTGATGTCAAACTGTATGCACTCAATTTATTAGATAGAAGAAAAGATTGTGGCAAGAGGAAAAATTATATATGTATATATATATATATATATATGTGGGTGTGGACTTACGGCTTCAAGCCAGTGCGTTAGTGCTAATTTCTGTGCGTTTTCATTTTTGGACAAACCCTTTCCAACCTGATCAATAAAATATTAATCAACAAAATAAATGGTTAATTAAATTTAAAAAATAATAATAATAATAATTTAGCAACAGTTGGTGATCCAAATATAAGTTTGATCAGTCTCAAAAATTCATAGAACAATCAGTGACACTGATTGTAATTTAGTTATAATTAATATACCTTGGCTGCTCGAATTCTAGCTCGAGCCCATCGGGAAACCGCAGTTTCTGATTTCTTGGAGTTGAAGAATGACACAGAACTCCTCTTGAGAGCTGCAAAGTCTAGTCCTTTCCACCTTCAACAAATTATAAAAATTAAAAAACGGACAAATTGAAGTTAAAATCGGACAATGACATTTCTTTATTACTTTTGAGTAGAATATGGACCGCTTCAACTGACTTCAGAATTCCTAAAAAACTTTTCAAAATGACCTTTTATAATAAAATTAATCGAAAACTTGGAAATTTACCATTGAATTTTTTCGAGGAAAACTTTTATTTTAGTCCCTCTAATTTATAGATTGATCTAGCTATCAATTGTGAATACATTATTGAACCGTGGTCCTCAAAGTTTTCAAAACCCATCAATTTAATTATTTGGAACAAAAATTTAGCTAACATTCAAGAGATTATATGTCTACATATGAGTGGGATCCAAACTGATGAATTTTGAAAATTTTTATAACCGTAATTGAATTTGGACCAAATTGATGAATTTTGAAAACTTTAATGATAGTAAGTTTTAACAATACATTCACAATTTAAAACTATATAAACCGTGAAATTGGAATAGAATGAATATTTCTTTCCTTTTTTATATCAAAAGAACATGTTTTCGACCTATTTTTGATCTGTTGAACCTATCTATATCTGCAAGAATAGACAACAAGAAAACAAACCAGAGCTCCTCAACAACAATAGCACAATCAGCCAAGTTCCTTCTAGTTCCGTAGCTCTTGTGAAACTTGCGCAGCTCACTTGCAGGTGTTGCAGGACCCGAATTCGCTGCAACCAAATCATGATCATCATCAACCTTCTCCTCCTGATGATTCAAGTTATTCTGCACCTCTCCAAGTTTCCTGCTCTTAAACAAGCTTACAGAATCTTTGAAAATCATATGGTGATGACCGTCATGATCATGATCAACGTCTTGGCCACAATCCAACTCCCTTTTCTTGAAGCTCATTGTTTTGAGAATCATTTTCTTCTGTTCAACCAAAAAATCAGAATATAATTGTATACTCTTCAAAATTTATGACCATATGAATTATACATCTTAATATCAACTATTAAATTTCAATATCATAAATTATAATCGAAGGGAAGATGATTTTTTTTAAAAGAAAGAAAATAAAATAATAATACTACAATATCCAGAATTAGTTTCATTTTAAATTATTATGAGATATGGCAATTTAACTTAAAAGAGTAAATAATTTTAGTTGTAAAATTTGGAACAACATTCAAAAAAGTAAAATATATTACTCTTTTATATTAAAATTCAAAGATTTTGCCGTGTACTTACGTTTAACTCACGTTAATATGATATTCTTATTCCTTAAAAATGTACAAAATTCCACCAAGTGCTAACCAAACACCACAAAACAATAAAATATACTCACAAGCTAGAAGAACCAGTGCAGCTTTCAAAAATGATCTTCTTTGTCTGCTGATGAGAAACGATGATAAATCAAAGCCCCACTACTCTTTATATATATACTAGACGAACATGAGGAACGGTTGAAATGGAAATCACCTAGAAAAGAACGTGAAATTACTTTGGTAAATAATACCTTCCAATACGCTAAGAGAATAGAAAGTAAAGTTGCAGAGAAAGTGTTATACCATTTGTTTTCAAAATCTCTGCATGCATGAAGTTGGTTTGAAGTTTAACCCATGAATTGAGTTTTGTTGAATAGCGACAGGTCTGGACAGAAAGCCAATCTACTGCTCAAATGAGGCGTTGAATTTGAAGAATTCAAAGTTTCACATATAGTTTATGTCAAAGAAACTTTACATATTGTATGTATTATTATATGGTTTTCATGTGCAACTTTATATTTATTTTGTTATATATCGAGTGTATGACTATATATGCAACAGAGGAATTGTGGTCAAACACATGCAATTGGCTCATGCTTTTGCATGAAAAATGTTCCGTACGCTCTTGTGCGTTTTCAAAGAAGAATATAAGAGAGTATGTTTGTCATGAGAAAGTTCTTAAAGCAATATGTTATCCGATTGGCAATGTGTTAAATACAATAGTGCGATTGTATACATGTGACCGGCCAGTTTCAAATGGTGTCATTTTGTGTGAAAAAGGACAAAAAATAATAGCCTCAATTATTGCGATGAGTGATAATTATAACTTTGGGTGCAACTATATATCATTAATTAATTCAAGATAAAGGTTTCATAATCATCTAAGAATGATATATCCACATTTATAACTATAACTCTTTTGAACTGGTAAGACATTTGTGGAATCCCTAATTAGATTTCTTAGATGAGACATCACTCTATACATACATACACATCAATTTATACCGATATAAAGCGTGATAAGTTATAACTAATTAAAAAATTATTATTATTATTATTATTAAGTTTAAATCCTGCACATTCGTATGTTATAGAATTATACTTAAGATCCCTACTTTGTTATCATTAAATAAATGATTTTTTGACGTTAACAAACTAAGATCCTGGACATAAAAATTATACAAGATCAACACAAATTTGAGAAAGTATGTTGAAGGATTCTCATTAGGAGTCAATATCGACTTATACTAGCGAGGCTTGAATGAAAGAGAAGTTTGACATCAAAACAAAGAAGGGAAAACTATTGACTTGATATACAAAGACCTGGTTCACACATCATACATGTCAAACACTTCATCAGGTCTTGCTGCGTTTATATTAAGTTATGGTCAATATCAAATATAGTATTTAGAAACACCGTCCACATACGGAAGTTTTTATTCTCTTAAATCTAATTAGGACAGTAAATTCTATCAAACTATAGTAAATGATGTATTTTGGAATCGTTACAAAGAGTAGTAATTATATTTTAACATTTCGACCATAATATAACATTTAGCTCTTCAAATTGATATATCTATCATTTTAAATAGTAATTATTGACTTTAAATAAGAATTTAGGATTTGTTTGCCAATAATTCTATTTCTTCTTTATGAGGTTTTTTTTTTCCGAATACTTCAGTTTTCTCTAATTTATTATTATTCACGTTAACCTAACCGGATTCTTTTTGTTAGAAAAATGAGCACAAATACTCACTTTAAGGATTCATTTTTATTGAATTAAAGACTTTGATTGAGGTGTATCAAGATGAATTTGTGTTCTTTTTTGTGAGAACATCGAAATCATATAATATTCATGCACAAAAAATGGTAGGACACCGTGATCTTACATGAATCTAACTTTAATGGTGTGAGGCAAAATCTTTTTTAAGGATACAGTGATTCTATGCAAGTCTTGATTTGTTATTTTAAATCTCTTTCTACTAAATTTTTTTCTTCCCTAATGTATATTTTTTTTAGATTCTGTAATCTTTTATTCTATCATATTTTATAATTTTGTTCTTAATACCAAATCGATTTAGCTTTTTTTTTTTTTTTTTTGGAAAGAAAGCCTAACACTTTCAAAGTCAATCTATGAATAAATTATCATTTATTGCACAGTACGTGGACTAATTTAAAAGCTTCGAAAATCAATACTCTAGTCATTGCTGCAAATTCCAAGCAATGAAGACAGATTGGACTTGCACTAACGTGCTTTGGTCGGCACTATTTTATATACAAATTATGCAAAACTTTTGAAGTAAATCATAATTAATTGTGGTATAAATTATGACAGATAATTATGCTCACATCGGGAGGTGACAATTTTATTTTTAAATTATTTTGACTTAACGTTTCTAATCACCATGTTGTAATAAAGCGGTACACAATTTTTTTTTTTAAAATTATTATCATTTTTTTTCCTGATGATTAATGAATCGTTATTTTCTACCATATTAATTAAAAAAAGCATTATTTTATCCATTCTTTTAACTTGAATTGATACTATTTTAGGAGGTTTTTTTTTACCATTTGAAAACCATTCAAATGATAAATAATGATTTATCAATCTTCAGGGAAAAAAATGATAATAACTTTTTTTTTTAATATACATATATAATTACAAGCAGGGGATGATGATTTTAATTTTGGGTTAAAACAAAATTTTAATTCTAAGTTGATCCAAATGAAATGTATTAACATTTAAAAAATATGTTATTAAACATAAACACCTACTATATAATAATACTAAAAATTAGTGTATAAATAAATATCGCTTTGTGAATCAAATAAAATAACAATATATATAACACTTAGGGGTCGTTTGTTTTTTTATCTGAAGACTGAACAGTGCTACTGAAGACTGAAGACTGAATAGTGACTGAAACCTGAAATATGAATGACATGTTTGTTTTTTTTTTCCTTTACATCTGAATGTATAGTAATCTTATTTGTTTTTTAAAGTTAAATTGTCTGAAAACTAGTAATTTGACATTTATATCCTTTTACTATTAGTTGTTATGTAACTTTATTTAATATAATACAAACAATTAAAATAAAGTATTTAGCAAATGCTAAAACACTTTTATGTATATATTAATAATATTTTTATTCATAATTAAAATATGATTAATTATTATAGTAAAGTATTTTTTTAAAAAAATTATATACACATAAATAAATTATTATAGTAAAGCAAATTAAATAAAAATAAATAAACTGATATTAAGTTGAATGATTATTGTTATATATTTAAATAAAAATAGTATTGAAAAAAATATCATTAAAATAATATGTATAATGTAAAATTAGGTCAAATTTAGAAATATGTTTGTTGAAGTATTAAAAGAAATTTTTATAATGTAAAACTAAAACAAACTTGGTAATTTGTTATTTTGGAAGGGATAAAATTAGAATAATAAATTTATAAAATCATTAAGTGATTTAGTATTAAGTGAAAAGTCAGAAAATATAGCTTTTTATTTTCAGTGGTTTTTGGGTGATTTTAAGTGGTTTGACCACTTAAAAAAACAAACAGAAATCACTTAATTGGCATAATTCAGTACCATTAAGTGTTAAGTACAAAAAAAAAACGACCCCTTATTTTTTTTTTTTTAAATATTTTTATGAAAAGTGTTTATTAAACTATCAGTTTAAAGAAAATTTGATTCTGTATTAACCAAAATAATTCTATCGGAAGAAAAAAGATTCTATAGACTATTCATAACTAAAATGTTAAAAAGAAAAATTGTGGAAGCAATTATGGAGTAAAAATGTTTTGCAATAGTATTATATTTTATACTGCTTAATTATATTTTTTTTAGTAATTTGATGTATGGATATTTTAATAATTAAAAATTTTGTTAAAAAATGTGTAGGAAAAACTTTTTTGGGTGGCAATAGAGTCACCCTATTTTGTAATTCTCATAAAATTAAAACTCAAACAATATGTATAAAAATAAACATAAAATTATGTCTAATCATACATCAATTTAAAAGATAATGGATGGTCAGGATTATTAGTTTTTTTTCTTTTATATATCACTCAAACTTCAATTTATAATAAAAAAAGTCAAAGGTATAAATAAATTAAAAAAAAAAAAAGGGACTAGTAGAGGATCCTAATTCAGATTGTATATATGGAGGACTTGCCAAATTATATATATTAATATATATATATAGTATTTTTACCATCGGTGTTTCCTAATTTTAAAAAGTTAGGATGAACCAATCAAATTCATCAATTGTATTTTCTTTCCTAAAACAAGTTTTCTCTTCTTTTTAATTCAAATACAATTAATGAATTTGATTGGTTCGTTCTAATCTTTTAAAATTAGGAATTACTGATGGTAAAATTACTATATATATATTACATAAAGGTTCTAAAATATTTCTTTTGTATGAAAAATATCCAACTTTTGCATAAATTACATAAATAAATGATACAAATATTCATTTATTATTTTTTTATATTAGAAGTACAATTACATCAATAATTTTATTTATCGAGGCTACCTTACTAAGACTCTACGAAACGTTCTAAAACACACTACTACTTTTTTTACTCTATTTCCAAATAGTATAAGGGAGAGGGACTCATATTAAATAGGAAAATTATCCCTCCCTAAAGAAATTTATAAGTAATTTATCCACACACAAGTGAGTTATGAGATAAAAATCCACCTTTTTGTGAACATAGATACTCAAAACATGTCGTTATTTATGAAAAGTTGACTGAGTGTGATTTGGCCAAAGAAAGTTCGCCACCACTAAAATGTGACTCCTACAAAATTTTTGTTTGTTTCTTCCTCTAAAGTCTTTTTAGGACGAAATAGGCCTAGCTTAATTAATCAATTCAGCCTACAATCCAAAGTCATTTTCATACTTAATTAAATCATAATTACTTATTTTTCTCTTTGTATTAATTATGCAATCGCTTTGGTTTGATCTTTGTTTTTGAGCTTTCCATTTCACATTTTCATAATAATTAACAAGAAATTAAACATATGCATCATGTTTGCCATATTAATCAATTAGCCCATCGTTTCTAGCAAAACCAGAAAACATATAAAGTTTTCCATGTACATATATATATAATCATTTTCTCAACCCTGCGTATATTTGATGTGATAATTTCGAACTATCAATTATCAACCATTAGATTCGTTTACTTTTATGTTTTTTTTAGTTTACGTTCATTTATGTTCAATCAATGGTCCAAATATTATGCACTAATATTAAAATATATATATTATTGGAAATCTATCAATACAAATGATAGGAGGCTTTTTGGAACTGTGAAGAATTCATTGTTTAAACCCTTCATAGCTAATTAATTGTTTAAACCCAAAGTTCCCGCACACAGAATTAATTGTTTAAATTCAACATTGTGGACACGAATCCAAAATACAGAGTTCTTGCATGATGCATGTTTTGTCTCCTAGTCCTCTTACAAAACATTTACATTTATCAAGTTTATATTTAATATCAATGGCCCGCACTTTATGTCTCTAATTTTGGCCGGCGCCGTCTTTTTTTTTTTTTATTTTAATGATAAAAACGAAAAAATAAATTTAGAGAAAACTATCCACATATTATGTTTTAAGACACTGATAAAACTTGAACCTTTAATTTTTTCGGATCAATAAAGTGCTTAATTACTCTTATAAAGGTGTAATCACTCCTATAAAGAGACATACACCGTCCATTATTAAACAGTGGACTTCAAAATCACGTGATATCATGCAAGTCAGGACCATCTTTACCAAATTAGTTAATCAAAGCAAGAGAAAATTGACCAACGATTGATGAATCTCGCTTTTGTTTTCTCGTAGGCCCATTCTATAAAATTTCACTTTCATATAAGAATTCAATCTAAAGGATTTTATTGAAAAATACTTTTAGAGGACTCATAAGAAATCCCCTGCGGCATGTATGGCACTAAGAACTCTCCCTGTTTACATTTGTGTAATGGGAGATCTAAAATCCACTCTATACATTTATCAATAAATGTCTACAGGCCTTTTTATTATATTCATATTGCTTAGATAGTATACGACTTAGATAACTTACTGTAAACTTTTAAACTGGTCAGTCCTAGATTTCCAAAAATAGATGTATAGTTACAATATTAGAGATTAGTTTATCAATCTTTTTTCTTTATTTTTTCACAATTATTGGGGTGTCAAATATTCCAATTGATATAAAATGTTCAATATTGTTAATCCGAATGATATGGTAGTAATTTATTCTTGTCAAAATCATGTATCACATCATTTCACTATCTATATGATAAAGATTAGTCACTTGTCATATTATTTTATGTTAAATTTTGAGTTCATTGTATAGTATTATGGGCAAATTACTCATAACCAACCTGTAAATTTGATATTCACAAACGCGTACAACTTTTTGATTTTTTTACAACGTCCTCCCCTGACTAACGAATTGACTGGATTTGATGGTAGAGATCTGATTAAATTTATTCAAAATTTTTAAAAATTTATTTTAAAAGAAAATTAAAAAAATAAATTCTTTAAGGGGTAATTTCATCTTTTAATATTTGTTACACAGTTAACCATATTCAGTGACGGTCAAACCAGTCAATCCATTAGTCAGGGGAGGACATTGTAAAAAAATTAAAAAGTTATATACGCCTGTAAATATTAAATTTACAGGTAGCTGTGGGTAATTTGCCCTAGTATTATTTATTTGTAAGCTATATAGAAGCTTCTGCTACCATAAAGGCAAACAAATTCTAAAAATTTGGCTAAGAAATTATTATTATATAATTATTATTAAAAAATTAAAAACACGAATGAGAAGTTGATCTGCTTCTAATAACTTTGACTCCTGACTTCAAAAAAAATAATATTAATAAAAGCAAAACATAACCATGACTCCTTTTTCCCTTCCATTAATTTTCTCAAAGAAAAATCTGTCTTCATAAGTCCAATGTATCATTTTCCCACCAACTTGTATGCCTAAATAAGAAATTAAACCTTGTAGTTTCAATAAAAGGAAAAAAAAAAATCCTTGTATTTCTATTAAAATCATATATTATTGCTTAATTGCATCCACAGTCATCATGTAAAATAAAATAATAATAATAATAATAAAACAACAACAACAACAACAACAACTTTGATTTAGTACTGCTTAGCTCAATGAGAAAGTGATTCTGGTTTGAACACCAAATATGTTTAATTCTGCCCCCATCTGGTTACAACATGTAACACGTCAAAAAACATGCAATTTTTGCTGGAGTAGTGTAACATGTTATATCATTCATTTGTGTATGATAATGATACAGTGCATCTTCTTTTTCAACATATTTTGACTACTGAAAGAGAATTAAGTAATGATATCTTTCCTTTATCAACATGTATCATTGTGGGTTCCATATCTGGTGTGAACTAATGTATGGTTTCAATCAAATTTAATTCCATAGACTAAAAGTCAGATAATTAAGATTCCTCAAAATTTGTCCTTACTAACATAGAAAAATCACACTTCTTTTTTTTCTCTTTTTCTCTTTCCGGTCCTGTCCTTTTTCACGACTACTTGTCTTCCTTCTTCTTTCAAAGTTCCGTACTTTTGAATATTTCCATGACAGCCATCATGAAAAAATTGGTAACAAGATGAACTTGAATAATCTCTATTAATGTGAAACTAAACTTTCAAGAATTGATGTCATAATATATCAGCATCATTGATATGGTCTCGTTTATAACTTGTACCAGAAACAAGGCAAGGACAAAAAATCCACACCAAAGAACGGTTTTTTTTTTTCCTAGTTTGATCCCTGTCTCTTACCATTTAGTATTTACTTTTTGTAAATATAAAAATTTGTGTCTTTTCACAATTTCTATTCTCTTTGTCATACAATTATTTTTTTCTCTCTCTCTCTTTTTATATGAGTAATACCATTTAGTACGCCAAAAAAACAATCGAAAATGGTCCCAAATAATATCATTTCTAATCGTCAATTATCATTCCGAGAAATTTACATAACAATTACAAAAAAAAAATGTATCACATCATTTTAGATGAGTTTTGAAGAGAAACATGGAGTTAGCCCCCTTGTTTTACTCCTAAAAATGTACCCTTTTTTTTTTTTTTTTTACAAAAACTAAAAGAAAATTAACTCTAATTACATTTATATTTGGGTTGGGCCAAAGATGGTCAATTAATTCCGGACTTGACCAATTACGTGGGCCGACTTAATGGGTTTCTTGAAATCCAATAATATTGTTTGAATAGATTTGGGTCAAGAAACTAGCCCAAATTTTGCCCTTCATGAGATAGGCTCTCTTCGGCAATCTCTTCACGGCACCATACAATTCCATAATGTAACTATACGTGTCTGTTTATTTATAAAACTAGTATAGGTTTGATTATTTAACACTCAATCTTTCCATATGATTAAACCAAATGTTATTGAAAGTAGGTTTGATATGTTCAACAGTCGATATATATCTCCAAGAAATATATATCATGGTTAACATTAAGTGTTCAATTTTTTATCCAAAAATAATTTATCGAAAAATTAAGATACGATGTTGAGTTTTTGTTTGAAAAGACATATTTTTTTTGTTGTCTTTTTCTTTTCATAATAAATAATTGTATTTGATTTACGAATCTAATCTAACCATCTTCAAAAATTCCCTAATAAAAAAGTTTGGCAGAAAAGGTATTTATCAATTATTGGCACTGAATTTCTATGCTAATCTCATGAAATCTAACTTGAGGCAACCAAAGTTTTACTGTGTTCTAAATAAATGATATTCTATTATTTAATAAGCTCAATCAAATAAAATATGAATTAAACACTGGTATATTGTCAACTGATTAAAAAAATAATAAAAGAATGCATAACCATCGGATCCTCTATGCTCAATCAGATTGATCATTTCAGAAGTGACTTTGTCAAATGTTCTCTTGCTGTAGCCAATGCCTGAGAAAGTGTCTGCAACATCAGAAAGAATGTTGTTAACAGCAATATCTGGTGTATGAGAAAGTTTAATTTCAATAAGAACAGAAAAATTTTGATAATATAAAAATTATCAGGTGTAGATGTCCGAATTTTAACAATTTTAACTATTAGATTTATCAAGTTGGATAGAGATTAATTTCACTGGAAGCATGTAAGTAGGATTACGATATATACACGGTTTATGTTCATTTCATTAACAAGAGTTTATCTAAAAGTAATGGTATATACAAGTCCTATGTTCATTTCATTAAGGAGAATTAATTCAATCACATTTTAAGAAAAGAAGCTAAAAAACAGAAATTCGGTGAGAATTATAAATTCATCACATCCCCCTACTCAAGAGGGTTTCGCCATATTCAAAGATAAAATTTTAACAAATTTCAAAATCATCCAAATCCATTAGTATTTAAGGCATACCTACACAAAGAAAGTTGAGGGTTGTGACAATGGAATTAGTATTGGCTTGCGTGTCTTAATCCAATGGCAAGTTTCAAGAATTTGATAATTTCATCTCTACCTCTCACTTTGATGTAATCAACAGCAATTATTTATATATCTCTTTGTATAATTATCACATCACCTGTTCAGCCAAGGGTGAATCACCATCCATGTTGTGGATTGCTACCTTTCCTGCGATGACACTGGCATCTGTTTCAAGTATGATCCTGCCAAAATAAAAACAAACGAATAATTTAATAACGGGACAAACGAACCAAAAGCAGATGGTACGATAAAAAACTAATGGTCTATTTCGCATGACTTTTAGAAGCTAGCTTTTGGCCTTAAACGACCATCACAACATAATATAAATGCATTGGAGTTTGGAAACCATATTGCATACCCTCGATCGACAATCTCATCAAGGCATAAGAAGATTAGATCTAGGTTCTCAAGAGCCTCCCTTTTGTCGACGTTGTTCCTACATGATGAAAAAGCAAGAATAAAAGGCATAGAATTAAAAAAAGCAAAACAATTAAGATCACAATTGAGAAACCGAGGTTGGAGTGGTGACCAGAAATACCTGAGGAGTAGAGTGACTGCATCAAAGAACCCCTGAAGAACAGAAGATAAAAGAAGTTCATTTTCTTCGATACTTCCAGTCACGAAGAAGTGCAGGTCCTGAACGAACTTATATACAACAATGCTGTCATGTAACATTGAAATCTCCGCTGCATATAGTCACAAAAAATGTGTCAATACACAAAATTGACCATAATTTCACATTGCACAAACACAACACATTAATGTCCACAGCCTATATGTGCTCATGGAATAATGAAGTGAAATACTAGACCTCTTCCACGTCTAGGATAATCAGCAAAAAATTTAGTCCTCAGCAAAATATGAATATTGTAACCCGCAGGGCTGTGCTAGACTACCTACTTACATTTCCACATTTGGGTCAATAAGCCTGAGACATCCAATGCAATTTTGAAACTCCACCAGGAAAAGCTATATAAGACATAGACAAGATAGATTTGGGAGCAATTCTAAATTTTGTATTGGAAAACCTGGAACGTAAAAAGGTCTCCAAATGCTTGACCTTTGAAAGTTACAATCATGTTTGAATCTCAAAACAGATATATATGGTTCTACAAAATTAAGGCAGCTACCATACCCTCCATCCGAGCATTTGTCTTCAAAGTCTTGAGGAACACATTTTTCTCGAAAGCTAATTTAGCACCATTTGTTGGCCATTCATCCGAATAATACCTGATTGCCACACGGTTCCCTTCGGAATCTAGAAGAAGAATGTTCTTCACTGTAGGGCAGCAACCCTATGGAAACATTGAAACATGCCTTGTTATTAGAACTGTACAAGCCATTGAATCTTTCCCAAAGCAATCCAACATTGTTGTAAGAACCAAAACTGTAACCAGTCAACCTAATGTTATCAAAAATCATCAATCATAGATTTACAAAATTGTATGACTGAGAGAGACATCCCATTGATCATTGTAGTTGCAAAGTAGAACACTGCATGCACATTATGCTGTTTAAACTTATGCAATCAAAGCAATCATCCACATTATATAGACTATATTACGGAGACCAAGTCATTTTTGTAATTTAAATAGTGTATAACCAAAATCGTGATTGAAAACTTTGTTCATTTGATTTAACAAAAGGGTACAAAAACTTAATAAAAATAAATAACTTAAGCAATAAATTTGTATATACATACACAAATTAAAGAAAAAATATATATACACATAATTTCTATTGAAACTTCACAACACAAAACAAACAAGAGTCATATACAATTGACCTATGTTTGGTTGCTGAGAAAATAAAACCTTTAACAAGTTTCAAAAAAATAAAAACCTTTAACACTTCGTAAGACCAAATGAACCAAACACAACATATGCATAAATCAGAGTAAACAAAACAGAGACATTTGAGATCAAATCTCAAAAACATGTCACATACAAAAATGACCATATTCAAATATTCGACAAAAATCATTCCCAAATTTTATATTTTATGTTACCATGATCTAAAACAGCCAAAAAACATTACAAATGGATTTGAATGTGTTTTTTTTCTTTTTTAATTTTATTTTATCTACATTTTTCTCTATAACCAAACAACATACATGAATACAAAAGAAACAAACACCAACCCATCTCTCAAATTCATTAACAGCTAATAATATCACACTGAACTCATTTTAATTGTAAGTTTGATTTGATAGGATTAAAAACAGAATCAATGCTGTTGAATCATGAAAAATAAATAAAGAACAAGAAAAAACAATGAATATTATGAATTGTAATTGAAAGAACTGTAGAGATCAGAAACTTACGTCAGAGACAGAGAAGTTGGCCATTTTAATTGGAAGTGTAACTGTAGGAGAGAATTTGGTGGTGTTGAAAGCTATTTATATGTCTGTGTGAGAAAGTTGGTGGTCTTTTTGGTTAAAGTAGAGGATGTTTTGGTCATTTAGAATATAACTTTCTTTGTTTTCTTTTCTTTTTTTTTTTTAAGTTTACAAGTATGAAATGACCAATATGTCATAAATTCATAATTAACATACTATATATATATATATATATATTTGAAGTATAACATACTAATTTTATTATCATCAGATATCATATAATAATACATAGGTAGCATTCAAATTTTTAGAAGTTATCATGAATTTTTTTTATCTTTTGAAAAGAGAAGTTAACATGTATTGCCACACAGATTACAATATAATTACACATAATGAATTTACTTCTAAACTTCGAAAATTTTAACAATTAATATTATAAATTTAATGTTTACAAATTTAAAACAGATATGAATTATTTATCCGTTAATTATCATATTTCTATGATGATAGTCTCTAGAAATATTTTGTGATAGATACAATCACATAAGTTCAGGCTTGTAGCCATAGCTAGCATAGAAATCTTATACAATATTTGGTTCAAGATACCATCTCTAATTAAAAATAAAATAAAATAAAGTCATATCATCTATCATATAACTAGGAGTTTAAAATTTACTTTTCTAATTATAAAATAATCCACACATAAAAATTTTAATTACGGTTACAGTAGGTAAATAACTCAACACTTTTACTTTTCTAATTAGAACATTTCTACTAAATGAACCGAACTTATGAACTAAACTAATTATAGGACAATCAACGAGCAAATTCCAATCTGGGGTTTTTGTACAATGAACAAACAAGAAAAGAAATATATAGAGATAAATACTGGATGTTTGCATTGGCATTTTTTTTTTTTTTGTGATGATTCATGGGCTGTAAAAGGAAGGGCCACACTTGCATTTCCAACCCTCAGGCTGATAATTAGCATACGATTCAACACCAAAATGGGCGTGCTTTTTGCTGTTTGTGGTGGGGACTTGAATGGCCTCACATGGTATGCACCCATAACACTTGTGCTCACAACTTGGCGGACTTGACCCTATTTTGCTCGGTCAACAACAACCCTTTTGAATCTTCTGCTTGTCCTCCTTCATAGATCATTTTCTTCTTCAAATTGAACCCCTTCAAAGAGAAAATAAGTACATATATAAATAAACGTTTTGAAGGGTCAAATTGTAACATTAAAGCAGGAAGTAAATATTAGTTGTATCGGTGGTCGCGTGTATAACTAGTCTAGGAACCAAATCTCTTTATAAATGAAAAATACACACCTGTTTGGAGGTAAAATCTGGTGGTGAGGTCACCGGTGGTAAAGGCTGTGGACTGAGCAGGCCTGCAATTAATGTTTGATTAGTACAGAGAGTTTGTAAGATATTGCTCAGAAGGAGATAGAGAGAGAGTAAAAGCACTTTGAAGAAGAAGGCTTTAGTGAAAGAGAAGCTTTTTGGCTGCAAAAGAGTCGTCAAAATAATATATACATATGACACTCAACAAATCTTTTTTAACTGTGTATTTATTTATTTATAGCTATGGAATAATAAGCAAACAAGAAAGAGAGCAAGTAATGCATGGCTATGTCCAAAAGAAGAAAAAAAATACATGAATATATGTTGGAGTTTTGATATGAAAATCACTGACACAATCATTGCAAGCTAAGAAAAAAACTAACTGAAAGGTTTAAGATTTTGATGATTACCTGAAGGTTGATGGACAACAAAACTAGCATGCAAAGGCCTGCTTGTTGCGGAAACCAACCTCACAATTTGAATGAAAAGTAATATGAAAAATAAACACCATGATTTCCCTTCCATGATGTCTTCAATAATCAATCGAGAACTAATAATGATAATATGGGAGAGAAGAGAGAATGAGAAAAAGTGGGAAGTTGAAAGTCGAAACTCAAAAACCCTTTTGGTCATGAGTAGCTTTTAGATGCACACACGCATATATATATATATATATATAGATGATTGATTGGTGGAAGCAGTAGGAAAACTCCCACTTCCCAAAAACAGCTATAGATAAGATAGCACAGAAGCTCTAGGAACAAAAATTTTGCCTTGGATTGCTCTTCGAGATGTTGCTGCACTGCATACAAGCAAAGCTGCTTTTTTACTTTATTTTTGGTTATGGGATCTCTTGTTAAAGGGTGTTGAGTTTCCTTAATGTTGTGGCCAAAAGTCAATAAAGAAACTGACGTATACGACCAGAAGTCAATAAAAAAAATTGGTTAACTACATAGGATTAAGTCAGGAATGAATAGAAATCTTTAAATATAGAGAGAAGATGACCTATATTCTTTCTTAAAAAATATGACTTATATTGTAAATATAGAAAACTGAAGGTGGTCCATTGCATTAGATTAAGCTAAGAATCAGAAGAAAACTTTACATATCATAAGAAATTGACTTATATTTATTTTTGGAAAGTATAACTTATATTATAAATGTAAATGATTAAAAATGGTTCATTGCACTTGATTAAGTCAAAAAGCGGAAGAAATCTTCAAATATTGAAAGAAAATGACTTATATTCCTTTTTGGGAAGTATGACTTACATTGTAGATATAAAAGACTAAAGGTGGTCCATTGCATTCAATTAAGTCAAGGATCCAAAGAAAATGATATATATATATATATTTTAAGCCAAAAATCAGAAGAGATCTTCAAATATTATAAGAAAATGATATATATATATATATATATATTTTTAAGAAGTATGAGTTATATTGTAGATATAAATGTACAAAGGTTTAAGTCAAACAATAAGGAGAAATCTTCAAATATGAGAAGAAAATGACATATTCTTTTTAGGGAAATCTGCAATAAAAAAACGCTGTAAATATCAGAAGAAACTTTCCACCTAGACTGCAGTGCCGTTTTCTTCAGTAGAAAGGCCAAGCCACTTAAAACTTTTGGAGTTAGTTAATTAATAACCATGTAAGTCCAGTCAACTCATTTTCAAGGTTGGTTGGTGGGGAGCAACACCTTTGATCAAATCAGGGCCATCCATTTAGATTCAGATAGCTCAAACTTACATTTAATGAGTAAAATCAGATTCCATTATTATAATTGTTACCCACTGGTTAAAATGTGGGTGAGCTTGAAAAGTGCATGTTGATATTTATTGCAAAAGTACTTTCGGATTTTAGCTTTATACATTTGAAAAACTGATGAGAAAATGTGTGACCTGTGAAGTCGAATGAAGAAAGCAATCAAAGCAAAAAGCTTGATGACACAATACAAATTCACCCTCACTTTGTGCAGCTATAGGTGGTAGGTACTGCCGTACTTAACTTGGCATGTGGTTTTTCAGAAGCATAATTTGGAGTTTTTTAAAAAAAAATGAGAAGCTCTGACAAGGTACATCAGTATTCCATCAAAAACGTTTTAAAATATCAAAGATTTGATGTAAAAATGGCAGCACAGAAATCAGTAATAAGCAACAATTTCATCTTTATATATCTTTGGTTGCCTAGAGGAATCAATGTATTTGTAGTTTTGCAAGAGTAGAAAAACTTTGCGTTGCATGGACTAATTATTCTATCCACATGCATCACTTCTCAGTATAGAAGAATATACATATCCAAAAATTCAATTTCTACTCATCCAAACCACATAAATAATTTTTAATTTAGACAAATCTCAAGAGACTTCTAATCTATTTGATATAATTTTAAAAAGATACATCAATCAAACAGTTAGATCATGTTATTAATAGATGATACATATAAGCTTCGATATATTTGTCGTTTTCAATTTTTCAATCCCTAACAATCTTAACCGGGACATATTAACACAATCCAGTTATTATCATTAACACAATCTTAACCGGGATTCTGTAGCTAAATTTACTTGAAATAGAATTCTAGACTTGTTGCTGTCAAATTGACACATCAATAATATTAACTATCAGCTATTACCAGAATTAGATGTAATTCATGTCTACATATATATATATATACATGTCTGTTAATCGATCATTAATATATACAAATTGGATTAAAAAAAAAAAGAAAAGAAAAGAAAACAAACTGCTAATTTAAGTTAAAACCAGGGATGCCACGTTGGATCCATCATGCACAAGTTCCTCGGAGTCAAGGCGGCCTCAACCAACTCCGTTATGCCTCTCTGCACAGGACTGTGGAGGATCCACTGCGTTCTCATCCTGAAAGAAACACGACATGAGAATTAATCACCATACATGCTACCTTATAACACTAAGATTTTAAGACAATGTTCGGGGAAGTTTTCACCTCTTCGGAATACTGAGGAGCTACTCCATTGATACGGAAAATAGTGTTCTTCACATTGGTGTCAACCTTGTGCTTGAACTCGAGAGTATTAGTATTTCCCACTCCACCAGCAGGCGTCATTGACATCCCCAGTGGTCTCCTCCACGACCACGACAGCAGCTCATCACGGAAAAACATGGCTAATTGATACCATATATGCTGACTTTGCTGCAATATATAAAGCGAGAGAAAAAAAAAATAGAGAATTTAGTCAATGCCTTTATTCGCATGTGTTGATCAATGGAGCGTCTTAATACTTTTTAAGAAAAACTTACTTTCGGTGAAACCAGAGCTTGCGCTGCGGCACACATTGCAGACACGACAAGGCCCTCAACACCAAAATGAGAGAAAAATGCTTGCATGTTCCTTGTCAATCGGAATGGCACAGGCTCGTTGAACTCTATCATTCCATTAAAATCGTATGCAGGGTGAAAATCCGTCTGGAATATCTTCCCAGTGTTCTTAGCAAACAAAATCTTGTTCGGAGACCTCCCACCAATTTGGAGCATGAAAGACATGAAACTTGAAAGCGCCAGTTGGATGGCAAATTGCTTTTTGAAAGCCCACATATGGTTAACACTAGGAAGAGTCTTGTACATGTACTGCGAAAAAATGCCTTCTGTCACCAAATTTTTTGTTATCTCATTATAAGCTTGGAGACGGAGATCTACAACAGCTTCAGGCGAGATTTGGCCAGATATAGCTTGGTTTAATTGCTCCTTAAAATAGGTAATGGGCTGATCCGCCTCTCGGTCATTTCTTGCGCAATGGTTCTCGTACACCTCAAGGAAGGTGCTATACATCAGATTGTCTTCCACCATGCGAACCTGTTCATGGAACAATCAAATTATAATTAATAGGTGTCATAGGCTTTATAATCTATCCTTCAAATGCAGGCTATGTAGAAATCAGCACTTAACAAATACGATCGAATGAATAAAAGATTTCTCATATGATACTTCAATTTCCCACATGTTCAGTTATTAAGAGAAGGGAAAAAAAAAAAAAAAACAGAGAAAGTAAACCGAATAGATACGTGAAAAGCAAGAAACAAGCACCTGGGACCAAACAGGAATGATAATTGGTGTGTGAATAGATATGTGGCGTCGTCTTGATTCCTTGTGCTTATCAAACATTTGGTTCAATACCCTAAAAAGCTGAAGTATACGTTCATCACTTCTAGCATTGGGAGTCAAAGATGTCTGAACAATAAAATGCCGCTGAGAGCCATCAGAGCCTATCAAAGTCAGACGTCGGAAACTGCTTCCATGTCTTCGCACGATTGGAATATCAGCTCCAACCCTGTCCAGCTTCACTGTGTGGTCCGGTGCAATTTCCTGAAAAATTCGATAGAGAATTTTCATTACGACAAAAACTAATAGGAAACGCATGATACTCCACCAATGATGATAAGAGAGAAGAGAACAACTTGCAGCTTCATTTTTTAATTTTTCATCTTGACATAGAAAAGTACAGTTGAGCCAAACTCCAAGATTCAATTACCTGATCACAAAAATACTGTCCTGGAATCTCTACATCAACCACATGGAAATCGCGTAACACCTTGCTTTCTTCTTCAAGTTTCAATACAGCAGGAAACCTGTCCTCGACATTACTTTGGAGAACATTTTTCCAATGTTTCAATCTCTCAGTCAGTTCAGCAAGTGTGCCAGGAAAAGTAGCTGTACTTTCTGGATCAAGATCACGCTCAAAATCCTGCTTGTACTCTCTCACGAAATCAACATGCTTGTTCACAGCATCTGCGGAGAAGCATGCCCTACAAACACCGGAGAGCTCCTTCTTGAGGGATTGGGGAACCTCTGCAGTAGTTGCCGTCGGATACTTGTAGCAGCGGTGCAGCAGAGCATTAACAACTGCCAGAAGTCTTTCCTCCGGCAGGGTTACGAACCTTGAACCAATTTCTGTCAACAAACTCTGCAAACAACATTTTTTTTTTCTATTTTAGATACGGTGATATTTGATGTTATTGTAGTATAACATCCACCAAATAATAAATGTATCATCATTTGAGTAGAACAAGAAATTAGGGGTCAAAGTTGTCACCTCAAGTTCACTAGCCAAATTAGAGTGCTTGCTTCTGAGGGTTTCCATTATGTCCTTTGCAGAATCAAAAGCATTTACAGCATGAGCTGCTGCCATTCCCACAGCACCATTACGCCTCAATGCACTCTGCCCACCATCATTGATAGTTTGCTGCAGAGATTGATCGCTTGTTGTGTGCACACTGCTTTCTGCAGAGGTTGGCCTTTCAGACTCTTGCCCATGAGAACTACCAGCATCATGAGTTCCAATTCCACCGGATTGAGTACCATGATGAATTTGACTGTCTGAAGATAAAGTGCCCCCACCCTGACTCTGTACTCTTGCATTTCCATCAGCCAAGCCAAGAGAACCAGCACTTGCAGCAGAGACATTTTGCTGCATCCTTTGCATCGCCATTCTACTTAGCTCTGATTTATTTGCAACATCACGGCGTTCGAGCAAATATGTGCGTAGCCAGTAATACAGAGCCTGATATTTGAACATAAGGATATATTCAGCATTAAGACGAAAATTCAGACTACATATACCAAAAGTTAAAAAAAATAATAATAAAAATTTAAAAAAAAAAATCACCTGCGGATACACAGTAGCTACTTTTAGTAGAACAAGTTTGCTATGAGGTGCTTCTGTCCTCTGCAAGGAAAGTAGTAGCTGTGGAATCCAAGAAAGCCAAACCCAATGGGGTATTTGATCCAAGTACTTAACAAATGCCCTGCCCACTGCCTCATTGGGAGTGTCAAAGCTGAGAAGATACAGAACACGAGCTAGATGGCTTCTTGAATTAGAAACACCAGATTTAATACCTTGAAGGAAGCAGCTAACAGCATATTCTAACCAAATTTCTTCATTTAAGTCTTTATAAGCCTGTAAAATCAAATAGTAGATTAATATTGAGTGGAGTTGTACAAAATACTGACGGCATGAAAAGCCAGATAAAATGATTACCATGTCACAATAATTTCCCCAGCTTATCCACCCTTTTGGTAAATTTTTGAAAAGGGTGATAGCATTCGAATACGCAAGATTAGCTGCTTCAGACTCTCCTAACTTTAACAGGAAATCCCCCTTGAGACGGTAAATCTCTGCCTTGTGTTTCAATTGGAAATATTCCAGATTTGTGCTGTTGATCAAACTTAGCCCGCTAGTAAGTTCCCCCTTCATTTCAAGATAAGCTTTTGCCTGTTCTCTTATTTTAACAAAGGCCTCCTACAATATGCAAGAGAAGAGCCAAGGAAATACATTCAGAACATCACCTCAAGCAATTACACACAGGTTTACAAGAGTATTCACAGTTCAAGCCAGTTGAAGTTAGGCAATAAGACTTCTAGTCTAAATACAATACTATGAAGTTTTCATCATAACAATAGTGAATACTAAAAATATAATTAATTAGCTTGTTAGGAACTGAAGATGTTTAATGTAATTAATACTGCGAGACTACGGAACATGTTTGTGTGAAGCCAAGTGATGGACAAAGAAACAAATACCTGCACTTCCATGGTTGAATGGCCATACATCTTTTCTAGTATTGTCACACAGACATCATAAAGGCCTTGCTTACGAGCAATGCGAGCAAGCTTATTGACATTCCACGCTTTATCTCGATAACCAAGATGATGAAGCTGGGGATTTGTGGTTACAAAATCCTTGAATGCTTCTATCACAGAATTATATATTTCATTCCTCCACTGCAGCAAATCACACCAAACGGACATATTATCCCATTCATTTGGGGTTCGCAGCCTCCAAGTTTCCAGGATGTCTTTCAAGTCTGCATAAAGATTACCATGTACACCAACAGGATTGGCAGCAAGCTTGTTACCATTGGCAATGTCAACTAGAATTCTAGCAGATTCTTGAACTTCAACTAGCTGTTGGAATTGCTGCAAAAGAGGAATCCTGGAATGAACGGACATCTCAGGCAACTGCCACCACTGTTCTAGAGCAAGATCAACACCTTTTCCAACAATACTTTCAGCATCCCCTACAGCATTCGTACTTCTGTCATGAAGGGCGAAAAAGGATTGGATTAAACGAAGTTTAGGTGTTTCTTCAACTTGTGCCTTAGGGATTACATGATCCTTCAAATATGCCCAATCAGGCAATTTCCAAAGGCTATCAAGTAGTATTTCATAATTCTCAATACTCTTTCCAAAATCCACTAATGCATCCCACTGGCTAAGTTGAGTAGCACAGTTAAGCCATTGCTCTTCCCAAAGACACATCTCAGCTTTTGGTACAGTGTTGTTATATGTGCCCTGTGTTGCCTTAACCATAGCTTGGTAAAAGAGACTTTGAGCATGTTGCCAGTAACCATGCTGAACAAGTGAAAGTCCAGCCTTGGTTTCTGCAGTGATTGACCTTTTTTTCCACAACCCACACCTCATATCTTCTTCATTGAGTAAACGATAAAGCTCTGCTAGACACTCCGAGCACTTTGTGTCATTCATGAACGACATTACGTGACTTTCAAGCAGAGCCAATGCAGTGTGCCACTGCATTGTAAGTTTTTCCTGCGTATTTAATTAGTTCACTTGGCATTCGCGGTTGGGGATGGCTCAACTGAAGCCCTTCCAGAAGTGCTTGCACAACGTTTGGTCTGTTTCCTTGCTGCTTCTTATGATAATCTTTTGATAGGAGTGTAATCAATGGTTTAGCTAAAGCTATCTGTTCTTCTCTGAGTAAAGTCACCCAAACAATGGGAAATACCAACACCCATAAATGATATGCAACATTTGCATCAGTGTGAGCCACCTCCCTTAATGGTATAATTAGATCAGCCACCTGTAAGAGAGAAAAATGATTAATTCTAAATGTAACAGAAAATATGCAACTGAAATAAACAGGAAAAAAAATAATAATAATAATAATAATATAAAATATAAAAATATAAAAAAACCCATACAAGCTGTTACCACCAGTAACTGACATGGAACACCAGAAAGAAGTATAAAGTAGATAATAAAGTAGAAGTAGCCAATTATTAAGATAATGTATCTTTTCAGATAACATAGAAAAATAAGGAAAAGTAAGACACAGTAAGCAATGTGAAAAAGAAAAGCATATGAACTTATTAGGTATGTTACGGTATATATAAGATCCTATGAGGTAAATAAAATAAAGAACCTGAAGTTTGCTCATTTCATTCAAAAAATGTGCATGCTTCTGAACAAGGCCTTCAAAAGTTAAAGGAGCATCATCAGAACCCTCTGCAACATCTGCAATTTGGAGCTGCGTTCCTGAACCATCTGGAAGAGAACCTGAAGCAACAAGTGGCAGAAGCCTTGCAGTGTTTGGAGCAAGTGTAATAGGTTTATCCTCAACTAATATTGCTAGAAGAAGATCAAGACCCTGTTTGAGCCAGAATACATCGCTTAATGCTTCCCAGTCCTGAATTTGGATAATGTACTGCAGCCTTGTGAACAATGTTTTCCCAAGAGATTCATGATATAGTGAGAAAAATTTCATCCTCATTTCAGGATCCTTTGCTCGTAAACCAAGCATGAACTGTCTTTCCACCTTCTGAAACACCTCTTGACGTAGGGCCAGAGGATATCTGAAAGTCAACCAAAACAGATTATTGGCATCCTGATCAAAACATAATGCAAATGAACACACAAAGCATAGTACATACTTATTAGAATCAGAACAAATTCCATAAAGAAGTTGAAGATATTTCTTGTCCCAATCTTCCAGGGCACTGGGGGAAAAGTTTTCCTTGTCAACCTGTGAAAGCTTTTGAAGAAAAGACACTATTTCCTTAGGAGAGAGAAAAGCACTAGATGAGGCTGGAGTGCCAGGTTTGCTGAAATCATCTTCTATCCACCCTTTTACCACATCAAGTATGCAAAGAAGCACACTAGGATCAGTACCTTTCTCTGAAAGCAGGGAATTCAAGGTTTGAGTAATTGATCGTTTGCACTCTGCCACAAGCATGACCTTTTCACTTATAAGCTTTAAAACAGATTTTAGATTAGTGATGACAGCTCCAACATCAGCACCTTGACGGGAAGATGTGACAGCAGAATCTTGATCAGTGCGCTGACCCTAGATGAGTAGGTGAGATCTTGCTTAATGAGATTCAGGAAAATACAATTAAAGAAGCATATCTAGAGCCATGCCAACTATAGTAGTAAGCAGAAAGTGATTCAAGGCATCTAATATTGACTTGAAAACATGGTATACTTCTTCAAGTGGACCAAACTTTAAAGCAACAAAACACAATGACACTATATCAAGTGACCGATAATAACAAATAGATATTTAAATTACAAGGAGATGAATATACCATGCTAGGTCTAACAATAATAATTGGACCATAATTATATCGTAGGATCCTGACTTACTAACATATTCTCAACTTAAAGATAAAAGGTGCAACCCTTTAATGCCCTTCCAACAATAATGTGATATTTGTTGATATTTGGAAAATGCCATGAAAATCAACAAACCGGCAACCTAATCCATTGCGCAGGACCATGACAATAATTTAACTAATATGACACTCCTATCAACTTGTCTTCACTCAAAAAGGAAACTAAATTTCACCAATGCACAGAACAGCCAGTTCTTTAGGTCAAACAGCAGTGTTAAAAGATCCAACCACAATGTATGTAAAGAAAATTCTCAGGTGTAGTCAGCCTCAACGGTCGACTGCAGAGGCTGCCACTGGATTGCATTCAACAACCACAATTTTTTATGAACCCCAGAAGATGAAGGTTGACTGCACAGGAGAGTAATATTATCTACGTGTGTGTGTGTGTGTGTGTGTGTGTGTGTGCATGCGTGTAAAGATAGCATTGACATACTTGTCTTGGATGAGAACCTGCAGAAGATCCTGTATCTCGTGTCAGGCGTTGCAGGATGCGGACCAAGATGAAAGGATCAATGATGTTTTTCTGAACCTCTGTCAAGGTTTTAATGACAAGCAGCACAAAGCTAATTGAATTAGAAGAGTTATCTTCACCCGATATCTGAGGAGCTGTGACAATATTTATGTGCTTCTGTATAAGCTCGTCAACCTTCTGATACAAAAGTTTTATATCAGGTGGGGTACTCGGAGCATCTAGAGGGAAAGCGACAAAGACCATCTTCAATAAGGCACACAATGACTTCCCAGCATCTAACATTTTATTCTTGAAACAAGGTTCGAGAATCTGATAAAAACATAGCCACAATGATAAATGAGAAAATTAAGGTCGTCAGAGACATACTCAGGAAAAATCATAACCCTACTGCACAGGAACAAACCTGAGAAATCTGATTGATGTTATTTTTGATGAACAAATGTGGCTGCTTCTCTAGAATCTTGTTCATGACATCCAACCCCTGTGCAAGAGCTGTGGAAGGGTCCTTCGACTGATTTGGTTGTATACTGCTCAACAACCTTTCTAAATAATTAAACTTGACATTGGCGTTCGGCCACACTTCCAAAGCTTGTGAAAGTAGATCCAATGCTTGTTTGTACATGACACTTGCTTCCTTGTCCTTAGGCTCTATGACCAAGGCAACCTGTTTTCAGATTGTCAAGCAAAGGGCCGTCTGTCATCACATACTCCATAACACAGCTAAACCCAAGATACAAGGGAAAATATAACTTTCCCCACAGAAATGTGGCTAGGTCATGTATAAAAAGTGGAAAAAGTGAAAATGGCAATCCTTGGCACACAAAATGACAACGTTAGACACATAGCAACTCCTGTATAATTAAATTTCATATATCAAGAAAAAGAAGTGGTCAAATTTAACACCATCTACATGGTAACCTCTCTTTCAGATGTGCTTTTTCGCTTTCTGGGGCACTGATCAAATTAGTGGTAAGTTATTGTTAAAATTGTGATATCTATCAATAATTAAAGCACACTACAATGATATTGCAAATGAAAAATGGGTAATCCAAAAGTGAAAGAACTTCTATCAGATCTTAGAAAAATAAGTACAGGCGCAAATGCATGATAAAACTGGTTTATTAATAATTTTAATGATCGTACTGATACAAGAAAACTAAATCTTTAACTTCCGAAAGGAGAAAAGTCAGGCAAATCATCATATGACAATATTTAGTATATATGCAAATTGTAACCAGGAAGCACAAGTCACCAGATTGCAAACACACAACTTAAATAGATCTTACTGACATATGAAAGCAAAAATTGAAAGAACGCCATACCCGTATCAGAAAATTGATAATCATTTCTTCCATGGCAGCATTTGGCTTGAATTCTTCATCAGGTTGGCCAGCAGATCCAGGGGTTTCTATGTTGGGGATTGATGAGGCACCACCAGGAGACATGACACACAGGGGTTGAAGACCAGCTTCTACTTTAACTCGCTTACTAGGATCTTCAGGGAATGTAGATCCATCAACTGGTCTTTTAGAGTCAGTGACAGCAGAGGCAGGATTAAATCCGTCAGTCATTTGGCTGGGAACATCACCATCAGTCACCACTTTCATTTCATTTTGCCTTTGCCTTTCCCAACTAACCACTAAACCAGCAAGATCAATGGCGAGGCGCCTGTTTTCTGCCGCAGTATTATAGGGCAATCCAAGGCGACTAAGAGAATTCACCATCTGGGGTACAAATTGTGCTCTGCAGCTGTAGAAGAGATCTGAATGACGCACTATGAGCTGGAAAATGTGAATCAAATTAGGTATCGAGTGACCTTCCTCAACCAGGATTTTTTTAGTGTATCTTATCCAAATCGGCATTCGAGATTCCCCAGGAGGCAACCTTTTTGGTAAGGCTGGCATTAGTATATCAAGGGCTTGCTTGACCAACATTTTATTCTCTGGCTGGCAAGTTCTAAGAAGAGCAACAAAAACCTAGATATGCAAATCCACATTACCATATATTATATATCATTGGTGCATAAAATAATGAAAGTAATAGTGTTACATAATTATCAAGTGAACTAATGCACATACACACACAAATGTTTATCTAAGAGCATGAATGAACTCACGCTAAAAGAATAAACTATTCCAGAACAAGTAAATACTTAACCAGAGATGACATACAAAATTATCATAAAAACTTGTGTGGTAGTTGACTGCACTGTTAAACCATATCACAATACATTAGAAATCACAAGTACCAAATATAAATGTCAATACTACTCTGATTGAGACCAGCAATGAAAATCATAGAAAACAAGAAAAAATTTGTAGCATTTCAGAATTGATGTCAAATAACATATTAATTTAGAACAAGCATAAGATATATAAAAGGAATTTTATTATCAATCCAGTAATTTGGCAGTTTGGTTAATGTTTTCCTTTCTGTGTATGTTGGATTACTTTACTCCCTATTACCGGCCTTTATGTCATTTATTTCTTATCATCTATCTATTTATTTCATTGGGTACAAAGGCCTATAAGTAGGCCTTTACGTTATTTGTTTCCTAGAGAGTTGATAACAATTTCATCTACTCTTTTTCACCCATTCTATTTTTCTCCACATAACCATTGCTTCTCTATTTTTCTACCTTAGCAGTTCTTCTCTTTCTATTCTGATTTCTCCCACTCGTTTCACCATTTCTCTTCTCTATTCTCTTTCTTTATTTTTTTATCTTACATCACTTTGCTGGTGTCATAAAAAATTTTACAACAGGGCTATATTAGAAATGGAAGATGATAAACCAAATATCAAATTTAAAACACCATTCATCCATGCATCAGCTGTGAAATCACCTGGAGAATAATCTTCTCAGGGGCCTGATAGGCCTCCAAGAAGTGGCAAACATTGACAAACGCCCACTGTTTACTGGCACTATCTTCCCGTTTGAGATGATTCCAACCAAATTTAATCAGTTCTTTCCTATGATGAACAAGATCATGCTGGAGATACTTAAGAAGCAATGTCGCAAGTTGCAAAAGTTCTATCCTAAGTGGCTCATCATACTCAGCAGAAACCTATGGAAAAAAAGTATAAAATACTATCATAAAAGATAAGACATAATCAAATATCAACGAACAACATTAAGTAAATCTGAATAGCAAAAATGCTACAAGACTGCAGAACAAATGAATTGAAATGGCACATTCACCTCTTCTGGAGGATCTAGAAGTTTGTCAACGATTGTTTTTATGATATTTGGATCAACCACCTCCCAACTTTGGCCATTCTGGAAGGCATGAGCTAGCATTGGAAGAATCAGCATTTGCATGACCACCACCAAGTGATCATGAGCAAGTTGTTTAGACTGGAAAAGGTTTAAGAAATGCAAAAGAAGTTCTCTCTTCATGCTGGGTGGATAACCTTCAGCAACCTAAAACAAAGGATGAAAATTTGTTAAAATAAAAACCAAATAGACAATAAAATGTTAAATGAAAACTAGTGAAACTGAAGTACAGATACCTGCAAAAATAAATTACCTCAATAATATAAAACTCCTTCAAGAAAGTAAAATCAATGCGAGTATGGAACAGGAAGATGGAAAGGATATCAAAGAGAACATTCACTTCTGTTTTGTCATGTCGCAGGTAATTCAAGAAGCATTTGACAAGCCATTTACTTTCTTTCACCTGCAGATGAGAAATCATAATTAGACAAGATCCAAGAACCACATCAACTTAAAAATATTAAAATACAAAAGATAAATAAACAGTGGAAACTCATAGCATACATCTCAAATAAATAAAACTTGAATAATGAAGAACATACCTGCACTAAGTTCAGCTCTTGTTCATTATGCAAGCGAGATTTTCTGGCTGGTGATTTCCAAAGAAGTACCAACGTATCAAACACACTACGGTTACTCTGCAACCAACCAGGTATCAATTTGACCAATGTTTTAACTAGTGCAAGGCCCTGAAAATAGGCATCTGATGCTGCAAGAGGGGATGCAGATTGTAAATTTGAACTATCAGGTGGAGGAGCAGGGAGGCCATCATCACCCAATAAAGTAGCTGATGGAGTTAAAGATCCAGGAGCTGCTGTTGATTCTGATTTTGGTAGAAAGTCAGGAAAGGCACTCGCAAGTATTTTCTGTGGAGACTTTGCAAGTTCATCTCTCAAAGGTTGGCCAGCATCTGATCTTATTATATACATAAACCTGAACATTACAAAAGAGGAAAAGGTGGGGATAAAGTAGAGTTATTAGTAACCTGAGTAATATGTCAACAATTATGCTAGAAAATTCAACCCAACATCTTAAGCTTACCGCCTAAAGTATTTTGGTTCATTCAATCGAGCAAGAAAATAATCAACAGCAAGTGTGGCATATCGATTCAAAAATTTTGTGAGCGGAAGGCGATATGGACTATTAATTTCACTGTAGACCTGTGCTGGGGGAAGAGCCCCTTCTAAATCGATTGTCAAAGTTACTAGTTCATCAAGAAATTTTGATGCAGCTTGGGGAAGCAAGTGAAAAAGTTCGATGATAGCTGCACAGGAAAAAAAAAAAAATCAATGTAATATTTCAATGCACGTACAACTATACAAGTATCACGCAACTTCAACTGTAACTAGTCATAGATCAGATGCATTACCTGCAGCAATTTTTGGCTCTTCACCAGCTTTCCATGATTTCTGACTTTGAGCAAGTTTTTCTGGTTCCAACCATTTTTTAAGGTGCTCTAACAACTTACCACCCAAGGTAACATTAAACCAATTGGACAAAAGTTCAAGCAGGCGGGCCAGACCTTGCAAAAGAGGCATGCTGAGATTCTTGGTATGTGCCAGGTTGACTAATATAGGCCTGAGGCTGTTCTGTAGAAGTTCTTTTGGCATCCTTTGTTGATTAATAACCTGATAAAATAAACTATATCAGAATGGATAATAAATCTCTTAAATTGCAAATAAATGGACAACTTTATATATCAAAAGAAACAGGTAAAAGAGAAAATAATTTAAAATGACACCTCATGAATTGGACAATCCATTGCATGATCAATCTATTCATAGTAACTGACGTTTGGTTGACAATAACAATATCCTTATAAAGCTTACATGTAGAAACATCAAGTAGAAAGGGCACCATTACTCAGAGACTGCATTTTACTATTACCACAGACGAAAGTCCAAAGTTACTCGGATTGTGGTGCATGGTATAGATATGTATGTTAGCAAGTTAATATGTGGTATGATTCGCTAGTTACAGTTGGTTTTATCATGTATGATGTCAACTGTACGCATAAACAGATATGAAATTTATAGATAACAAGTGTTCAATGATAAAACTGTACATTACATATAAATATTACCGTCTCAATCAATTACATGATGATAATAGAAGCTCAACAAACCTGTCGTAATCCTTCTTTTGCAACAGCAACAATTTCTGGGGTCCTACATGTCAAAGACTTGAAAAACATGGAAATGATCTTGGCCCGCAGATCAGTATAAGTTGGCACTTTGAAGTCTGTCCATGCCATTGTAGTACAGAGAAGCTCAATGCAAGCTGTTCTGAGCTTATTTAAGGATGTAGCCACTTTGGGGTTCATAAACTTCACAACCCACACAGTTTCATCAGCCTCAGCTATTTGCAATGCTTCTTGGAGAAAGTTCACTAATTCTTGACTCAACTTCAGAAGAGGAGGCCTCAAGGCTAAACAGAAATTCAAAGCTGTAACTGTTCCAACCTATAAGCAACTCAGTAAAGTTAGTGAAGAAAACTGATAAATTACATAGACGACAATTAAAAACGAAAATACCTGTTGGTCAACAGTCTTCAACCGGAGTGGCCGCATTAATAGAGGCTGAATTAAAGGATGATACAAGCGCTCAAGCAGCTCAGATACCTCACTGCCAGTCCGACTGGCCAAAAGTTGCAAACATGACTGCACATTCTTTCTCACAATAATCGATGCATTAGCATTGAATAACTCCGTAGCAAGAAACTCAACTACTCCTTGAAAGCTTTGCTTGCGTGGCTCACTGTTAGCTTCATCCACATTATTCACCACACGAAGAACCTGAGTTAGAACCTGACTTGTCTCTTCCTGCTCTTTGCTAGCATAAATAGGGAGCTTTTTAAGAACATAAACCAGACCCCGGACAATTCTTACTTGAAAAAGGCACAAAGTCTCAACAGTGACCTTTCCCACCAATGCACCAAGTCCCATAACACCTCCCATTTGTGCTTGCCAAGTACTTCCATAGCAACAATGCAAAAGACGTGGCAGAAGTTGCTCAAAGACTGGTATACGAACACTAGGGGGTGGTGAATATACAGGATTCATCGACGGACTGGATACAATCATAGGCGTGCCTGGGCCTCCTCTTGACATCAGCATGTCAGCATGTTTTGAGCGAGCAAGAAACAATAGCGTTTCAGCAAATACATTTAAAGCAGTAAGAGCAGCTTTAGCATGGACTCTATTCTCATCTGTCAGCACATCAACCAAGGCATCTAAAAAAATTAAAGGGTCCAACTCTTTTAGGTTTGTAGTGCCACTACTTTTTGACCTGGAACTGACGTTCACATTTGATGGACCCCCAAGTCCAGCAGTTGGATTCGTAGCATTAGTTGAGATATACTCAATGTGAAATATCATCGCAAAATGGTGGCAAATGTTGACAACAAAATCATCCTTGGAGTCATTGAGATCTGGTTCTGCACTTGCAGCAATGACAGTCATTAACAAAATCTTGAAAACCGACTTCTCAGCCATAAGTTGGGTCTTTGTCTTCACACCTAAATCAGCCTGCAATAATAACAATAAGCAAATTATCAATCAGGTCACAAGATTTTTAATGTTATGCATATTTTTAAAGTGCTTAGCAAAAAATCCACAAAATATCACAAAACAAGCCAGACTAGAGGGAAGGAAAAACACAAACAGACTAACTTAGAACATGCAAGACATAAAAAAGCATAGTAAGTATTTTCAAAAGTTTTATTGCGGCTTTTAGTAAGTGCGGGCCCATAACAGTGTATCATGAATATGTCCTATGTCTTATGTTGCAATAATCCCTAGTACGTAATAGAATATTTAGCAATAAACGTCTTTTTTATATGAAATATTGTAAGAATTAAAACGTTGCTGGCCCTGCCCATGCACTACTAGAAGAACATGCAAGACCTGAATACAGAAAGCTAAAAAGTGAGGTGCAAAAGCAAGCAGACATTCTCATTATGTTTGTCATTACAACTCAGACACATTCAAACTTAAGACAACTAAGAATGTGAGTCACCCATGCATGCAGATAGTGTGCTATATGTTCATCAAGTCAGGATAACATATACAACTTTTGGCAACAGAGTCCTATATATAACTAACAGTCTAACCTTCATATCTGATGACTCGGACTTGCACCAAGATGTATCAACTGTAGAAACTAACAAGGATGACAACTGTCGGGGTGTATATCCCTCATCAGCGAAATTTCCAGGCAAATTAAGCTGAGAAGCCAAGCAAACACGAATGAATTTTAATGCCTGCTTTCGATAGAAAGCATCCATGCCACAGTTATTATGCATAACAGCTGCTACAGCAAGATTTATGCATCGATCCAGTGGAACCAAAAATGGGGTTGACGGCTCAAATGTAAGAATCAAGCGCAGCCCATGCTCTGGGTTCTCCTTGCATTCAAGTGCAAGGGGCTCCTTGAGAAATCTTCTGTTCCGACCACCTAACTTGCCAAGAAGTTGCAACGCTTTTCCACCCCAAGGATAGGGTGCAGGCCGTAGGTGAGACCACAAGGCTAAGATCACCTCCGACATTACATTAGCCATACTGGGTTCTAGAAAATCAGGATTCAAACTGTCTACCCAAAACTCCAGCGTTCTTAAAGCTAAGCTCACTAGATCATCACTTCCTTTGAGACACAAAACAAGAGGCTTCATCAGACGAGGAAGGTATGGTAACAACGAGCTTAAACGTCCAGGCAAGGTCAAGCACAGCTCTAGCAAGAGGTCTCTCATGTCTTCCCCCATTGGACCCTCAAGCATTGCTAAAAGCATATTTAGGCAGGGTTGTAAAATTGGAATCAAGTCGCGCAATAAGAGTTCAAATTTGCATCCGGAGAGTGCTCTAAACATTGTACGAAGAAGTTGCAAATATCCGAGAGGCTTTTCAACTTCTGTAGCATTTCTCATGCAAACCTCCATTATAACTGGTACATGAGGTTGCAATATACGTTCAAAATCTGCTGGTGCTTTAGCAACTGCACCAAATATATACCGAAAGAGATGCAATACCAGTTTTGCTGCAGGTGAATCCGGATTTTTCAAAACATCGAGCTTACTGTTAACGAAAAAATTAACCAAAACATCTGCAAAATGCTTATATACTTTAGGGGCCTGCAGAAGGGTAGAAAATATATGGACCAGTTGAGTGCTGGAAATCATGCACTCAAAAAGCTCAGGCATACACAATGAGAACATGTCCATGAGATCCCGAGGTTCCATAATAGCCAAAATCTGGGAAAAGAGATGAAGCATATCTCTCTCCTCATCCTTCTCCTTGAATAGGGCTAAGCAGTGCACACCACTCTTTAAAACACCAGAGGCTTTCCACACCTGCCCAAAGTCCAAGTCAAGAAATGCTAATCTACAAAAAGAACTATGATAGAAGTGATCATCTTATGCATGATACCTCATCTTCTCTCATCCCTTTGAAAGCTTGAGGTGCTGGTAAATTAGATGATGACGGAACAAGCACCTGTTGGTGGGTTCCATGAGTAGAAGGAGAAACCTAAACAAGTGATGTGACATTGTGATCAAGCTACAATTAAAAACTATAAAAATTAGAGAACAGAAATAAAACCTGTGATCGCGGCAAATGTGCATGAGTGATACTCCAAATGATAGTCTTCATTCCTGAATGCACCAACCAAAGATTGATTAGTTTCGGCTTAAACCACTAACACAGAACACAGAATTAAAAGGCAGATATACTAGTGGAGTAGGCATCACAGATTTAAGGAACTCTACTAATAATTATTTCTGTGTATTTGATAAAAGAGAAATAAAAGCAAAGATGGTAGGGATAATTACCCATAACCAAGGTCTTAATCAAATTCTTACAATCACTAACTTCTTTGGAATGTTCCGTGGGGGTTTGCACATTTAAAACTGCCTGCAACAAGGCAATATGTCTCGTGTTAGAAAAACAGGTGCCAAGAAAGATAATTTGATGCTCTAAGAATAGAAAAGCGGTACCTATTAGACAAAACAATAGAATCAATGCCACACATAACAGAACAGTAAATAAATATGAATTAAATTGAAATCCAAACAATTACACCAAAACATTCGAATTCTTTTAAGTTTCTTCCCAACAGATAGAGCACTAATCCACTTCCCATACTACAAACTAAGCTTGTATAATTAAGTCATATCAATACAGCGATAGATAACAGTACTTCAGAAATAGAGTTTAATGATAGAGAGATTGAGGAATTTTCTTCTCTTACTTCTTTGCTCGAAGGCATTTCTTTCAATTCAGGAGCGAAAGATCACAGAGTGTGGAGGATTAAGTTCTAATGGTATTTTTTTGTGCAGATCCTCCTTCGAAAAAGTTGGTGCAAGATGATTCTCATCCAAGATTTGATTTTGCTAATCTTATTTGGAAGTCTAAGGCTTCGAACAAGATCAAGTTCTTAGTTTGGATTATTGCTCATAGGAAACTAAGTACACAAGATCAAGTTCTTAGTTTGGATTATTGCTCATAGGAAACTAAGTACTTGCGATACTCTTCAAAAGAGATATCCTAGTATTCGTCTTTCTACCTCTTGGTGTGCAATGTGTAAGAATAGAGGGGAAACCTTGGATCATCTCTTTATTCATTACCCAGTAATTGGTTTGCTATGGAACAAGTTGCTTTTTTTAATTGGTTTGAATTGGGCTACTCCTAATTCGTTATGTTCTTTTTTATTGGAAGATTTTAAAACCCATGGAAGAGGAAAAAGGTCTAGTATTCTTTGAAACTGTGGAGTTTTCGCCACTTCATGGGTTATTTGGAAGGAAAGAAACAGAAAAATCTTCGAAGAATTGAAAGAGAATGAGAGTTTTTTACGAGATAAGACGTATTATTTGGCTTCTCTTTAGGTTTCCTCCAATGAAGATCTTAAGAATTTATATTTATTTTTCATTATGCTCGATTCGGAGGCGGTTGTTTGTTGATCATTCATTCCTATCTTGTTGTAGTTTTCGTTTATGGTTGTTTTGTTGGTAGACTTCTGGTTGACTTTTGTAATTTTTTCCTTTTATTAATAAAATCTCTATTTCCTATTAAAAAAGTTTAATAATTAGACGAACTTATTAATCAAGAAATAAAAAATATAATGCTCAAAAATAGTTCAAACCGAGGAACTGTTGGTCAGAATGCTATCACAAAATACATACGTCATAACATTCATACATACAACAATAAACCAAATACAAATTTGCTAACCTGCACTGGGAGTTCAAGCTTTGATCTCAAATTAGCATGACCTTTTCCCTCCTCACCCTCCTCCAACAGCTAAACCAAAAGGGAAAAATATAAATGTCAGCAAACAGGGAAAATAAACCCAATAAAAAGCAAGCCAATAGAAAAGTTCCTCAGAAACGAACAGAGGGGTCAAAAAAGATAGTCAAACACTCACATTCAGAGGTATCTTCTAAACATAATAATACAACAATGTCATAATGATTTTGAGGTTTTCAGAGAGCTTAATAACCTTTGAATCATAAACCAGATAATAACCGCCAACTTATAGAAAGGACCACAGAAAATTTAATTTGCCAAATATATACACTTTTCAAGCAAAATAAAGTTTCTATACTATAGTTTTAATCTTTAAGAGCAAAAGCTCTGCAAAGCTTCACAAGTCAACAAAGGAACTCCCAAAAAAACACAAGCTCTATCACAAAGTTGTATTAAATATTAATAAAATATTAGAGAAATCAATATCTAAAATGTGAAGGGGACACAAAAGAGCTGGTATCCAATCAAATAAGCAGATATATACATATGTAAATTCTATTTTGCCAGGCTAAGTTGCCAAGTGTCCCAAACTATGTTGGGATTCGTCAACACTTACCCGATACACACACAGACACAGTTTCTATGGTCAATGTGTCTTAACTTTTAAATTGTTAAACCCACCAATCAAATACATACATTGCATCTAAATTGGATACGAGAAAGAGATTTTTTTAGGAGAGAATGCAATTGTTAAATTTAATTAATTATCTTAACAATTTAAAAGTTATGATACACTAACCATAGAAGTTTTATATATATATACATACATACATACATATATATAAGCCACAAAAAGATATATCCCATTTTTATTGTGAAATGTAATAAAATTGATACCATCTTTTACAGAAAAGAGGGTACTTAGCACATAAAAATAATAATAATAAATAAAAATAAAAATAAAAATTCTGCCAAAATGAATAAGTTGGTCATTATTAATGTCTTAAAACATAAACCACTCAAGAGCTCCTAGAAACCTCTATACGTTAACATAAAAGCAAACCATAAACACTTTGCTCAATAAAATGCCCATACAGGGTCACCTTTATAGACTAGTTCAATTAAGGCCACACTACAAGGCTTGTGCCCCACAAGAAATAAATCACTAAAGGCACAGTTACAAAACTTATAGGAAGTAAACTCTCTAAGAGGAAAATAAGGTCATGTAATTCACCAGAATCAGTTCCTTCTAAAAATAGCTCAAGATTGAATTAGAAAATCATGTATCGCTAAGTGGTAAATTTAGGATGAGTATCAATTCAGTCCAAATGGAAACTCATATATTAATGACAGATTACCTGTGGAATGGTACACTTAAAGGTACTGAATTTCCCAACAAAAGCATCCAATATACGACCCTAGAGGAAAACATGTGTCACTTCCAGATAAATGTAATAAAGATCCATTGATTATACAAGTCAAAGGTTATCTCACACCAATCAGTTTAAAACTCATACCAACAGAATACGTGCTTCATCCATAGACTGCTGGTCTACACCTTTCTCAAAAATCGGCTCAACCTATATGTCAATGAAATCTTAAATGAATTTGAGTCGAAAGGGAACCATATAATATAGAACTACTTCATAATAGAGTTAGCATATTCACCAGGTTCAACATCAGTCGAGCACAAGTAGTATGAATACTGAGTGACAATGAAGCATCATGCATGTTACTTGAGAACAAGTAGATGATCCGTGATAACTGCAACACAAGAATAGACGTTTGTCATCATTGTGATAAGAGAAGGCAATAACAAGCCTGCTGATAAACACTTTTGGCAGCAAAAGATCACGCTGAGTACTTAAAAACTCAGCATAAACAATTGAAAAGTAGAAGAACAGACAGACAGTTAAGAATACAAAGGACCATAGGGACTGCAGAAATGGCACACCCTTAACATTATTTTAAATCAAACAATCAAGCAGTCCACACCAAGTCTTTAATGATTGGCACAAGACTCAAAAGCACATGAAGACCGAACAGAGAGTGTCTCGGGTCACATTCCAAGTCTTTTTGAGATGTTTGAGAGAGATAGAGAGGGCCAATGATTACACTCGCAAATACACGTGGAGTGAAAGATATGAGATCACCACATAACATCAAGAAGAAAATTAACCAAAGGACAAAACATCCACACAAACCACAGTAACAATAAAAATTGCGACAAAAGACATAATATAAATGAAACCACAACACCACCACCATGTAAGTCAATACTAATGGCTTAATCATGAGCATAAAGAACACAGAAAAAATTGCCATCTAAAAAAGAAGAAAACAGAAGTTTCATAAAAAGCAAAACCTGTGACAAAGAGAGGTCTCCTCGAACATGATGGACAATCTCTGCTAGTAAACTGTATGCCAATGGCCTTAAAGTCTCAAAGCATGCCCGCCCCGTTCCAACAAGAACCCTAAAGTGGTGTAAATTAAGGAATAAGCATACCATCGGTCAATTGTTAAGTAGTTCTAGTAATATAACTCATTGCAATAAATATAATATACTATATATATATATACAAAATTGTAACAACATCACTTTGGCAAGAATTTGCATGCCCTTTCAAAGTCGTCAACATTTGTGGGCTGTGCAGTGGTTTGGATCAATCGCAGAACAAACTAAAACATTAAAATTCACTCTTCAAAATAAATTAAAGTTCTGGCTAATTAATCAAACATTTATTTTTGTTATAAAAATACACCCAGAGTTCTTCCTCTGACATTCTCTTATATTTCTTTAGGAAACTTCAGCATGCATCATCAGTTTTAACTTTTTGCTCTCCCACACTTTTTGACAGATTACTTATCATTTCTCTTAGTTAATAACCTAGTACCATTAAGAGGTTACAGTCTTGTTGCCAGTTCTTGCAATTGACAGGCAACATTTCAAATCATATCTTAACAATTTGAGGTTTACCTCTCTTCCAGCAGTGTGTCAATCAACGGAAATAAGCCCTTCTTAAACTCTGTCCCCAATACATGTTTTAGTGCTACTAACAACTCCTGCATCCAACATCTAAATAAATTAAAATCTCAACATTGAGGGAGTAAAAGGGCCAAGCTGAGAGCAAATTAAAACACCAGACAATATTACCTTTCTAATAGATACAGAGTCCGAACATGTAACAAGCAAATTTACAATGCTTTTGCATATGCTTTCTTCATGAGGCTTAATATAATCAGCAAAACTCTTCAACAGATAAGTTAAAAAAGAAACCGTCTGCAACAGCAAAGAAAGAAAATCAGTGAACAATCTATTGAGAAGATTAAAGGAAAAAAGCTGATGACTGCATACAGCTAGCATTCTAGTATATCAGTTGTTTTTCTCGCTTTATATGCATAGCTAGTGATTGAACCTTAGCTAGCATCTAAATATCCAATGGCTACATTACTCTACCATCCAGGTGGGCCGCCTTATGTGATTGGTCAAGAATACATTTCTCTTTATAACCATACACCCCACTTTTGTGAAAATAAGCAGGCTTAGGAGGTTGGTATCAATAGCACACCTTTTGAGCACTTCAGAGGAGAAAAACAAGAGTGCTTGAACTTAAAGTACGTCTTAGGATCTTCTGACTGCTTTACTGTTTAAAATGTTGATTCCCCTTGGCCACTAGCACAAATAATATATAATATATATCCTATGAGATTTTGGCAGACTGAAAGCTAAGGGCTTCTCCATACATTCAAAAAGATGACAACAAACGGATAATTTTATATATATAACCTTTAGGCAGATTAGGTTAGGGAGTCCCTCAAGCAGAGCCTTGCTAAAAGACATAATTTTTAGGTCCAATACTGAATAAAAATAGCGTGAATTCTGTGAGCTAACTGATAGAATCTTAGCATTTCAAGCAAACTAAACAATTTCTCCCAACCACACTCAGTCTAGATACGCAAACAACCTAGCCATACCCTTATCTATTCAGGCATCACCGCATACAACAATTTTAGTGTGGCCCATAGAACAGCTGTAATAAACAACATCAAGAACAAAAATACTCACCTTAACCTGTGCACCTTTAAGCTCAATAAAGTGACCCTTCATATGCGAAGGAACCTTTTCTGGCCCCGGAACAGATATAGCAGCAACCATCAAAGGCAACAAGTGAGGAATATTGGTTTGAACAAGCCGACTGTACAACTGAAATAAAAACATGACCACAAGTGGAGACTCTGTTATTATCTTAAATGATCGGGTACTTGGATTAAGCTGCCCCGTCCCGATGTATCCAGTGCCACTAATCCCCTGGTCTGAAGAAGTATCCATAGGCTTAATAACATCTTCCATCCCCACTGCTCCACTCTCAAAGAAATGACTAACTGTCACTCTAAAGTTCTGGTATATCTTGCATACAAAGTCTAAGAATGGTTGAACCTCAGTTTCTAATGTAGGCCTAAAATTTCTAAGGAGATCAAAGATAATACGAATGCAAATCAGGCCATTCTCTTCATTATCAGTAGTTAAAACCTGCATTGCAACCTTCAATAGATCCTGAACGAAGGGTCGAAGAACTTCACTGTGAGGAAGACGATTCAGGATCTCCACAACTATGTTTCTCAGTTTGTGCTCAGGATTGTCCGTGAACTGCGACTTTGTAATTTGTAAGAGAATCACCGAGAATGCTCGAAAGTAGCATTTGAGGAAATTCAAGTATTCTGCTGTGTGGGCAATCTCTAAACTGTCCCTTACCTCCATCGCCATCTGCAACCTCGTCTGAATCGCTGTTTCAAATACCCAATACACAAACTAGTATCACTTACAAAATCACAACACAACCAACATTCAAATTACGCATTAGATTCAAAACTAACAAAACCACAAACACATGTTAACCTCACAATTACCACATTGGAAACATTTAACCACAATCGAGCTTACACAATCCACATTCATTACAATCATTCTTTCCAGTATTCTAAAAGGCGTTTCATTAACAAGCCCATATTCAGACATTCGAAACACAATACCACAAAACCAAACCAAAATCCACACCCACCACAATCCATCCAATCCAATTCACGACACCAGTACTAAACTCTACTAATCAAAACCACAATCCAGCCTACACAGTTCACATTCACTTCAATATCATAAATATCGTTTCATTATTAACCTTACATCTGCACAGTCAAAACATTAAACCGCACGACATAAACTACAATCCAGCCAATTTTACAACAACCTAATAAATTCCACTACCCAACCTACACATTTTATACTCCACATAAAAATTCATTTCAATATCCTAAACAACATTTCGTTACATTTCTGGTCCAATTCAAACCTAATAACCTAACATACAACAACTCGAAATCATTAGAAACCACAATCAAACAAAATTCAACAAATCAAACCACAAACCAGCTCACGCAATTCACAATTTCAGAATAATCGTAAACAGCAAAGTGTTTGACAAAAAACCTAACACCCGCACAGTCAGAAATCAACTAATCAAACCAGAATCATCACAATCACTCATTCCAGTTCAATTTCAACTTCAAGATAATTCAAAAAACAGATATATATATATAGATAAGAGAGAGAGAGAGAGTACGGAGGTCAGGTTCGATGAGGTGGCGAGAGTGTTGCTCGAAATTCTGAATAGGACTCATCTTTTCACGCTTTCAACGAAACAAAAACCAAACGAAAACACTTCACATATCACGTCTCTCTCTGTGAAATTAGGATTTCGGTTGTTATAAGTTTACTACGTTACCATTTAGAGAGAGAAAGCAGGTAGTGGTTTGTAGTCGAAGAAGAGGAAGAACAAGTGCTTCCCTCCTCTACTTTACTCTGGCCAGGCTCAACTGCGACTCGACTACTGGATTTGTTAATATAGGTGTTTTGATGTTGCCTCGTGGTAATTTTGTCCATTCCTATTTTTCTACCCTATATACTTACGTACAACCCGAAACTCTGTCTAGGACTACTTTGAGTCGGTGGAATTAATTTATATACATGGTTTTGATATTGTCTTAGGGGTAATTTTGTCCATTTCAATTTTTCTACCTCATACAAACTACAACCCAAAACTCTATCTAGATTACTTTGAGTCAACTGGATTAATTTATATACGTGATTTTGATAATTGCCTTGGGGGTAATTTTGTCCATTTCTATTTTTCTAGCTAATGGGTTACGTAGTACCTGAAACTTTATTTAGGTCTACTTTGAGTCAATTGGATTAATTTATATATATGGTTTTGATGTTTCCTTTAGGGTAATTTTGTCTATTTCTATTTTAATTTTGTCTATTTCTATTTTCTACCTTATACATTACGTACAATCCGAAACTCTATCTAGATCTATTTTGAGTCAACTAAATAAATTTATATATGTGGTTTTAATGTTGCCTTAGGGGTAATTTTGTTCATGTTTATTTTTTTACCTTATAGGTTATGTAGAACCCAAAATCCTATTTAAATTTACTTTGAGTCGGCTTAGATTAATTTATATACATGGTTTTGATGTTGCCTTGGGAATTATTTTGTGCAATTTTATTTTTCCACCTTATACATTATGTACAACCTAAAAATCTATCTAAATCTACTTTGAGTCAATTGGATTAATTTATATACGTGGTTTTGATGTTGCCTTGGGGGTAATTTTGTCCGTTTCTATTTTTGTTACTTTCTTAATTCTTTTGTTCACTTTTCTCCTATTTTTCCTAGTAATTTATTAACAAACTTCATTCAAAGATTTTAGTCATCTAATTGACCTATTTCATGCCAATATTTATAAAATAGATCTACATAGTGGTCAAAATATTGCATATCAAATATCTTTAATGCTCTAAGCTTCATATTGCTCTCGTAACTCTTATTACATGCTTTTTATCTTCTATAGATATTTCTAACACAACCTTTTTTATGTAATCTATAAAGCTTAAAACTGTGATATTTGTATCAAACTCATCTAATTCTTCTTTATAGTTCTTTTTTGCTCATTCTCCTCATCCTAAATAAATATGTTTTCCATTATGTCCAAATATACTTTCTAAACAAATTAGCTTATAATTGGAATCTACAATTACTGATAGGGCTCCCATAGCACGTCTTATTAAATTTTCTTCTCATCTATTGAATACATGCTTCCATTCACTAGGCTTGTGTCCTCATAGACTTAATATTAGAATATCTTTAGCTTTTGGAGTTTTCTTCTATTTTCTAATTTATGTCTAGTTTTAAAAACTCTTTTTATCTAGTTAATGAAAATATAAATATGTTGTTTTAAGAAAGACTAATCCTATCAATACAATATTGAATGGTCTACCTTATACAATATATAATAGTTTGCATATATAAGAAAAATTTTGGTTTAAGAAGCATTCTTTGAAACCAAGATTGAATAATATTCGAAAAGACCATTTAAAAAAAAAAAAAACAAAGGTTCTAAGAGTTTAAAGAAGGTATTTAATCTAGACTCGATTTTAAAGTTTTTTCTTAAAGAATTTTCCAGTTTCCTTTGGCCCATAGTGATTATAAAGATGTTTTTGGAAAGAAAAATTTTGGTTTGAGAAACATTCTTTGAAACTAGGACTGAATAAAATTCGAAAGACTATTTTTGAAAAACCAAAAGTTCTAAGAGTTCGAAGGAGGTTAAACAAGCTTATGACTATTGTTAACGTTTGAGTCATTAAACTATATAGGATTTGTGTATTTATTGGACAATTAATGTGTAGTTATTGGTTAAATTTCAATAGTTTTAAGAAAAAAAAAAACAATAATTCTAAAAGGATAAGTTGGTGAGCCTTTTAATGTAGCTGTACAAATTCAGTGCAATTGCAAAATTGGTTTTTTAAATATTTTATGTAAAGTATACTGTACATTGTGGTATGAAAGGGATATGTGGGCAACTGGGTATGACCAAATGGACTTAAAAAACAGGCCAGGGCCCAGCGCTCAATGAGTGCAGCCTTGAAGGGCCAAGAATGGGTTCAAGTTTCATAGCCAGCAAAATGAAGTTGGGCCAGAAACAATAGGCTTAGACTCCATACTCAACCTGTCAACCATAATTTGGGTTTGACACTTCATGAACTTACGATACATATAGGAAAAACCTAACATTTTTTGAAAATATTGTTTGACATTGTATTTGAGCATGACCCTAACAAAAGCTACGTACTTTGCAGTATGATATTACTTTATTCAAAGAGAAAATTTCAATTTCATCCCTATATTTTAAAAAACCTTCACATTTATAAACGTAAATTGGTTTATGGACTCGTCATCCCTAAAGTTTTAAGAAATTCTTTAATTTGATCATCCACCATCAATCACACGTTGTTCAAATTTAATGAAATCAAGGTTACTTTTCGTCGTTTCATCAAAATCATTTTAATTTTAATTAAAATAAAAAATAAAAATAGTAAGATTAAAAAAAAAAAATTTAAAGAAAAGAAGATAAATCATTTACAAGTCAAGAATCTTTTTTTTTTTTCCCCAATAGTAAAATTCCCACTTAGTACATAAACTAATAGAACCTCCTTGTTACACAAAATTAGATGAAATTAGACTAACTGCTATACTCAATCTCGTATTTGGTGGTTCCCGCTACCCAGGATTATATTCAAATAATCCTAGCCCTATGCATAGTCCTTGTTATGTAAACCCAGCAAATCGGCGGTTTTGTGTAGTCTTGGCAGCCAAGGACAACATTTTCCCTTTTTTTTTTTTTCCCCCTTAATATATACCATAATAATGTTTATAATATTTAATAAATATTTTAAAATATTTTTTAAAAGTTAGAAATTTATATTAATTAAAAATAGATATTATTTTATAATATTAAACATATAATTATTTTTTTTCTGATCCCATAACACCATATAATATTACTATTTTATTGTAATCTCAACTGCACCAAACACATTATGATATTACTTTATTCTAACCTAATTACTGAAAACAGAGAAACTAAAAACAGGCAAACGATTTTTTTTTTGTTTTTAAATTGTGAGATTTTTTTTATTTTGGGGGATTAAATGGAGTAGACATTGAGATTTTTTAGTTTGGGGAGAGCAATGAGGACACTAAAATGACTAAATACACAGCCTATATTTAACGTAGTTTTACTGTTGGAAAGAGCAGTTAAAAAAAAAAGTGTTCTGGTACCATGAAGAATTAGGTTGATTTTGCCTTGTTTCATTTAACTCTGTACACTAGTATATATATATATATATATATATACACACACACAAGAGGTGAGAGACAGCCTAAATAATAGATAACCCATTTCTCTTAATTAGAGAATCAAATCCCAGTAATTTAAATCTAAATAAGAAAAAAAATAAATTTTCAATAATTCTCTTAATTAGACAATCAAATCCCACTAATCTAGGTTCTAGATAAGGAAAGAAATAAGTAAAATTTGTACAGTCAACACTATCATTAGTATAAGTTTGATATGGCATACATTTTAGAATACATAATTTGTTAGTCTTGGAGAATTTTCATGGCATCGGCAGCCAAGAACGGGAAAACTGATATTATCTTGGACAAGGTTTGTAAATTCACTGATACACACGCATGCACCCATTCGCCTACTTTCGACTTTAAGGAGCATGATTTCATGTTAGCTGACCTACTGCATGCGACTTGCAATTGTTAATTGTAATGACAGGAAAGTGAAAACTGCTGTGACCTGGCTTCTTCGCATCAACCGTTTCGACTTATGAGAATCTTTGCTTATATGAAATTAAGATTCTTCAACAACTAGTGAGGCTTTCATTCAAATATGTTACAACAGAAAACAACTAACAAACAGGGGGCTTCGAAGGAATTCAAATGCAATAAATTATAATAGTTATTTGCATACCAAAAGTAAGAAGTTTCAAAGTTCTAACGAGATTGATTAGACCAGCTTAGCGAGGGGCAACTCAACTGCCCAAGTTCAACAGCTAGTTTGTATCAACTCGAGATTTTATACTTGAAAAAAGCCAATAGTTTTAACATAAGATAATTGAGACCAACCATGCAACATTTACCTTTCACAATTCACTCTAAAGAGGAAAGTAGCACCATGTACAATATGATGAACAAAATATTAACATTCTCAAAGGACAATTGCAACATGAACCATTAAACATTTCACTTCATCTAAATGGTAAATTTTGCTTCAAACATACATATCAAAGCAATCCAGCATCATCAAAGAATACAGAGCAAAGGTTTATACTGTACAAACCCAATAAGATTGAAGTTTCTCTTACAACAACCACTCAATTCATGACTCACTTTGAAGGTGAATCATGACCTTTAGACTCTTTCTTAGGATGAATTGTTTCGACAAGCGCCTCAACCTCTTCCTTCACTCTTTCAAACACATTTGGCCCTTTCACTTCATCTATGGGGGTGTTCTCATCGATGTCATCACTAGTCCCATGCGTTTCTTTGGTATGGCGTGGCGATTTCTGGTGGTGAAACACTGCCACAATCTCTTCCTTAGCTCTTTCAAATATGTTAGGTGCCTTTACATCTTTTTTTTCCACACATAAAAAATACAATAGCAAGGTAAGACAGTCAGTCGCATTATTGAAGATCTCAATCAAAAGCAACAGAAGCCATCACACAAACTTCCAAATATCTCCTTATAACAACTTTAAAATAGACATCTTTGTTCTTCCTATGACAATTAAAATCAACCAAAATTGTGTGAAGCATTCAAGGTTCTACAAAAAATCATTTTCATTCATCAAAAGATGACATTTTTCACTTGTGCCTGCACTAAAGATTGAAACTTCCAATATCTACGCATAAAATAAAAACTACACACCAAAGGGGATTGTTGTTAATGAAGATTGAAACGTATAAACACCATTTTCATGCATAAATACATCTCTCAAATGAAACTGCATAATTATCGAAAATACACATCTAACACTCAATCAAAAACATTAGAAGCTATCACTTAAACTTCCAGCACATTATTCCTTATAAAACAACTTAAAAATGGTTCCACTTTCTCTTCCAATGACAATCAAGATCAAACTATGTCAAGCATTCTGGTTCTAAGCAAAACATTCCTAATTATACAGAAAATCACTTTCATACATCAAACGATGTCATTTTTCACCTGTGCCTGCATTTAAAGATGAACTTTCAATATCTAAGCACGAAATAAAAACTACCCACTAAAAGAGATTCTTCCCAACGAAGATTGAAATGCATAAATGTCATTTTCATGCATAAATACATTCATCAAATGAAACCACAAATTTATCGAACATATACATCTAATACTCAATTAAAAACAATAGAAGCTATCACACAAACTTTCGAAAATATTCATTTAAATCTCAATTAAAAACAATAGAAGCTGTCACACAAGCTTGCAACACATGAGACCTTATAAAACAACTAAACAATAGTTACTTGATCACATCAAATGACAATCAAAATCACCCAATAATCATGTCATGCGTTCCTGATTCAACCCCCAGGAGTAGAAAAAAAAAAAAAAAAAACACTTTCATTGACCGAAAGGTGACTTTTTTCACTTGTGCCTCCACTAAAGATTAAAACTTTCCATATCTACTAATGAAATAAAACTACTCACTAAAAGGGATTGTTGCTAGTGAAGATTAAAACAAATAAACACCATTTTCAAGCATGATACATCTATCATCAAATGAAACTACATAGTTATTGAAAATAGACATCTAATACTCAATCAAAAACATAGACGCCATCACATAAACTTCCAACTAATTTCTCCTTCTAAAGCAACTAAAAATAGTTTTACATCTTCTCTTCCTATGACAATCAAAATCACCTAAAAATCACATCATGCATTTCTGACTCTACAAAAAATCATTTACATTGATCAAAAGATGACTTTTTTCACTTGTAACTGCACTAAAGATTGAACTTTTCACTATCTATGCACTAAAAATTATGTCTTGCACTAAAATATACTTATATTTCCTCTTCCAATGACAATCAAAATCACCCAAATCATGTCATGCATTCCTGATTCTACAACATAATTTTTTTTAAGAAAAATAAAAGACACACACACACTTTCATTGATCAAAAGGTGACATTTCTCACATGCGCCTGCGCTAAAGATTGAAACTTTCAATATCTAAGCATAAAATAAGAGCTACCCACTAAAAGGACTTGTTACTATTTACTAAAGAACATTAAAACATATAAACACCATTTTCATGCACAAATACATCTCTTAAATGAAACTACATACTTATTGAAAATATATCTAATACTCAATTAAAAACAATAGAAGGCTAGAAGCCATCACACAAACTTCCATCACATTTCTCCTACTAAAACAACTAAAACATAGTTACATTTTCTCTTCATATGACAATCAAAATCATTTCATGCAGTTCTGATTCTACAAACAAACAAAAAAAGGAACACTTTCATTGATCAAAAGGTGACATTTTTCACATGTGTCTCCGCCAAAGATGGAAACTTTCAATATCTAAGCATAAAATAAAACCTACCCACTAAAAAGACTCGTTGTTAAAGAACATCAAAACATATAGACACCATTTTCATGCACAAATACACCCCTCAAATGAAACTACATACTTGTTTTCAGATATTTTGATCAAACAACTTGGCTCTTCATCAACTACACGGACCAAGAAGCATATGAAATGTGAGAAAAAAAAAAAAATTACCTGATGGGTCTGGTTTTCGTTCCGCCATTGAAGTTTCTGCAAGAAATTCCTTTTTTTGTGGGTCTGATTCTGATTCAGGGTTTGCAGGTGCTTGCTTTCTTCAGGCTTTGGCTTGGTGTCGGGCGCAGGTCACGTGGAGGAGATGATAAAGTTGGCAGGCAAACGATTGGGCCTCTTTGTTGACCCAAATAGATTCAAGCTATATTATAGCCTTAGGATTATTAAAATGAAAAATATTAAAAAAATAGTTTTTTTAATAAAAATTGTTTTTATTATGTTGATGTAAATAAATTGATTTTTATATTTTGAAAGAAAGAGAACAAAATACATATAGTTATACCTTATATTTTAAGCTTTGAATTTGAGTTGTGCCTCGTTCTGTCACAACCTCAAATAATAAGGGCACGTCATATTTTGCTAATTAGGAGGTGATTTCATTTGAAGATGAGAATGTTACCATATCTTCAATTAAGAATGCATTGGGTAAATAAAACAAGGTTGATCCAGTCATATGTTTCTTAAACTTACATTATTAGGATCATAAATTACCCTTTTTAAGATTTTGAATTAAAATCTTATTTTAAGATATTAATATGTTATTTTCTACACGTCAACTCAAATAACTATATTGCATTTAAAAAAAAAAAAAAACCTCAAATAACCATGTTCAATCTGCATATTTCGCAACAAATTATTATTAAGACTAATAAAAGCATATTTGACAAATTTACCCATAAAGTCACCATTCGAAATGACCAAACTGCCCTTTTCTATAACCAACAAGACCACCAACTTTCTCTCACACATATAAATAGCTCTCAACAACACCAAATCCTTCTTACAGTTACAGTTCTATCAAAATGGCCCACTTCTCTGCCTCTGATGTGAGTTTCTGATCTCCACAATTCTTGCAATTACAATTTTTAATATTCATTGCTTTTTTCACATTTTTTACTTTTCATGATTCAACAACATTAATTTTGACTTGGACCGCTATTCCTATGTTACAATTACAATGTGTGTCATGTAAGATTATTAGCTGCTAGGTGAAAATGAGAGATGGGGTGCCTTTTGTTTTCTCTCTTTTTATGTATGTTGTTTGGTTGGAGAGAAAATGTAGGAAAAATGGAAGGAAAATTGAAATGTGAGAAATTATATGAACTGCATTTTCATTATAGGTTATTTGAATTTGTATTGTGTTATGGAGAACATTAATTGTTTGTATGTTTTGTATGTTGATTTGTATATATATAATCGTTCGGTCATGATTTGGTAATGTTCACTTTGATTTAAGTGAAATTTACTTGGTTTAGTCTATTTGTACAAGTTATTTTGTAACTTCACATAAAATTTTTTCGATCCTCATTTGTCACCATTGAGTTCTAGTCGAAAGGTGGAAGATTGTTTTGTGTTGCACCAATCTATCTGTGATTGATGATGTTTCGTAACATTAGGCTGACTGATTACAGTTTTGGTTCTCAAAGCAATGTTGGATTGCTTTGCGGAAAAATTTAAAGGGTTGTATAGAACTAACAATGAGGTGTATGTCAATGTTTTATAGGGTTGCTGCCCTACAGTGAAGAACATTCTTCTTCTAGATTCTGAAGGGAAGCGTGTGGCAGTCAAATATTACTCGGATGATTGGCCGACAAATGGTGCTAAGTTAGCTTTTGAGAAAAACGTTTTCATCAAGACGATGAAGACAAATGCTTGGATGGAAGGTACGCCGCTTTAATTTTGTAAAACTATTGTCCTATAAGATTCAAACATTATTGTAACTTTAAAAAGGTCCAGCATTCGGAGATTTTTTTACGTTCCAGGTTTTCCTATACGAAACTTAAAATTGCTCCCAAATCTATCATATATGTCTTATAGAGCTTTTCTTGGTGGAGTTTCATAATTGCATTAGATGTCTCAGGCTTATTGAGCTGAATGCGGACTTGTAAGTAGATAGGTTAGGACAGCCTTGAAGGTTACTACAATGTTCATATTTTGTCAAGACCTAAGTTTTTCGTTGATTTTCGTAGACATGGAAGAGGTCTCATATCGTAAATTCATAATATGTTATTTTAGGAGCACATATAGGTTCAGCCACTCATTTAATGTGTTTGTGCAATGTGAAATTATGGTCAGTCTTGTGTGTTGACACATAGTTTTCGCGACCATATACAGCAGATATTGCAATGTTACATGACAGCATTGTTGTCTACAAGTTCGTTCAGGACCTGCACTTCTTTGTGACTGGAAATATTGACGAAAATGAACTTCTCCTAGCTTCTGTTCTTCAGGGGTTCTATGATGCAATTACCCTTCTCCTCAGGTATTTCTGGTCACCAGTCAAATCATACTTTCTTAATTGTGATCACAATTGTTACTCTTTCTATTTATTCTATGCCTTCAATTCTTGCCTTGTCATGTAGGAACAATGTTGATAAAAGGGAGGCTTTTGAGAACCTAGATCTTATCTTTCTATGCCTCGATGAGATTGTCGATAGAGGGTATGCAATATGACGTTCTTGTTGTGATGATCACTTTGTATCCAATTAAATCTCTTTTAGTACTCAATTATACATGTTTTCATTGAAAGAATTGGAATGCTATAGTACACAAACAATACATGACAAAAATATTGTTTATATCTGCACAATATGGTATAGTCAACTTCAAACGTACACTAAATACCATTCTGAAACTGATATTAGAATTTTGTTGTTCTTTAAAAGGTCTTGTACTACTGGAGAAAAATGGTCTATATATAAATCCTTGATATGAAAAGTTACTGTTTCATTTTACTTCAATCATCTTACAATAATTACCTTCAATCATTTTGATATCGAGTATACATTTCATTACAAGTTATAAATCCCCACGTAGATACTAATTATAATGATCAAGATTTAGGATTCCAGATTTTTGAGATGGTGACACCTAGATGGATGAATCAAGATAAGGTATCAACATCCAACATCCCCATGTTATATACAACCCCATGGATCATAAATATGAACCATCTTTTCGAACATGAGACCTTTTCGATACAAACAGAGTTCTCCAGAAGATAACATCAAAAGCATTTCAAGTTTTGAAAGAGATCTAGATCCCCTTGGCATGTCCTTTTGCTCCCTCCAAGCTCTCTATCCATTGGTTGATTATTTTATTCTTCTCAAATCATGATTCCACACACAAAATCACCATATATTGTATCAAAAAATACCTACCCCCACTTTGGAACAACCTATTAGCTGATTTTTTCATGAACAAAATATCAAGATTTGGTAATGATTTATTATGATTTTATATTATTTGTTAATCATCTCTATGCCTAATAAATTAAGTTGTTGGTTTAGTTTCATTTCATGCTATCTGATTCTGGTCTAATTGTCTTATTATTAGTTTATTACTTTATTTGTTGTGTTTTGGCAGGATTATACTTGAAACAGATCCAAGTGTTATTGCAGGAAAAGTAGCCATCCTAGCCATGGATGCTGGTGCACCTTTGGCTGAACAGGTGATGTTATAAACAAAGGCATACATAAGATTATTGTTGTTGATTACATTAGAATAAGATGTGAAAGTTGAAATTAACAACTTCTTCAAAACTTGTTATTGGATTAGGACACATAAGCCAATACCAACCCCACTAATAGCCAACTCTGAACTTCTTCTAGATTTTTATGTATACCATACGGATTAAACATAGACTGAACTAGATGATTCAGAATTCGTCAAATTTCCTTTTAAATTGTCGAAACCCTCTCAACTCTCGAGTAAGGGGGGTTTTGATGAATTTCTAAGTCACACAACATGTCTTACTTATATGTTTATAATCAAATAAGTAAATATGAATTTATTATCAAATTTTATAAACTATCAAGAATATTTAAAAATATTTTCGATATAATGTTTTATTATTCTATAATTTAAAAAATATATCTTACAATTATATTGATATTTACTTGCTTGTTGACAGTAAAGTTTTATTTAAAAAGGAATTGGTTACTCACAGTAGAGAATTTAAAATGTTAAAATCACCTGATGATTTTTATATTACCAAAGTTTTCTTGCTGTCATTGAAATATAAATTTCTCAACCACCAGAGACTGCTGTTTAACAACATTCTTTCTGATACTGCAGACAATTTCTCAGGCACTGGCTACTGCAAGAGAACATTTCACGAAATCACTTTTGAAATGATCAGATTAATCTCTTTGGACTTTTGCATTCTTTTATTATATCTCTATTATCTGTTGACAATTACATCAGTGTTTAATTCATTTCATTTGGTTTCACTTGTTGAATAATAAAATATCATTTAATTAGATTGCAAGAAAACATTGGTTGCTCTAATATCAGAGATTTTATGAGGAGGTTTATGCTTGATTTATAATTCAAATACAATTCTTAATTTTATGAAATTAAAAAAAAAAAAAAAACATTTGTTTTGTTGGATCAGATTCGAAAGTTGTTCGTGGACATAATCTCGAACATTAGTTCAAAGTCCAGAAGTAAAGTAAGTTTGTATCTAATCGTATTTAATTTCTTTCTTGAAACTCAAAATTGTTTTTTAATCTTGGTAACCTATTTTCATATCACAGATCAACCCATCACATCTTAACCACTATAAAACTCACGAAGAACTTCAATCTTATTTTTCGAAAATACATTCAACGTCGAATATATCAAAACCACAATCATTATATATACAATTATACAAACAAACGATTAGCAGCTCTATAGATGAATAGACACGTATCAATCTCTCAAAGCCATAATTACTTTAATCACAATCATATTTAGCATCTAAAGTTTCACTTTCTCCCCTCCAAATCATTAAATTTCAATCCAACAAATATTAACATATTCATTTTCAAGTAATATAAACTTTATATTCGAATGTATCTAATTCATTTCCTAAAATCCACTCGTACTTTTGAATAAAAAATGGACACTTTCACATTCGAACCTTCATAAGAATCATAATGAAACTTCAACCTTATTTCAATCGCATCCATGTTAACTTATTAAATTGTTTTAATTTTTTTTTAAGCATTAGATTCCAATCCAACGGCACGAACTAGATACAAATACCATGTTAGTTCTGTGAGGACGGCGCAGCACATGCGACACCATGAAGCATCTAATGTAAAGTTGCTCCAGGAGAGTCAAAAAGACAGATATGCAACGCGTGAGAAGAAATCACACGCAAAAAAAACAGTCAAATGATCAGACGGTGCAGAAGACGTGTTTCTTCGATCAGAAGATTCCTCGTAGCTTCATGGAAAGAAGAAGGTGGCCCCCATGCACTTCCTCTTATCCACTTTGATTGGTCCACTTTGTCTCCACCTTTTATTTTTATATTTATTTTTATTGAAATTTCCCTCTTCTTGTATTTAAAATTTGGTCCATTATTTTTTTTTATAATAATTATAAAATAATCATAAATCTACTCATAATCTGATATTAATAACTGGATATTTATTAAGACCTATCAAGATTTAACATTATACATAATTTAAAAATTTACTCCTCTATCATATATATATATGTCTATTCTTGTAAAGTGTAACTCTCAACACATATTAGTAAATGTACATGATTCGTATGAGAAAATTTTTTCTTTCTTTGTGACTTTTTGTTCAAGTTTCTAATAAATTTTTATATTAATAATTTATTAACAGTATTTTCATCGTTATGCATACTCCTATATTAATAATTTATTAACAATATTTTCATCGTTATGCATACTCCTATTGTAATAATTATGGGTTTTGAACTCTACTTTGCAAATAAATAAAGAGTAATGCTATATAACTAAAAATGTGTTCAAATGATGAGATAAGTTTATATATAATTACCAAATTATCAATATATTATCGTAAAATTAATGTGGTAATTACAACTCAATTTACCACATTATTTTGATAAATTTTTGAAGAATTTAGCATTATTCATAAATAAATAGGTAAGTGTAGAAAGACCTTTCAAGTATATTGTTAGAAGAGTTATATATCTATTATAGTTATGATTATTCTTAATAATTTTTAGATCGATTTTGTTATTAATTTTGAAAAAAATAAGTTGTTTGACCCAAAATCTGCATTGTAGACATTGATTACGGATTTATGATTATAAGTTTGGAACCCAAGTTTGTAAGATAAAAAGATAAGGGAATGCTTCTCTCTTATATTGTCGAAAAAGTTATCTCAATTATATTAATAATATTTGATCCTATTAATGGTCAAGTAGTACAATGGAAAGTGTACAGGTCAGTCATGGTCCTAGACCATGATTCAACACCCCCCACCTTTAATATAAAAGATGAGATTTTCTCTCATGTGTGTGGGTTGTTTCCCACCTAGATATGAGTGACTTTCAATCGTATGAAAATCGTTTATCCGAATCGTGCCACTAAGATTCTATCACTATTGGTTTGATCTCAATTGCTTTCTGAATTCTGTCTCAATACCTCAAAATAATAATAATAATAATAGCAGATCCCGATTGATTTATTTTATTGATTTATGCTTTATAAATGCTTTTATGGGTTGAGGATCACTTTTTAAAATGATTCAAAGCCTGAAGTCATGGCGGGCTAATTGCATGAATTTCAACACGTCCATGCAAGTTGGCAGAGAATTCCAAAAAATCCATGATTGGTTTTATACTTTTATTTTTATCATTTTATTTTTATTTCTTTTTTGAAGTCTAAAACACAAAAAGTTAAAAGTTGATCAATTGCCTGGAAATTTCTCATTTTCGAAATGCTCGTGTTGAAATATTGAATTCAACACGTTTATCAACAGCTGCACAGATATTTGCAACTGCAGCAATTATCGAATTTTATACGGTTAACGGATAAATAATTTAGTATTATTGGCATTACTATTGAATATATATTATCATACATGTATGTTAATTTTGAATAATCGTAAGATGTAATTGTTCTTTTTATAAATGGATTGTACAAACGATTATATATATATATCACACATTCATTTATAATTCCAATGACTTGTGCACTCCTTTTAGCATTGACGTTGGCAGTTTGCATCTCATCGTAGGTACATACCAACATGTGAAGAAAGATTGCTCCTCATACTGGTAAGATTATAAATTCTCTAAATATTGAAGGTGGATTTTCAAGCCACATATATATACAGTATTTAATCTCTATAGATCAAGATAAATCTATCATTATTGATGGTTGATGATCTTTCAAAGTATACAAATTATATTATATTATTTTATTTTACCAAAATGAATAAAAATGGTTTTATAATCAATTCTGCATAAAAAAAAATTATAATTAATTCATAGTTTGAAATAAAACACAACTCAATTTTACAATCACAATAATGTAGATATGAAGGACATATACTAAATTAATCTAAATTAAAAAAAATATACATTTATATACTTTATATAAAATCTTTTGACTTGTATACTTACTAATTAAGCCACGCGGTCATATAAGAATACCCAATAATAAAATTAATTCATTGAATCTCAACCCTATAGTTGAAAGAAATATAAATAATGACTTTTATTGCTACTTTGTACAAGTTGGGGATGGCTGCACAACAGTACTAAAAAGGTAACGTCATGATTCACGTGGTCAAAAAGTTAAACTTGAATTGGTATTACATATATATATATATCAATTTAGTGACTAATTATGTCACTGATTAATAAGAAAACATGTTAATTAATTATTTTTTCTACGAATAATTAGGTGCTCTTGTACTTTTTATGCTAACTTAACAATGTTTGACTTTTCTGGTATTTCAAGCCCGTAACTTGGTTTGGTCTTCCAAAAGTTAAAACCACTAAACCTACTATTTTATTAAAAAAGGTTTAAATAATTAATGTACTACTTGATACATATTAATTTGATTAATATGAATGTTGATATATAGAAGATAAGATTGATGTTGTGGTGCTTGTCAGCCACTTCAACCACTTCTAATTCGATTATTTGTTTGGTCATCCTCTTCATTAGTGAATTGATTAATTACAATTTTATAAACAAAATGGACTTAAAAATAAGATACAAACTGGAATATCAATAGAAACAACTATAATCGATGATCAAGACAATATATTTGTTTTTTTTTTTTTTTGATAAAAAATATCAAAATTACAAAAATTAATTGATTGGTTGAAACTAAATGGTAAGAACTACTTAAAGTTTTTACTTTATAAATTATTGAGAAATTAATCTAATAGAATAATATATTACTCCCTAAATCTGAGGTCACAATTTTTTCTATTACGTGAAATTTGTTAATTGTTATAGTGTTATTTGTTAAAGAGTTTTTGTAGCTTCCTACATCGATCAAATTTAATTAATACATCAAATTATTACTCATAAATCGTAAATGAAATTTTTTATGTAATCCATACCACATTATATGAATATTTTGTGTATTATTTTAAAACACTCATTTAATATAGATAAACATATTTTAGGAGTAAAATTAATATTTATATTGTTGTTGGAAGTTTAAAAGAAAAAAAAAATATTTGAAAACTATTTGTAAAGAAATAAATAATTTTTTTTAAAAAACCTTTTTTTTTCTTATGGTGAGGAGAGAGAATTAAATTCAAAGAAAACTATCAATATCTTCTGTTTTATGATAAATATGAGGCTTAAACCATTGATGTATTTGGATTAAGATAATTGTTTAATCACTACTATTAGGGTCTGATATGCAAGAAATCCATTTTTATTGAAAATATTTTCACTCTAAAAACATGCTTTAATACAAATATTTTCAAAATATTTAGTATATATAAATAAATAAATATATTAGGGATAAAAATATATATAAAAGGAGATAATTAATCAAATTAATTAGATTACACCTTAATAAGTAAGGATTCTCTATTACCCTCATGTGTCATTATTTTATTTTTTTTTTAGAAATTCTGTGTCATATCTCTTATGTCCACATGATTTTATAAGATTAATATTTCATCTTCGTCTCATACTCTACCAACTGTCATAAGACTTATAACCCAACAACAAAAGAAGTTAAAATTTTCCCAAAAAAAAAATTAAAAAACAAAATAATTATTGAAGTCAAAGAAATAATCAAAGAAGAACAAAGATGCAGTTGTATCAGAATTGAATAATTTTATTATATATTATATGGTTTTTTTAATGCATATAAATAGTAGTGGGAGGCCTCACCTTGGGGCCCATTTTTTATTTTAATTTTTTAATTTTTTTTTTGTTTTAAAAAATGATCACTGAAACCAATCACAGCCATCTGATTTGATGAGTTCTCTGAATGGTAAGCGTTGAGCAGAGAATTTGTTGGTCAGATTCTGTTGTGCAGATTTGGACTAGCAAAAAACGTGTTGCACATAGTTTCTCAAAACAGAGCTTTCAAAACAAGCGGCTGGTTTCTTAAATACATTTATTACCAAAATTCACACATTATATAGTTTATTTAAAACTTAAAATGAAATGTTGTTTATTAATTGGTAATTTTTTATTTATTAATTTTCTAAAAAGTAATGTTAAATTATCAAAAAAAAAAAAAACTTATACAAATTCATTATCCAAAATATATTATAATTTTATATGTAACCACCACATCATGAACACATTATTCTAAAATTAACATGATAGTTACAAATAAACTTACCACATTATTTTTCTTATATGTAACTACCACATCATTAATACATCATATTGAAATTAATGTGATATTTACAGATCATTTTACCACATCATTTAAGCAAAATTTTTAGGTAAATTTTTTAAAAGTATAACATTATTCTTTCCTAAATCATAAGATTAGGGAGGAACTCTTATTTTTTTGTTTAATTTTCTATTTTAAAAGAGATTAAATGGGAAGGAAAGACTAATAAAATAGATTTACAATAATAATCTTACCCTTATAATTTTCTCTTTAATTATTGCATATCAACTAATCACATAATTGACATAAAAAAAAGCCTTATTGAGACTAAAAGAATTCGATGAAAATGAGAATATTACTTCAACCCCATAAAGCATAATGAGAATATTACTTCAACCCTATAAAGCATAGTATGACAATAGATAAAATAAAAGTAGAAAATGTATATATAGAATAAGAATACTTATTCCATTTGTGACACTTTGAAGATTTAGTGATAGGTGGAAAAAGGAATATTTAAAATAGGTATCTTTTATTTTTTTTTTGAGAATATTTAAAATAGGTATCGTGAAAAGAAACTATATATATTAATTTAATTTAATTTAGATTATATATATATATATTTTAAACTTGAAAGTGAAGACAAGAAATTTAATTTGAGAGAGGGGAGGGGGAATGGACAATATAGTAAATACGAGTTAAGATGAAGCCTCGTCGGATAATGTGGGACCAACACGGTCACAGCACAAAATTTGAACAACTGTACAAGACGAAAAAGACTGGCTCTCCTTTGGCCTCTCTGTTCCCATTTGTTTAGATTTATTTTTCTATTTTATTTATTTTTAAAAATAAAGGGAAGATTTGCAAAAGCTCCCCTAATATTGCTTTTCTTTGAAAAACTTACTCCTGATTTTGAATTTGGGTAAAAGTCTCCTCCATTATACATCAAAACCACAACAATTTTTTTAATCTAAGAGTACGTATATTAATCAGGATCCTAATCAGTATAAAGAAAAAAAAACCCAATTTCTAATCTGTGATAGTTATACATACTAAAAGTGGATAAAATAAAATTACATAAACTTTATATGCAAACTAATAATTAAGTTCTTCTAATATATATATATATATTTATATAACACCATTATTTTTAGTTTTGTTTCATGATTTATAAACGTATTGGCATGTAATATCTAAAATGGAAAAAAATTACTTCTAATAAAAAATTAAGCTTTATGAGTATATTCGTTTGCTCGATCCCACTAAACCTCAATAATTTTATATTCCAATCAACATCAACTTTAGAAAAAAAAAAAAAATACCAAAGCGACTCTAAGTTCCTCCATCACCATAAAACTTAAATCCTCACCTTGATTAGCAAACAAATCAAAATAATAAAAAAAAAGGGAAATTTCTTACTGTAAAAAGTTAAACTTCAAGGTAGGTTTTCACAAATGTCCCAAAAAAATAAAAATAAAAATAAACACAAAGAAGAGGAGGAGCCCCGGAAATTGCGATTTTGCGTGTTTTTTGTTTTGTGTTTTTGGGTTTTCTTTTTTTTTTTTAATTATTTTTAAATTTTTTTCCAGTAGGAGAGAGAAAGGGTGTAAAACCCTGGCTTCTCTCTCTCTCTAAACCAGAACTTCGAAGAAGAACAAACGTAAAACAAAGACACCATTTTTTCTTTCAAATTTCCTCGCTTTTTTCCCTGATCTGAAACATACCCACCTCCTCTTTTTCGTTTCCCTCAAATGGGTTCTTCTCCTTCTTCTTCTTCTTGAAGATGCTCCACCACCCTCCTGATTGCAGGTACCATCTGCCTTCTTGTTTTCTTTTGTTTTGGGTTGGAATGTGTGTGTTTTTGAGGTGGGTTTGGTTTTGTTTTTGTGTTTGGAAGGTGGAATCTGGAGTTTTGATCTGGTTTTTGAGCTGGGGATTTTGTCATTGTGTTGTTTTGTTGATAGTTTTTTATAAAGTTTTGATTAAGTTTTGATGTAATGTGTGGGTTGGTGATAAAGTTTTGGTTTTTGAAATGGTTGAATGTGGTTTGTTGATTTTGTGTTGTGTCATTGTGTTATTTTGTTGCTAATTTTGTGTAAAGTTTTGATTTATTTTTTGATCACGTGATGTGCTGTTGGGTCGGTGGTAAAGTTTTGGTTTCTGACATGATTGAATTTGGTTTGTTGATTGTTTGTTAATGTGTGATGTGTATGCTGTTTGTTTAATTGAATTTAGCTAATCAAAAGTATTCATTGATGTTTTGAGATTGTGGTCTTGTTATGGAATGAATTGATTTTGAATTCTTTTAATGGAAGGTTATCATGTGGCACGATTTGTTGGATGTGATGGAGTCCTTTTCGTATTGTGTTTTATCTAGTGTTGTTGTTGTGTGGATTTAAGTTTGGTTGTGTGTTTTGATGTGGTTTGTTGTGTTAATAGGTGTTAGGAGGAGAGATTGTGTGCTCGTAGGGCATTATCATTTCTCCTGCTGAAGGCAAGATCGGAGCAAATTTGTGATTTAGTTTTTGAGTCATGGCGCGGGGTAGAATAAGGGAAAAGCTCAAACGGAGCCAGTTTTATCCGTTCAAGATCAGGCCGAAAACTAAGGTTGATGCGACACAGGATACCCCCGGGTGTTCACGAATTGTATATTGTAATCAACCTCATATGCATAAGAAAAAGCCTTTGAAGTATCGCTCTAATTATATATCAACTACTAAGTATAATTTCTTTTCGTTCTTGCCTAAAGCACTCTTTGAGCAATTCAATCGAGTTGCCAATATTTACTTCCTCATTGCTGCACTGCTTTCGCTCACCCCGATTTCCCCATTCTCCGCTGCAAGTATGCTTTTGCCATTGGCGATTGTCATTGGGGTTAGTATGGCGAAGGAAGGTTTGGAAGATTGGCGGAGGTTTATGCAGGATCATGAGGTTAATGCCCGGAAAGCTAGTGTTCATGTAGGCGATGGTGTTTTTGCTTTTAAGCCGTGGGAGAAGATTCAGGTTGGAGACGTGGTGAAAGTGGATAAGGATCAGTTTTTTCCAGCTGATTTGCTTTTCTTGTCATCAAGTTATGAGGATGGAATTTGCTATGTGGAGACTATGAACTTAGATGGTGAGACAAACTTGAAGGTGAAGCATTCTTTTGAAGCAACTTCGTCTTTTGATGATAATGAAGTGTTCAAAAATTTTGAGGCGACTGTCAAATGCGAAGACCCGAATCCCAGTCTTTACACCTTCGTTGGTAATATCGAGTATGATCGTCAGGTTTATGCTCTTGAACCTAGTCAGATCCTCCTCAGAGATTCAAAGCTTAGAAATACAGCTTATGTCTATGGGACAGTGATATTCACTGGTCATGACAGTAAGGTCATGCAAAATTCAACATCCTCACCTTCGAAAAGGAGCAGAATAGAGAAACAAATGGATAAGATAATATTTATCCTTTTTGGTGTTCTTATATTGATATCAGTGGTGAGCTCGATAGGTTTTGCTGTGTTGACGAAGTACCAAGTTCCCAAATGGTGGTACTTAGAACCATCTTACACCGACATTTACTTTAATCCTGAGAAACCCCTCCTGCCTGGACTTGCACATCTGGTCACTGCTCTCATTCTTTATGGATATCTAATACCGATATCGCTCTATGTTTCAATTGAGATTGTGAAGTTTCTGCAAGCAATCTTCATTAACCAAGACATTAATATGTATGATGAAGATTCTGGGATTCCTTCTCAAGCACGAACATCGAATCTGAATGAAGAGTTGGGCCAGGTAGAAACAATCCTCTCCGACAAAACTGGCACTTTGACCTGCAATCAGATGGATTTTCTCAAGTGTTCCATTGCTGGTACAGCATATGGTGTGCGTTCCAGTGAAGTTGAGGTTGCAGCAGCGAAACAGATGGCTAGTGACATGGCTGAGCAGAATGAGATCTCTCCTCCCAAGGGAAAAAATGGTGCATCAGAAATTGAATTGGAGACTGTCATTACTACTAAAGATGGAAAGGACTATAAAAGTACTCCTATAAAGTATTTCAGCTTCGAGGACAGCCGCCTCACTGATGGAAACTGGACTAATGAACCTAATGTAGATGTCCTCATGTTGTTTTTCCAAATTTTGTCAGTTTGTCACACTGCTATCCCTGATCTGAATGAAGAGAGTGGCGTTATAACATACGAAGCAGAGTCACCTGATGAAGGGGCTTTTCTTGTTGCTGCTAGGGAATTTGGTTTTGAGTTTGTAAAAAGAACTCAATCAAGTGTGTTTATCCGTGAAAGATATAATTCTTTAGGACAACCAGTTGAGAGGTGAGGATATGAGTGGGTGCATAAACACATATTTCGCTTTTGTTATTGTTGTTTCAGAATCCTAATTTTTTTAAAAAATCCGTGCAGAGAGTTCAAAATTCTCAATCTGTTGGATTTCACTAGCAAAAGGAAAAGAATGAGTGTAGTTGTTCAGGATGAGGATGGGCAGATTTTTATTTTCTGCAAAGGTGCTGACAGGTTAGCATCACAACTACCTTTTTAGCTTCAGTCATAAAGTAAAATATATTTAGTAATTCAGTTTTAGTGTGGATAGATGGTCTACTATTTGCTGATATACTAAGTCTTCTGCTTGTATCTCATTGTGCACGATTTGTTTGCTTGGAATTACAGCATTATTTTTGATCGGCTAGCAAAGAATGGAAGAATGTATGAGGAAGCTACTACGAAGCATTTGAATGAATATGGAGAAGCTGGTTTGCGTACACTGGCACTTTCTTACAGAAAGCTAGATGAAGCCGAGTATACCGCTTGGAACAACGAGTTTACCAAAGCCAAAACTTCTATTGGGGCTGATAGAGAGGCGATGCTTGAGCGGGTATCAGATGCGATAGAGAAAGAATTGATCCTTGTCGGTGCAACTGCTGTGGAGGACAAATTGCAAAAAGGGGTACACATTATAATTGCTTTAGAGCTATTATTGATGTATTCTTCGTTTGGTTTATTTTAATTTTATTTTATCTGCCCTATCTTTAGGTTCCCCAGTGCATAGACAAACTCGCACAAGCTGGTCTCAAGATCTGGGTTTTGACAGGCGATAAAATGGAAACTGCAATCAACATAGGGTTCGTCTCTTGGATTTAAACTAACAGGCTCTCCTTGATGCCTATTCCTCAATTTTTGGAGCTGTAACCTGAAACTGGACTTCCTTTCTAAACTAAAGCTAATATAATGTAATTTCCTTTGCATAATGCAGATATTCTTGTAGTTTGCTTCGACCAGGCATGCATCGGATCTGTATAATGGCTATGAATTCTGATGAGATAGCGCATGATGCTAAAGAGGTACTTATATATCGACATGAACTGGAAGAAGGTGTATAGGATTAATTTTTCTCAATAAATTATTTGATGTTAGACTTTGTTGTTTATGAAACCTGATCAGGTTGTGAAAGATAACATTTTGAATCAAATCACCAATGCCTCGCAAATGATCAAACTAGAGAAAGATCCACATGCTGCATTTGCATTAATCATTGATGGAAAAACACTAACGTACGCCTTAGAGGATGATATGAAGCATCACTTCTTGAATTTAGCTGTTGATTGTGCATCTGTCATATGCTGTCGCGTCTCTCCCAAGCAGAAGGCACTGGTAATAATTCGGTTACTTGACTCTTTCAAAATGTCTTTTCTTCTTTGTAATTATCAATTAGGTTAAGGTATTGATATGTGCTCTTTTGTCGGGTCTTGTGTTAACTTTTGATACCTAGGTTACAAGGTTAGTAAAAGAAGGAACGGGAAAAACCACCTTAGCAATAGGTGATGGTGCGAATGATGTTGGAATGATTCAAGAAGCGGATATTGGTGTTGGCATTAGTGGGGTGGAAGGTATGCAGGTGGGTATCACTTCTAGTAGGTATTTTCTGCAGATTGCATATGAAAACAATGCCATCTTTTCCTTTGTAATTTTGGCGAAATTGGATGTGAGGTAAGGCATAAATTTTCACAGGCTTCCTTCTGACTTTATGGTCAGAATAGGTGGTACTCTCTGCACGTTAACATTTCTATTGTTCTCGTCACTTATTTTTGAATTGCATAGACTAATATCTGACGTCATTAGTTATTCTCTATTTTCTATTGTGATGGCATGATTAAAATATCTGCATCTGTGTGTTAGCTATGGATTTCAGTATTAAGTTTGCGGAACTTGTAACATTTTGCAGGCTGTGATGGCTAGTGACTTTTCTATTGCCCAGTTTCGATTTTTGGAAAGACTTTTGGTAGTCCACGGACACTGGTGTTACAAGAGAATTGCTCAGATGGTAATGATCTATTATTGCTCAATATTAATGTTTTAGTCCTTTTCATTTGATATTTCTGTACAATCACATGGTCCTCTAATTCATCGTTTCTTTTAACCGTGATCTTTTCTATCAGATCTGCTATTTCTTCTACAAAAATATAGCATTTGGCCTCACACTCTTCTACTTCGAGGCATTTGCGGGCTTTTCGGGACAGTCAGTGTATGATGACTGGTACATGCTATCATTCAACGTCTTTCTTACTTCATTGCCTGTCATTTCACTCGGAGTTTTTGAACAAGATGTATCCTCTGAGATATGCTTACAGGTTTGTCTTGTAATAACACCTTTATCAGTATTCTATCCATTTCATTGTTCCTGTGTTATAACATTTTACTTTTCTTTGCAGTTCCCTGCATTGTATCAGCAAGGCCCCAAAAATTTATTTTTCGACTGGTATAGAATACTTGGTTGGATGGGCAACGGTGTCTATGCCTCGGTCATGATCTTTATTCTCAATATTGTCATTTTCTACAACCAAGCTTTCTGTGCCACAGGCCAGACTGCTGACATGGCTACAGTGGGTACTACAATGTTCACTTGCATCATCTGGGTTGTCAATGTCCAAATCGCGCTCACGATCAGCCACTTCACATGGATCCAACACATGTTCATCTGGGGCAGCGTGGCATTTTGGTATCTCTTTCTCTTAATCTATGGAATGACACCTCCTACGATTTCTGGGAATGCCTACGAAATTCTTATTGAAGCTCTTGGCCCTGCACCTGTGTACTGGATCACGACCCTTTTGGTAACAGTCGCTTGCAATCTCCTTTACTTCGCCTACTTAGCTTTCCAACGATGCTTCAAACCAATGGACCATCACATCATCCAAGAAATCAAATACTACAAGAAGGATGTCGAGGATCGCCACATGTGGCACCGCGAGAGGTCCAAGGCAAGACAAGAAACCAAGATAGGTTTCACAGCAAGAGTAGAGGCAAAGATCAGACATTTGAAAGGGAAGTTGAATAAGAAGTCCTCATCATTTACAGGCCAAGTTCTCGTGCCGCCAGCATAACAATGTGCATGATTTTTTTTCTTCTTCTTCTCTCTTTTTTTTTTTTTTTTTTTTTTTTTTTTTTGGAGTTTTGGAAAGGTTATTTTTTTAGGGTTTTTGGCCGGTTTATAGTTCTTCTATCTCCTTGCTCCCTTCTGTGATTCATTTCTTGATTTTTTTTGGTTACTTGGGGTTGGTTGGATGCTGCCCTTCCATTTACGATAGCCCTTGGAGATGATGTAATTTTAATGTACAACTATTCCTGTATCAATACAATGGAACAAGTCATTATTTAGTGGAGAAAGATACACACAAACCCATCTACACACTTTTGCTTTTTTGCATTGGAATGTAAAACTTAGCAGAGACTCCATTGAATCACATGATATACCAATTACTACTACAAGTTAGTTTCTTGAGGTTTTCATTGAACGGTTCCTTGAGGTATGTATAACTTAAATTACGAATGTATTCAACTGGTTTTAAAACCAGAAATATATTTGCTATGATACTTTGAAAGTTACTGTGCCTAAACCTTTGTCATTGTCTGAAATTTATCAAAATCTTAATCTACAAGAAGAGTCATTGATGAGTGTTCACTTTCAACCCAAGCGGTGCACACCTTCCATCAACGCTAGTTGTGAGGGTTCAAGTTATAAGCATGTATGGGGAGTTTTATTCCTGCATTAAGGGAGTAGTAGTCTTTCGATTGTGGAAGTAAATTTTTGAACCATATACATATAATAATTGATCTTGGTTATTGTGGGACTAGGTATCCAGACGGCGCATGTAGTGATTGATCTTAATTATTCGTGATAAACTCTTTATTTATTTGGTGTCATACTAAAAAAAAGGATAAACAAAATGAAAAGAAAAGTCATTGGTTGGATAGATATTCCAATCAAAAGCTTGAAGCAGTCCTTATGGTTTCATCTAGTCTCGCAATCAAAACACCTGATTGTATAACCCAAATTATGAATTAAATGTGGACCTTTGCATCTAAAAAAAAAAAAAAAACCTCCAATGCTTCGCAATTTTTTGTAAATGCTTTTTAAAACCAACCTTTCCCCTAAGTTTTGACAAGTTATCCAACAAAAAACGTGAATGATTTCTTCACCAAAGTTTGGAGAGTAAGTGGGCACCTACACAACTTTCATTCAGCATAATCATCCATAAATGTACTGACAGAGAGCTAGAAATCAAAAAAGGTTGCATGATGAGTGACCCCGTGACAGCCAAACCTAGTACAATTACACCATCAAAATTCATAAGTGATATAAAGACTAGCTATTTTATCATCTTCAATTGCAAGCAAACAAAGCACCACCAAATTTCATTCCGGGCTCATTAGTGTATTTGGAAATATTTTCGTATGAAAGCATTAATTATATATATATAGAATCAATACTTTTGAGACCAAACTCACTTGTAAACATTATGAACACTAATCTTTGTTTTGTTGTCATATCAATAATTTTGATATTATACAATCAGTCTCCAATGCATAAAATACCAAAACATTTAAATTTACAGTTCTATATTTATCTTTCATAAAAGAAGTTCACTTTTACACATAATATATTTTTCTAAGCATAAAAGTGAGTTATTTATTTATTTTTTACCAAATGGCTCCAATAATTAGACTAAACCAATACATTACCACAACCCTTACAATTTAATCAAATACAAAATATTCCTAGATCTCTCGTCTCACATTTATAACACACGTCCAAGTCTCATTCTTACTTATAAAATCACAAAGTGTGCCCCAATCACACTTGTAATTTTTAATCTCATCAAATTCGAACAAAACCCTAACTCCATCAACATAAGCGTCCAAAACATTAAATAAAAATCAAGAGCCGCCCTCTAATCTAACTACTATAATTTACATAAATCCATCAAACCCATAAAGTAAAACAATTTATATATATATATATACTTTTTGAAAGTTGATAACGAATAGGTTAGAGGTTTATCAGCGTTGAATCACTATTTACAGTTAATTGAATACTTACTTTGATAACTTTAAAAAATTCCGAAAATTTTTCAAAAGAAAATAATAAATAAAAATTGACCAAAGAAGAAAACGACACCGTGTCATACCAGGACAAAGAGAGAGACAAACCCTTCGATTGGATCAAAGCCCACAAGTCCAAAAACAATTAACACGCACCACCACCCACCATCACCAGCACCACCCAACACCAACTCCAACACCAAACAAACAAACAATGCTTCTTCTCCTTCCTCCTCCCTCTCAGTCTCTCTCTCTCATCTCAGAGAGAGAAAGTTCCCTCCTTTATCTCCACTAGCCTCCGATCTCCACAAAAGTCTGCCGTCCAATTCATCACCGACCCACCAATCAAAACACACCTACCGTCTCCTCTAGCCTCCAATTTCACTGGCTAGTCTCTGTTTTTTGATTATTTTTTCAGTTTCTCGTCTGGGTCGGTGGGGTTTTTTGTAAATTAGGGTTTTTTTTTTTTTTGGAGGGGGAGGAGAAAATGGAGCCACGAGTTGGGAACAAGTTCCGGCTTGGTCGAAAGATCGGGAGTGGGTCCTTTGGAGAGATCTATTTGGGTGGGTTTGTTTGTTTTTTTGATGTTTGTTTGTTGGTCAATTGTTGGTTTTTTTTTTTTTTTTTTGGTTGAATTTTGATTTTTTTTTTGGCAGGTACTAATATTCAAACTAATGAGGAAGTTGCTATTAAGCTGGTGCGTATTGATGGAATTTTGGTAGTTTGGTGGATTGCGGTCTGGTTTTAGTTAAAGTTTTGATCTTTATTGTGTTTTGGGTTGTTGGATATGTGGGTATGTGTGGGGTTTTATTGTGTGATTTTGTTTGGAGAATTCAAGCTTGTTTAATGAATGGAAGTGGTTGGAATTCGCTTTAGAGAGAGTGAATGATATTGGTTTGGAAAATTGGAGCTTGGTTTAGAAATTGAAGTGGTTGGAGTTTACTTTTGAGAGAGAAATAAATGTGCTTCTTTTTGTTGTTACTGTGTTTTGAATGTATGGAAAGTGGGGTTTGTTAAGCTTTGTGTTGGTTTTGATATGGCATTTGGTACTTGTTTTTCATGCATTGGTAGCTTCATTGTAGGATTTGTTTTTAGATTTTGTGTTGTTTCAGATAGAGATCTCTGATTTGGGAAATTTAGTGTAGTATTGTTTGGCATTTAGTTGTAAAATCTTCACCTTGGGTGGTTCAGCAAGTCTCGGCTATTATAGGATGATGTTGAATGTGAAGTTGGATTGCATGTTATGTGCTACATGTTGTTTGGCATTGGAGTTCTTTTTGATCTAATTAAATTTATATCTCTTGGCTGTCACTTTTATATGAATTTACTGAATTAATGTAATAATTGTGGCTTATGTTGCTACTTGATTTTTTGATAATGATTTCTTTACCAGGAAAATGTTAAGACAAAGCATCCTCAGCTACATTATGAATCCAAGTTGTATAAAATACTACAAGGAGGAAGTAATGGTCTTTTCTTTTATCCTGTTTTTTTTGTTTGCTTTATTCTTTTTAAGTTGAATGATGTATTAACAAATTTGATTTTGTTAACGGTTTTGCATTCTTCCGTCTTTGGCAGCTGGAGTCCCAAATGTGAAATGGTTTGGTGTTGAAGGGGACTATAACGTCCTTGTGATAGATTTATTAGGGCCTAGCCTTGAAGATCTATTTAACTTTTGCAGTAGGAAATTGTCTCTCAAGACGGTCCTTATGCTTGCTGATCAGATGGTAGTTTGTTCGATTGCATGCAGACTCACCTGGTATATTATTTAACTTCTCATTTGTTCTGTTCTGACAATTATCATATTTCTTTCAGATAAATCGGGTAGAATTTGTTCATTCAAAATCCTTTCTGCATCGAGATATCAAGCCGGACAACTTCCTCATGGGTTTAGGAAGGCATGCGAATAAGGTCTTGCTATGAACATTGCTCTTGTTACTGTCTTTACATTCATCTTCCGTTTTGATGCACCACTTGATGTTGACTTTGCTTATAGGTTTATGTCATTGACTTTGGTCTTGCTAAGAGGTATAGAGATACCGCAACGCATCAACATATTCCTTATAGGTTAGTCTTTCGAAACTAATTGGCAGATGATTCTTTCTTCTTCTTTTTTAATGGTTGGAGGGCATAGGTTACTCTTTACTATTTTAAAACAATGTAGAGCATCTAGATTACTCGTCGATACATGTTACTTTTGATTTGATTTGCCCCACTGCATTAGGTTGCATCTGGTGGTCTAAATCCCTGTTTATTGAACGTAAGTCACTGTATTTATTTTTAGTACTTACATGCTTTTATAAATTGCAGAGAAAATAAGAATTTGACGGGAACTGCTAGATATGCAAGCATGAACACTCACCTTGGCATTGGTATGTCTTTTGCATTCCCTTTGCTCTCTTTTGTTTTTTACTATATCAGCAGAAACTTTGGTATTTTTCTTTGTATTTCTCGCCTTTGTTTTACAAATATAACCTCAAATAAGTTGATGTTGGAATCTTTGTCCTTACAGAACAAAGCCGCAGGGATGATTTAGAATCACTTGGATATGTTCTTATGTATTTTTTAAGAGGAAGGTGCAAATTTCTCTCTACTTTCATCTTCTCATTTCATTCTTCTGTTGCATAGTAGTTTGTTTGCTTATGACTCCATGTCCTTGTAGTCTTCCATGGCAAGGATTGAAAGCTGGAACGAAGAAGCAGAAGTATGAGAAGATCAGTGAGAAGAAAGTATCAACTTCTATTGAGGTAGTTTCATGTATGACAGTAGCATTTTGATTCAAAGGATGCATCTTTAGCTCGTGAAACTGACTAGTTGACTGTGTCTTGTTTAGGCCTTATGCCGGGGTTATCCGACAGAATTTGCATCATACTTTCATTACTGCCGGTCAATGCGATTTGATGATAAACCAGATTATGCTTATTTGAAAAGACTCTTCCGTGACCTTTTTATTCGTGAAGGTTTGAACATTGTCATTTGCTTATGTTGCCAGCTTGCCCCATAATTTGACCAGTACAGGAATTGTGGCATGTTACTCTATTTGTTAGTCATCTATCTAGCTTCATTTAATTAGCTTTTCTCCTTTTTGAATTCGTATAGTTCTCTTCTTGCCTCAGGTTTCCAGTATGATTATGTGTTTGACTGGACGATTCTGAAGTATCAGCAATCACAGATTCCGTCTCCTGCCCGTGCACTTGTAAGTTGGCCGTACATAAGTACTTTTCCTTGCTTGGACTGCTAGCTGCTCTTACTATATAATAGTATGTTATATGTGTTTTACCTGTTAAAATTTTGCAGGGCCCTGTCGCTGGACCAAGCTTTGCCATGCCGCCAACCGGTGCGAATACAGGTGGTATGTGGCTTTCTTCTTCTTACTTGTACATCAACCTTTGTAATCTACTATATTGTATAGTTTATATGATTTTTTTATTGGATGAGGAAGTGACTAATTGTGCACATGTTTGGTCTTTGCTTTACGCGCATTTGCATATCTGCAACATATTATATCGAAGATGGCTTTTCCTTTGTACATGAAAGTGTTGTGTTGCAAGTTTGATTTTCCCAACCCCAACCCCATTATCTCCCCTCTTTCAATCATATTACAGGTGGCGAAGAAGTTAGGCTTAATGGCTGGTCTTCTGCAGATCCCAGTCGCAGGAGGAACTCTGGACCAGCTTACAAGCTCTGCAAACCTAACCTCAAAACAAAAAGGTCTACTTCCGACTGATCCAATGCATTCAAAGGACGCTATGGTTAGTATTTTCATTGAACACTAGGTTTCTCTAATTCTTGTCTACCTGTTATTTGTTCTATGTAATCTGTTGGACTATTTTCACGCTTGGACTTTGTGCAGGCATCCAATTATAATTTGTTGCGATCAACTGGATCATCAAGGCGAGCTGCTATCTCTAGCAGTCGTGATGCAGCTGTGGTTGGAAGTGAATCTGACCCTTCTCACCCTCGCACTGCTGATGTCAGCACAGGACTGCTCCAAAAGATTTCTAGTGGTCAAAGAAGTTCACCAGTTGTATCATCAGAAAACAGGCACACTTCTGGCAGAAGCACAACCAACATAAAGAATTTCGAGTCCACACTTCGAGGCATCGAGAGCCTGCATTTCAGTACCGACGAGAGGGTACACTATTAGCAGACACAGCCTGGAACTTGCCCACTGTAAATTTCAAAAACAATTATACTTTTATCATGATGCATATGGAGTGGAATATGTGTTGTTTGTGATGTGTTCTATAAAAGTAAAAGCTGATTAACAAAAGATGGGAATGTCTGCCTGTAAGTACTCAATAAAGAAAGAGATGGATCATAGTGGAACCCTTGTGGGAAAGCACTGCTTAGGTAAAAGTGCTTTTGTCTTAACGCAGGTGTCTAAAGGCTTTCATCAAGTTAGTTACAGCTTGAGTTGTATGAAATTGAAATGTTATCAGTACCTATTTTTGTGTTGAATTTCATTTCCTATATATATGACAGATCTCACACACTCTCTTTGGGGCCCAAAAACCATATAAGCACTGTAAATCTTCATTAGAGAAGCAATTGTATTGTATTCAAATGTAGAACTTTCTGTTGCTATCACTTTCTTTCTTTTTGTATTTTTTTGGCCATGTGACTGTCCACTTGATGACAACTTTAACTTTGAGATTACCAATTAGACAATGTTGATAGCATTACGCCTTTTTCCTAGTTATAGAAACAAAGATTGATTTTGAATACAATCCAACCTAATTACCTTTTACTGGATAAGGTGATTTGGTATGTTTTCTCTTTTCATGTTAGGATATGATTGAGGGATGCTATGTAAATGTGATTTTAGGTATATTTTAGCTTCAAATAGTATGATATGATATTATCTGATTTGAGCTTTGAATATAAATTCTGCTTTGGATTTAAGATGTGACATTTTGATGTCTCATTCACTTTTATCTTTATCCGTCTTAATTATAGCGCGTAAAGAGAATTTAATCTTTGATATATGTTATTATATACAATAATATAATGATAATATGATAATGTGATATGTTTCACAAATAGATGGTGGTTGGTGATTACTCCCTACCTAAGGGGAGGCCAGGAGTGGTTAGTTTTCATTTCAGTGAACTCTTGAGCAGGAAATAGCCAATATGAATGTAATGTGAATATGTGATAGTGAAAGTGATTGAGCACATGCCTCATCAATATAGACTTAAATAGGGTTGATCCATCTGGTTGAGCTATCGTTATAAACTCCTCTCTCATAGTATTTTCCCCGATAGAAAATTTAACAATAATAGCAACTTTTGCTTCAGTTACGTGTTGAATTTGTAATGCAATCACAACAAACTTCTTATATCTCTTAAATATATGTGAGATATTTTCTTTATAATGATATCGCAATAAACTTCTTATATCTCTGAAATACGTATGACATTTCCTTTCATTAATGAGTAAGACAATCATCTACGTAAACGATTGTATTAGGCATTGCTCATGTGACATTATCATTTATTTTGTTCATAAACTCATTTTACATTTCACAAATCTAGACAAATTACTCTTAAAACTTGAATTATAGTGAAATTTTTGTTTGTCATTTTGATTTAAACACAATTCAAAACATTTGAACTTCAACAAAATAAATCTCTCACCTTCTCTCACTGACTGAATGAAAACTCTATGATCAGAAGCTGACCAAACATTAAACTATTAACATTTTCCTTCTGCTAATTAAAACATCTCCGATACCATAACATGTATAACCATGTTTTCCTGAGAAAACAGATAGAAAATTCTATCTCCATAACAAGAAAAACTTCACAATTTTCATAGATCTTGAATTACTCCCTTTCTTGAATCATTCAAGCGTAATACATGCATATAACCAAATCCAAATTTAGCACCAAAAACTAAACACAAATTCCCTATATAATTAACTAAAGCATTATATTCTAATGAAGTACTCAAATTTAACACACTCAATCACATAAAAATCATCCATGATCCACACCAAATTTAACAAGAACAATAAAAAATGAAAAAAAGAAAATATACCCTCCATTTGATTTGATCATTTTGATCAATAATCATCATCACCAACCATGTACCATTTGGGTGTAGGTGTTCTTGATCCACTTAAAGCTCTTCCTCAAAGAGCCTTTCATTTTGCCTTCAACAGCATACACTTTATAGCTAGCAACTCTTGTCTTCCTTTGTATCTCAGGATCATTGAAGCTCCAGCTCTTTGATGAAGCGCTTTTCCCAAAAGTGCTTTTGCTCTTCTTGATCTTGATCTCCTTTTGATGAGGATCTCCTACTTGATAACTATTATTGTTATAATGATAATTATCATTATAGTAAGTTGTTGCACTATAACACCTCAAGTCTTGCATGCTTGTTGGTGCTCTGTTGAATGTATCCACTTTGCATGACTTGGATCTGTAGTCCTCCATTTGCCTCCAAAAACAACAAAAACAAAAACAACAAAAAAATATTGCAGGACAAGAGAGGATATGATAGAAGAAGAGAAAGAGAAAAAATTTGTTTTGGTGTTTACAGTGGAATTGCTTTTGCTTTTGGAGTTGTTGTGTTATTATAATTTATTGTTATCGACTTCTTTTCCTTCTTGTCATTTTTTTGTTGCTATATATTTATTTGCTTTGTGGTTTTTTTTTTTTTGACATTTTCAACTACTCTTTTATTTACACTTGTTTGGAGCTGTATGGGGCTGCTTCAAAGTTTGACTAGTCTTTTGATGGGAACTTGCCTAGTGATTATATTTGACAGTTAGAACACAATAAAGATATGGGCTATATATAAATCTATGAATATGGATCTTTGATGTGTATCTAATTGTATGTAATAGATATTAATTAGTTTGCAATTTTGCTTTATTAGTTCTATGTTTAGATTGCTTCTAATCTAATTTTCTATAATATTCGATTAAATTGAATGTAGTCAATTATCATATTTTATAAATTAAATAAATTAAATTTAAATATCTTTATGATCGAGATAAATCGGTTGTATAAATTTATATGTTATATAATTTTTTTTTCTAAAATTGGTTACTTAGCGTTGAATCTTAAGATTTTAATCAATCATTTGGATGAAGTATGATTTGTGTTTTCCTATCATTTTTTTAAAAATTTTTGTTTGCTTATTAATTTTATTAAAAAAGTTAATTGAAAAAACATATGTGGTGATGATTTTTTGACTTGAGAGTTTGAATAGAGGAGACATTGTTTTTGGTGGGTCCACTGTACCATGCTCATAACTCATAATAGGTTTGGAAATTATTAGATTAGACCCTCAATGGGTCCCCAGAGGGTAGCAATTATCTCCCTTTTTTTGGTTTTTTTTGGAAGAGAGGGTAGCAATTATCTTGCCTTTATCATCTTCTGATTGGTTTTTATGCACTCACTTTAACAATTGGGACAAATTCAAAATGGACATAAATAAGAATAAAAAATTCAATTTTAACCTAAAAAAAGTTATATTTATTTAAATTATTATCATTTTTTCTCTTAATTATTGATAAATCATAATTTTTTTTTCTAAATAATTTTAAAATAATAAAAAAATAATTTAAAATAGTATTAATTCAAATTAAAAGAAAGAGTCAAAAGATATTTTTTTTGAATTAATAGAGAAAAAAATGACTATGTATCGATTATCAAAAAAAAAAAATAATAACCTATTTATTATTAGTTTCAAATGAAATTTTAATGATTTTCAGTTCATTTTGAACCTATAAAATATTTTATATGTAATATTACATATGAAATATTTTACTTATATAAATTACTTTCACTCTTTTGTTTTGGCCCAAAAAAAAAATGAATTTTTACTTTTTTCTATGATAATTTCTATTCATTTCCATAAAATAATACGTGAAAATTTTATTATAATAAAAAAGAAAATCCCTTCACCCATGGTACAAAAGCCTAATTAAATTAGTAAATTAAAATCTCTTCTTTGGCATTGGATTTATGATCATGCTAACGAAAAACATCTAATGGTCCAAATTTATAGCAAACTTTCATTTTTTGTAAATCATTTTTTTTTTCTTTTTGAAATCTAAAACCAATTGGATACAAAATTCTCCATAATCTAAGATCTAACAAAAAAAATAAATCACTATAAATACAACCTAAAACACAACTACCATTACAAAGGAGAAATCTCCTTACATTTTCGGGATTGATAAACAAAGATGAAACCAAACCCTTATACTAAAGGTAAAAGGAAAGTGCTTAACCATTTAACTTAGAATGAATATATGTAATTCATAATTTTATATACCTCCTTGTAGAGAGAAAATCTTTAACTCTTGAAATCTATTTCAAGTCTTCAAGATTGACAAGTATCCAAATACAAATTTTTTACAATTAAATTGCCATTCATTGAAAGGGGAAGATGGAGACACTGCTAGAATCACAACATGCAGAGTTAGTCTGGCAACAATAAAATTTAATAATTAATTTTGCTATTGAATTCAATTCATTTGGCCAAGTTCTGGTTGGAAGCTGGTTGGGGCTGTCTGTCTGTACCACATTTTTTATATTTTCAGTTGTGATGCTCCATGCTCACAAATAGTCCTAATGTGGACCTCTACCTCATGTCATGTTACAAATAAATTTTGGGGTCATTATAACATTAGGATTTCAACTATAATTCCACTCATTTACAGTTCTGAGAAATAATTCAAATACAAACATACAATAATCACAACTTTGCACAAATTTTATAAATTCTATCAAGAAACTATATCAAAATATAATAAAACCAATCACAAACACCCATTTCCTTTGTACAATTTTTTTTTTTATTGCAACTTCTATTTAGACCAAGAATCATCTCATGTTGTTATACATGATGATGCAACAAACATTAGAAGAATTTCTCAATCAGGAAGTGCCCTTTTGTGATCCTCCAAGGGGCAAATTGATGGCCAACGAACATTGATCTCAGTCAAGAGGTCAAATTTGGTATTAGGAGGCTTACGGTTCAAATTCCCCTCGAAATATCAACATAAACTACTAAGCTTCCAATATCATTAAGGTTCAACAATTATCCCTTCCTCAGAGCACAAAGAGATCTAAAAAAGGACTCACTTGTAGCATAACTGATCTGATAGATTGGCATCACCAGTATTATCAAACAGAATCTACATATCAGATCAAGAGAAAAGTACAGCATCCCATGACAAGCATTCTAAAACTGATCAAGCAAATGGCATGATAATAATGACAAAGCAAACTCAACAACAATGTTGAGCAGTGACATGTACATGTTCTTTTGACTACAAGGGTTGCAAAGTCGAACAATGGTTCACAGTTTAACAGTCAATTGATCAATATTTGGGAATCAAAAAGTCTCAAATATGTACCGATAGAACGGAAGTTTAAATATAACTATAGCAAAGTTAGAACAAACCAAAACAAATAAACAGCTTATGATAATATACATAGAAGTGGTTGCAAAGGAAATAAAATACACAAAAATGTAACTGCAACAAAACTTGCAGTATTATAAAGCCACAACAATAAAACTTGACAATCTTTCATTTTAAAATTGTGCATAAACCACATGATTAAATGGTCAGATATGTTCAAGAGCAACATTGATTTAAGAAACTAATTGGATAAAGGAAACAAAAAAACAACACGTTAAATAGTACTTGCAAAATAAGATAAAAACCCCTCCTTGCTCAACAAACTTACAAAAAAACAAAACCTCTTTAAAGGAGATCAGCAACATTTGAAGGCAGCTCCTCAATGACCACATTGTAGAACTTCTGAATGTCAAATAGCATTCTCTCATCGTCCCTAGTCACAAAGTTGATGGCAACACCTTTTCTTCCAAAACGACCACTTCGTCCAATACGATGGAGGTAGTTTTCTGGTTGAGTCGGCAGATCATAGTTTATGACGAGAGACACTTGCTGCACATCAATACCACGAGCTAGGAGATCAGTGGTAATCAGAACACGAGAAGATCCAGAGCGAAATTCACGCATAATGATATCACGGGTGTTCTGGTCCATGTCTCCAGTGAGTGGCAGACACAGTGTGGTCACGGCTTCGCATCTTGTCAGTAAGCCAGTCAACCTTGCGCCTGGTGTTCACAAAGATGACACTCTGTGTGATGGCAAGAGTCTCATAGAGATCACAGAGTGTTTCAAGCTTCCAATCTTCCTTCTCGACATTGACATGAAATTGCTTGATACCCTCGAGGGTGAGTTCGTCACGCTTAACCAGGATTCTCACTGGCTTGTTCATAAACTTCCTTGTAATCTCAAGGGCTTCAGGAGGCATTGTAGCAGAGAAAACACCAACCTGAACATTAGGTGGAAGCAGCTGGAAAATATCGTAGATCTGCCAGAAAACCACAATTGAAAAAAACAGAATTGAGTATATTGCAACAAAAAATCAAACAAAAGGAATGGGACCAAAGCACAACACGACATACCTGATCCTTAAAACCACGGGAAAGCATTTCATCAGCCTCATCCAGTACAAACATCTTGATGTAATCAGGACGAAGTGACTGCCTCCGGAGCATGTCAAACACACGACCAGGAGTGCCAACAACAACATGAACACCAGCTTGAAGAATCCTTTGGTCCTCACGAACACTTGTGCCACCAACACAAGCATGAACCTTCACACCAAGATAATCACCTAGTGCCCGCATTACCTTCTCAATCTGTTGAGCAAGTTCCCTGGTGGGTGCCAAAACCAGAGCCTGACATTGGACAAGACTGTAATCAAGTTGTTGCAGAATGCCAGAGCAGAAAGTTGCTGTTTTCCCAGTTCCAGACTGGGCCTGCTGAATCACATCCAGTCCCTTGCAGAATGGAACAATTCCCCTTTGCTGAATTGCGGAAGGCTTCTCAAAACCTTTAAAATAACAGAAGTAGTAACACAACCTTATTAGATAACACATTGCAACCAAAAATATACGACAAAAAATTATGGCTAACTAGGCCATTGACATGCTCAAGATTGTGCTATAAAACATACAAAAAAAAAAAAAAACCTCAAACACATGACATACAAATAAAAAAAACAGTTAAGCCATAAAGCCCATTTATACCTACCAGTAAGCATAGATACCCCTCAAAAGGTTCTCCTGCAAACCCATTGCATCAAAACTTTCATACACCTCATCATAAGAGGTGAAGAAATCTTGCCCATCAGCATTGAGTCTGCAATAGTCACCATGACAAATTAAATGTAAATCCTCACATCAAAAGAAGACATGCAAACTATGTTTAAAAATATTTTAAACCACTCTTCTTAAGAGTTTACAAAAAACTCTTTAGAAGAGTTTACATGGCTGGAGGGTATAAATGATAAACCTACATCTCATTCATCTTCGAGTCATACTGACGATGATCATATTGAGAACCTTCTGCTGCCATTCCCGCCATAGCTGCAGAGAGAATACACTAACTAAATAAGAGAAGGTAGGAGAACTCTATAATAGGAAACATATAATAAGATTTAAACGTATAGGAAGAACTTGTTTTACAATTCAGGCAAAGTAAAGTGCACTTCAAGTGTCACCAAATAAGATGCAAATACAAATCAGCACTTCATCCCAAAAGACCATGTAACAGAAAAGCCAAACTTGCAAACCATTCAAAGAGGCATACAAGCATTATCATCTGATTTATTATCTGGAGAAGATGTGGTAAGAGGCACAGCTATCTGATATCATCATCAGACACTGGTTTGCCACTCCTCCAATGTTCATCACGACTCAAGCACTTAAACCACAAAGAGTTAGAAATAATAGAAAAAGTCCATGTAACACTTTGATTTAGTATTTCTCAATATAACCACAGAGGAAACAATAGAATATAACTCCTTTATGGACAGCATTACATAATCTTAACACACAAGACATATCAGAACAAACTTCATGCGCCGAAAAAAATTATGATGTGCGGCCTAACATGGCCACAACATCCTCGACAGACAATTCTTTCTATGTTAGACAAGAAACACAACTGAGTTAACTGTGTCGGATGTGTGCACAACTGAATCATATCCACATATTTTGACAAAGCCACTACATCAGTCCGTTTCCACTCAGATTCTTTAAAAACAAATCAACATGGAGATGCACAAGCTATTGATTCACTACTTGTAAATCATAATTTCAATATTCTCCCAATCAAAAGCACAGTTCAACTTTAGTAGTATCAAAGTTTACAACCAGCAATTTTCACACAAATTAAGAATCCATAGCATCATCCTTACATATGTCAACTTCCAATATTACTACTATCACACAAATAATCACATCAAAATAACTTTTTAACAAAACTAAAAAAAGTCAATCTAAAGACACTTGTAAAAACCCTAACCTGCTAGACATCTCAAAATTCTACTTCAATCTAATATTTGATTTCCACATCTAAAATTTCAATCTTTTCAATTTTCTCAACTTTCGATCAATAAACATCAAATCAAAATCCAACCCTAAACAATCTTCAAATCACAAACACAGACCCAGATAAAAAAACCACAAACCAGATCAAACCCAGATCCAAAAAACCAAAACCCCATCCAACCCAAATCAATCCAGACCAAAACCCACCAACCCCACCAATATTTTCACCACAAAACCACACAAAGAAACACAGAAAGCAACCACCTTTACAATAAATCAACCACCTTTACACAAACAAATTCCAACCCAAATAAAAAGATATAGATTTGAACAGTAAAACATAAAAAAACAACAACAAAAACAATGAAAAAACAATGACCTGTTATTGATGATGATCAACAAAGAGCGAGAGAGAGAAAGTGGGGTGCTTCGGATGTGTGTAGAGAGTGAAAAAGATGAGATTTTTGGGGGTCAGTTTTGAAGAGAGAGAGAGAGAGAGAGAGAATTAGGGTTTCCCAAACTCCTCGGATCTGCGCCGTGGAGTTGAAAGGAAGAGAGGACGAAAGCAGTGGTGAGTATAAGATTTATATACCCACCAAACACACAAACCCAACTTTACTTGTCTCGTGTCTTCGTGTGTGTTTTTGGTCTTTTTCTAGTGGGTTTCCCTTTTTGCCCTTGAGTTTGTTGTTTATTACTACTAGGATTAGGGTTTGTTTAGCTTCGGACGGCAAGTAAATTTGTGTTTCTTTGTTTTTTTGTGGGTGAATACTCGTGGAAGTAGATGATTTTGTTTGTTGGTGTTGAAGTAATTGGTGTTTTTGAAATGTAACCACAAAGTGTTTACTAATAAGTTTTGGAAAGGAAAAAGGAATTTATTTCCATCGAAAGAAGGAATGTAGTTTATAATTTGAGTGTAAAGTCTATATAATTTGATTTCCTAATCGTTTTAGTATTACTAAATTATAAAATAAGTTTTCTATTCCTTGTTAGGAATGGGAATAAATGAAAAATCAAGTTTTATTAGAAAATAAATCACTTAACGAACACAATTTATGATTTATATGTGAAATCTATACAACATGATTTCCTGATAATTTAAGTATAGATTGCAATTGTAAATCACAATCCAGTTCTATTTTCTTCATTAGGATTCTTTACTTGTAAACGCGTTATCAATGTTTAAAATATAACAATGTTTACAATATAAGAGAATTTATAATTACTTTGATAGTTTGAATTTTAAACTTCTATAATTACTTTGATAGTTTGAATTTTAAAATATGAACAAATTGCATTATAGCAAAGGTATATTTCAATGACACATTTATAAATTCTAATTAATAGAGTTCAACATGTTTGAATCTGAAAATGATTGTATGTTATTAAATTGCTTTGAGGAAGTATAATAAGAACACAAGTTTTTTTTTTCTTTTTTCCCCTAACAATATAGTTTTTGTATTTTTTAAACTAAAATTATACATGTAATAAGGTTGTTTCTGAGATTATACTTAAATACCAAAGTGCATGATGAAAAGGAACAAATATATTCCTAGTAAATTACTTAATTTAATTAGACTATAGTATTGGACAAAGATTAGATAAATTATCCAAATTAGATCCTAATATAAGCATGACACGTTGAGAAGAACATGCTTTTATGCTATCATTCTAGAGGTTGCCTAAGAGAGAAGAAAATACATTTATAACAAGAGACCAATAATTACACTTCAAATAGTTATATCTTAAATATAGCAATTCCTTTTTTACATGTATCTATTAAAAATAAATTTACATAATCAGAATTCGAAAAATAAATGGAGACTTTCTCCTATGAAACTAATGATTATTTTAAAGAAAGAAGAGCCTGGCAAATTCATGAGTTAATTTCAGAATAAGGAATTAATTTTTGTTTTCTTTTAATCTAAAAATCAGTTGAATCATATTACCACTAAATTTACTCTAATTGAACAACAGACACTTTATAAGATTATGATTATGATATATTTAACATTATGTGGTAAATACTATTACATTTTGAACTGCTATTGATTTGGCTCATGCTCTTCATTATATTGTGGATTTAGTGGAATGTGATTCCCTTACGGTGATTCAAAGCATGTCTAAATTCAAGCCTTTTATATGTGTCATCTTATGATCGAACTTATAAAATTATTACTCTTAGATTAGATAATGTTTTAATCACTTTTATTTCCCGTCATGAAAATAGGGTGGCTTATTCTCTTACAAAAAATGCATTATATAAAGTGTGGGTTTGTCACACTCTTCCTTTTACACATTCACTTGTAATTGTAGATTTAGGGGTCGTTTGTTTTTTTGTCTGAAGACTGAACAATGCTACTGAAGACTGAAAACTGAATAGTGACTGAAACCCGAAATCTGAAAGACATGTTTGTTTTTTTTTTTTTCTTACATCTGAATGTACAGTAATTTTGTTTGTTTTTTAAAGTTAAAATTATCTGAAAACTAGTAATTTGACATTTATGTCCTTTTACTATTAATTGTTATGTAACTTTATTTGATATGATAAAAAAATACAATAAATTATTTAACAAATACTAAAACGCATATATATATTCATAATTAAAATAAGATGAATTATTATAATAGAGTCAATTAAATTTATATATTCAAATAAAAAAAAAAACAAAATGGTCTTAAATTAAATTATTATCGTAACAAAAGTTGAAATTGTAAAATATTATATATTTTCTACTATAATTAAACAAAAATAATCAAATATTTAAACAAATTGATTTGTAATTTGGTCTATGAGTTGTTGCATAAACACTTGATCTGATTTTCTAAATTCATTGTTTAGGGGTTTTATTTTTTAATGTTATTTGTTAAAGCAGTAAAAGAAATTTATATAATATATAACTAGGATAAACTTGGAAATATGTTATTTTAGGAAGGATAAACTTGGAAGAATATATTTATAAAATCATCCAGTGATTTGGTATTCAGTGACAAGTCAGAAAATGTTACTTTTCTTTTTCAGTGGTTTTTGGGTGGTTTTAAGTGGTTTGACCACTTAAAAAAACAAACAAAAATATCTTAATTGACCTAATTCAGTACCATTAAGTGTTAAGTGCGAAAAATAAACGACCCCTTAATTCAATAAATTATTTGGCTTTACCTTTTACTATTGAAAAAAAAAATGGAACGTCCAACTTCAGTAGTAACTAAAAACAGTTCAATTAATTTAAAAAAAGAAACCTTTTTCTCATTAAGAAAAAAGAGTAAGTGATAGTGGACTAGAAAGAAAATTGAAGCCATCCACACAGTAAATCCAATTAGATTGAATTCATACAAGAATTTTAGGTTTTGATTGGACTACTAGTTTATTTTAACATACGGTCTAATGTCTTCATGCGAAGGATAATGCAAGAAGTCACCATATCTACGTGTACAATCACCTCTATGACCATTATTTCTCTATACTTATCAAGACTGATTTGTCCCATCTGTGATTTATTCAACAAGGATGAATAGATTGAGTGTGGTTTTCTTTTGCTATTTACTGTTTGTATTTATTTCCTCACGAAATTGGATGAGACCTCATCAAATGTCATTATCAAAATCACTAGTTCGTTACGTATATTAACCTGTGTGAGATTTGATTTATTTGAACTTTTATTCTAGATATACAAAAAGAGATATGCAGCTGCTCGATTAAAAGTAGACATACTTATTATTATTATTATTATTATTATTTTAAAAATGGCATTGATTTTATTTGTCAATAAAATACAGGTAGATTTCGATTGTTTTGCGAATTATAAAAATCTTCTCTTTATTCTGTATTGTAGTCATATTCATTAAAAGATATTGTTGAAGTCTTAAAGACTTCTCTTAGAAGTTCATTATCTAAATAAAAAGAGAAATAGATCTTATAACTTATAAGAAGGTGTGGATTGTTTACTGATATTTCAAACTAGACGGGTGGGTTGTACTCATAAAAATATATTTTGGGTTGTACTCATAAAAGTATCTTTAAGTCTTCTAAAAAAATATATATCTTTAACAAGTGCTTTTAATTTTCAATAAACAATAATTTTTTGATAATGATTAGATTTAGAAAACTACATCAATTAAATTCATTTAGTTATCATACATAACTTATCATTGATTCATTGTTCATCAAATTTAAAAAAAAAAAGATGCTTTTTGTTTTTTCAACTCATTGTTTTCTTTCTTTTTCCTTTTTTCTTTGAAAGAATTTTCTCTCATCAATATACATTTTTTTTTTAATATTTATCTCAAAGACTTTATTTTTAAAATAATTATAAGATAATTTGATATCTACATTTATGGGTCTAAAAAAATTTGTTGAGATTGAACACATGGCTTGCCAGACAAGATTAATCACATGACATATTAAAATTAAATATTATATATACTGTAACTACTCTTTAATATTTATATGTCCAAAAGTCTATTATCATAACATCAAGAGAATCTACTTCTATAATAGGATGATAAAATTTCATAAACATGATCCATAAATGTATATAATATAATTAAAAACCGTATCACAAATGTAAAAGAAAAATACATTAACTACTTTAACTATCTACCAACTTGATTCTCTTCAAGACTTGGAAACAAAATCCCTAATTTTATCTTATAATAATAGAGACAATTTCAGGTTTGGCCCATTAGAAAACAAAAATATTGTTTTTATCAACCATTTTACAAAAATTCGTTTTTAACCTCTCAAACAAACTAATTTCTTCCTATACCCAAGTTACCCAAATTGCCCTTAGTCAAATATTCTTTCCAAACTAAGCTGAAATGTCAACAATACCCTCAAGCCTCCATAACCACTACTCTTCTTCTTTTCCTACGGTTTTAGGCTTCTTCTTTTCCATCCCATTTTCGATTCTCTCATCATTATTGTTTGTGCACCCATTCAACATTTTTGAATCCAAAAAACACACATTCAATCAAGCTTCATTCTCTCTAACAACAACCCTCACATTCAACATTTTTCTCCAAGTTTAAAGGTATGTGATTGTTGTTGGTTGTTTTCGAAATTTTTTGTTGATAATGCTTAGTTGAAAGCCTTAAAAGTGATTTATGGTTGTGATTTTATCATATATAAGTGTGATCTGCAAGAAACTAAAGGAAATCAAAGAGCCCGAAAGTTCTGGTATCGGAACCGGGTTTTATGGGGGTATAAAACCCGAAACCGGGTTTTATGCCCCCTTAAAACCCGGTTCCGGGTTTTATGGGGGTACAAAACCCGGAACCGGGTTTTATGCCCCCATAAAACCCGGTAAAACCCGAAACCGGGTTTTATGGGGGCATAAAACCCGGAACCGGGTTTTGTACCCCCTTAAAACCCGGTAAAACCCGAAACCGGGTTTTATGGGGGCATAAACCCCGGAACCGGGTTTTGTACCCCCATAAAACCCGGTTTCGGGTTTTACCGGGTTTTATGGGGGTACAAAACCCGGTTCCGGGTTTTATGCCCCCATAAAACCCGGTTTCGGGCATAAAACCCGGTTCGGGTTTTATAATTTTTTTTTCAATTTTTTTTTTTTTGTTGAGGAAGTTTGGTATTGATAGTTAGAGTTATATACGATAAGATTTAATTAGATTTTAATGGATTTGGTTGGTTTTGGCTTGAAAACTCGGTTGCGGGTTTTATTGTATATTAAAACTCGATTTTGTTTATGATTTTATTTATTTAATTTAGCAAATAATATTTAGAAAATATTGAATTAACCTTAAGTAATACAATGTTTGATAATAATTTAATTACATTTGAAACGTTTAATAAATATAGTTTTTTTTTTTTTGTTTTTCGTACAAAACAATTGGTTATTGAATATTATGTGAATATGGATGAGACTAATTTATTTCAATTTTACAGAAATGAGTGAAGTGACAATAATAATCAGATGCAACGGAGAGTGGAATGGTAATAATTATGTTGGGGGTGAGGCGTTCATGATGGGGGCCCCGACGAATGTCAATTTATCTCGTTTGGTGGACTTTGTTTACATAGTGACTGGCATTGATAGAAGAATATGGGACATCCGTTTGTATTATTTACTCGGAGTTAGGGGAATGCCCGTAGTTAAGATACCTATCACGACCGATCTTAGTGTCCGGGGTGTAATTTCGGACAACAAAGCTGATTATAGAGAGATTTATGTTGATAAGAATATAAGAGATTCTGCAGTTATCAGTCCTACTATCCCTCCACATACCACCACCCCAATACAAGACGTAGGGCGTGTAGAGAGAGATGACGATAGATTTGTAAGTCCGGCTACGGCTGAATATCAAAATTGTTTTGCTTCCTATAGCGGTAGTAATCAAGTTTCAGCTTCTGTCGCTGCATTTACATCCACAGAAAGTCCAATGTGCCACATTGATTATGATAGAAATGATGGTGATGATGAAGATCGGGACACAGATAATGATCGTGATGAGACATCAGAAAATGGAGATGATGACGATGAAACTGCAGACGATGATGATGATGGAGAGAATGTGGAGTATCCAGAAGTTAGATTTTCTGGTTCACAATTTGAAACCAACCCTTCACAACCATACTGGATTGTTCCCGGTACAGAGGACTGCGAAATTGAGACTACTTCAACCGCTATGTCGACTTTCATCCAACGTGATACATTATATCAAGGTGCATTTTTTGATAGTAAACATGAATTGAATGTGGCTGTTGGAAAAAGTGTTCTTAATTCAAGATTTGAACATAAGGTTAGACGTTCGTGCACGGTTCGATATGAGGCCGGGTGCAAGGATTTAACCTGCAGCTTTGAGGTCCGTGCAAGATGCAGAAATGGTGGTTCGATGTGGTATGTATACAAGTATGTACCGGAACACACATGTTGTCAAGACGCTTTCGAGGCACATAGGCGAAGTGTGAAGACTGTTGTCATAGCAACATTGTATCAAAAAAGGGTGGGACTTGATAGTATTACCCCTCAGGTTTTGATTGCAGATATGTTGGAGCAATATGGTGTGCAGATTATGTACACTAAAGCTTGGAGGTCGTTACAATATGCAAAGAAACTATCATATGGGAAAGCGGATGAGTCATTTCAACAGCTTCCTCGGTACTTTCATATGTTAAAAGAAACAAACCCTGGTACAGTAACGGCAATTAGGACGGATGAAAACAACCTGGTTCTTGTATTCATTCGTTGCACTTGGATCCTCAATTGAGGGTTTTCGATCTTACATCAGACCAGTTATTGCTGTTGATGCTACCCATTTGAAAGGTGAATATAAAGGGGTGATTTTTGTAGCTGCAGCCAAAGATGGGGAGGAGATGATTTATCCTATTGCTTTTGGATTTGGCGATGGAGAGTCGGACAGTTCATGGACTTGGTTCTTAAGTAAATTACGAAAGGTTATTGGTGGAACGCATCATTTGCCATCAGATTTGATTATCGTCTCCGATCGTCATAAAAGTATTGCGAATGCGATGAGCATCGTTTTTCCTGAAGTCCCACATGTGTTCTGTTTCTTCCATTTGAAGCAAAACCTAAAGCAACAATGTAGAAAACAAGTAGATGTTTTGGATATGTTTTACGTTGCAGCATATGGTCATGACTAGGGAAGAATGTGAAAGACATTTAGAACAAATTCGACGGGTATGTCCAAAATTGCATGAAAAATTGGTTAATATTGGGGTGGCAAAGTGGTCACGTGCATATTCTCCAAAAAGAAGATATGGCATGATGACTACTAACATTGCAGAATCACTCAACAAATGCATGATGAAAGCACGTCGATTGCCAATAACAAGTGCACATGAATTTCTGAGACATATGTTACAGAGATGGTACAACGATAGACGTGTTCATGCTGAGAAACTCAGATCGTCAGTGACCAAAACTGTGGAGGATCATGTCAACTCGATGGCTTATCTGTCAACGAGTGGCACAGGTATCTGCCATTCAAGAACCAACCAATTTCGGAGTTGCACATGAATCAGGCTATGGGTTTGTTCAGCCTTTTCAGCGGTCATGCAGTTGCAATCGTTGGGACCTAGATCAATTGCCATGTCATCATGCAATTGCTGTTGCCAGGTATCGTTATTGTACTTTGTTATTTTTCATTATTTAATATAATATAGTAACACTCTGCCTTTGTCATACATATCAGGTTCACTGGTGTTCACTATTATACACTTTGTCATGATTATTATAGCAAAGAATGGCTTAAAGCAGCATATGCACGTCCGATAAATCCTGTCCCTGGGCCAAAAGATTGGCATGTTCCTACAGAAGTAAAAAGTATGATTGTATTACCACCCGAAGGAAAACGACAAGCAGGTAGACCAAAAGAGGCGCGAATTCCTTCAGCTGGAGAAAGTCGTAGGAAGAAAAAATGTGGAAAATGTGGTGAAATGGGATACAACCGGCTTCGTTGCCCTAATCCCCCTATATCAGGCATCGGAGGGACGAGTGGAGAAGGTGCTGGGAGCAGCGCTGAAGCTACTGGAGGTGCTACGTCATCTGCCGCTGTTATGGGACCTGTTAGGACCTCTCGAAAATGTGGTCTTTGTGGTGCGACTGGACACACGCGACGTCGATGTGATCAACGGTTTCCTATTCCACCCTCAGCGGATGATGAAAATGATGGTAATGATTTACAATGAATATATTGTTTCAAATGTTCATTTATTATTTTCTTTGCTTATTTTCTTCTTATATGTATTGTATTGGAAAACTTTGAACATGATGGTTGGTATGTAATGCAAATGTTATGAAACCCGGATAATCAAAAGAGGTATTTTTGTAAACAAAAGTTTTAGTTAAAAATTACTATAAGCACTTGCTGAGCTTTCATAGTTTATAGTTGTCTTATTTTGTTTTAAAAACCGCCTCAGGTGTTGGCGTGGGTGATGGAGAAGGGATAGCTCCTCCAGAAATATAGGTGGGCGTGACACAACAATGCTGCCATATAATTCATATTTTGCATATTTTGTAGCTTAAAGAAAAAGGATTGCAAATCTATTCTTTTGAGTTGTGACTGAGTGGTTCATGAAGTTAAAGTTTAGTTTTTAAACCATTATGGAAGTTTGTGAATGAATTGCTTTTTAAATTCATGTTTTTGTTTTTGATGAAATAGATAAAAGATTGGAAATGTGATTTAATATGTCTATTTGTGGTAAAGAAGTTGAGTGGTGATTGAGAAATATTTTAGAAGTGTGAATTTCCCTTTTACAGGTTTTGGAAATGTCAAAAATGCAGCCGTTATGCTGCTGGATTTTAGTTTGAAAAAAAGTGAGATTTGGATTTTAAAATGGAATTGAAATTTTAGTTTTAAAACGAAACCAACCCAACTAGTTTTGAAAAGAAAGTCAACACATTAGTATCGCTACTCTCAAAATCCATATCTTCATATCTGTTGGATTTTGTTAAACAAGCATCGCTGCTCTCAAAATCTCTCAAATAAGAATACTAACCTCCAGGTTGAGATTCCTAACCTTTAGGTCAGAAATCCTTACCTCTAGGTTAAGAAAACTAACCTCCAGGTTGAGATTCCTAACCTACAAGTTAAGAATACTAACCTCCAGGTTGAGATTCCTAACCTTTAGGTCAGAAATCCTTACCTCTAAGTTAAGAATACTAACCTCCAAATTGAGATTCTAACCTACAAGTTAAGAATACTAACTGTTGAGTCATTTGTATAAAATATAAATAAATTGATGTAATTTCAATCAATCATTTAGATTATTATGCATTGGAAACCAATAATAAAATACTTAACAAGTTAATAACAATTAAGTGATAATTAATCAATGAAATGATAATTATTAAGTGATTCCATTAATCAAATAAAAATTTCAATCAATCATTCGTATTAAATGCTTCCATTAATTCAAACACTCAAAATTAAAAATTAGGAATCCATTAATCAATGAAATTATAATTATTAAGTGATTCCATTAATCAAATAAAAATTTCAATCAATCATTTTTACTATTCACTTTTTATTAAGTGCTTCAATTAATTCAAAAACTCAAAATCAAAAATTAAGTGATAATTAATAAATGAAATGATATTTATTAAGTGATTCCTCTTGTGGAGTAGTTCAAGATTACATGTTTTTTAAGGAAAAAATGATTGTTTATAAAATTTGAAATCAATTATTAAACATAAATTTGATTAGTTATATGTCCAATTAATTTAAATTGATGAAATCAAAGACATTTGAACATAATTTGGAGCCTTTGAACACACAGAAAAAAACAAAAACACCAAAAATACTAAAAGAAATATCAAATGGGTTATAATGGGCATTATAACCCGCAACCGGGTTATAATGTCCCAATTTAACCCGGTTTCGGGTTAAATGGGCCATTTAACCCGAAACCGGGTTAAATGGGCCCTTATAACCTGAAACCGGGTTAAATGGGCCCTTATAACCCGAAACCGGGTTATAAGGGTAATTATAACCCGGTTTCGGGTTAAACGGCCCATTTAACCCGAAACCGGGTTATAAGGGTCATTATAACTCGGTTTCGGGTTATAAGGCCCCATTTAACCCGGTTGCGGGTTAAATGGGACATTATAACCCGGTTCGGGTTATATGGCCATTATAACCCATTTGATATTTCTTTTAGTATTTTTGGTGTTTTTGTTTTTTTCTGTGTGTTCAAAGGCTCCAAATTATGTTCAAATGTCTTTGATTTCATCAATTTAAATTAATTGGATATATAACTAATCAAATTTGGTGAAATCGTCACATTTTTAGTATCTTACTCTTAATGTTACTATATAAGGGATTGTACAATATTCCTTTGATTTCATTGAATACATTGTATTTTATGAAATATTAGTCTAAATTTGAATATTACTCATAAAATACATTGTATTTTATGAAGTATTTTTTGGAATTTTTGGATATTAGAAGGGAAAAATTCAATTAAAATGGTGGGATAAAATTCATTTAACAAAACCGGGTTAAAATACCTCCTCATAACCCGAAACCGGGTTAAATGGGACATTATAACCCGGTTTCGGGTTAAATGGGCCTTTTAACCCGAAACCGGGTTATAATGGCCCTTATAACCCGGTTGCGGGTTATAAGGGCCCATTTAACCCGGTTTCGGGTTAAATGGCCCATTTAACCCGGTTTCGGGTTAAATGGCCCATTTAACCCGGAACCGGGTTAAATGGGACATTATAACCCGGTTTCGGGTTATAATGCCCATTATAACCCATTTGATATTTCTTTTAGTATTTTTGGTGTTTTTGTTTTTTTTTTGTGTGTTCAAAGGCTCCAAATTATGTTCAAATGTCTTTGATTTCATCAATTTAAATTAATTGGACATATAACTAATCAAATTTATGTTTAATAATTGATTTCAAATTTTATAAACAATCATTTTTTCCTTAAAAAACATGTAATCTTGAACTACTCCACAAGAGGAATCACTTAATAAATATCATTTCATTTATTAATTATCACTTAATTTTTGATTTTGAGTTTTTGAATTAATTGAAGCACTTAATAAAAAGTGAATAATAAAAATGATTGATTGAAATTTTTATTTGATTAATGGAATCACTTAATAATTATAATTTCATTGATTAATGGATTCCTAATTTTTAATTTTGAGTGTTTGAATTAATGGAAGCATTTAATACGAATGATTGATTGAAATTTTTATTTGATTAATGGAATCACTTAATAATTATCATTTCATTGATTAATTATCACTTAATTGTTATTAACTTGTTAAGTATTTTATTATTGGTTTCCAATGCATAATAATCTAAATGATTGATTGAAATTACATCAATTTATTTATATTTTATACAAATGATAATAATCATTCGAAACACAACATTTCCCTTTTCATCTAATATCCACCGTCCATAATCATCAATTACATATTGTGCTGTGGAATACGTATATATATCATATGCCATATCCTTCCTTATTCTAATGGCATCCTCCTTCGTTTGGTGCGACTTCCATTCATGATCCAGAGACTTGATAAGATCGTGGATAAACATCGCACAATACGCTCCACAACTGTTGCTGCATAAATAGGAAGACATGTTAGATGATTATTAAAAGTGAATAATATTCGGACTATGTTTGAAACAAAAGTGACATCTACCCGTCAACTTGCTGAGGTACATTTTCCATATTGACACGTGCCACGTCCCATCTATTTTCCACAGGTGGTGTAGGTCCTTCGCTTTGCTCATAAAATCCAAGCGACCGTAAGATGACCGGCATAAAAAATGCAAGCGGCTGCAAGACCTGCCTCCATTGCTCAAAGTTTACTGCTTGCATAGAATCATACACCACTATCTTCTCCTCCCTCAGACACACCTTACAAACGACCCAATGCATCTGAGATAAACAACAAGGGAGTAGCACCTACATTTTCAAAACGTTAATCGTATAAGACCAATGTGAAGGATAAATTAAATAAAAATTAATAATATACACATAATGCAAAAATTATTAATTCTCCAATCAAACTTACATTTTCTGCAGATTTCCAAGACATTTTACTGTCAGCCAGGCCGATAGCACAACTCTGCCAGGAATTCGGGACAACAGCTGTCAACGGATCAAACTCTTTATTCAATGCGGTGTATTCAGCATTGAAAACGCGCACTATATCCGCCTGTAATCATTAAAATTAAACATGTTATTTTCAAATAAATTAAATTAATTAAATAAACACGATCTCAACCTGTATCAATTAAAATGTAAATACTTACAAAAAAGTTTGTCCCGTGGACTGCGTATCTACAATCAGTTGCCTCGTCCCACCACCCGCCAACTTTTGCTTTTTTCCTAAGGCAACTCAAATACGCATCAATATGAATGCCCGTCAACCACTCATTCATATTTTCGATACTACGAAGCATATCCGGGGTGCATGGCACCGGATATCCATCAATAGTGCGCCTAAAAAAAAAAAAAATTTAGATTATATTTTAATACATTAGTAATCAAATTAAGATAATATAATATTATTTTTTATTCATACCGGAGATTCAAAGAAGCAGCTTTGTACTCCGTGTAGACATCGGGTACAGTCTTCGCCACCTGCTCTGCCATATCCTCCATCACCCGCTCCACCACTTTCTTTGATTCTTTCTTTTTCTTTTTCAGGGGTATGGGATCCGTGTATGGCGTCCTACAAGATGCTGATGGCTTAATTTTTCGCTTGCATCGCTCATGGATAAGCCCTCCCTGTAATTTAAAACAACTCACAATTGTAAATTAGATTTTTAAACTTAATACGTAAGATTATAACGTAAAATAAATACAAAATATACCTGAACATCACCGATGTCTATATCTCTCACCGAGTCATCGATGTGATGATCCCTCTCAGCTCCTGAGTCATGCACCTGGATAGTCGGGTCCTGATCAGCAATGCTATGATCCCTCCCTAATCCAGAGTCATGGATAGGGTCAGCAATGTGAGGATCCCTCACTGATCCTGAATCATGGACATGCAGGTCATGATCCTGGTCCCGAATAGAGCTCTCAGCAACATCATCATCCATACGCCCACTAATCTGTAAGTGGTCTTCAACTCTTTGCAATCTCTTATCCAATTTTTCCAACATCCTGTTCTGTGATTGCTGCAACCCGACTATATGCTCCAATAGTTTCAGTATCTTGCCCACATTTGTCTGCTGAGGCACCTACATAAATAAAAAATATATAATTATATATCATTTAAACAAAATGTAAAATATAAATAAAATATAAATTATATGTTTATAAATAAATGATATAAATTATTATATACACCTAATGTAAAATATAAATTATTTTTATATTTATATCATTTATATATAAATATAAAAACTATATATTTATATATAAATGATATAAAATTTCATATACACCTAATGTAAAATATAAATTATTTTTATATTTATATCATTTATATATAAATATAAAAACTATATATTTATATATAAATGATATAAATTATTATATACACCTAATGTAAAATATAAATTATTTTTATATTTATATCATTTATATATAAATATATAGTTTTTTATATTTATATATAAATGATATAAATTATTATATACACCTAATGTAAAATATAAATCAAATATAAATTATTTAAAATCAAATTCATACTCGATGGTGAGATGGTCTAACGGGCGAACTGCTCCCCGGTCGTACATCATGCACACTTTTTGTTCTCGGCTCCCTCTCTTCATCCTTATCCTCTCCCTCCTCCTCCTCCTTCTCTTTCTCCTCCTCCTCCCTATTTAACCTACTCTCACTCACTGTCTGCTCATCATCATCATCACCCTCATCATCTTCACCCCCTCCACCGCCACTTTTCCACACTTTCTCTCCAACCAAATGTTTGGCATTGAAGGACCTCCAATAATCCATCTCTCTCTCATCATCAGTGGGCACAAGAATCTTCTTCGATGCAATACACTACAATACATGTATATAAATATAGTTAGTATATTAAACGCAAAGGTAGTAAACAAATTAAAAAAATTTAGATTAATGTAGACACTTACAAAGTGAAGCTCATTCCTCCAATTATTTGCATCCTTTCTAATCCGCTTATTACAATGCCAATTCCTAAACCTTGGCAAATCCACATCGCCTGGTATTCTGTTCCCTACTTTATTGTCTAAGTATGGGAACATTTCAACAAGCCACCACTGTAATGCATATTAAACAAAAAGAAATATATATCATTACAATATAAAAATAAATATATATTTAAACAATTTTTTGTTAATTAAATTTGTGAAAGTTTAAAAAGCCAACAAACAAAAAAAAAGTGTTGCTTTGACACTGGTGGGTAAGTTAAATTGAATGCCTAATTTTTTTTCCAACTTTTTAGTTAATTAATTTGTTTAACATGAATAATATTATTGATTTTTCTTGTTTAATATTTTAATTATAAAATACATTAAAGTTTGACATTGGTGTAATATTTTAACAATGTTTAAGAGTGATATTTAATTAGCACTTCCTCTCACATAACAAAAGTGTTTGCGCATTTTCATTCTCTTAATGGTGACTTTTTAAAAATTCTACTAATTACATTTTTTTAAACTTGATTTGAGTAATTCATTTCGAAATAAATAATTGAACTAATGTTTTAGTTATGCAAACAAATTAAGAACCATGAATAAATATATATTTAAACAATTTTCATTCATAATAATAATGAGCATATAGTAAGTGTTGTACCTGAAATGCCTAAACAAATCCGTATAGATTAACCGTCCGTCCCTGGATAAGGCGTTCCTCAGTAATCACCTGTCTGAGGTGATGGAGAAGTATACTATATGCCAATGTACCCCACGGGAACGCATTCCACACTTCTACATCCTCTATCATGACCCACAACGCCTTATCCACCCCTTGACGCTCATCTAAACCATAAAATAACTGGAAAGCTATGACTAAATTAGCCAACTTCAAAGTGTCATCAACATCTAAATTCGCCCGTGACTTGATCATTAGTACAATAGCTTTCACTGATGGTGGACTTCCTTTGAACAATCTCCACAAAAGACTTTTTTTATCATTTTGTCGTGCCTTTATCGTATTTACATCGATTCGCCCGAATTGCAGCCCTGTTACCAATAAAAATTCCTGCTTTCCAAATCTATATGGTCGCCCTCCAATTTCAAACCACATCTCATCAGGGCTAGCACGAGGGATTTCTAACTCCCTAGCAAGAATAGTTGCAATCAAAGGGCAAACCAACAACTGATTATGAGAAATTTCCATAAAATGTCTAAATGGAGTCATGCCCAAAAATTGCTTCAGGAGTTCTTTTTTTTCAAGAGCTGCTTTTAGACCAGCAATCTCTTTGAAGCTGCAATGTGTACTCAATGACATATCATCGGGAATAACCTGTGAACTCCATTTATAAAGGACCTGCATCTATACAAAACAAAAAAAAAAAATAATTGTAATAACATTAATTTAATTGACTATTTACTTTAAAATAACACTTAATTATTATTTTTTTGTCCTATTTTCATTAATTTTTAAATCTAATTTTAATTAACAAATTAAATTAACATATTACAATTACATTAAATCAAATTCAAAATTTAATTAATTAATTCTTCTTATTTTTTATATTTCATTTACTTATTTTTATTTTTGTTAATTTTAATTTTTATTAATCACATTTATTTCATATTTTTATTTTAATTATTGGAATAATAGATTACATTTCATTTATTTCTAACTTTATTAAATTTTATAATTTATTTAACTTATTTCAAAAACCAATAATAATATATTTATTAAATAAAAAAAAAACCTGGGTTAAATTGAAGCATTAAACCCGGTTTTGGGCAAAACCGGGTTTAATGGATGCATTAAACCCGAAACTGGGTTTAATGGATGCATTAAACCCGAAACCGGGTTTAATGCATCCATTAAACCCGGTTCCGGGTTTAATGCATCCATTAAACCCGATTTTGGGTTAAAACCGGGTTTAATGCTTCAATTTAACTCGGTTTTGCACAAAACCGGGTTTAATAGATGCATTAAACCCGGTTTTGTGCAAAACCCAACCTCTCCAACCTCATTGTCTTCTTCACAAACCCAAACCTCCATTTTCATGTGTTATCCACCAAAATCCAACCAAAACTAATCTAATCTAATCATACTAAACTAATCCAACATCCATAACACAAACAAACTAAATCAACACTCAAAAATTTCACATATAGAACTCAAACTATCAAATGGAGTTTGTCACTTACCGTCGTTAATGGAGGCAGTGATCACGCTCGCCGGCGGTTGGAGGAGGTCGGCGAAGGTCCGAAATGGTGAGACAAGGCTGGCGATGGGCGGTCGGGCGTGGGCGGTCGGGCGATCGGGAGATCGGCAAGGTTGGAGGAGCCGGCTCGCTGTCGGGCTTGGGCTGTCGGCCGATCGGCAAGGTTGCAGGTTGGCGTGGGCGGTCGGGCGATCGGGAGATCGGCAAGGTTGGAGGAGCCGGCTCGCGGTCGGGCTTGGGCTGTCGGTCGATCGGCAAGGTTTGCAGGTCGGCGTGGGCGGTCGGGCGTGGGCGTGGGCGTGGGCGGTCGGGCGTGGGCGTGGGCGTCGCCTTAGGCTGTCGGCCGATCGGCAAGGTTGCAGGTCGGGCGTGGGCGCTCGGCGGCGGTCGGCGGTCTGCTGAAACCGGGTTGCGATGTTGCTTTGAAACCGGTTGCTTTTGCTTTGGATGATTTTGCTTTGGATTTGTTTGGTTGACCAGTTGTTGTGCTTTGATTTGTTGTTGTGCCATTTCAATAGATGGGGGTAGTTTTGTAATTTCGTGTTGATTTTTTGTTTTGAATTTTAGAAAAACAAGAGTGGTGTATGGTTAGGGGTAAAATGGGTAAATTGGGTATAGGAAGATATTAGTTTGTTTAAGAGGCTAAAATTGAATTGTTATAATTTGGTGGGCATATATGATTTTCCAGTTTTGTGATTTGGTATTTTTGGTATTTTTCACTTTAGATTTCCTCATGTGTGACACCAAACTTTTTTTTCTTTTTTCCTTTTTTTGAGTTACTAGGACGAATAAAAGAACAATTAAAATCAAGCTGATAGAACCTAGTGACATGACTCAACTAAGTGGCCCCTATACGATGGGAAGCTACCCATACCGGGATAAGAAATAATTTACATGCATGAGAAAAAATCCTATTTTTATTGAGTAAGGTGAGGGGATTGAATGTCTGAACCTTGGCTAAAGCCGAAACTAGTATGTGCACTACCACTGTACCATAAGGTTAGTGACCAAATTTTGTTAAGATATGTACGTTTGCAAGTATTTTTCATATAATTATAAACCAAATTCCACATGTACCCTACATCCACTCAAAAATTACAAAGACAGAACCATTTGCCAATGTTGAACTTTTCACTATTTCCAATATTACCCATCGATTCTTTGTCTTTTCTTCTCTTCACTCTTCAAAGGCCCACTTGCGCGCACACACTCTCTCTCCTCCAAAGCTTGGATCTTTGCGTTGGATTTCCCTTCACGGAAACTCGAGGTAACAGTTTATGTTCATTGCTTTGATGGGTATGCAAAAATCAAGTGAAAAAATGAAAAAAAATGGAAAAAAAATGAAGCTTGGATCTTGTGTTTTTCGATTTTTTTTTTTTGTTTGTTTTGAATGAAGAAAAATCGAAACTTTAATATACTCCGATTGTGAATATGCATGTATAAGCGATTGAGTGGAGTTTTAGTGGTTTTTAAGCTATTTTTGTTGGTTATTTTATTGGGTTTTTGATGATCGTTAGACTAGGTAGATCTTGGAAATTTGTGTTGTTGTTTCTGGGTTTTGTCTATGTTTGTACTTGGTTTGTGTTGGTTGTGTGTTTGGATGCTGAGAAACTGTAGGAAAAGGGAAGAAAATAGAATGGAAGTGAAGGGTTCAATGGTTTTTGGGGGGATTTGTGTTTTGTGTTTTGTAGTGTTGTTTGGGGTTTTTATGTATTGGTGGTTGTTTGAAGCCTAAATTATGTATGTTTTAGGGTTTATGTTGTGTTAGATGGAACCTACATTACATTTGCTTTGTTTTGGTTAGCTCTTAGTATTAAAAAAAAGTGCAAGACTTGCCTTGTAAATGTAGGTTTTACTGGGGAAAAATTTGTTGCCTTTTGGACTATTATTAGCTAGCTAAATGAGTATTATGAATTTACAAGTGGTATTGAGCGCATGGTGCTCAGCTTGTTGGATTGTGATTCGGTGCGGGATGGGGATAAGCCCTTGTCTCTTTTTGTTTTTGGAGTGGAGATGGGTTTAAGGATGGGAATGGGGATGGTACTACGGTGATGTTCTGTTTCCTATAAAATAGAACCAATGTTAGAAAAATTTAATTATTAGACAATGACTTGAAACTAGTATGCTGTGATATCCAAATTTTCTTAAATCTAGAAAAGAGTAAAGATTATTAATCTATGATTGGAAGTTGAATTGATAAACACAGATCTCTGTACCTAACCGTGCTACTAAAGGCGGGGACAAGGATCTCTGATCTCTCCCCAAAACTGGTATAGAGATGGGTATGGGGTTCTTGCACCGTTGGCATCCTAGCAACTAGATATAGATTTTAGAATTTGATCTTCGGTATAGTACTTCAATATGAAATCCTCAACTAGGCTATATTTTCATCAAAATCAGATGGAGTATTTTGGTAGCTTATTCTTGATTTGCACAAATTTGTCTCTCTTTATTCTGTTTAGTTCTTCACTAACATGAGGAAGCTATGGAGTTTCAGAATATTGATTTTGCTTGTTGGAATGGCTCGGCAGTACTAAGTTAAATATCGTTTGTTTCATAGTCCTTCAGAAGCGATAAAATGATATTTTACTGATGTTTCATGGTGATATTTTCACTACTTGTTTTGCAGACGGTCATTTGAGATTTTCTTTAAAATGGTTGATAGCAATGAATCCTCGGGTACACCTGAAGAAACTCAAAACCCTAAACCTGATGGAAATGCACCTTCTGAGAGTGATGCTACACTCCATGAACTCGCACGAAAGGTTCAGGAATCGCTTGCTCTTGGAAATCGACATAAATTTTGGGAAACACAACCAGTTGGGCAGTTCAAGGATGTAGGGGACAGCAGTCTGCCAGATGGCCCCATTGAGGCCCCAACACCCATATCTGAAGTTAAGAAAGAGCCTTACAATCTACCTAACCTTTACGAATGGATCACTTGTGATATTGACTCTGAAGAAATGTGCACTGAGGTCTATAATCTTCTCACTAACAACTATGTTGAGGACGATGAGAATATGTTCAGGTTCAACTACTCGAAGGAGTTTCTCCGCTGGGCTCTTCGCCCTCCAGGCTATTTCAAGAGCTGGCACATTGGTGTCCGTGTCAAAAGTTCAAAGAAGTTGGTTGCCTTCATCACTGGTGTTCCTGCAAGAATCCGGGTCCGTGATGAAATTGTTGTCATGGCGGAGGTAAATTTCTTGTGCGTTCATAAGAAGCTGAGATCAAAAAGACTTGCTCCTGTCATGATCAAAGAGGTGACTAGGAGGGTTCACTTGGAGAATATCTGGCAAGCAGCGTATACTGCTGGAGTGGTTCTTCCCACACCAATATCAACTTGCCAGTATTGGCATAGATCTTTAAATCCAAAGAAGCTGATTGATGTTGGTTTTTCAAGACTTGGTGCACGAATGACGATGAGTCGGACAATCAAACTGTACAAGTTACCAGAGTCCACTGCCACTCCGGGGTTCAGGAAGATGGAGCTTCATGATGTTCCGGGGTGACACGGCTACTGAGGAATTACTTGAAGCAGTTTATTGTTGCACCTGACTTTGACGAAAATGATGTGGAGCATTGGCTTCTTCCCAAAGAGAATGTTGTGGATAGCTTTCTGGTTGAAAGTCCTGAAACTCACGAGATAACTGATTTCTGCAGCTTTTACACCCTTCCCTCTTCAATTCTTGGCAACCCAAACTATTTGACCTTGAAGGCAGCTTATTCGTACTATAACGTTTCCACTAAGACCCCTTTGCTTCAGTTGATGAATGATGCTCTTATCGTGGCCAAGCGGAAGGATTTTGACGTTTTCAATGCATTGGATGTTATGCAGAACGAAACTTTTTTGAAGGAACTGAAATTTGGACCAGGTGATGGAAAATTACACTACTATCTTTACAATTATCGGATAAGAAATGGATTAAGGTCATCAGAGCTTGGGCTCGTTCTCTTGTAGTTTCTTAGCTGGAAATCTTGAGTTGAAGACTGAGACTATTGAAGGCACTCTTGGTGAAGTTTGCTTATGATTTTTGGTTGTATGTTTACATCAACTGTGGCAATCCTTGTTAAAATCTAGATTTTATTGGTGCAAATTCACTGAACAAGTTCTATGAGCTGTTTTAGACTGGAATTTGTAGTCATTTGTTAAATGTTTGAGATTGTCACTCTTAGGATTCAAAGAGGATTGCAATGTCATTAAAAAACATTTTTGTTTACTCATTTGCTACTAATTCTTTTCTTCCTACAATTTTTTTTCCCTACACTGACATTGATCAGGGTCGGAGGACTGTCGGGATTTATTAAGATCGAATACTATTTATATGAACTGAATATCTAGAAAATTATCTATTTGAGGTTTCAAAGAATTGAACTTCCAACATTTTAATGAATGGAGACATGTCAAACCACCTCTAGCAAGAGGTGGATGTGTTGCTATCATTTAATTTCTTGTTCTGACATCTGTTTGTATCACATATCGAATAACAATTTTAATACACACCCTCACTATAATCAATTATAAAAATCATTCAAACATGGCCAAGAGACAAACCAATAAAATCAAATTGCATCCTCCCTTACAACAGAACAAGAGAGTACTCAATAGTGTAATATCGGGCTGCTATGTATCCGATAAAACAGAATTACACCTTACTTAAATCCATTTCAAATCACTAGTAAACTTAAACAACTAAAAGAGAATACTAATATCTCCAAACAGCTGCAAACTATACAAAGATCATTGATCTGCTCCAAGATGTCCGCACCCTTTAATGTTTCGTAGAGCTTCACCATGTATACTAAGAAAACAATGATAGAATAGAAAAATCAAAATAAGTGAGGCTATATATACCCGTCTTTGCAAACTGTCAAATGCAATCACTTTGATATTGAATGGAATGCTGCAAGAAGTTCAATGTATTTAACATACCATCGAGTGTCAACATTGATGTTATGTAATATAATCAGCCATGGACCCAACCCAGAAATATTTACTGTATGGACATTCAGTGCTTTGATATCTACCTGTTCAAGTTTATGATCGTGCTCTATAGTGATTTCACTAAGCCTACTAAGATCAAATACCTCAAGTAGTTTAAACCCTGCACATAACTTCAATTTCAAACACTCAATCATCGGACAACCGCAACTAAATTCTTGATCATGTGATCATCTACTTGAACATGCCGCAAATACAATTTTTTCAAAGGCGATAACTTCACAATACTCCTTGGTAACTTCGACTTACAATCTTTTAACTCTAACACGGCTAATGATTTGCCATATAATACAATTTAAGGAAGATTGTGCCAGTTTCTTTCTTCTCCTTCTAAACTTCCTTAGTTTCTTCATTGCCTTTAGTGTGATCATCCTGAAAAGCTGGCTTAAAAATATGCCTCAAGTGCCCTGAACCACATTGTTTTCCATCCTCTAGATGAAACAGTGGTTTGAGCAACTTACTGGAATGGAAGAAAAACCATAATGTGGTGCAATAATGCTTCAGACAATTCACATATCCTGTCGACCTTCTTGATTTTGGACTTCTTCATCGTGTGAAAGCCTCCTAGAACAATTAATAATGGCTGGTTAAGCAATATTTAAGTCATATATAGTCAAAATAAATGGGAAAAATAAACTGTACTAAACACACATTATATATAGATAGATGATAAATGTATAAGTAATATTATTAAAAGCTACAATAAGATAAAATTACCTTTTGCCCAACTAGTCTTTTTAATCTTAAAAGCCTGCAACAGTGGAAGCAGTCAGGCTTCAAGGGGAAAAATCCTATAAACCGTCTGTAGTTTGCCTATATCTCTATTTTGCCACCTCCAGTTTGTAATTTATTCAAACCACGTGTAAACCCCAACATCACAATTCACAACTACTTCATTTGTGTTTCGAGCTTACTATATGATACAACAACTCTAACATGTATCTTCATGCAGGCTAATCTTAGAAGGGGGACACCAAACCATGCATTGGAGAAATCTTCTTGACAGTATGACAACGCGTATCATTGGCCAAAAAACCTTGAGTATAGCAGGAAACATCTGAATGTGAGGTGTGTGGTGCATTTGTATCATTGAGCATCACAAGCTATACTAGTGCTGGCTGCTTCATCCGAAGAGAAAGAGGGCAAAACAAATTATCAGATAAGAAATGCATTAAGGTCATCAGAGCTTGTGCTCGTTCTGTTGTAGTTTCTGAGCTGGAAATCTTGAGTTGAAGACTGAGACTATAGAAGGCGCTCTTGGTGAAGTTTGCTTATGATTTTTAGTTGTATGTTTACATTAACTGTGGCAATCCATGTTAAAATTTAGATTTTATTGGTGTAAATTCACTGAACAAGTTCTATGAACTGTCTTAGACTGGAATTTGTAGTCATTTGTCAAATATTTGAGGTTGTCACTCTTAGGATTCAAAGAGGATTGGAATATCGTTAAAAAACATTTTTGTTTTCCACTCATTTGCTAGTATCAATTAAATTTTCTTTTCTTAAACTGACATTGAATGAGGGTTAGAGGTCTATTAGAGCTTATTAAAATCAGATATTACTTGTGTGAACTAGATATCTATAAAATTATCTATATAAGTTTTCAAAGAATTGAACTTCTAACATTTTAACGAACGGAGAGATGTCGAACCACCTCTAGCAAGAGGTGGATGTGTTACTATCATTTAATTTCTTGTTCTATCATCTATATCACTAGGACGATGGTTACTTGCTTTTTGGTCACTTTGTATGTTCAATCTACTGATTTGGACATCAGAGAGTTTTTGACTAATACCACCTCGATATCAAGATCATTCATGCTCTTCTTATTTGATTTGTGCAGACACAGGTCATCCGGTTCCAAAAAAGTCGACTGACAAGGCTCGTTTTCCAACTCATAGCTTAAGTTATAAAATAATCCTCTTAAAACATAAATAATTAAGTGTTTGATAAATTAGCTTTTAAATAATTAACTTAATAAAAAATTAAGGAAATTGTGTTGCAGTACATTTTAAATGATTATACAAAATTATAAAATTAAGGAAAAAGATAGGGCTATTAAAATATAATAAAGTTTCTTTTTTCTTTTTTAAAAAAATTACCTTTACGTTCTCCAACTTTTTTTTTTTCCAGTTTTTTCTATTTCTTAATTTTTTTTGAATGTTCTTTTTCTGGTTTATATTTTCCTTTTGTTTCCATATTTTCCTTTTATTATTACTTCTAAGTTCTAAACTGAATTTCTTACATCATAAAAATATAATTCTAAAAAAAATAACAACAATTGTTTGGTTGAATTTAAATAAAAATAAACCTAAAAAAATAAGAAATAAAACTACAAAAAAATAAATGAAAAGGTAGAGCCGGCCCTGGAATATTAAAATCAATAGGCAGTCTATAGAGTCCACGCGGTTCTCATATTAAATATCTATTAGTCATGTCAATTAACTTTGATTATTCAATAATTTGGTCAGTTTTGTCGTGAGTGTTAGAATAACTATGAAGACCACAATTATTATTATAAACTAATGGAGGCACGCGGTCATGGTATATATACCTGTATATTTCCTGTACGCATCAATTATGAATTTTTAATGATTGTTTTTCGTTTAATGTTAATCAAAAGCAACAACTTGTTCACCAAACTCCAAATGTGAGTATTTGTTTAATCCAAGTTGCATACCAACTACATTGAAAATTAATTTATGCCTAGTGCGGCATGTGAAGGTGTCTAGGATATTACATAGTTGTAGATACATGTTCTAGCATTCACAAAACTATCGATCTTGAATTGAAAATTTACATCGAAACCATATTATCAATCTTGAACTGAAAATTTGCTACGAAACCATGCCTGTTGGGGAGCTTTTTCTTTCAGCTTTTCTTTCAGTTTTGTTTCGCAGACTCACTTCGCCTGAGTTGTGGCAATTCTTGCGGCAAGAGGGATTGTATGCAAAGATCAAAAAATGGGAGACAATCTTGATGATGATTCAGGCAGTGCTAGGTGATGCAGAGGACAAGCAGTTGACTAACGCGGCTGTGAAGAAGTGGCTGGATGATCTTCGAGACTTGGCTTATGATGTGGAGGACATACTTGATGAGTTTCGCAACCGAAGCTTTAGCGAGGAAGTTGAAGATGGAACAGCATGATCAGCAGGCCAGCTCTAGCAAGGTTCGAAAGCTTCTTCCTGTCTGCTTCGGGAATTGGAGTCCAAGAGCTTTCAAGTTCAACAGAAGTATGGAGTCTGCGATAAAAGATGTCACCAGCCGATTGGAAGGACTATGTAGACTCAGAGAAGGGCTTGGATTGAGAGAGATTGCTGGAGGGATATCATCATCAACTGCTGCTGTGTACCAGAGACCACCAACTACAAGTGTGCCAACTGAACCTGCTGTGTATGGGAGAGATCAAGACAAGGCCAAAGTAATTGAGATGGTGTTAAAGGATGAGCCTAGGAGATGCCAACTTCCATGTAATACCTATTGTGGGCATGGGAGGAATCGGGAAAACAACCCTTGCTCGGGAGGTCTACAATGATAACCGAATGATGGATTTCGAGCCAAGAGCATGGGTCTGTATCTCCGAACACTTTGATGTCTTAAGAATCTCAAATACAATTCTGGGGTCAATGACCTCATCCCCCTGTGATTACAAGGATTTAGATATAGTGCAAATTAAATTGAAAGAAGTAGTGATCGGAAAAAAGTTTTTGCTCGTTTTGGATGATGTGTGGAGCGAGGATTATAGGTTATGGGAAATCCTAAAGTCTCCTTCATGGCTGGAGCTCAAGGAAGCAAGATAATCGTGACGACACGCCTTGCAGAGGTAGCATTAATGATGAACCCTGGTGAGTTTTATGAATTAAAGCTTCTATCAAATAATGATTGCTGGTCCCTTTTCATGAGTCATGCATTTGATAGCAGAGATATCACTACATATCGCAATATTGAATTAATCCATGAAAAAGTAATTCAAAATTGCAAAGGGCTGCCATTAGCGGCAAAGACTCTTGGTGGCCTTTTACGCTCTAAACGGCATGAAGATGAGTGGTTGGATATATTGAATAGTAACTTATGGGAGTTATCTGATAAAACTGAGATCCCCGCAGTCTTAAAATTAAGCTATTATCATCTTCCTTCTCATTTAAAAAGGTGTTTTGCTTATTGTGCGATTCTCCCAAAAGATTATGAATTTGAAGAAGAGACACTCGTACATTTATGGATGGCTGAAGGCCTTCTTCAAAAACCAAATGAAAGTAGGCTACCTGAAGATTTAGGTCATGAGTACTTTCATGATTTACTATTAAGGTCGTTTTTTCAAAATACAAGCATGAAAAAATACAAATATATATTGCATGACCTTGTTAGTGATCTAGCACAATGGGTTTCTGGAGAAACTTGTTTTAGTTTGGATGTATTAGGGGCCGACAGACGACGAAGCAACTTGGAAAAGGTTCGTCATTATTCTTATGGTCGTGCTTTGTTTGATGGCAAAAAAAAATTTGAAGTCTTAATGGGCGAAGTTGAACCAGTTGAGCGTCTAAGAACATTTTTGCCTGCTATCAACCAACTATATTTCCTACATGCCTCACACGGTGCTTTATGATTTGCTACCAAAATTCAAAAGATTGAGGGTGTTAAGTTTACAACGTTATTATGTTACCGAGCTACCTGAATCATTTGGTCATTTGAGATATCTAAGGTATCTTAATCTTTCATATACGAAGATCAGAAGTTTACCTGAATCAACATGTTCTTTGCTCAACTTGCAAATTATAAAACTAAGAAATTGTTCTTATCTTAGGAAGTTGCCTTCTAAGATAAGTAATTTGATCAATTTATGCCATCTTGATATTAGAGGTGCTAGATTAACTGAGATGCCATTAGGAATGCGAGAATTGAAGTTTCTTCAACAATTGACTGATTTCATAGTGGGCAAAGGCAACGGAGCTGAAGTGAAAGACTTAAAACATCTTACAACTTCTTCGTGGAGAACTTTACATTTCAAGATTAGAGAATATAATGTATTCACAAGAAACAAAAGAGATGATTTTAAATGATAAGAAGGACATAAAAGTGTTGCAACTAGAATGGGGGTCTCAGCAATGTGATGAAACACGGAGTTCTGTAGCAGAAAAAAGTGTACTCGACATGTTGCGACCACATCGAGATTTAGAAGAGCTCACAATCAAAGGCTACTGTGGCATAGAATTTCCATCTTGGTTTGGAAATTCAATTTTCTCCAACATGGTGGTCCTTAAGATTGGAAAATTGTGAAAAGTGCACATCTTTGTCTTCACTAGGTAGATTGAGCTCGCTTAAAGAACTTACCATCAAAGGGATGAAGGGATTAAAAACCATTAGTTATGAGCTGTACGGGGAGGATTGCTCAAAGCCTTTTCAATTACTAGAAACCTTATGCTTCGAAGATTTACAAGAATGGGAGCTTTGGGAACCTATAAAAGAAAATGAGAATGTTGAAACATTCCCGTGCCTTCGTAAGCTTTCCATTGTGAAATGTCCTAGACTCTCCGGAAAATTGCCTGATGATCTTTCTTCGTTGTTGGAACTTGTGATTAAGGAATGTGCAGAGTTAGTTGTATCTTTCTCCAGCCTTCCACTACTTTGTAAATTAGAGATAGATGGATGCGACAGGATAGCTTGCAACAGTCAAGTGGGCTTCAGGTCACTAGAGTCCATGACTCTTTCAAATATTTCAGAGTATGGTAAGTGGTTCAGTCAACAGTTTGAGAAGGACATTTGTTTGGAAAAGGCACCACCACAGTCGCAAAGCTTCACCCTTCTCAGAGGGCTATGTATTGAGAATTGTTCAAACTTCATCTCATTTCACGAGGTTTGTTTCCTTTCCAATCTGACTAAACTTGAGATAAGAAATTGCAATGCTCTAACTTCATTACCTGAGGGAATGAAGCACAACAATGGATGTCTTTCCGATTTGATTATTAAGCAATGTAGTTCTCTGACATTCATTATTAAGTGTCAGCCACCTTCATCTCTAACACTGCTTTCTGTCAGTGATTGTGAGAAATTGGAGTGTTTGTTTGATGACAAAGATGAAAGTCGTGCTTCTTCGATGCTACACAAAGAAAATACCAACGACAGGAGCTCATCTCTTCTCAAAAGCTCATTGTTTTACATTCACATTGTTGGTTGTTCGCAGTTCACAACCGTATCTTCAAGTGGTCAGTTACCAAAGAGGCTTTATGAGCTTTACATTATCGAAGCTCCAAAGTTGGAGTCAATAGCAGAGAGGTTTCACGATAACATGAATCTTGAAACTATTCATATCTCAAATTGTGGTAATCTTAAATACATACCAGTGGGCCTGGATAATCTTAGCCGTCTTCAACATTTTCATGTATGGAAATGTCCGAACATTGTTTGCTTTCCAGAAGGAGGCCTTCCCAACACCATCCTAAATGTTTCTATCGGATATTGTGAGAAGCTAGAAGCTCTGCCCAATGGCTTCCACTGCCTTGATTCTCTTAGAGACTTAACATATTACAATGTTCAAGTATCAAATCCTTTACCAAAAAAGGTTTTCCCACCAATCTCACATCACTTGTCATCGGTAATCGCAATATGTACAAGGCACTGGTTGAGTGGGGATTGCACAAGCTCACCTCTCTTACATTCCTTTGGATTGGAGATTGTCTAGATGCAGAGTCTTTTCCACAGGAAGAACTGGAATGCAGTTGCCTCCGACTCTAACTCGTCTGAGCCATAGTAAGATTCACAAACTTGAAATACCTGTCAAGCAAGGGTTTCCAAAATCTTACCTATCTTGAATATTTGGAGATTTTGATTGCCCAAACCTCGCATCCTTACCAAAGCAAGGCCTTCCATCCTCCCTTTTGAGTTTAGGTATTCATAGATGTCCATTGCTGAAAAAAGAATGCAAAAGAAATAAAGGAAAAGAGTGGTCCAAGATATCACACATCCCCTGCATTGAGATCGATGGACAGATTCATCTATGACCCTGAGGAGGAAGATTGACAGAAAAGAAGAATTCTTCATTTCATCCACCTGCTCTATCTTAGGTTCGTCGTTTTGATGTCCAACTACTTTCGTTTGTGTATTTCAATTTGGTTTATTTAAATTGACTTTAATGTCTTTGAACTTTGACCCTTGTTTTTTTTATTTTTTTACCATTTAATAATTCAGCTACCAATACAGCTTGGAGCATTGGCAATAAGAGGTCATAATAGTAATCTTATCTAGACGTCGGATAAAAAAACATTTGAGTGATCGTATTTTATAATGTTCAATTTCATTCTCCTTTTTTCACTTTCTAAAAATCTTTTTGCACTTTCAACTTGGTATTCAAATATTAGAAATTGCTATAATGTGCACACATTGTAGCTTTTATTGTCATACAAAATCAAATTGTTTAGTTAAATTAGTTTTCGTAAATAATGAATGAACTAAATCTTTACTTCATTGATATTTTATTCATATTTTTTTGTCTTCATTCTTTGGCTTTTGTATATACTTTTATTTTTTCAATAAGGATTCGTGAATGTGAATTTCGTATACAACTTTCATTAAGAATTCGAAATTTTTTACGCTTGTTGGAATTGGTGGACATGTGCATTCCTGGAAATGTATTGATTTTTATTCCTGAAGTGAACTCTTATAAATTTTTTATTTCTCTAAACCAATTTTCACAAAAGGTAATCAGATTTGAAGTATACCAAATTATTATATTTACATATTTGATTTTACGCATAGTAAATGTTACTATTTTTGCATTCCAGGTCTATATTAGGGTGATCAGTTCATTTCATTTAGAAGAAAGCCTATTCAAGGCTGTGTTATCAATTTCTGGTCAAAATGCCTTCTTACTCGACTTCACGTAAACATATTCAACCCTGCTTTTGTATTTAACATTTTATGCATGACATTCCCAAGTCATTTATGTTCCATAAGCTGGTTATGTTTTCTTTGTTTTCTATTTTTCCAATGCCAAAGTGGTAACTATATTCATTGATGATTATATGTCGTACGAACACTTAGTTTTTTACCACGTTGGTCCTTGATAATTTAATGTGCATAGTATATTTGTAAAGTTGTATTTACATTGCTCAAAACCTTAATTAGCAAAATGTTTCCTGAAGCATCATTCTGTGAGCTTAAATTGTATCTCTCAATTGTTTATTGTCTTGTTCCTTTTTTGGAGGAAAAAGTTATGTGATGATAAAACCGGGATACGATTCGAGCATTGGATTGAACCTAAGCACATGACTCGTGAGGCACTCTATAGCTTGGATCAAGTCTGTGGTGAGCAACCTTAGTCTTTATCCATTTATTTGCCTATCTTGACGAAATTCTTCTTACTTTGTGTCTTCCGTTTTCGCTTAGGATGGTAACAGCAACAGCAACTATTGCTTGTGATGCTGGAGTTCAAAATCTCTCCAGGTATAGTTTTGTGATGAGCTTTAACTAATTAAGCGACACGTAGTATGAAAAATATTACATGATCTTGTTATTTGTTTCTCTCATGCACACAAGTGTTTTAATCAATTTCATATGTTCTTAAAAAAACAGTTCAACAAAATGTCAAGACTATGAGAGAATCCAAACTCGTGATACTTAGTGATACGATATGTCTGGTGCAACATACACTAGGAATCCCCTGTTGAAAGGCATCTTGCTAAACCTAAGTCCTTTTTTGAATGATACGTGTTGTCAAGAAAGTTTTTCAATGTCTGGCTTCTCGTCCCTCTGCCATGACTAGCCCTGACACATGAAGATACACTGTGAGAGGATCCAAACTCGTGATGATACAAGATCTTGGGCCCAGCAGGATGCACCATCAATCTCCACTCAGATGCATCTTGCTACAGCGAAGTTTTTTCCAAATGATGTGTTGTCAAGAAGGTTTTTCTATCCCTGGCTTCATGTCCCCCATCCATGACTAGACCTGACACTTGAAGGTACATGTTGGAATTGTGTCAGGCAACAAATTTGAACCATAGGTGATGCAGTTGTTTGTCACATTAATATCTCTCCAATCTTCTAGCTGTATTTTCAAGCTGTATTATGAGCTTGAAACTGACAATTGTGATACAAGTACAACAATGAGAATCTGTGTTAGCAACTTTGGCAACAAAAAGTGAGACAGAATGTTCTATACCAATGCTGATTGTTAGCATTCTGTATTGGCAGAACATTGAAACTGCATTTAAGTTCAGCATTTGAAATTTGGATGTCTAGATTATTACAGAAAAATTTCTTTAAGTTTATTGATTTTTTTGTACAAAAATAATCTATGAGAACTAAAATGAAGATTATTTGTTTTTCCAACAAGTTGCTTGATGAATTGTCTCTGCATTTCTCTCCCTTACCTCTCCCTGACAGCATGCAGACCATTGTCAGTTCTCTCCAATTTCACTTGCCTGAATGGAATGCTTGATTATAGACAATATGGGGAAAAAAGAACAATGGTAGTAGATATCCAATATTTTTATTCAAGGTTTTCATCCAATTTTATGTAACAACCGATATGTCATTAAACATTTGGGTTTGGGATTGATAAGACAACTGACATTGCAATGATTTATCAACTCTAACATAAAGTTGAATGGAAAAATTAAACAAAATGTTGGATGTCTACCTCATGTCCAAAAAAAAAAAAAACAAGCATCTATAATGATTTTTGGAAGAACTTTCATCGAAACATGTCTAAAAGCATTTGTAAAATAAGCAAAACTCTCAAAAGGCATTGTTTTTTCAAACATTAGAATCTGTCTCGTCTTTATAAATAAACCAAAAATTTTGTACATCAATCTCTCATCTGTCATTGATCACAACTGGAAATGATCTCTGATACAACTCAAAAGTCATTTGAGGAAAAAAGAGTGAGAAAATTGTTCCACTGGATCAATGAATTTTTACATACACATTCCTGAAAAGCTACAAAAGTTTCTCCTATCTCATCACTTACATGTCTACTCTGCTCAAGCCAAGACAACGACCTCACCACGCGAACCTGTAGCAAGGATCCAGAGTCCAGACAAAGAAAATCAACAAAGGTTACATATTGCAAAACCAGAATCAGTAATGATAAGAGGCTTGTAGAAGAAAATTATACATTGCTCACAAATGTCTTCCACTAGTTGTAACATTGCTTCGGTATCTTCCGCCATCCTCGAGACTCTTTCTGCCTCCTTAACTGCTTCAGCAGCCAAAAAGGATTTGTTTTCTGCTTCTGCAATTCTATAGGCAGCGGTGACTGCTGCTTCCTCCACAGTTTCACGGGAGGTCACTACTGCAGAATTCTGTGACACCCGTAACTTCACATCTTTCTGTTTAGGCGGCGTTTTTGATCCCAATGAGGTATCTTTTCTGATTTTGTAGCAATTTTGGACCTGTAATTGACGTCATTGAAAGTTTTTTACAAGAAAACAATTATGGGCACAAGCTTCAACAATATTCATCGTGGTATTTCTCAATAACAACTGATTATCATCAAGGATCAAGTTAATAGAAGCTGTTCTGCTGAAGGTTATCATGACAGGTTTAAAAACTGCAGCGTCCAAGCATAAAAAACAATTCACCTTTTCGAGTTTGCCTTGTGAAACAAGCCTCCTCAACCTAGAACTCAATAATCGTCTAAAATTTGGCGGCACCTCATGCCTTTCCTGCAGCAAGCATATCAACAAAGTCACCAACCTCTTCTTACCTCCACAATGTATTAAATATTGATAGCTGACGATTATTGAATCAAATATCAAGTGAAAAGCAAGTGAAAAAGGGTTAAAGGACGACTTAACATAGATAGTTAAGTCATTCCATAATCATTGTCAAACATGCAAAAATGTAATGCTGCTTCTATCTATCTCTCTGTGTGGAATGGAGTCAAAATAAATACGAAAAAAGTGTACTCGACATGTTGCAACCACATCGAAATTTAGAAGAGCTCACAATCAAAGGCTACCGTGGCATAGAATTTCCATCTTGGTTTGGAAATTCAATTTTCTCCAACATGGTGGTCCTAAGATTGGAAAATTGTGAAAACTGCACATCTTTTTCTTCACTAGGTAGATTGAGCTCACTTAAAGAACTTACCATCAAAGGGATGAAGGGATTAAAAACCATTAGTTATGAGCTGTATGGGGAGGGTAGCTCAAAGCCTTTTCAATTACTAGAAACCTTATGCTTCGAAGATTTACAAAAATGGGAGCTTTGGGAACCTATAAAAGAAAATGAGAATGTTGAAACATTCCCGTGCCTTCGTAAGCTTTCCATTGTGAAATGTCCTAGACTCTCCGGAAAATTGCCTGATGATCTTTCTTCGTTGCTGGAACTTGTGATTAAGGAATGTGTAGAGTTGGTTGTTTCTTTCTCCAGCCTTTCACTACTTTGTAAATTAGAGATGGATGCGACAGGATAGCTTGCAATAGTCAAGTGGACTTCAAGTCACTGGAGTCCATGACTCTTTCAAATATTTCAGAGTATGATAAGTGGTTCAGTCAACAGTTTGAGAAGGACAGTTGTTTGCAAAAGGAACCACAACAGTTGCAAAGCTTCACCCTTCTCAGAGGGCTATGTATTGAGAATTGCTCAAACCTCGTCTCATTTCACGAGGTTTGTTTCCTTTCCAATCTGACTACACTTGAGATCAGAAATTGCAATGCTCTAACTTCATTACCTGAGGGAATGAAGCACGACAATGCATGTCTTTCAGATTTGATTATTAAGCACTGTAGTTCTTTGACATTCATTATTAAGGGTCAGCCACCTGTTGGGGTTTCTGCCCTAAGAGCTTGTAATATTGTAAACGGTTTTATAAATTTTAATAAAATATTCATTTCATTCAATTTATATATTTTGCAAAAATCGTATATATATCATGAGAAACATCCTTTATTACTGATGTAATTTCAAACTAAGTATATAAGTGTTATATACAGGTGAATTTAGTTTGACATAAGTAATTTAAAGAGTCCGTAGAAAACAAACGAAGCTGGGTACTTCATTTGTGGTAAATCTACAGCTGCGGTCCCTTTTGTATTTGATACGATAGTCTTATCCAAGACTGTTCATGTGGTGACATGGAAATGGAGGCACCTTATATAATAAAGATTATATAGGACTGGGCCACGATAAATATAAGTCTCTAAATAATATCCGTTAATCTTAGAGATTTATATTTATCAACCAGATGATCATATATGAATTGATCTTAATTCTGAGTGTATTATGAACTCCTCCTTGTTAATTTATTTCCTTTGATTTACATGGGTGAGATCGGTGTAGATACCCGATCAATAACTTCGTACTTTGGGGATATGATTTAGTAAGTAGCTGAGAACATTCTATACAATAGTGGAATCCACTCCTTCTTGCGAGAAGTAGAAAAGTAGTTCCCTTAAGGGATGATTCAGGTCTTGAACAATAAGAGCGCTCAACTTTCTGTTTATATGTAAACAGAAAGATAAATTCATAAGTTGTTATGAATATATTGTTCATTAGAGAATCAATGGTACTTAAGGATCAAGAAATAATTAGAGAGGTAAAACAAACATTTGACCTTGCTCTAATTATGAACTATTTGTGGAGGGTCAAATCATATGTAGTGATTAAATCAATGGACACTGAAAAATTTCAGATTGTATAAAAACATCTATAGTTTTGAGAATGCAATCTTAAGTTTTTAGTGGAGTAACTTTAAGATTAATAATAGTGAATTATTTAATTAAAGAGTTTAATTAATAATTCCAATATTATTGGAGCTCAAAACTGTAGGTCCATCGGGTCCCCTTGATAGCTCATTTTACTATAAGAAACATGTATATAGAATATTGTAATTGGACCGTCCAATTACAAGCGTTACATAAGTAACAAAAATTTGTGTTCACTTAGTATTTGAATAATATTGATTATTCAAATTATTTAATTATTAATTATGAATTAATAATTATTTAATTAATTTTATAAGAGGTATTGAATCCGATTCTTAGTGACTTTGGTATAAATTAATTATAAATTAATTTATTAAAAGTTACAAGTTTTATTTCAAAATATAATATGAATTAATTTTGAATTGATTATATTAAATGAGGCAAAAGTTTAATTATAATAAAATTAGAGTCAATATTAATATTGATTAATTAAAACCCTAATTGTTTGCCTATAAAAAGAAAAAGTTTCTTTTCTACATCTAGGTTTTTGGTTGTTGTTTATGTTTTTGAGAAAAACTAAGAGAAAAGAAAAAGTTTTTTTTCAACAAATATAAAGAACAAGAATTTGTGTATTTGTTTTTTGTATAACCAAAAATCAAACACTCACCTCTTATAATTATTGATTTAATTTGATTTTTTTTTTTTGAAAGAAATCAAAAAGTAAGTGAGCACAATTCTATATAATTGTGCCCACTCACTTGTTTCTTGGTTTCGAGTATATCAAGGAAGATAAGGTGGTGAGCAATCCACAGAGATCAATACAGAAGATAAACATCTGATTTTTATTTCTTTATATTATTTTATTTAATTGTTTTATCAATCTTGGGTTCTTGAGTTTTCTAAAAAGTTTTTGAAACTCAATGTTCCACAAAATTATTATTTTTATGAAAAACAAATTGTTGTTTTTTGTTTTTTCAATCCAGCACCACCTCCATCTCTGAGACAGCTTCATGTCAAAAATTGTGAGAAATTGGAGTGTTTGTTTGATGACAAAGATGAAAGTTGTGCTTCTTGGATGCCACACAAAGAGAATACTAACAGCAGAGGCACGTCTCTTCTCGTCAACTGACAGATATCATCACGAGGTCAGTTTCCTGGCGAAAATCTTCGACTTGAGATTGACGGTTGCTCGCAGCTCACAACCATTTTTTCAAGTGGTCAGTTACCAAAGAGGCTTTATAGCCTTCACATTTTGAATGCTCCAAAATTAGAGTCAATAGAGGTTTCATGATAACACGAATCTTGAATCTATTTTAATCGCCCATTGTGATAATCTTAAATACATGCCAGAAGGCCTGGATAATCTTAGCTGTCTTCAACATTTTCGTGTATGGAATTGCCCAAACCTTGTTTGCTTTCCAGGAGGAGGCCTTCCCAACCTCATAACACTTATCATCAAAGATGCCCATATCGAATCCTTCCCAGAAAAAGGTTTTCCCACCAATCTCGTAAAACTTTGCATCGGTTACAAGACACTGGTTGAGCGGGGATTGCATAAGTTCACCTCTCTTACATGGCTTAGAATTCGTGATTGTCCAGATGCAGAGTCTTTTCCACAGGAAGAACTAGGACTGCAGTTGCCTCCGACTCTAATTAATCTGGACATCATAAGATTTCCAAACTTGAAATACCTGTCAAGCAAGGGTTTCCAAAATCTTACCCGTCTTGAATGTTTGCATATTGGAGATTGCCCAAACCTCACATCCTTTCCAAAGCAAGGCCTTCCATCATCACTTTTGAGATTAATTATTCGTAAATGTCCATTGCTGAAAGAAGAATGCAAAAGAAATATAGGAAAAGAGTGGTCCAAGATATCACACATCTTTGCATTGAGATTGATTTCAGGAATATCTACGGCCCTGAGGAGGAAGATTGACAGAAAAAAAGAATTTTTATTTCATCCACCTGCTCTATCTTAGGTTTGTCATTTTGATGTCCAAATACTTCTGTGTATTTCAATTTGGTTTAGTTAAATTGAATTTACTGTCCTTCAACTTTGGCCGTTGTTCCATTTAATAATTCAGCTAGCAATACAGCTCAGTGCATTGGCTGTAAGCCGGCATGATAGTGATCATATCTGGTTGTCGGGTAATAAAATTTTTGAGTGATTGTATTTTATAATGTTCAATTTCATTCTTAGTTTCTTCATTTTTAAAAAGTTTTTTGTATCTTCAACATGATACTCAAATATTGGAAATTGCTATAATGTTTACATTGCAACTTCTAGATTCATACAAAATCAAATTGTTTAGTTAAATTTTGTAGATGAAGAAATAAAAGATCAGGTGGATGTCGGACAATGACCTCAAAATCTTACAATGGTCAAATCAGTTACCTTCTATATTTTATCCTTCACATAATTGTTTCGAATCAGGAGCTTATATGTGACCTCAAAATCATCCTCATCCTCATCCTCGTATCATTTTGAATTTCAATGATTTTTTTACTTCTTATTTGTCCATTTTCATCTTAAAACTTGGTTTTTGATTGGGACATTTTTACACGTATACCTCATCTTCATGCATACCCAATTAGTTGGTAGTTTTTAGTGATTGGTCAAACTTGCAAGTTTCATTGGTCCCCTGAACTCATAAAAACGTTAGAATATGTATGCTGAATGGGTGTGTGTTTATTTATATCAAGGATCGAGCCAACGAAATATACAAGAAAGTTGAAGATCAGAAATATACAGGAAAGGTGGAAATGGGAACTATACATGCAGGGGACTTTTTGGTGAGTTTGTTAGTTTAGTTTATGGTTGTATATTAATTGGCGTAGATGCTGCACATCGTATATTTGTGATTTTTGACATTATTAATACTTTTCCATTTGCAGAGACATTTTTATTCAAATCTTGGCATGACATTACCAATCTAGGAGTTAAGGGTGCTCAAGAAGCTGTGCACAAATCTGGAGAGCTTGATATTAGGTAATCCTGGTTTTAATCTGTATTCTGCATTAAATGAAGCGAAAAATGTTTCTTGGTTGTGAATTAGCTATTGTTTGGACTCTACTGTTCTTTTTATTCCTTAATCGTGTATTAACAGTGTGAAACACCGATAAATTACGACAACAACATTTGCGAATTGGGATATTTGAAACAATACTCCTAGTTAACATGACTCCTGTTACTCTTGTATAAACTACTTTGGTCTTTTTATAGCATATTGCCTCTGTAGTCTTTACTTGTGTCCACAAACTCATGCCATCATTTTTGGAGAATTTGGGGATATTTTCAACTGAAACCAGGTTCTATTTTTTGAAAATTGATGTTAATATGACTAGGTGTTTGCTAAAGAAGTAAACAAACTTGCCTATCTATGCCAAGTCAATTGAAAAAAACGGATATGGAGAATTACTTGATGCACTATTGGATAAATATAACTGACTACTTATGCAGTGCAATTGACAGTGGCACGAGTGGTTATGTTGTTAATATAATTTTGGACTGCCAGTCATCATATATGTAATTCTTACACGTATTGCACAGGAGGAGCCCGATATCAATAGCTGCAGCCATCATTTACATGATAACTCGGCTTTCAGACGACAAGAAACTTCTCACAGGTTAGACAGGTTTAGAAGGAATAGAATTACTCAGTCAATTACTGTCACGGTAAGGGTATACTGAAGCCCTGTGAATGCAGATATATCAGTGGCTCTGGTGTTGCGGAAGCGACCATCAGAAATTCATACAAGAACCTTCATCCCTATGCATCAAGAATTATACCGAGCTGGTATGCTAAGGAGGAAGATCCGAGGAATCTATGCAGTCCTTAACAATCAACAAATAAAACAACTCTACATTGTGGCCGTTTTATGTTAGCCACTGCTTTTGTTCTGACGACCATGTTAAGTGATAATTACAATTTCTTCATGTGCCCTCTCGATTGTATTGAATAGTTGTGTAGTCTTAGTCACTATTAGGCAAAACATGTAGAGCATGCCAGTGTTCATGTGTTCAGTTCCTCTTTTTTTTTTTTTTTTTTTTTTTTTTTCATTTCTTTGTAATTCATGTGTTGTTAAATGTATTCATTATACTTTTTATATCAACAGTCTGGTGTGATAACCCAAGATTAAATTTTCCATTTGATTGTCGCTGCTGTTACACAGGACTCACTCTGTTTTTCTAGTACGATGATATTATGTCTTGGGTTGGATACATGTATAGTGTAATTCACTTTAATTTAAAAGCTTTAATACTAATTTGTTTAATATCTAAGTTTTTAGTGCCAAGAATGTTGTACATCTGCTCATCAGGAGAAGCTTCTGTGTCTCCAGTGTGATTAATGGGTATAAGAGGTGGCATCATGTGAGTGTACCTTGCTTTAGTTTTAGTTTCTAATTTCAAAAATCAACATGGGGAATTAAATTGCATATAAATGTAACACCGATTTAAACTAAGTATTTCAACATTCTAGAATTGCATATAAATGTAACACCGATCTAAATTGCATATAAGTGTAACACCGATTTAAACTAAGTATTTCAAGTTTTCAACATTCTAGAATTGAATAGAGAAGAGAAATGTCAAATTATTAAAGAATTTCAAAATGTATCTCTCATAACATGTATGTAAGATCTGACTCAATTTTAATAAAAAGAAAAGCTAAAATGTTAAATCTCTCTTGTATCAACATCAATTACAAACAAACAAAATATTAATAAGAATCCATTAAAAACTAGAGCAAATACCGAATCTTCATATGGTGCATTACTAGACCTGTTAATGTGGCTTGCTAATTGCAAGATACCATCTTTGAAGACATATTCCGCATTACATAGATAAGGTCTGACTTACAACTTTTTGAAGGAAAAACTAAAGTGTTAAATCTCTCTTGTATTAAAATCAATTATAAAGAACTAAAAATATTAATCAGAATCCATTTCTTATTATATGCATATAAGATCTGACTTACATTTTTGTAAAAGGAAAAACTAAAATGGTAAATTTCTATTGTATAAACATCAATTACAAAGAAACAAAAATATTAATCGTAATCCATTAAAAATTGGTGCTTACACCGAATCAGTCATATGGTGGATTACTAGACTTGTTAACATGACTTGAGTTGCAAGCTACCACCTTCTTTTGTTTTACCAACCTTAACAAGAGCTAGACAAAGTCGTTGATTGATCCTGGGAGACCACAATTGAACTTTATTGCCTACTTTAAGACGTTTACTAATTTTAACATCATTCCAAAACATTTTCAGATTATAGGTTGAGCTGCTCTCCAAACACTCCTTTTTCTCCATCTTCCATCTCTTGAAATTCATTACACACACTGCAAGTAAGGGCTGGACAAGCACAACCTGCATCTCACCATCCTAGTCCAAATATTCCTTCTCTTGTTGGGTCAAGAAGTCTGACCTGATTGGGTTGAGTGGCACTGACATTCGACCATGATGCTTGTTCATGTCCATGGGATGCAAATATTTCACAATGACCAACATTATATTATTACCATTCATGCTTTCGATAAGCTTTTCTCATACCTTCTGTATCGTTTGATCACAACAGGTTTGATGTTTCGTCCTCTTCCCCTTCTTAGAATCGTTTTCGCTCCTCTCCAGGTTCTTGGATCTTCCATGTTTGACATTTCACACCCCATTCCTCGTCATCGTTTATCTTCAAAAAGTTATTTTTCTCCACGGCAATATACCCTTCACTGACAAGTTTTTGAGAGCTTTTTCTCCCATCAAACTTTTTTGTTTTTCCATATACTTCTCCTCTTCAAGCACTTTCTCAGAAGCCACCTCTAAAACCGCTATTAAACCCTCAAAACCAGTCCTGTTTAGATCAATCTTGATATTCCTTAACTTGAAATCCTCATTACTCAACAAGAAAGGATTGTCTCCTTTTGGCTCCATCTTCTTCTTCAACGGAAAGTGTTAACTACAATAAACTCAGCTAGTTTCTTCAAAAACTCGCTTAAAAGTTAATTTCAAGTTTCTTAATTATGGTGCATATGTGACTAATTGAGGAATGACAGGATTATTTAAGTGAGAGGTTGGTCAAATAATAATCCTATTGTTAATAGGAGCAGGATTTCTATGACAATACAGTTTCCTATTAATTATTCAAACACTTTTATTCAGCTTTGGGGCACTTCTACTGCAATAAGGAAAACCTAAGTTATTTTGTTTTTGAAAACAAAACCTAAACTTTATTATATTTTGTGTTTAGGGAAATCTAGTTTGAGGGAGATACAGATTTTTTCTATGTAATGGATTCCAATAATCCAAAGTATACCAATAAAAAATAGTAAAGGTGATAATATTTCGTGTTTTGAGAAAATAAATATATATTTTTTTAAAATAAAAATTTTCAATACTATATATGGGCACAAGTTTCCATTCATAATAGATTTTCAAATACCACATTTGTCTATAAAAATTATAAAATGTAGGCAGACTCTCTATTGAGAATTACTTTTAAAATCATACCTGTAGAAGTTGTTCCGATCAAATCCCAATAAATTCTTTAATTTGTTTGTGTTGGACTTCAAAAAGGAAAAAAAAAAAAAAATTACAACGAAGTTAATTATTATGTAAATTAAGAGCAGAACTAAGATAGCAAGTTTTACAATTCAAATTGTCTTCTTTTAGATGGGAAATTGAATTTTGGTAAACAACTCAAATTGCACCTTCTGAGAGTGATGTTGCACTCGATGAACTCGCACGAAAGGTTCAGGAATCGCTTGCTCTTGGAAATCGACTTAAATTTTGGGAAACACAACCAGTTGGGCAGTTCAAGGATGTAGGGAACAGCAGTCTGCCAGCGGGCCCCATTGAGGGCCCAACACACAAATCTGAAGTCAAGCAAGAGCCTTACAATCTACCTAACCTTTACGAAGGATTAGGGGTGGCAATTCGGGTTGACGGGTTGGGTTGGACACGACCCGAACACGATCCGATAATTTTTAACACGATACGAACACGACACGATAAATAAACGAGTTTAACTTACTCGACACGAACACGATACGATAATAAACGGGTCAACACGAAAACGACACGATAACCCATTTATTAACGAATCGTTTGACTCACCCGTTTATGACCCGTTAAACTAACCCGTTGACCCGTTTATAAATTTAATTATATTTAATATATTTAAATTTTAATTCACATTTAATAAAAAATAACATTAAAATACTCAATTCCAATTCAAAACCTAAAAATATAATTATCATATTTCAAAAAAATAAAATAAAATCATCCACAAATTCAATCAAAAACCTCAAAATAAAATCATCCAAAAGTTCAATCCAAAACATGAAAACACAATCTTCCACAAATACAATCAAAAACATAAAAATACATCCAAAATATAAAAATACATCATCCACATAAATGAATATAAAAAATTACAAACAAAGACACGGCGCGGCGGCACCAGATCTGCGGAGACAACGCGGCGCGAAGAGAAGGAGCAACACGGCAGAGACGACGCGGCGTGGCAGTAGCAGATGCAGCGCAGCAGTAGCGAATGCAGATACAGATGCAGAGGAGACGTAGATGCAGATGCAGCGCAACAGTAGCAGTAGCAGATGCAGATGCAGATGCAGCGCAGCAGTAGCAGTAGCAGATGCAGATGCAGATGTAGAGGAGAAGATGCTGCGAGGAGAAGATGCTGCGCGAGGAGAAGATGCTGGACGGAGGAGGTGAGACGACACGGCGGCAGCAGATCGGCGTGTGTGGGCGGTGGATCGTGCGGCTGCTGCTCAGGCGTGGGTAGTCGGCTGCTGCAGGAGAGAAATAAGAAAGTAGAGATGAAATGAGAAGGGAATGGTAGGGTTAGTGATTTTCAAATATATATATATTATTAGTAAAATTACATAAACACCCTTTAATGTAAAATTACCATTTTGTCCTCCTTAACGGGTCAACCCGTAACACGATTAGAGGGACACGAACCCGACACAATAAGTTAACGGGTTGACCCGTTAATTTATCCAACCCGTTAATACTCAACCCTAACCCGTAATTATCGTGTCGGATTCGTGTTGACCCATCGTGTCGGGTTCCAAATTGCCACCCCTACGAAGGATCACTTGTGAAATCGACTCTGAAGAAATGTGCACTGAGATGTATAATCTTCTCACTAACAACTATGTTGAATCTATAAGCCTGCAACAGTTGCAGACTGTGGAAGTAGTCCTGCTTCAAGGGGAAAAATCCTAAAAACGGCCCCTAGTTTGTATAAATCTCTATTTTATTATCTCTAATTTAAAATTTATCTAACATCCCTCTAATCTTAATATAAATATTGAAAATACCATCTAAAGGTCTATGAAAGAATAACAATACCCATAACCATCACTGATTTTAGTAAATTGAAAGTATTGACTATTTGACTTTAGGAGAAAAAAGGGAAATGCCGATGGAAACTAAGTTAAAATATAAAAATTAAAAAATCCAAATAAATAATATGAAAATAGAAAATAGAAAAAATAAAATAGGTAATATTAACATACTAAATATAAAAACTCAAACAAATAAAAAATAATTTTGAAATATAAAAATATCTAAATATCTAAATAAATAATATAAAAATATAAAAAATCAAAATATATCAATTTATTGTGATCAGAGATGAATATATTTATCTTTGAAATAAACCTCCATTGCAATCGGTGATGGAGGTGTGGGTCTTCATCTATCATTTCCACGTGCAATGGTTTAATGTTGGTTTGATTATTGATGATGATTGTGGGAGACTGATGATGATTGATGATGATTTATGTTGGTCTAATGATTGATGATTTTTTTTTTTTTTAATGGGAGATTGATGATGATTGATGATAATTGGTATAGGTTTCCAATGATGGTTTGCAGTCATTAGAAACTCAAAGTTTTCAACCGGCTAGAAACCCAAAAAATCTGGGTTTTCAGTTGTTGAAAACCAGATTTTCTGGATTTTCAACGACCAAAAACCCACATGGGGAGAGGTGGAAGAGAAAGAAAGAGATAGATAAGACAATGCTGGTTTTTAACACTGCCTTTTTTCTTTTTTTTTTTTTAATGTTTTCATTTGGTTAGTTGATCTTCACCGTCCATGTCACTATATGACGAGCGGTGGGGACAAGTTTTTATTAAGTTATAATTTTTTAATTTTTAAATGTTATTTTACATTATTCTATTTTTTATTTTTAAATAAAAAAATCTTAAGCAAGGGCAAATATGTCTTTTTATAGTCTGCTCTTATCAGCTTCACTTTTCTGTTAGCTTTGTAACGGTAGAAGAGATTTTGGATAAAAATAAAACTAAAGTGGAAAAAATGAGATAATTATGAACGGTTTTTAAGGATTTTTCTGGCTTCTAAGTTTTCTTTCTTTCCCAAGAATTTGGCATAGTTTTAGGGTTAGGATTTTTTCTTTGTTTAATGAAGTAAATAAAAATTATATTTTATATCAATAGATAATCTTTACTTTTTTTTTCTTTTTTTAAAGAGATAATATTACTTCAAAATAAGAAAGTAAATAGATATTATTGTTAATTAACTTACTTAAAATCTATATTTCCAATTTTTTTTTTTTTGAAATTAAAAAACAATTTTTTGATTATATTAAAAAATAATTGTGTCTTTTAGTAATATATGTTTTAGATTATGAAACAAAATACCCAATTAATATTATCATATCAACTGATAATAATTTAAGATATTGCAAACCAATACCTGATATTTTCAAATAATTCTATAAAAAAGTACTTGGAAAACCACGTGTGTAAACCCAAACATCACAATTCACAACTACTTCATTTGTGTTTAGAGCTTACTATATGATACAACAACTACTCTAACATGTATCTTCATGTCAAGGCTAATCTTACAAGGGGGACACCAAGCCATGTATTCGAGAAATCTTCTTGACAAATGACATGGCGTATCATTGGCAAATAAACCTTGAGTATAGCAGGAAGCATCTCAATGGGAGGTGAGTGGTGCATCTGTATCATTGAGCATCACAAGCAATAGTAGTACTGTTTCTTCCGAACAGGAAAGGGCAACACAAATTATAGCTATGTTTGAGATTGCTTTCATTTATAAACTAATCACTTATAACTTATGGAATAATCCACTTAAAGCATAAGTAATTAAGTGTTTGCGCAAAGTAGGGGGTGGCTCAGTGGTTTAAGACCACCCCTCACCCATGCCAAGTGCCAGGTTTAAAGTGCATCCCTTCCACTTGTTATGTCGGTAGTTTTCCCACATTATATGGGTTGCTCTCTCCCATTTCTAAGAATAGAGATCTAGATCACTTAGAACCCTATTTGAGTTGGTCTCGACAATACTTTGGTTTGATGCCAATAATTAAAAAATAATAATTAAGTGTCTAATAAATTAGTTTTTTTAAATAATCAACATAATAAAAAAATTAAGGAAGGTGTGTTTAGTAAATTTTAAATGATTATACAAAATTATGAAAATAGGCAGGGCTATTAAAATGTAATATAGTTTTTTCTTTTTTTCCAAATTACCTTTGTTTCCAAAATTTTTTTCTATATATATATTTTTTAATTTTCTTTTTCCGGTTTATATTTTCCTTATGTTTCCTTATTTTCCTTTTGTTATCACTTCTAAGTTCTAAATTGAATTTCTTTCATCATAAAAATATAGATTATAAAAAATAAAGACAATTGTTCAATTGAATTTAAATAAAAATAAACTTAAAAAACTAGAAATAAAGTTAAAAAGAAATTAAAAGAAAAACCAGAGCCAGAGATGGAATATTAAATCAACATGTAATCTAATAGAGTCCACATAATTATCATATTAAATATTTATTAAGTAACGTCAATTAACTTTAATTATTCAATAATCTAGTCAGTTTTGTCGATAACTATGAAGACCGCAATTACTATTATAAACTAATGGAGGCACGCCGTCATGGTATATATATATATTTGTATATTTCTTGTACACATCAGTTATGATTTTTTAATGATCGTTTGTTGTTTAATGTTAATCAAAAGCAACAACTTGTTCACCAACTCCAAATTAATGTGACTATTTGTTTAAAGCAAACTTTTTTTTTAAAAAATTTATTTTTGAAACAATGTTGAAAGCAAATTGTATACCAACTACGTTCACAATTAATTTATCCGGTAGGTGAAGGTGTCTAGGATATTACATAGCTGTGGATAAAGATGAGCGACGTACATGTTCTTGCATTCATAAAACTATCGATCTTGAATTGAAAATTTACATTGAAACCATGTTATCAATCTTGAACTGAAAATTTACTATGAATCATGCCTGTTGGGGAGCTTTTTCTCACAGCTTTTCTTTCGGTTTTGTTTGAAAGACTGGCTTCATTTGAGTTGTGGCAATTCTTGCGGCAAGAGGGACTGTACACAACGATCAAAAAATGGGAGACAACATTGAAGATGATTCAGGCAGTGCTTGGCGATGCAGAGGACAAGCAGTTAACTAACGTGCCAGTGAAGATGTGGCTGGATGATCTTCGAGACTTGGCTTATGATGTGGAGGACATACTTGATGAGTTTACAACTGAAGCTTTAGCGAGGAAGTTAAAGATGGAAAAACATGATCATCAGGCCAGCACTAGCAAGGTTCGAAAGCTTCTTCCTGTCTGTTTCGGGAATTGGAGTCCGAGAGCTATGAAGTTCAACAGAAGTGTGGAGTCCGAGATAAAAGATGTCACCAACCGATTGGAAGCACTATGTAAACTCAGAGAAGACCTTGGATTGCGAGAGATTGCTGGAGAGCTATCATCATCAACTGCTGCTGTGTACAAGAGACTACCAACTACAAGTCTGCCAACGGAACCTGCTGTGTATGGGAGAGACCAAGACAAAGACAAAGTAATTGAGATGGTGTTGAAGGATGAGGCTAGAGATGCCAACTTCCGTGTAATACCTATTGCGGGCATGGGAGGAATTGGAAAAACAACCCTTGCTCGGGAGGTCTACAATGATAACCAAATGATGAATTTTCAGCCAAGAGCATGGGTTTGTATCTCTGATGACTTTGATGTCTTGAGAATCTCAAATGTAATTCTTGGGTCAATGACCTTCTCCTCTTGTGATTACAAAGATTTAGATATCGTGCAGCTTAAATTGAAAGAAGTGGTGACCGGAAAAAAGTTCTTACTTGTTTTGGATGACGTGTGGAGCAAGGATTATAGGTTATGGGAAATCCTAAAATCTCCTTTCATGGCTGGAGCTCAAGGAAGCAAGATAATCATGACGACACGCCTTACTGAGGTAGCATTAATGATGAACCCTAGTGAGTTTTATGAATTAAAGCTTCTATCAAATAATGATTGTTGGTCCCTTTTCATGAGTCATGCATTTGAGAGTAGAGATATCACTACGTATCACAATATTGAATTAATTCGTGAAAAAGTAATTCAAAATTGCAAAGGGCTGCCATTGGCGGCAAAGACTCTCGGTGGTCTTTTACGCTCTAAACGGAGTGAAGGTGACTAGTTGGAAATATTGAATAGTAAATTATGGGAGTTGTCTGATGAAACTGAGATCCCTGCCGCCTTAAAATTAAGTTACTTTCATCTTCCTTCTCATTTAAAAATGTGTTTTGCTTATTGTGCGATTTTGCCAAAAGATTATGAATTTGAAGAAGAGGAACTAATACATCTATGGATGGCAGAAGGTTTTCTTCAAAAACCAAAAGAAAATAAGCAACCAGAAGATCTAGGTCATGAGTACTTCCATGATTTACTGTTGAGGTCAATTTTTCAACAGTTGAGCACGGAAAAATACAAATATGTATTGCATGACCTTGTTAGTGATCTAGCACAATGGGCCTCTGGAGAAACTTGTTTTAGTTTGGATGTGTTAGGGGCCAATAGATGGCGAAGCAGCTTGGAAAAGGTTCGTCATTATTCTTATGCTTGTGGTGCGTATGATGGCAAAAATAAATTTGAAGTCTTAATGAGCGAAGCTGAACAGGTTGAGCATCTAAGAACATTTTTGTCACTACCAAAGTCAACCAAGTATCCTTCCTACATGCTTCACACGGCCTGAACTAGTAGCTCAGTTGGTACTCGCCATGCTTCCTAATTGACTATAACCCTGTGGGTCATGGGTTCAAGTGGCGGGGGAGGCGAGAAAAGCAGGCAAGGGGACTGTACAGTACCTGCCACCAAATCCATGTGGGCCGAGGCCGGAAGGAAGGCCCACGATGGGGTGGCCGGGTCGGTCGCAGCCAAATCCCTTTGGGCTCAGGCCGGGGTCCAAGAGGGGGCTGGATCGGGCTCGTTACACTGTAACATTAGATTGGATGGAAAAATTAGACAAAATGTTGGATGTCTACCTCATTGTCCAAAAAAAATGCATCTATAACGATTTTTGGAAGATCTTTCACCGAAACATGTCTAAAAACATTTCTAAAGTAAGCAAAACTCTCAAAAGGCATTGTCTTTTCAAACATTAGAATTTGTCTTGTCTTTATAAATAAACCAAAAATTTTGTACATCAATCCCTCATCTGTCATTGATCACAATTGAGCATGATCTCTGATACAACTCAAAAGTCATTTGAGGAAAAAAAGAGTGAGAAAATTGTTTCACTGGATCATTGAATTTTTACATACACATTCCTGAAAAACTACAGAAGTTTCTCCTATCTTATCACTTACAATTGTCTACTCTGCTCAAGCCAGGACAACGACCTCACCACGCAAACCTGTAGCAAGGATCCAGAGTCCAGACAAAGAAAATCAACAAAGGTTACATATTGCAAAGCCAGAATCAGTAATGATAAGAGGCTTGTAGAAGAAAATTATACATTGCTCACAAATGTCTTCCACTAGTTGTAACATTGCTTTGGTATCTTCTGCCATCTTCGAGACTCTTTCTGCCTCCTTAACTGCTTCAGCAGCCAAAAATGATTTGTTTTCTGCTTCTGCGATTCTATAGGCAGCAGTAATTGCTGCTTCCCCCACGGTTTCACGGGAGGTCACTACTGCAGAATTCTGTGACGCCCGTAACTTCACATCTTTCTGTTTAGACGGTGTTTTTGATCCCAATGAGGTAACTTTTCTGATTTTGTAGCAATTTTGGACCTGCAATTGACGTCGATGAAAGTTTTTATAAGAAAGCAATTTTGGGCACGAGCTTCAACATTATTCATCATAGTATTTCTCAATAACAACTGATTATCATCAAGGATCAAGTTAATAGATAGCTATTCTGCTGAAGGTTATCATGACAGGTTTAAAATTTGGCGTACAAGCATAAAAAACAATTCACCTTTTCAAGTTTGCCTTGTGAAATAAGCCTCCTCTACCTCTACCTAGAACTCAATAATCGTCTAAAATTTGGCGGCACCTCGTGCCTTTCCTGCAGCAAGCATATTAACAAAGTCACCTACCCTTCTTACCTCCACAATGTATTAAATATTGATAGCTGACGATTATTGAATCAAATATCAAGTGAAAAGCAAGCAAAACAGGGTGAAAGGACGACTTAACGTAGATCGTTAAGTCATTCCACAATCATTTTCAAACATGTATAGCCTGCAAAAATGCAATGCTGCTTCTCTCTCTCTCTCTCGAAATGGGGTCAGGGGGCACCATTTCTATACCTCCAAAGCTGCATCAAATGATGCCCATTAATTAAATGGCTCAATTGCAATGTACTATGCATTTCGAGTCCTTCGACATAATAGTTATTCAACAATCCAAAATTAATGAGGAGAATGGGAGAAAGCACCAAAAATACTAGACTGGATTCAATTTTAAGTTTCCTTATGATTACTTTGGAATTGCCGTTGCCTTTTTGAGACATCCAATATTATCATTATCACCGATACGACACTAGAATGCTCACACCATGACCGCCACAAATCCATAAGAAAAACAAGTGGAAAAGCACCAGCATTTGGTAAAATCTAAAATCGCTGAAAATGATCATTTTTCAACTGAAAGTTTCAATACTTTAATGCATCCATTTCAAAAGAAAGTGCGCATAACAAAGTTGCAGGTACCAAAGGATGTGCATCTAACCTCAATCCTCAATATAATTGAGAATGGAACTTATGTCGGATCCATTTGTATCCTTTATGGTTGAAATAGCTTCAAATATCATTACATTATACCTGATTAATAAAACAACATCATCAATCACTTCTGCACAAAGTAGAAGAGATTCAATATATGTAACTGATTAAAACAAAGAATGCAATAATTTAAGTCGCCACTCTTGAGAGTTATGTAGCATTTAGAAATACTGTAGCATTTAAAACTAATGCAACATGAGTATTTGTAATGCAAATAACAGCATACAAAATAAGTGCAATGGTTTCAACTTCGCGTTCCATTAAACTTCATAACAATTAATTCAATGTTAACAGCATATATTTGAACCCTGGTTATTTTCATTCCATAAAAGCATCACATACACAAGCCTTGCTTTGTCAACATGTATTAACATACCGTACACATCGTTTACGCGAGAGTGACCAAAATGAAAGACAAAAACACACCTCGGTCCACTCGTCCCATCCCATTCAGTGTTGGAAGGATCAGCCGTAACAGCATTAGAAGATGCATTGCGAGCAAGTAAAGCAGCAGGAGCAGAATTTGGGGTGGACTGTGGAGCAGCTGCGGCAATAGCTTTGATTTGAGATACCCTCAATTTATTATTTGAACCTTGCTGAGCAGTACTAACACTCAAATTCCGCCATTTATCCTGTGTACATAAGCAAAGGCGACAAGTTAAACAGCGGCCAAGTTTGGAAGAACTTGCAATAGATGAGTACTAATACAAAAGCAACATATAAGGATCATCATTTTAATGAAGCCATTTTCCTATAAGCCAAATAACATCAAACTCTCATTCGACACACATACACTTCACATTCATCGAACACACATTGCGACATTCACACAACGCAATCCTATCTCTTTTTCGAAACTTCATAAACTAACAAGCCGAACTATTCCTCCTGAAGCTCATAATAGATGCATCTTGCTACAGCAAAGTTTTTTTCCAAATGGTATGTGTTGTCAAGAGGGTCTTTTCTATGCCTGGCTTCGTGTCCCCTTTCATGACTAGACCTGACACATGAAGATACATGTTGGGGATGTGTCAGGCAACAAATTTGAATCATATAGGTGATGCAGTTGGTGGTCAGATTGATATCTCTCCAATCTTCTTATTGTATTTATTTATATATTCTATATTTCTTTAATGGATTGCATAGAATCATGGATTTGTAGAAGATTAAGAAATTGTGTAATCAAACTCAATGGACAAATGCAGTATCAAGACGCTTAGTTGCAGCTCCACAATGAACCTGCCAGTAACTAATAAGTCTAATAAATTTTACACAATGCATTTATCTCCCAATGTTTTACAAAATGTGATACATTAAGTAACCAGTCATAAACCAATGTATTTCGATATATGAACATTTTTATAACTAGAAGGGGTGCATTTACAAACTATATGATAACATTTTAGTGCATGTGTCATTTAAAAGATTTTTGGTAGCTCAAAATTTGGAGTAAATATCTTAATGCACCTGTTTTATCACCATTTACAATGCAATGAACTTCTCTGTGCTTTGCATTGGATGGTGGCACTGGGCCGGCCGTGGATGGCGGTGATTGAGTCGTCAATGATGAGTAGGACAGATGAGAGCGCCACCACAGCTACTCTGATAAGTTTGTATTCAGCAAATATATGTCAGAAGTCAGGTAATGGGCCGAATGAGGCCCAATATATGAAGTACAAAGCTTATATACAGGGCCCAATAACCAAAACCGCATGAAATCAGATTTTCAAGAGCGTCCATACTTGCATCCATTTTAGTTTGTTTGTAGACCCCTTTAGTCTGTTTAGTTTGTTTGCATCCATTTTATTTCACTTGTCAACACTGTGTGAAGTTTATTATTGGGCTGAATCAAGGCCGATATGTTAAGGGCGAGACACTAGGACTGGGAGAGATTGTAGTACCCAATTATGAGAAACTTTTTCAAGGGATAGACTCTTCGGTTTAAAAAATAATCCACTTTATTATGAAAAAAAAACCACCTACTATATTCACTGTAATCAATAATATCATGCTATATAATATGGATAATCAATCAAGTATATTTTTATGATACATGACATGAGTTAAATAGCTAAACATTCGCAAAAGGATGTATTCAAAATTTTTTGCTGAATTTTACAAATAATTTATAATTTAAAAGCAATTTTCAAATAAAATTTGTTGCAAAATTGTGTCTCTAAGTTGTTTTACATTTGATTGATTGATTGATTGATTTTTATAAATTTTTTATTGTGAATGCGGTGCATCTGTAAAATACACTTTAACATTTCTTTAAAACGTAAGCAAAAATCGACAAAACACAAAAATTAAAGTTGTTTTAGCTGGAAAAACATCAAGCACTGTAATAACATAAAATAAAGAATGAAAAGTGACCACTCGATGGAAACTGAGAAGTAAGTTTCACTCAAAAAGGACAAATTATACATACATATATATTTTTTGGAGAGATACATACATATATATATATGTTTATGTTAAGATTGGTTGAAATTAATTATAATCCATATGGCCTAAAAGATAGAACCACTATCATGACTATATACTAACCACTTCAATTATTAATAATTATTCAAAAAATTTAAAATTTATATCAAAAATCAAATTGATTCACTCAAGATTCAAATTGTACTCCTACTTAATTCAAACAAAAAAGTCACCTCAGAAAATCTAAACGCTTGGAAACCTGTGGAAACAATTTTAGAGTCTACGTCAAAATCAACTTTAATAACTTTTGCCCCCCAAGTCACCAAATTTATTGAATATACAACCATAAAACGTATAATATGTTCCAAAACCTTTAACATTGCAATTTATCTTCCACGTGTGGAGTCCACACGGTTGTGGCATTGAACTGGTTACAATTTTTAAGTCAAGTCAGTCAACTTTAATAACTTTTGTCCCCCGAGTCACCAAATTTATTGAAAACTAATCATATAGCAGAATTATTGATAACATACATGTTCTTGAGTTCATAGAATTATCAATCTTACAACTGAAAATTTACAACGAAATCATGCCTGTGGGTGAGCTTTTCCTTTCAGCTTTTCTTTCGGTTTTGTTTGACAGACTGGCTTCATCTGAGTTGTGGGAATTCTTGCGGCAAGAGGGATTGTATGCAAAGATCAAAAAATGGGAGACAACCTTGATGATGATTAAGGCAGTGCTTGGCGATGCAGAGGACAAGCAGTTGACTAACGAGGCTGTGAAGACGTGGCTGGATGATCTTCGAGACTTGGCTTATGATGTGGAGGACATACTTGATGAGTTTGCAACCGAAGCTTTAGCAAGGAGGTTGAAGATGGAAGAGCATGATCAGCAGGCCAGCTCTAGCAAGGTTCGAAAGCTTCTTCCTGTCTGTTTCGGGAATTGGAGTCCAAGAGCTTTCAAGTTCAACAGAAGTATGGAGCATGCGATCAAAGATGTCACCAGCCGATTGGAAGGACTATGTAGACTCAGAGAAGGGCTTGGATTGAGAGAGATTGCTGGAGGGATATCATCATCAACTGCTGCTGTGTACCAGAGACCACCAACTACAAGTCTGCCAACTGAACCTGCTGTGTATGGGAGAGATCAAGACAAGGCCAAAGTAATTGAGATGGTGTTCAAGGATGAGCCTAGGGATGCCAACTTCCGTGTAATACCAATTGTGGGTATGGGAGGAATCGGGAAAACAACCCTTGCTCGGGAGGTCTACAATGACAACCAAATGACGGATTTCAAGCCAAGAGCATGGGTTTGTATCTCCGAAGACTTTGATGTCTTGAGAATCTCAAATGCAATTGTCAGTAAAATGACCTTATTCTCTTATGATTACAAGGATTTAGATATGGTGCAAATTAAATTGAAAGAAGTAGTGACCGGAAAAAAGTTTTTGCTCGTTTTGGATGACGTGTGGAACATGGATTATAGTTTATGGGAAATCCTAAAGTCTCCCTTCATGGCTGGAGCTCAAGGAAGCAAGATAATCGTGACGACACGCCTTGCAAAGGTAGCATTAATGATGAACCCTGGTGAGTTTTATGAATTAAAGCTTCTTTCAAATAATGATTGCTGGTCTCTTTTCATGAGTCATGCATTTGAGAGCAGAGATATCACTACATATCGCAATATTGAATTAATTCGTGAAAAAGTAATTCAAAATTGCAAAGGGCTGCCATTGGCAGCAAAGACTCTTAGTGGCCTTTTACGCACTAAACGGAGTGAAGATGAGTGGTTGAATATATTGAAAAGTAAGTTGTGGGAGTTATTTGATAAAACCGAGATCCCTGCAGCCTTGAAATTAAGTTATTATCATCTTCCTTCTCATTTAAAAAGGTGTTTTGCTTATTGTGCGATTCTTCCAAAAGATTATGAATTTGAAAAAGAGACACTCGTACATTTATGGATGGCTGAAGGCCTTCTTCAAAAACCAAATGAAAGTAGGCTACCTGAAGATTTAGGTCATGACTTCTTTCATGATTTACTATTAAGGTCGATTTTTCAAAATTCAAGCATGAAAAAACATAAATATGTGTTGCATGACCTTGTTAGTGATCTAGCACATTGGGTTTCTGGAGAAACTTGTTTTAGTTTGGATGCATTAGGGGCCAATAGACGACGAAGCAACTTCGAAAACGTTCGTCATTATTCTTATGCTTGTGGTGTGTTTGATGGAAAAAATAAATTTGAAGTCTTCATGGGTGAAGTTGAACAAGTTGAGCGTCTAAGAACATTTTTGCCATTATCAACCAACAATATTTCCTACATGCCTCACACGGTGCTCTATGATTTGCTACCAAAATTCAAAAGATTGAGGGTGTTAAGTTTAAAACATTATTATGTTACAGAGCTGCCTGAATCATTTGGTCATTTGAGGTATCTACGGTACCTTAATCTTTCATATACGAAAATCAGAAGTCTACCTGAATCAACATGTTCTTTGCTCAACTTGCAAATTATAAAACTAAGAAATTGTTCTTATCTTAGGAAGTTGCCTTCTAAGATAAGTAATTTGATCAATTTATGTCATCTTGATATTAGAGGTGCTAGATTAACTGAGATGCCATTAGGAATGCGAGAACTGAAGTTTCTTCAACAATTGACTGATTTCATAGTGGGCAAAGGTAGCGGAGCTGAAGTGAAAGACTTAAAATATTTACAACTTCTTCGTGGAGAACTTTACATTTCAAGATTAGAGAATATAATGTATTCACAAGAAACAAAAGAGATGATTTTAAATGATAAGAAGGACATAAAAGTGTTGCAACTAGAATGGGGGTCTCAGCAATGTGATGAAACGCGGAGTTCTGTAGCAGAAAAAAGTGTACTTGACATGTTGCGACCACATCGAAATTTAGAAGAGCTCACAATCAAAGGCTACCGTGGCACAGAATTTCCATCTTGGTTAGGAAATTCAATTTTCTACAACATGGTGGTCCTAAGATTGGAAAATTGTGAAAAGTGCACATCTTTGTCTTCACTAGGTAGATTGAGCTCGCTTAAAGAACTTACCATCAAAGGGATGAAGGGATTAAAAACCATTAGTTATGAGCTGTACGGGGAGGATTGCTCAAAGCCTTTTCAATTACTAGAAACCTTATGCTTCGAAGATTTACAAGAATGGGAGCTTTGGGAACCTATAAAAGAAAATAAGAATGTTGAAACATTCTCGTGCCTTCGTAAGCTTTCCATTGTGAAATGTCCTAGACTCTCCGGAAAATTACCTGATAATCTTTCTTCGTTGCTGGAACTTGTGATTAAGGAATGTGCAGAGTTGGTTGTTTCTTTCTCCAACCTTTCACTACTTTGTAAATTAGAGATAGATGGATGCGACAGGATAGCTTGCAACAGTCAAGTGGACTTCAGGTCACTAGAGTCCATGACTCTTTCAAATATTTTAGAGTATGGTAAGTGGTTCAGTCAACAGTTTGAGAAGGACATTTGTTTGGAAAAGGCACCCACAGTCGCAAAGCTTCACCCTTCTCAGAAGGCTATGTATTAAGAATTGTTCAAACTTCGTCTCATTTCACGAGGTTTGTTTCCTTTCCAATCTGACTAAACTTAAGATAAGAAATTGCAATGCTCTAACTTCATTACCTGAGGGAATGAAGCACAACAATGGATGTCTTTCCAATTTGATTATTGAGCAATGTAGTTCTCTGACATTCATTATTAAGTGTCAGCCACCTCCAGCTCTAATAAAGCTTTTTGTCGGTGATTGTGAGAAATTGGAGTGTTTGTTTGATGACAAAGATGAAAGTCGTGCTTCTTCGATGCTACTCAAAGAAAATAACAACGACACGAGCACATCTCTTCTCAAAAGCTCATTATTTCGCATTCACATTTCATGTTGTTCGCAGCTCACAACCGTATCTTCAAGTGGTCAGTTACCAAAGAGGCTATCTTGGCTTGAAATTGTCAATGCTCCAAAGTTAGAGTCAATAGCAGAGAGGTTTCACGATAACATGAATCTTGAAACTATTCAGATCTCAGATTGTGGTAATCTTAAATATATACCGGAGGGTCTAGGATAATCTTAGCCGTCTTGATTGGTTTTATCTACGGAAATGTCCAAACATTGTTTGCTTTCCAGAAGGAGGCCTTCCCAACACCAACTTATCTGTTTCAATCCGAGATTGTGAGAAGCTAGAAGCTCTGCCCGATGGCTTCCACAGCCTTGATTCTCTTAGAGAATTACACATACACCGATGTTCAAGTATCAAATCCTTTACAGAAAAAGGTTTTCCCACCAATCTCACATTACTTGGCATCGGTAATCGCAATATGTACAAGGCACTGGTTGAGTGGGGATTGCACAAGCTCACCTCTCTTACACGCCTTTGGATTGGAGATTGTCCAGATGCAGAGTCTTTTCCACAGGAAGAACTGGGAATGCAGTTGCCTTCGACTCTAACTCATCTGACCATAGTAAGATTTACAAACTTGAAATACTTGTCAAGCAAGGATTTCCAAAATCTTACCTGTCTTGAGTCTTTGCGAATTCAAAATTGCCCAAACCTCGCATCCTTTCCAAAGCAAGGCCTTCCATCCTCCCTTTTGAAGTTAAAAATTAATCGATGTCCATTGCTGAAAGAAAAATGCAAAAGAAATAAAGGAAAAGAGTGGTCCAAGATATCACACATCCCTTGCGTTACGATCGATGACAGATTCATCTACGACCTTGAGGAGGAAGATTGACAGCAAAGAAGAATTCTTCATTTCATCCACCTGCTCTATCTTAGGTTTGTCGTTTTGATGTCCAATTACTTTTGTTTGTGTATTTCAATTTGGTTTATTTAAATTGAATTTAATGTCCTTGAACTTTGACAGTTGTTTTTTTTTTTTTACCATTTAATAATTCAGCTACCAATACAGCTTGGAGCATTGGCAATAAGAGGTCATAATAGTAATCTTATCTAGACGTCGGGTAATAAAACATTTGAGTGATCTTATTTTATAATGTTCAATTTCATTATCCTTTTTTCACTTTTTAAAAATCTTTTGTACTTTCAACTTGGTATTCAAATATTAGAAATTGCTATAATGTGCACACATTGTAGCTTTTATTGTCATAGAAAATCAAATTGTTTAGTTAAATTAGTTTTCGTAAATAATGAATGAACTAAATCTTTACTTCATTGATATTTTATTCATATTTTTTTGTCTTCCTTCTTTGGTTTTTATATATACTTTTATTTTTTCAATAAGGATTCGTGAAATGTGAATTTCGTATATAGCTTTCATTAAGAATTCGAAATTTTTTATGCTTGTTGGAATGGTGGACATGTGCATTCCTGGAAATGTATTGATTTTTATTCCTGAAGTGAACTCTTATAAAATTTTTTATTTCTCTAAACCAATTTTCACAAAAGGTAATCAGATTTGAAATATACCAAATTATTATATTTAAATATTTGATTTTACACATACTAAATGTTACTATTTTTGCATTCAGGTCTATATTAGGTGATCAGTTCATTTCATTTAGAAGAAAGCCTATTCAAGGTTGTGTTATCAATTTCTGGTCAAAATGCCTTCTTACTCGACTTCAAGTAAACATATTCAACCCTGCTTTTGTATTTAACATTTTATGCATGACATTCCCAAGTCATTTATGTTCCATAAGCTGGTTATGTTTTCTTTGTTTTCTATTTTTCCAATGCCAAAGTGGTAACTATATTCATTGATGATTATATGTCGTACGAACTCTTAGTTTTTTACCACGTTGGTCCTTGATAATTTAATGTGCATAGTATATTTGTAAAGTTGTATTTACATTGCTCAAAACCTTAATTAGCAAAATGTTTCCTGAAGCATCATTCTGTGAGCTTAAATTGTATCTCTCAATTGTTTATTGTCTTGTTCCTTTTTTGGAGGAAAAAGTTATGTGATGATAAAAACCGGGATACGATTCGAGCATTGGATTGAACCTAAGCACATGACTCGTGAGGCACTCTATAGCTTGGATCAAGTCTGTGGTGAGCAACCTTAGTCTTTATCCATTTATTTGCCTATCTTGACAAAATTCTTCTTACTTTGTGTCTTCCGTTTTCGCTTAGGATGGTACAGCAACAGCAACTATTGCTTGTGATGCCGGAGTTCAAAATCTCTCCAGGTATAGTTTTGTGATGAGCTTAAACTAATTAAGCGACACGTAATATAAAAAATATTATATGATCTTGTTATTTGTTTCTCTCATGCACAAAAGTGTTTTAATCAATTTCATATTTTCTTAAAAAAACAGTTCAACAAAATGTCAAGACCATGAGAGAATCCAAACTCGTGATACTTAGTGATACAAGATCTGGGTGCAACATACTACACCAGGAATCCCCTGTTGAGAGGCATCTTGCTAAACCTAAGTCCTTTTTTGAATGATACGTGTTGTCAAGAAAGTTTTTCAATGTCTGGCTTCTCGTCCCTCTGCCATGACTAGCCCAGACACATGAAGATACACTGTGAGAGGATCCAAACTCGTGATGATACAAGATCTTGGGCCCAGCAGGATGCACCATCAATCTCCACTCAGATGCATCTTGCTACAGCGAAGTTTTTTACAAATGATGTGTTGTCAAGAAGGTTTTTCTATCCCTGGCTTCATGTCCCCCATCCATGACTAGACCTGACACTTGAAGGTACATGTTGGAATTGTGTCAGGCAACAAATTTGAACCATAGGTGATGCAGTTGTTTGTCACATTAATGTCTCTCCAATCTTCTAGCTGTATTTTCAAGCTGTGTTATGAGCTTGAAACTGACAATTGTGATACAAGTACAACAATGAGAATCTGTGTTAGCAACTTTGGCAACAAAAAAGTGAGACAGAATGTTCTATACCAATGCTGATTGTTAGCATTCTGTCTTGGCAGAACATTGAAACTGCATTTAAGTTCAACATTTGAAATTTGGATGTCTAGATTATTACAGAAAATTTTCATGAAGTTTATTGATTTTTTTGTACAAAAACAACATGATCTGCTATGAGAACTAAAAATGAAGATTATTTGTTTTTCCAACAAGTTGCTTGATGAATTGTCTCTGCATTTCTCTCCCTTACCTCTCCCTGACAGCATGCAGACCATTGTCAGTTCTCATCCAATTTCACTTGCCTGAATGGAATGCTTGATTATAGACAATATGGGGAAAAAAGAATAATGGTAGTAGATATCCAATATTTTTATTCAAGTTTTTCATTCAATTTTATGTAACAACCGATATGTCATTAAAAATTTGGGTTTGGGGTTGATAAGACAGTTGATATTGCAATGACATATCAACCATAACATAAAGTTGAATGGAAAAATTAAACAAAACGTTGGATGTCTACCTCATGTCCAAAGAAAAAAAGAAACAAGCATCTATAACGATTTTTGGAAAGAACTTTCATCGAAACATGTCTAAAAGCATTTGTAAATTAAGCAAAACTCTCAAAAGGCATTGTTTTTTCAAACATTAGAATCTGTCTCGTCTTTATAAATAAACCAAAAATTTTGTACATCAACTTCTCATCTGTCATTGATCACAACTGGAAATGATCTCTGATACAACTCAAAAGTCATTTGAGGAAAAAAGAGTGAGAAAATTGTTCCACTGGATCAATGAATTTTTACATACACATTCCTGAAAAACTACAAAAGTTTCTCCTATCTCATCACTTACAATTGTCTACTCTGCTCAAGCCAAGACAACGACCTCGCCACGCAAACCTGTAGCAAGGATCCAGAGTCCAGACAAAGAAAATACAAAAAGGTTACATATTGCAAAACCAGAATCAGTAATGATAAGAGGCTTGTAGAAGAAAATTATACATGCTCACAAATGTCTTCCACTAGTTGTAACATTGCTTTGGTATCTTCTGCCGTCTTCGAGACTCTTTCTGCCTCCTTTACTGCTTCAGCAGCCAAAAACGATTTGTTTTCTGCTTCTGCAATTCTATAGGCAGCAGTAATTGCTGCTTCCTCCACAGTTTCACAGGAGGTCACTACTGCAGAATTCTGTGACACGCGTAACTTCACATCTTTCTGTTTAGGCGATGTTTTCGATCCCAATGAGGTGTCTTTTCAGATTTTGTAGTAATTTTGGACCTCTAATTGACATCGATGAAATTTTTTATAAGAAAACAATTTTGGGCACAAGCTTCAACAATATTCATCATAGTATTTCTCAATAACAACTGATTATCATCAAGGATCAAGTCAATAGATAGCTATTCTGCTGAAGGTTATCATGACAGGTTTAAAATTTGGCGTACAAGCATAAAAAACAATTCACCTTTTCAAGTTTGCCTTGTGAAACAAGCCTCCTCTACCTAGAACTCAATAATCGTCTAAAATTTGGCGGCACCTCATGCCTTTCCTGCAGCAAGCATATTAATAAAGTCACCAACCCTTCTTACCTCCACAATGTATTAAATATTGATAGCTGACGATTATTGAATCAAATATCAAGTGAAAAGCAAGCAAAACAGGGTGAAAGGACGACTTAACGTAGATGGTTAAGTCATTCCACAATCATTGTCAAACATGTATAGCCTGCAAAAATGCAATGCTGCTTCTCTCTCTCTGTCTCTCGAAATGGGGTCAGGGGACACACAAGCCTTGTTTTGCCAACATGTATTGAAATACCGTACACATCATTTACGCGAGAGTGACCAAAATGAAAGACAAAAACACACCTCGGTCCACTCGTCCCATCCCATTCAGTGTTGGAAGGATCACCCGTAACAGCATTAGAAGATGCATTGCGAGCAAGTAAAGCATCAGGAGCAGAATTTGGAGTGGACTGTGGAGCAGCTGCAGCAATAGCTTGGATTTTAGATACCCTCAATTTATTATTTGAACCTTGTTGAGCAGTACTAACACTCAAATTCCGCCATTTATCCTGTGTACATAAGCAAAGGTGACAAGTTAAACAGCGGCCAAGTTTGGAAGAACTTGCAGTAGATGAGTACTAATACAAAAGCAACATATAAGGACCATCATTTTAATGAAGCCATTTTCCTATAAGCCAAATAACATCAAACTCTCCTTCGACACACATACACTTCACATTCATCGAACACACATGGCGACATTCACACAACGCAATCCTATCTCTTTTTCGAAACTTCATAAACTAACAAGCGGAACTATTCCTCCTGAAACTCAAAATAGATGCATCTTGCTACAGCAAAGTTTTTTTCCAAATGGTATGTGTTGTCAAGAAGGTTTTTTCTATGCCTGGCTTCGTGTCCCCCTTTCATGACTAGACCTGACACATGAAGATACATGTTGGAGATGTGTCAGGCAACAAATTTGAAGCATATAGGTGATGCAGTTGGTGGTCAGATTGATATCTCTCCAATCTTCTTATTGTATTTATTTATATAATCTATACTTCTTTAATGGATTGCATAGAATCATGGATTTGTAGAAGATTAAGAAATTGTGTAATCAAACTCAATGGACAAATGCAGTATCAAGACGTTTAAGCATACTAGTTGCAGCTCCACAATGAACCTGCCAGTAACTAATAAGTCTAATAAATTTTACTCAATGCATTTATCTCCCAATGTTTTACAAAATGTGATACATTAAGTAACAAGTCATAAACCAATGTATTTCGATATATGAACATTTTTATAATTAGAAGGGCTGCATTTACAAACTATATCATAACATTTTAGTGCAAGTGTCATTTAAAAGATTTTTGGTAGCTCCAAATTTGGAGTAATATCTTAATGCACCTGTTTTATCACCATTTACAATGCATTGAACTTCTCTGTGCTTTGCATTGGATGGTGGCACTGGGGCCTGCCGTGGAGGGCGGTGATTGAGTCGTCAATGATGAGTAGGACAGATGAGAGCGCCACCACAGCTACTCTGATATGTTTGTATTCAGCAAATATATTTCGAAAGTCGGGTAATGGGCCGAATGAGGCCCAATATATGAAGCGCAGAGCTTATATATGGGGCCCAATAACCAAAACTGCGGGAAATCAGATTGTCAAAGAGTGTCCATACTTGCATCCATTTGGGTTTGTTTGTAAACCCTTTTATTCTGTTTACCCCATTAAAAATTTTAAAATTTTTATAATCTGTTACTGCACCCCATTTAACACCAAAATTATGCTTTCTATTATAACAAATATTTTACTATTTATTCAATGTTTATTATTATTTTAAACTATGCCACTAACTTTTTCATTATAAAATTTCCACTTGTTATCAGGTTTTTACAAAACAAAGAATGTTGGAAATTAAAAATTCCCTCCAACTATTATTACTTTTGTTAAATCTTCACTATATATCATTTAAACTTTTTCAGATTTGTCAAGGTGTCTGTGGTAAACTTCATTTCTTTTATAGAGAACCGATAATTAGAGTCAAGAAAAAATAGTGAGAAGAGGAATTGTATTTCAAAAAAAATACAATTATAATGTAATGAAAACTATGTTGACTAAAGATAAGAGATTTATCGGAACCTAATGAGATTAAAAACAGTATGTAACCTAAAAATTTACTACATGAAAGGGGAAACCCACCGGCACAATGAGGTGTTGAGACTTGAGAGCAAATATGCAAAGGCATGTTTGTTGTAACAAAATGTCTTTCCATATGTTTTTTTGGGACATTCGAAGTCTGAAATCACATGTAAAAACATAAGAGAAAAGAGAGTCATAAAATCTATTTACATTTTATCTTTTAAATTATTGGATGATAGCTACAAAAACCTTTAACATGGAGCATGGCATTTTTCTTCCATGCGTGGAGTCCACACGGTTGTGGCATTGAAGATTTACAATTTTAGAGTCGACGTCAAAATCAACTTTAATAACTTTTGCCCCCCAAGTCACCAAATTTATTGAATATACAACCATAAAACGTATAATATGTTCAAAAACCTTGAACGTTGCGCATGGCATTTTTCTTCCATGTGTGGAGTCCACACGGTTGTGGAATTGAACATGTTACAATTTTTAAGTCAAGTCAGTCAACTTAATAACTTTTGTCCCCCGAGTCACCAAATTTATTGAAAATTAATCATATAGTAGAATTATTGATAACATACATGTTCTTGAGTTCATAGAATTACCAATCTTACAACTGAAAATTTACAACGAAATCATGCCTGTGGGTGAGCTTTTCCTTTCAGCTTTTCTTTCGGTTTTGTTTGACAGACTGGCTTCATCTGAGTTGTGGCAATTCTTGCGGCAAGAGGGATTGTATGAAAAGATCAAACAATGGGAGACAACCTTGATGATGATTCAGGCAGTGCTTGGCGATGCAGAGGACAAGCAGTTGACTAACGAGGCTGTGAAGACGTGGCTGGATGATCTTCGAGACTTGGCTTATGATGTGGAGGACATACTTGATGAGTTTGCAACCGAAGCTTTAGCGAGGAAGTTGAAGATGGAAGAGCATGATCAGCAGGCCAGCTCTAGCAAGGTTCGAAAGCTTCTTCCTGTCTGTTTCGGGAATTGGAGTCCAAGAGCTTTCAAGTTCAACAGAAGTATGGAGTCTGCGATAAAAGATGTCACCAGCCGATTGGAAGGACTATGTAGACTCAGAGAAGGGCTTGGATTGAGAGAGATTGCTGGAGGGATATCATCATCAACTGCTGCTGTGTACCAGAGACCACCAACTACAAGTCTGCCAACTGAACCTGCTGTGTATGGGAGAGATCAAGACAAGGCCAAAGTAATTGAGAAGGTGTTCAAGGATGAGCCTAGGGATGCCAACTTCCGTGTAATACCTATTGTGGGTATGGGAGGAATTGGGAAAACAACCCTTGCTCGGGAGGTCTACAATGACAACCAAATGATGGATTTCAAGCCAAGAGTATGGGTTTGTATCTCCGAAGACTTTGATGTCTTGAGAATCTCAAATGCAATTCTCAGTAAAATGACCTTATCCTCTTGTGATTACAAGGATTTAGATATGGTGCAAATTAAATTGAAAGAAGTAGTGACCGGAAAAAAGTTTTTGCTCGTTTTGGATGACGTGTGGAACATGAATTATAGTTTATGGGAAATCCTAAAGTCTCCCTTCATGGCTGGAGCTCAAGGAAGCAAGATAATCGTGACGACACGCCTTGCAGAGGTAGCATTAATGATGAACCCTGGTGAGTTTTATGAATTAAAGCTTCTATCAAATAATGATTGTTGGTCCCTTTTCATGAGTCATGCATTTGGGAGCAAAGATATCACTACATATCGCAATATTGAATTTATTCGTGAAAAAGTAATTCAAAATTGCAAAGGGCTGCCATTAGCAGCAAAGACTCTTAGTGGCCTTTTACGCACTAAACGGAGTGAAGATGAGTGGTTGAATATATTGAAAAGTAACTTGTGGGAGTTATTTGATAAAACTGATATCCCTGCAGTCTTGAAATTAAGTTATTATCATCTTCCTTCTTATTTAAAAAGGTGTTTTGCTTATTGTGCGATTCTCCCAAAAGATTATGAATTTGAAGAAGAGGTGCTCGTACATTTATGGATGGCTGAAGGTCTTCTTTCAAAACCAAATGAAAGTAGGCTACCTGAAGATTTAGGTCATGACTACTTTCATGATTTACTATTAAGATCGATTTTTCAAAATTCATGCATGGAAAAACATAAATATGTATTGCATGACCTTGTTAGTGATCTAGCACATCGGGTTTCTGGAGAAACTTGTTTTAGTTTGGACGCATTAGGAGCAAACAAACGGCAAAGAAACTCGAAAAAGGTTCGTCATTATTCTTATGCTTGTGGTGTATATGATGGCAAAGATAAATTTGAATACCTCATGAGAGAAGTTGAACAAGTTGAGCGCCTAAGAACATTTTTGCCACTATCAACCAACAATATTTCCTACATGCCTCACACAATGCTCTATGATTTGCTACCAAAATTCAAAAGATTGAGGGTGTTAAGTTTAAAACATTATTATATTACTGAGCTGCCTGAATCATTTGGTCATTTAAGGTATCTACGATACCTTAATCTTTCATATACGAAGATCAGAAGTCTACCTGAATCAACATGTTCTTTGCTCAACTTGCAAATTATAAAACTAAGAAATTGTTCTTATCTTAGGAAGTTGCCATCTAAGATAAGCAATTTGATCAATTTATGTCATCTTGATATTAGAGGTGCTAGATTAACTGAGATGCCATTAGGAATGCGAAAACTGAAGTTTCTTCAACAATTGACTGATTTCATCGTAGGCAAAGGCAGCGGAGCTGAAGTGAAAGACTTAAAACATCTACAATTTCTTCGTGGAGAACTTTACATTTCAAGATTAGAGAATGTAATGTATTCACAAGAAACAAAAGAGATGATTTTAAATGATAAGAAGGACATAAAAGTGTTGCAACTAGAATGGGGGTCTCAGCAATGTGATGAAACGCGGAGTTCTGTAGCAGAAAAAAGTGTACTTGACATGTTGCGACCACATCGAAATTTAGAAGAGCTTACAATCAAAGGCTACCGTGGCGTAGAATTTCCATCTTGGTTAGGAAATTCAATTTTCTCCAACATGGTGGTCCTAAGATTGGAAAATTGTGAAAACTGCACATCTTTGTCTTCACTAGGTAGATTGGGCTGGCTTAAAGAACTTACCATCAAAGGAATGAAGGGATTAAAAACCATTAGTTATGAGCTGTACGGGGAGGATTGCTCAAAGCCTTTTCAATTACTAGAAACCTTATACTTCGAAGATTTACAAGAATGGGAGCTTTGGGAATCTACAAAAGAAAATGAGCATGTTGAAACATTCTCGTGCCTTCGTAAGCTTTCCATTGTGAAATGTCCTAGACTCTCCGGAAAATTGCCTGATGATCTTCTTCATTGCTGGAACTTGTGATTAAGGAATGTGCAGAGTTGGTTGTTTCTTTCTCCAGCCTTCCACTACTTTGTAAATTAGAGATAGATGGATGCGACAGGATAGCTTGCAACAGTCAAGTGGACTTCAAGTCACTAGAGTCCATGACTCTTTCAAATATTTCAGAGTATGGTAAGTGGTTCAGTCAACAGTTTGAGAAGGACCTTTGTTTGGAAAAGGCACCACCACAGTTGCAAAGCTTCACCCTTCTCAGAGGGCTATGTATTGAGAATTGTTCAAACTTCGTCTCATTTCACGAGGTTTGTTTCCTTCCCAATCTGACTACACTTGAGATAAGAAATTGCAATGCTCTAACTTCATTACCTGAGGGAATGAAGCACAACAATGGATGTCTTTCCAATTTGATTATTAAGCAATGTAGTTCTCTGACATTCATTATTAAGGGTCAGCCAACTCCATCTCTAACACGGCTTTCTGTCAGGGATTGTGAGAAATTGGAGTGTTTGTTTGATGACAAAGATGAAAGTCGTGCTTCTTTGATGCTACACAATGAAAATACCAACGACAGGAGCTCATCTCTTCTCAAAAGCTCATTACTTTACATTAACATTGTTGGTTGTTCGCAGCTCACAACCTTATCTTCAAGTGGTCAGTTACCAAAGAGGCTTTCTGAGCTTAACATTCTCAAAGCTCCAAAGTTGGAGTCAATAGCAGAGAGGTTTCATGATAACATGAATCTTGGAAATTTTCAGATCATAGATTGTGGTAATCTTAAATACATACCGGAGGGCCTGGATAATCTTAGCCGTCTTCACCATTTTCTTGTATGGAGGTGTCCGAACATTGTTTGCTTTCCAGAAGGAGGTCTTCCCAACACCATCCCATCTATTTGTATCGCATATTGTGAGAAGCTAGAAGCTCTGCCCAATGGCTTCCATTGCCTTGATTCTCTCAGAGGATTAAGAATATACCAATGTTCAAATATCAAATCCTTTACAGGAAAAGGTTTTCCCACCAATCTTACATCACTTCGCATCGTCAACAATCACAATATGTACAAGGCACTGGTTGAGTGGGGATTGCACAAGCTCACCTCTCTTACACACCTTCGGATTGAAGATTGTCCAGATGCAGAGTCTTTTCCACAGGAAGAACTGGGAATGCAGTTGCCTCCGACTCTAACTCATCTGACCATAGTCAGATTTGCAAACTTGAAATACCTGTCAAGCACGGATTTCCAAAATCTTACCTGTCTTGAATCTTTGAAGATTGTTGATTGCCCAAACCTCACATCCTTTCCAAAGCAAGGCCTTCCATCCTCACTTTTGAGTTTAATTATTAATGAATGTCCACTGCTGAAAGAAGAATGCAAAAGAAATAAAGGAAAAGAGTGGTCCAAGATATCACACATCCCTTGCGTTATGATCGATGACAGATTCATCTACGACCCTGACGAGGAAGATTGACAGAAAAGAAGAATTCTTCAGTTACATCCACCTGCTCTATCTTAGGTTTGTCGTGTTGATGTTCAACTACTTTCGTTTGTGTATTTCAATTTGGTTTTAAATTGAATTTAATGTCTTTGAACTTTGACCCTTGTTTGTTTGTTTTTTTTTTTTACCATGTAATAATTCAGCTACCAATATAGCTTCGAGCATTGGCAGTAAGACAGTAAGAGGGCGTAACAGTAATCTTATCTAGATGTCGGGTAATAAAACATTTGAGTGATTGTATTTTATAATGTTCAATTTCATTCTCCCTTTCTTACTTTTTAAAAATCTTTTTGCACTTTCAACTTGGTATTCAAATATTAGAAATTGCTATAATGTGCACACATTGTAGCTTTTATATTCATTCAAAATCAACTTGTTTAGTTAAATTATCTTTCGTAAATAATGAATGAACTAAATCTTACTTCATCGATCTTTTATTCATATTTTTTTATCTTACTTCTTTGGCTTTTATATATGCTTTTGTTTTTTCAGTAAGGACTCATAGAATGTAAATTTGGTGTACAGTCTTCACTAAGAATTCAAAATTTTTTACGCTTGTTGGAATGGTGGACATGTGCATTCCTAGAAATGTATTGATCTTTATTCCTGAAGTGAACTCTTATCATGTTTTTTATTCTTCTAAACCAATTTTCACAAAGAGTAATCAGATTTGAAGTATACCACATTATTATATTAAATATTTGATTTCATGCAAACTAAATGTTACTATTTTTGCATCCAGGTCTATATTGGATGATCAGTTCATTTCATTTAGAAGAAAGCCTATTCAAGGCTGTGTTATCAATTTCTGATCAAAATGCCTTCTTACTCGACTTCACGTAAACATATTCAACCCTGCTTTTGTATTTAACATTTTATGCATGACACTCCCAAGTCATTTATGTTCCATAAGCTTGTTATGTTTTCTTTGTTTCCTATTTTTCCAATCCCAAAGTGGTAACTATATTCATTGATGATTATATGTCGTATGAACTCTTAATTTTTTACCACGTTGGTCCTTGATAATTTAATGTGCATAGTATATTTGTAAGGTTGTATTTACATTGCTCAAAACTTAATTAGCAAAATGTTTCCTGAAGCATCATTCTGTGAGCTTAAATTGTATCTCTCAATTGTTATTGTCTTGTTCCTTTTTTGGAGGAAAAAGTTATGTATGATAGAAACCGGGATACGATTCGAGCATTGGATTGAACCTAAGCACATGACTCGTGAGGCACTTTATAGCTTGGATCAAGTCTGTGGTGAGCAACCTTAGTCTTTACCCATTTATTTGCCTATCTTGACAAAATTCTTCTTACTTTAGTGTCTTCCTTTTTCGCTTAGGATGGAACAGCAACAGCAACTATTGCTTGTGATGCTGGAGTTCAAAATCTCTCCAGGTATAGTTTTGTGATGAGCTTAAAACTAATTAAGCGACACGTAATATCAAAAATATTACATGATCTTGTTATTTGTTTCTCTCATGCACAAAAGTGTTTTAATCAATTTCATATTTTCTTAAAAAAACAGTTCAACAAAATGTCAAGACTATGAGAGAATCCAAACTCGTGATACTTAGTGATACAAGATCTGGGTGCAACATACTACACCAGGAATCCCCTGTTGAGAGGCATCTTGCTAAACCTAAGTCCTTTTTTGAATGATACGTGTTGTCAAGAAAGTTTTTCAATGTCTGGCTTCTCGTCCCTCTGCCATGACTAGCCCTCACACATGAAGATACACTGTGAGAGGATCCAAACTCGTGATGATACAAGATCTTGGGCCCAGCAGGATGCACCATCAATCTCCACTCAGATGCATCTTGCTACAGCGAAGTTTTTTCCAAATGATGTGTTGTCAAGAAGGTTTTTCTATCCCTGGCTTCATGTCCCCATCCATGACTAGACCTGACACTTGAAGGTACATGTTGGAATTGTGTCAGGCAACAAATTTGAACCATAGGTGATGCAGTTGTTTGTCACATTAATATCTCTCCAATCTTCTAACTGTATTTTCAAGCTGTATTATGAGCTTGAAACTGACAATTGTGATACAAGTACAACAATGAGAATCTGTGTTAGCAACTTTGGCAACAAAAAGTGAGACAGAATGTTCTATACCAATGCTGATTGTTAGCATTCTGTATTGGCAGAACATTGAAACTGCATTTAAGTTCAGCATTTGAAATTTGGATGTCTAGATTATTACAGAAAATTTCATTAAGTTTATTGATTTTTTGTACAAAACAACATGATCTGCTATGAGAACTAAAAATGAAGATTATTTGTTTTTCCAACAAGTTGCTTGATGAATTGTCTCTGCATTTTCTCTCCCTTACCTCTCCCTGACAGCATGCAGACCATTGTCAGTTCTCTCCAATTTCACTTGCCTGAATGGAATGCTTGATTATAGACAATATGGGGAAAAAAGAATAATGGTAGTAGATATCCAATATTTTTATTCAAGTTTTTCATTCAATTTTATGTAACAACCGATATGTCATTAAAAATTTGGGTTTGGGGTTGATAAGACAATTGACATGGCAATGACATATCAACTGTAACAGTAAGGTTGAATGAAAAAATTAAACAAAATGTTGGATGTCTACCTCATGTCCAAAGAAAAAAAAAAAACAAGCATCTATAACGATTTTTGGAAGAACTTTCATCGAAGCACGTCTAAAAGCATTTGTAAATTAAGCAAAACTCTCAAAAGGTATTGTTTTTTCAAACATTAGAATCTGTCTCGTCTTTATAAATAAACCAAAAATTTTGTACATCAATCTCTCATCTGTCATTGATCACAACCGGAAATGATCTCTGATACAACTCAAAAGTCATTTGAGGAAAAAAGAGTGAGAAAATTGTTCCACTGGATCAATGAATTTTTACATACACATTCCTGAAAAACTACAAAAGTTTCTCCTATCTCATCACTTACAATTGTCTACTCTGCTCAAGCCAAGACAACGACCTCACCACGCGAACCTGTAGCAAGGATCCAGAGTCCAGACAAAGAAAATCAACAAAGGTTACATATTGCAAAACCAGAATCAGTAATGATAAGAGGCTTGTAGAAGAAAATTATACATTGCTCACAAATGTCTTCCACTAGTTGTAACATTGCTTCGGTATCTTCTGCCATCCTCGAGACTCTTTCTGCCTCCTTAACTGCTTCAGCAGCCAAAAACGATTTGTTTTCTGCTTCTGCAATTCTATAGGCAGCAGTAATTGCTGCTTCCTCCACAGTTTCACGGGAGGTCACTACTGCAGAATTCTGTGACACCCGTAACTTCACATCTTTCTGTTTAGGCGGTGTTTTTGATCCCAATGAGGTATCTTTTCTGATTTTGTAGCAATTTTGGAACCTGTAATTGACGTCATTGAAAGTTTTTATAAGAAAACAATTATGGGCACACGCTTCAACAATATTCATCATGGTATTTCTCAATAACAACTGATTATCATCAAGGATCAAGTTAATAGAAGCTGTTCTGCTGAAGGTTATCATGACAGGTTTAAAAACTGCAGCGTCCAAGCATAAAAAAGCAATTCACCTTTTCGAGTTTGCCTTGTGAAACAAGCCTCCTCAACCTAGAACTCAATAATCGTCTAAAATTTGGCGGCACCTCATGCCTTTCCTGCAGCAAGCATATCAACAAGTCACCAACCTTCTTACCTCCACAATGTATTAAATATTGATAGCTGACGATTATCGAATCAAATATCAAGTGAAAAGCAAGCGAAACAGGGTTAAAGGACGACTTAACATAGATAGTTAAGTCATTCCATGATCATTGTCAAACATGCAAAAATGCAATGCTGCTTCTATCTATCTCTCTTGTGGAATGGGGTCAGGGGAACCATTTCTATACCTCCAAAGCTGCATCAAATGATGCCCATGAACTAAATGGCCTAATTGCGAATGTACTATGCATTTCGAGTCCTTCGACATAATAGTTATTTATCAATCCATCATTAGTGAAGCGAATGGGAGAAAGCACCAAAAATAATAGACTGGATTCAATTTTAAGTTTCCTTATGTTGAGAGGGTAACAAAGCCATGGTTTGTTGAATGTGTTTCATAGTTTAAAAGCAATCTGCATGAAAAATGTTTGCTCGAGTGGTACATAGACCACAATGTAGCCATATAATAGCTGTGGAATGCTCATTGCCGTTTTGAGACATCAAACATTATCATTATCACCGATACAACACTGAAATGCTCACGCCATCACCACCACAAATCCATAAGAAAAACAAGTGGAAAAGCACCAGCATTAGGTAAAATCTAAAATCTCTGAAAATGAGCATTTCTCAATTAAAAGTTTCAATATTTTCATGCATTCATAGAAAGTGCGCATAACAAACTTGCAGGTAATGAAGGATGTCCTTCTAACCTCAATATAATTGACAATGGAACTTATGTCAGATCCATTTGTATCCTTTATGGTTGAAATAGCTTCAAATATCATTGCATTGTACCTGATTAATAAACCAATATCATTAAATATAACACGATTAGAGACCTAGATCACTTTCATTGTTTTTTTTTTACTATATAAAATAAATAATTAAATGTTCAAATGCAATTACACCTGCACATAGTAGAAGAGATTTAATCTATGTAACTAGTTAATACAAAGAATGCAATAATTTAAGTCGCCACTCTTGAGAGTTATGCAGCATTTAGAAATAACGTAGCATTTAAAACTAATGCGACATGAATATTCATAATGCATATAACAGCATACAAAATACGTGCAATGGTTTCAACTTCACCTTCCATAAAACTTCATAACAATTAATGGTACTTCATCAAATGTTAACAGCACATATTTGCACCCCAGTTATTTTCATTCCATAAAAGTATTAAATACACAAGCTTGTTTTGCCAACAAGTATTAACATACCGTACACATCATTTATGCTAGGGTGAGCAGAATGAAAAAGAAAAACACACCTTGGTCCATTCTTCCCATCCCATGCAGTGTTGGAACGATCACCCATAACAGCATTAGAAGATGCATTACGAGCAAGTAAAGCAGCAGGAGCAGAATTTGGTGTGGACTGTGGAGCAGCTGCAGCAATAGCTTTAATTTTAGATACCCTCGATTTATTATTTGAACCTTGTTGAGCAGTACTAACACTCAAATTCCGCCATTTATCCTGTGTACATAAGCAAAGACGACAAGTTAAACAGTGGCCAAGTTTGGAAGAAGTTGTAATAGATGACCACTAATACAAAAGCAACATAAGAACCATCATTTTATGGAGTCATTTTCCTATAAAGCAAATAACATCCAACTCTCATTCGACACACATACACTTCACAGTTCACATTCATCGAACACACGTTGCGACATTCACACGATGCAATGCCCATCTTTTTTTGAAACTTCATAAACTAACAAGCCAAAGAAGGAAAAACCTGGCTTCTGAATTTCAATAACAACACATCCCAACCTCATGCATACTTGTAATAAATGTGCACTAATACAATAACAACCCAAAAACCGTCATTTTTACGAGGCCATTTTCCTATAAACCGATATAACATCCAACTCTCATTCAACACACATGCACTTCACGTTCATCCAACACACGTTGCCACATTCACACAAAGCAATCCCCATCCCTTTTTGAAACTTCATAAACAAACAAACAAACAAACAACCCGACTCCTGAATTTCAATAGCAACACAACCTAACCTCATGCATACCTGAAATGTCTACTTCAACCCCACCAAAACCAAACTCGCCAACATCATAAAAACATCAAATTGACACTAAAAATCACACTTCAAATCAAAACAACATTAGGGTTTCTCCACAAAACACCCAATTCAAACCACAATCCTAAAACACATTCAGGTTCAAACACCAACCCCACTTCAATTCCCACCAAAAGACATCTAACCTAGGGTTTACATTCAACAAACAACACAAAAATATAATTTGAATTGAAAAGCAGTGGCAGGAATGTAAAAAGGTACAAACTTTGAGGTCAATGTTGGAGCGGTTAGTAAGGAAAGGGGCAAATTCGGGATCTTTGAGAATGTTCTTCCACTTGCCAGGGCCATGCTTGGCGACTCCGGCCAACAGCGCCTCCTCCTCCTCCCCCGTCCACTTCTGCTTCTGGTTTCCCATTTTGCCCTCACCACCTCTCTCTCTCTCTCTAGAGTTTCGAGCTGGATTTGTGTTGTTTGTCTCTCTCTCTCTCTAGTCTAGAGAGAGACCGGTGTGTCTGATGACGTTTTGTCTGTGTGTGGTGTTGCGTTCTGTTGTGTCGTTTTGAGTATGGAGATGGACACACGTGGGTCCTCAACAGATAATTTCTTTAATACCCCTGACGTATACGAACGTTATAAATGAGGTTTTGAGTTCGTAATATTAATAAGTAATTTTATTCTACCAATAACATAACCACATTTTATAAATAAATATAGTACTTATATATATAGTTCGATTGAAGTATGTGTGTGTAATTTAATAATATCATATTTAGGTGATTTTCCTTTTAAATCAACATAAAATGAGATGTTTTAATATTAAAATCCGTCTAAACTTATCAAATACATGTATATGTAGCTCGATGAAAATATGTACATGTAATTTAATATCAAGTCAAGGAATTTCTATTTTAAATTGACAGAACGAAGGGTTTTAATGTTAGAGGGTAGGAATGTAAGTGTGTAATGTCATGTCGAGCAAATTCTTTTTTCCTTTTTAAATCACATGGACTTAAAGAATGTTAAAATGTGTCAAGGCATGAACATATATACATGTAGTTTATATTTTTTACTTTGATGTAGAACAGGGAGTTTGAATGATAGTATATGTGAATGTCTGTCATGTTGTACCTGTAGCTCAATGAAAGCATGTACTATCTATCATGTCAAATAATTTCATTTTGAAACCAAAAAGAACTATAAGTCTTAATGTGAGGGTCTATTAAGGGTTATCAAAGTAAACAACTACATGCGGTATTTGAATATAATTTTTGCTATGTAAGAAAATGATTTCCCCACATTTAGTGGAAAATTCAGAAGATGGTAAGTGAAGCCCTTGCCGTAAACATGGAGGAGAAACACTTCGTTAGTCGGAATAGTTTTAATAGACATATATAGAACTTAAATAGTAAACAATCTTTGTTAGATCTACATAAACTATATGACTAGAATATTAAACCTCAACTAATAGTACTTATACAAAATAATAGAGTAATTGAAAATAGTTTTATGGTTTAAAATCGTAGTTTCATCCGTTAAATTCATTTGACGAATAATAAATTACATTTTATTATTGATAGAGGAGTGAAAAAAAAAAGATCAAATAATTTTGTTGATTGAATTTATGTCACAGCTAAAAAATTTGAATATTGTACTTTAATAAAATCTAAAAATCTAGATTTTTATATGTAAATTTTATCAATCTCTAAGCCATAAATGGTCAAGTATAAATGAATTTTAATATTTTTAATTTCAAAGTGACAAATATCATACTTAATGTGAAGTCTCATTATCTATTTGTTGAGCATACATGATTCATATATATACATATAAGAAAATGAAACAACAAAGGAGCATATCTTAATCGGGTGATAGTGTGAATTAAAATAATAGTAATGTGTTACATGAGGTTTCACAAGAATCACAAGTCAGGTAGTTTATAGAAATAATAATAATAATAATAAATATTATATATTTCGTTTCACATCATTTATGATAATAATTATTTTCTTTTTTTTCTTTTTCCTGAGTATAGAAAATCTCATTAATTATACCAAACCGTCAATGTGAGTATGTGATATGTGAAAGTTTATTACTTTAGTAACTGAGATAGAATTTAGTCGAAGTTATATTTTATAAATCTAATAAAAAATTTATATAATAAAATCTAGAAACCAATGTCTAGCTATAACCTGGTAACACATTCACTTTTGGTAAGTGGTTTTACACCCATCGATTATCAATCGGTCCATGTCTTATCTCTTTTATAAAAATGTTAGTATAACAAAATTCATTTTTGTGTAGCAGTAATGACTATTCGTATTATACTAATAGCTCTTCATTTCAATAGTTAGTGATAGATTGTTGGATAGTTACGTTATTGATTTTTGTTTCTCTCTGAAAGAGAAAACACTCATAAAACTTGTTATATAATATTAGTTCAAAAGTCTAGAAAGGTAAACATCGTACAAAATCAATTAGATCCAATTCTATCAAAGTGGTGTCCATTTCCAACAACCACATTTATAGTTCAAATACATTTTTATTTCATTTGTTAGGATTACTATCAACTTGTTTCACTAACCATGGATTATTAAAAGAAAAAAGAAATTACTTAAACTTTGGGGTTGTTGAATTATTGATTAAATAAATATATAACGCTAGAGGAATGTTCCAGGGGAATTCATGTTTGGCATCTGCTTGCTTTAATCGATATCTGTAGGGACGATTCCACATTGCAATTCGGTGGTGGAACTTTAGGACACTTGGGAGAGAGACCCATATTTGAGCTATCATCATCATTAGTTCATAAATCATAACACAAATTTTCCTTCTATAAAGATATGAAGGAAATAGTAAAACGAATCTCTTTTGCTTTTATCGTAATCGTATTTATTTTTTTTTTCTATTTTTTCTTGGTTCCACTTCTTCTTTACGAAACAAAAGGGGTATAACATCTTAAATCATAAATTATAATCATATATTTTTAGTGGGCTCTACCATTATAGTGGGATCTACGGAAAATTAATTATTGCAATTTATGATTATGAAGTATTTGGATGTCTTATTGGAAATATACATATATATATATATATGAGACTTTTAAAATCAAGTATACCTTATTTTAAAATGTAGGGTCAACTAATCAAATTCATCCATTATTTTTGAATTAAATAGGAGAGATAATCTATTTTAGAAAAGAATGTAATGGATGAATTTGATTGATTGATTCATACATTTTAAAATTAGGTATGCCTGATTATAAAAATATTATATATATACATAATGTTTTGAGCATTGTATAAATTTTATCTCCTATTTAATTCAAATATAATAAATGAATTTGATTGATTAATTATTATATTTTAAAATTAGTTATACCTAATTATAAAAATATTATACACATGCATATTTTGCCGATTGCCGATTGTCAAAAGTTGAAGACAACAAAACTTCTTTCAAAGAAACAACACTATCGAATACTCACGAATGCCTCCAAATGGTAAGCGCCCGCCAAACATAAGAGAGTTTCAATCGTCACCCAAAGAGACAATCAATCTCCACCGTCAATTCACAACCGGTCCCACCAATTCACAACGTTCCATACTCCTATCAACTCCACACTGCTCGTACAGACACAACTAACACAAAACTAAAAAAAGGAAGTACAAATTGCAGAAATGCCCTAATGTTTTATATAATTATACGAATTAATAAATTACCATATAGTTACATAAACACTGCTTAACATATCGTTGATGGGGCAACTACATCCACTATTATGATCTATTAACAAGCCAACGCTATAACCATACTAAAATACTCTTTATTTTAAAGGTCAATTGTAAGCTAAAGAAAAAAACTATTATTTTAAATTTATAAATTAAAAATATATGATATAGATGAAAAATTAAAAATGAATAAAAAAAGTAAGAGTTTGATTACTTAATCTAATCATTAATATAATCATCAATTGTAGTATTTGAATTGATTTTAATAACTATCTTTATAATTAATCTAAAATTTATAATTAATGAGTAATACTATCCATTAAATAAGATAGTAAAACCTAAAAAATAAATAAAACATATTTTAGCTTTTCTTTTACTTTAACTAACCGTTAATGGTTTACAACTTATAAGAGGGATATAGCTAGAATATTAATGCAACGTTAAATTGTATTTATGTAATTATATCTTAAATTTATATATCTATGTAATTACACCAAACAAGCAAGGATTTTTGCAAGTCGACCACAAATTGAAAAAAAAAAAAAAAGGACTCTGAAAATAATAAGTGAGAGATCTATATTGATTCCAAGACCAAACCCTAAGATTTGCACGTTTTCACCAAACGAAAACGAAACCCTTTTCTGTTTTCCATAGTTGGTCCAAGAGAACCACAAAAAGATTCCATTTTTCTGTCAAAGCTTCAATCTTTTCATCTGGGGTGTGTTTGTTTTCGTTTTTGTTTTTTAATAAAAAAATTTGTGTTTGGAGAGGTGTTTATCATGGCCTATGCATCTCACGTCATCAATCATTCCAAAAAGGTACCATCTTTAGTGCTGATTTGTGTCAATTTTGTGTTGTTTGTTTTTGTTTCATTTGAGTACCTTTTTTTTTTTCTTTTTTTTGGGTTGTGTTGGTTTTGGTTGTTGTTGTTGTTGTAAGTGGTAGATGTGTGTGTAGGAGTTTGAAAGTGTCATGTTAGAGACGGTTTTGTTGGTGGGGTGATGTTGGAATCTGTGTTTAAGTTGTTTTTAGATTGAATTGAGCTTGTGTATATATATATATATATATATATATTATGTGCAGTGATGTTATGTTGTTGGAACATCAAGTTTAATTGTGGCTTTTGTGGTTTAAAGTTCATGTTTTGATAAGTGGTTTCTATTTTGATTGCATGTTAAGTGGTAATGAGCTTTTAATTTGGTTAGTTTTATATTGTTATCTTTTGAATTCTTGTTCTTGTGATTTAACTGTGTATGATTCTTGTGTTTTTCTTTGCAGTTAAGGAATGTCTCCAATTTACTGCAGCATGAGCATGCTGTTTTCATTCGTTGGTTTTCAAATGAGGCCGTTTGTAAAAGAGATGGTATGTAGCTGGCCTTGATGATTTGAAGACTTCTTTTTTTTTTTTCGCTAATCAAGTGTTTACCAATGTCAATTAATGAATTCCTTGAAATTAATTGTTGAACGAGTCCATGTGTTTAGGCTACATGGTTATACCTAGATGAAATAATCTCTCAACATCAAGATTCTTTTTCGCTTTTCTTGTAGTTGACAGATTAGGACAAACAGAATTTATAAATGGGGACAGGGAATTTGAGGAGGTTGTCTGTTATATATTCATTTAGTAAAGTTTGATCCGTTGCAAACCTATTTGAGCTTGCAAGTACATGTTTTTGGTCCTCACAGTTAATAAGTTCACACATCCATGGAGGTTGTTTAATTCATATTGTGTATTTTTTGTTTTTAAATTGTTTTAGTGATGTTCATTAAATATTGCTACTTTTTCCAGATCTTCTAAAAATTCGTCGTCACGGCTGTTTGGAGAGGGGTGAAAGGAACTTCAGTTCAACTACCAGTTAACACTGTAAGTACGACCAATAAATTGAGTAATAAATAATTAAATACTAACAGCCTCTAGGTCCTCTACATAGCACCTTTTACATTTCTTCCATAGGCAGTTCTTTACTATCTTCACTTACATTTATTTACTGTAAAAGAAAATGCATTGTGCAGTAGATGTTAAATGTTTCGCACCTTGTTATGTAGATACCATCATTAGGTGTATTTAAGAATAATGTTTCAAGTACAACAAGATCATCCGGAAATTTGGTGTCTGGATCATTATTCAATAAGGGATTTGTATGGTATGTTGTTTGATCTTCTGTCATTTTCTTCTTACCATCTTCTTTTCTGAGTCAAATGATATCTTGATAATTTTCAATTGCATAACCTGTTTCCTTATCCTGTTATTAGTTCCCAGATACTGTCAAGGAGAGGATTTTCATCTGACTCAGGTACACCTTATAATTTTTTTAAATGCCTTGTATAAGGTATAGCTTTTCCATTTTCTTTCTTTTGATTTGATCTTTTCATCCTACCAACCATACCTGAGTGTGGTCTTTTTCCCCTGAAACCATTCTAAGAGGCAATGAGATATCAGTTGAAAAAATAATAGGCAAATTCCTTCTCTATGTTTTAGTTACAAAACTATAATTAACATTATGTGCTCTTTGCCTGCTTTTTGTAAAGCTTGAACCATATTATGTCCCAGAACAGGGGCCATTTACTGCCATCTGTAGTTTGTCTGTCCTAAACGATCACATGTATTAGGGCCATTATGTTTCATTCGGTCTACTAGTGCCAAGGGATGAGTCATTGTAGAGTTATAAAAGATATATAGATCTAAATTTTACCTTCCATAGATGTTCCCTTTCCTAGTTATGTGACATGACGTTCTGTGTTATAGTGTTTTTGTCAAGAATCACATTAGTTTTCTGTTCTGGTCCAGATGTAAAAGTTCTATTATCTATTGCTCAGAATTTCCATTTGCGCTTTTAGTTCAATGTATTTATTATACATTGCAGTTATATTTCAAATTGCTTGATGCATTGTACATGCATGATTACTAATGTAATTTATTGATAAGTTTTTACAAAATTTATCCAGGTCTTCCTCCTCACCAAGAGATTGGGATGCCCTCTCTTTCACCAACAATGACCGAGGCATTTACCTATCTTAATCTTATTACAAAACATACATGCTTAGATTTGTTGTTTTGTGCTGAGTGATACTTTTCTACTATACAGGGTAACATTGCAAGGTGGTTGAAGAGAGAGGGTGATAAGATTTCTCCTGGTGAAGTACTCTGTGAAGTTGAAACTGTAGGTTTTTAGTTCCCTTTTTTTCTTAATTTTAAGTGCTTAACCAGATCTCTGGTTTATCTGTATACCCAATCTTGGAAATTTGAGATTTTACCTGACATTGTTATATATCAACAGGATAAAGCTACAGTTGAGATGGAATGCATGGAGGAAGGTTATCTTGCCAAGATTTTGAAGGGGGATGGAGCAAAGGAAATTAAAGTTGGTGAGGTATTGATTTTATCTGTGAGATACTTATATGCTTATATATGTTCTATCTGGGACGGTTGTTTGAAATTGGAGTTTCTGAGATCCTGAGATGTTGCTTCTATCTTGGATATGCTCGTGTTTCATTAGAAGCAGTGTCTAAATATGCATATAAAATAGGGTTTGTGCTCTCATGTAGGTAATTGCTATTACTGTTGAAGATGAGGAGGACATTGCCAAGTTCAAGGATTACACTCCATCAGCATCAGATTCCAGTGCTGCTGCAGCTTAAAGAGTCTTCTCCTCCTCCTCCACCCAAGCAAGAGGTGGCTGAAAAACCTGTCAGTCCACCTGAGCCTAAGGTCTCCAAGCCCAGCTCAGCATCTTCTGAAGATCGCATTTTTGCTAGTCCTCTTGCAAGGAAGTTGGCTGAAGATAACAAGGTTAGTCATTTTAAGTACTAGAGTTGTAAGTTTTACATAAAAGAAAAAGAGGCCATTATTGATGTTAATCTACTAGTAATTACTCTGTGCTTTCTCTCTTTTTCCTTTTCTGGCTATATGAATATAGGTTCCGCTCTCAAGCATCAAGGGAACAGGTCTTGATGGACGCATTGTGAAGGCTGATATTGAAGATTATTTGGGTATTATATCTTAATTTTATGCTGAGGATTGATATGAATGGCTCTTATCATTATATTTAAATGATATATACGTCATGAATGCATACTTGTTCCTTTCTTGCAGTTTTCCCCCTTGGTGTTGACATGTCTTGCTCTTGTAGTCACTATAGCTGATTACTAAAGAGTTTCTTCTACAATGTAGCTACTCGTGGGAAAGAGGCTCCAGCTAAAACTCCAAAGACTAAAGATGCACATGCAGCTTTGGACTATGTAGACATCCCTCATTCGCAAATAAGAAAGGTACAATTTTGAATCATCGTTATTGTCATAGTTTTCATGAAAATGTAAGAGTTCATTTTATCTAATGAGGGTTGTTGGGTGTAAAAATTTTATTCTATAATTTCATTCTGCTTTGGCCAAATCTTCGTGTACAGAGTTGGTTCCTCCAACTTCAAAACAATGCCCCTATTTCTCTATCAGTTGACGGTTTGTTTTATTCTTTTTCTATCGCACTTAGAGTGTAATAGCTTATGCATTTACTACAGGTGACTGCTTCACGCTTGTTGTTCTCCAAGCAAACCATCCCACATTATTACTTATCAGTAGATACATGTGTTGACAAACTTATGGAGTAAGTACTTGTCTATGGAATTTCTTGAGATGTACGACAAATTTTGCATATTTGATAATTTAATGTGTTATTTTTGCAGTTTACGAAGCCAACTGAATTCCATACAAGAGGCTGCAGGTGGGAAGCGGATATCAGTCAATGATCTTGTAATTAAGGTATTTAGCTTTCTTGTACATGATAATTGGATGCAATCCGGAAACTGGAGCATTTCTTTGTTATTTATTGAGGCTTGGGGTGTCTGCTAATGAATTCATAGTGAATTTAATGGAATAGCAACAGTCTTAGGTTTTGTTATGGGGCAAATGTAGTTGCTTTGGCATGTTCTCTCATCAGATTACAATGCTGTTTCCTTTGGAAGTAGTAGTTCCCTTTAACTCTTATTCTAGAATTTATGTTGAGTTTATTGTATCTTGTCCCAAGTGCTCCATTTAAACTGTCATTAGTAGATTATAGAATAATGAATTGCACATCACATCATAGGCTTGAATATTTTGTTTAATGTTTCAGCTGTCGAACATGCTATTTAATATAGTGTTAATGTATATACAATTGCAGGCTGCAGCTTTGGCTCTTCGTAAAGTTCCTCAGTGCAATAGTTCATGGACTGATGAATATATCCGTCAGTAAGTAAATGACAATAGAAATAATATGATTGACTGATGGTACAGAATCAATCTAACATCTGCTATTGGCTTCAAATCCAGGTATAATAATGTGAATATCAATGTGGCAGTGCAGACTGATAATGGACTATATGTCCCTGTTATCAGGGTATGAAATAGTTCTCTTATCCTGTTAATTTCTTACTTTGGTGCTATATAAAAGCCTTTTGGTAATTGGAATTTACATGATGTTAATTCCAGGATGCGGACAAGAAAGGCTTATCCTGCAATCGGTGAAGAGGTTAAAATATTGGCCCAAAAAGCCAAAGAGAACAGCTTAAAACCGGAAGATTATGAGGTCAAAAGTCACTCTTTTACGCTAATGATTGTCAAGAGGAGGATGATCATTCATGTTGTTGTCTGAACACCGTTCTGTTTTTTGATTTCTTTTCCTTCCTTGCAGGGAGGCACATTTACCTGTATCCAATTTGGGAGGACCCTTTGGCATCAAGCAATTCTGTGCCATCATTAACCCTCCTCAATCTGGCATTCTTGCAGTTGGTTCTGGTAAAATTAGCGCTTAATTTTATCATGTTCAAACTAAATTCATCAATCTCATCACTTGTCATATCCATTTTCGGCTTTGAACCTTAATCTTTTGTGTGCAGCTGAGAAGAGGGTTGTCCCTAGTTCGGGTCCTGACCAATACAAATTTGCTTCCTTCATGTCCGTAACACTAAGCTGCGACCATCGTGTAATAGATGGTAAGATATCAATATATTCTAGTCTAGCTTAACTCCAATGTCCTCGAGACAAATATCATTCACTCTATTGGTTCTGCTTTTTGCGTGAACAGGTGCAATTGGTGCGGAATGGCTTAAAGCATTCAAAGGATACATTGAGAATCCAGAATCAATGTTGCTGTAAATCAAACGGGTTGTTATCTCTCTCATTTGTGCGTGCACACTCCTGTTCTTTTTTCTTCTAAATATCAAATGAGTTTTAGCTTTATATCAACAATCTAAATGAGGGATCTGTGTTCAAATCCCAAAAGTTTATCCAAGTTTCGATTGCCAGGATTGTAATGTTGAGCCGCCTTCCTTTTTAGTATTTTCTCGGGAAAACGAGGTACAGACGATTTTTTTGGAATAAAAGCTGAGGGATCAGAGGCATGAAACTAAGAACATGATTTTGCGGAGTGTAACTACTACCCCTTTTGATGTGGATAATAGTTTTCATTAACCCTGTGATGTGTTTTGAGGGTTTCATGTAGTATTACTGTTTTGATTGAATGATCATAATAATTCCATGCAGCGGAGAAAAGAAAAAAATAGACTGATGTTATGCTTAGTCTCAATCACCTATGGAATTTCCTTTGAAATCGTCCACTTGTACGGTCATTGAACCGACTCAATTACATTCAGACTCAAAAGTAAAACTGTTCATTTTTTTTTTTTTAAAAATTGAATATAAATTCAGTGTTTTATCACCAATTGAAGTCGAGGGTTCTCTCCAACAACTAGCTGCATCAACTATGTTCAGTCATTGAACCGGTTTACCATCCGTGTTGAGAACCTTCTTTAAGTGAAAACTTTCCATGGTAAGATTTCATAGGGACCATCCAATAAAAACTGTACTGTAACAAGGTTTTTAAATTGTCCGTTCCTTACAAAAGATAAAAAGCAAAAACAGAACTTTTTATTATCTACAGCCCCATGAACCATGATCAACTGAGAGTAACCAAGGTTTCATAGGTCTAGTTTAGAGCTGAAACAACAACAATTTAGTCATTGCTATTTTAATAAAACAGCATAGGCAAAATCGTAGGGGATCCGTCGATATAAATATCAATCAACACTGTAAAGCAGAACACACCAATATTGTCAGTTTGACAACAGCATATATTCTCAAAATAACACTAGACAGAGATGATAGTGTAACCCTGCTTTTGTGGTAGACATTCACCATATTTCCTGGACCTGGTCTGCAAATGCATAGTTCATACCCCAAATCAAATGCAACATGAAATAAAACAAGCACAATGTAAAAGCTCATCTTACAGGAGCATGCCACAAGATGCAAGAACTGACATTAAGAAGTTACTGATGGTGGAATACTACGATTTGGCACCAATATCGTCAGCTGAGATTTAGGGCAAATTTCTTCCAACTCTCCTTATCATGTATTTAAACAACTATAGTATCATCAGAAACCTTACTAAAATTTGTTGCAAACCTTCACTTTCAGATATGTGTTGATTGTCTAATAAAAACATTATACCTTTATTGCATTAAACCAAAAGTTACCACTCTGGTTTCTTTGAATATGAGTGACACATGTTTAAAATAGTGGCAGTCGACACTTCATAACTCTCAGACTAATATGAGAAAAATTAAGTTTTTTAAAAATCCTCTTATACTTATGTTTCAAGGTAATAAAAATGTATTAGAAATAAATGACTTACAATTAACTAATTACAAAAAGGTGGCCACCCCCACACTTTCAACTACGCGTCACTTTACACATGAAAAAAGTAATATGATAAAAAGGTTTCGTTTAACAAGTTAAGCTTGTGGTGGTAAAATGTATTTATTGCATGATGAAGATGCAAAGTTGGCCATTCACTAGTATAAATATATGTACCATGTTAACTAACAACGCATACAAAGTAAAATCATTTCGTTAAGAGCTCAATACCTACATACAAAGTATAAAAGAAGCCTGAAGAAAGAGAACAATTCAATACCTAATATATGAAGCATCAATTTTGCTCTAGGTTTATGCTCTAGACACTAGCTCCAACCTTACTATAATACACGACAGTATAACAATTATCAGATCAAGAATAACTCCTATTCTCAACTCATTAGCTACCATAAAATGAGATGCAAATGGCTGGAACACGCTTGAAATAAAAACTATTTGGGGATATCAATCCTTGAACCTTGGAACTAAAGATGATAAAAAAATTACAGAAAAAATTGTACCAAACATATTGGAGAAGTCACCCTATATGTGAATTACATTCAAACCACACAAAAGCACCAAACAAGTTGGAAAAGTCACCCTATATAACCAACCACCTTGAAACCACACAAAAACACTGATATCATAGTTAAACAAAAACAATTTTTATCATTAGCCAACTATGAAAACAAGAATCCAAGGTACTTTCTTCAACATCTAAAGTTAGTACCATGAAATTCAATATAAACTAGCTCGGTCAATATATCACTATTGCCAACATCTCAATCTCCTCCGTCAAAACTAAAGGACCATTATTAAACTTAACGAATAAGTTAAAACACATGAGAAAGATCCAAACTTTAAACACAATCCAACCATCGATTTCAATAGAGCACATCGAACTAATAACAAGTCAATAAACCTTCCACTTTCCTAAACAATATTTACAAACCCAAAAGCCGAAAACATTGCCAATATATCAAAACTAAAAGATCATAAAACTCAACAAATCAATCAAAACATTCAAAAAATAAAAATCCAATCTTTAAACACAATCCAACCATTAATGTCAGAAGTGTATACCACAAATATCATAACAAGTAATAATCAATAAATTTTTTCCCACTTGCCATCAAAATGTCAACATTTTCGAAATGCCTATGATCACCACATCATTTTATACATCAGCCAATATCATCTATCCCAAATTAATCAAGTTTTCATCTTTCAGTCAAAACCTTCATTCATTCACTCACTTCAATTCACTCCATCAAAACTGAAGGATCGTAAAACTTAACAAATCAATCAAAACACCCGAAAGATACAAATCCAATCTTTAAACACAATCCAACCATAAATGTAAAAACCATACAAAACAAATATGATAACAAGTACCAATTTTTTTCCATTGCCATCGAAACGTTAACACGTTTCAAGTGTCTATCATCACCACATTATTTTACACATTAGCCGATATCATTATATCGCAAATTCATTCAATTCAATTCAATTCAATTCATTCTGATCGAATATCCTATTCAATCCGATCCACTACTACCCTGTCAAAATTGCAAATCTTTAAAAACCAAAACAACTGCTCAAATGGGCACGTATCTTTTCACCGACTGCTTCGCGGCCACCGCCACCCCCGCCGCCAAGCCACCAAGGGCTCCGGCCACAGCCGCCGACCTAACACCTCTAGCAGCACGGCAGACCGCCCCAGTCCCCAGCCCGGCGGCCACGCTACTCCACACATCATCCCTATCCGTCGCCGCCACCACACCACTCTCCATCCCCGCATATATCAACCCGATCACGCCGATCCGGTTGCCCCAAACCCGACCCGAATGGCCAGACGAGTTCAGGATCCTGTTCACCTTCAGCTTCAACGTGTCACCAGCCTCCATCGACTTGAAAGCAGAGAGCAGACCGGCGGCGGCGCCGGCGACGGAACCACCGAGATAGGAGGAGCCGGTGTAGAAGGTGAGGTTCTCGCCCCAGGAGCGGCGCTGGTGGAGGGACTCCTCGGAGAAGAGGAATTCGGGTGAGGTGGGGAGCTGGTAGAGGGTCTGCATCGGGAGGTTGAGGTCTTGGTAGGGGTTGTAGAGGCGGGTATTCGGGTCGGGTTCGCGATCGGGTAAACTGGGGTGGAGGGGATTGGCCATTAGGAAGTGGGTTTTGGTTTGATTTGGATTTGGAGGTGAGGATCTGGTGTGGGTCGATTTTTTTAGGGTTTGGTTGAAGAAGAAGATTTTGTAGGAGAGAGAGAAGGGTATTTTAATGAAATATGTTATTGTAAAGGTCTGACCTCTTTTGGTGGCGGTGTCTAGACACCATGATATTGAGAAGCAAGTAAGTAATTAATTGGTTTTGTTAATTATTTAATTAATTATTTGTATTTTATGTGATTGTGACCGACTTAAATTGATGGATGTATATACTAATTTTAGTTGTGTTCGGAATAACCTTTACATATTACAGGTTTTTTTTTTTTTTTTTTAATACTAACACATAACGGATGATTACTTCTATTATCGAAAGATAGATGACAACTTTTACTAAAAAATTAATCTAAGAGATCGTCTTACAATCGAGATATGTTAATGAGGCGCTCGACTATTTATATTAAGGGATGATATGTTTATATTATACAATTGATGTTATGCAAGTAATTTATATTTGGGGATTTTATTATTTTATGTTTAAAATTTTATTTGAAAGTTGCTATTAAATAACTTAGAGGTTTGTCGGATTTATTAAAATCTATCATTATCTATATTGGTTAGAAGTATGTTCTTTAATTTGGATATATTTACTCCATAAAAAAGAAAAACTTCTCATATATGTATTTATAAAATATGTGTAGTATAACTTGCATCTCATCTAAGATACATAACAAGTTAACTTATTTGTAAAATAATTTTAATATGTTTACAATATTCTTTTTTTTTTTTTTTTATATAAAATATCAAATTTACGATTATAAACTTTTATTTTTTCAACTAAAATTAGATAAATATATTAGTAGAAGGCTGATTTTTTGTTTTGTTAATACATACATAAAGTTAAATTATTTTGTTTTACAAGCACTAAGGCGTTGTATCAACACCAATTTTTTTTTTTTTTTTTAAAAAAGTAGACTTCATTTTTGGACGTCCATAATAATTTTTCATTTAAAGAAAAAAAAAAAACAATTTTACATGTTTCTAAAAATACCCTAATCTGTGTGGGTTCTCTTGAAATTTTCCTAATTTAAACCCTAAAAATAAAAACAAAAACTTTTCAATTCAACGAAAAATCAAACACCAACACTCAATCACAGACATCAACAATCCACCGCCGACTGCCGCCACCAACCGCCGCCGTCTCTTCCGCCAGCATCTGCAACACCATTAGCACCAAGCCCCCGAACTTAACGGCGAAAAAAACCGCCGTTAACCTTGGTGTTGAAACCCACCACCAGGCAGCAGTTAGTCATCTGTTGGAGGAGCTTTCAGGTCAACTCTGCTTCCATTACTTGTCAGTTTAGTTAATTTAAACTAAGTAAGCGTAAAGATTGAATCTTGTTGTGTTGTTTTGAAGATATAACCTTAGAATTTTAGTTATTGAATTACAGTAAATTAGGGTTTTGAAGGATATGGGGAGGAGAAGTGGAGGAGGAGGAGGTGGGGGGAGGTCGAATACGGAAATTTTACGTAGGAGGGTGGAATTGTGTAGGAATAAGTGCTTGGATTTGGATGGCATTGTTGATTACTTGCGCGAAAATTATCCGGATTATAGAAGAACTAAGGAGAAGCCTTTTGTTAGGATGGTTCAACAGACGTTGGATAGGATTAATAAGAGTAGTTCCGTGAGTCCATTGTCAGGGAGGAAGAGTTTTAGGAGGAGAGGGGATGATGATGCGGAAGAGAGGTTGATGGCTTTGGAGAAGGAGCATGTTAAGAGGAGGAGGCAGGATGAGTCTTCTGACGAGGAGGAGGGGGGAGGTGTCAACGTCGGAGGACGCGATTTATGGGGAGGAAGTGGATCCGGAGTTTGATTTGATGAAGTCTATGTTGAGGGAAGCTTATGCGGAGTCGAAGAGTGGGAAAGCGAAGGGTGAGGAGAAGAATGTGGAGTTGGAGGTTGGTAGTGGGAGGAAGCTGGAGTTGGTTAATGGGGTTGACAGAGGTGGGGACGTTGAAACGAGGAAGGAACTGGTGAAGGGTTCGGTTGGGGATGTGAAAGGACAAGAAGGGCCGAGGTTTAGGGATTTGGGAGGGATGGGCAGTGTTTTGGAAGAGTTGAAGATGGAAGTGATTGTGCCTTTGTATCATCCGCAATTGCCGCGGTGGCTAGGAGTGAGACCAATGGCAGGGATATTGTTATATGGACCACCTGGCTGCGGAAAGACCAAGTTGGCTCATGCCATTGCCAATGAGACTGGTGTTCCTTTTTATAAGATTTCCGCTACTGAAGTTGTCTCCGGCGTATCTGGTATCTATCTTCTTAATTCTTTTTACTATACACTTTCTTTTCCCGGTATGGTCAACTTTATGAAACACTAGTTGTTGCACAGAATTTGTCATGATATAACATTTTATCACTCAAATAATCATCATTTACTTTGGCCGTAACCGATGATGGCAAGCTTTTTTGTGGAGTTAGTGCTGTTGTAAACTGTGCTACTTCAATACATGTTTTAATCGTGCATTTTCAATGTGCTGAAAATGTCAGGTGCATCGGAAGAGAACATCCGAGAGCTTTTCTCAAAGGCATACAGGACTGCACCATCAATCGTATTCATTGATGAAATTGATGCAATTGCTTCAAAAAGAGAAAATCTGCAGAGGGAGATGGAGAGACGGATTGTGACTCAATTGATGACTTGCATGGATGAATCTCATAGACTGGTACAACCAAGCGACGTGAATTCTAACTCAGAGGACTCTGATTCAAGACTTGGCTACGTTCTTGTTATTGGAGCCACTAATAGACCGGATGCTGTTGACCCTGCACTCAGGAGGCCTGGAAGATTTGATCGTGAGATTATTTTAGGTGTCCCAGATGAGAACGCGAGGGTAGAGATTCTCAAAGTGCTTACTCGAAATCTTAGATTGGAGGGTTCGTTTGACCTTCTGAAAATAGCCAGGTCTACCCCAGGGTTTGTTGGAGCTGACTTGGCAGCTCTAGCTAACAAGGCTGGTAACCTTGCCATGAAGAGAATCATAGACCAAAGGAAGTCTGAGTTTTCTTGTGATTCTATAGCTGACAAACATTCTGATGAATGGTGGAGGCAGCCATGGCTACCTGAAGAGATGGAAAAGCTTCTGATTACTATGGCTGACTTTGAGGTAATTTAGGGCTGTAATTTGTTAGGATTATCTTCAAGATAATTTTATATTAATATTGAGATTTGCTTGCTTAGTAGCTTAGATACATCTCACTTATGTGATCTAATTTCTTGTATTTCTGCCTATACTCAGACTCATAATGCAGCTTTGTTTTTATTTGTTATCTATGTAGATTCTATACATTAGCAGTGTTCATATTGGGTTGCTGCTGTATTTTTTCAAACTGTCTGTTCATTTTTAGTGCAAATTTCTCTGCTTTCATTGCGAGCAAATTTTGTTGGCATTTTTTCTCGACAGCCTTGTGCCATGCAAATGCACCATAATGGACATACAAAAGTTCTGTTGACAAGCTTATAAATATTTGCTGTGCCTTTTATGGGCATGTTTGATGTGTTTGAAATAGCATGATCACATACTAGAATATGTTATTCAAAGTTTCATTTTAGTTATAGAAAGTTGCATTAGTTAAACTTTTTATTGTTTTTTTTCTGATTGAACCATTTAGCATGACAGAGCCAGTTGCTTTTTATGTTACTTATTGCAGGAAGCTAGTAAAATGGTACAACCGTCATCAAGAAGAGAAGGATTCTCTGCCATTCCTAATGTTAGATGGGAAGATGTTGGTGGGCTTGATTCCTTGAGGCTAGAGTTTGAGCGCTACATAGTTAGGCGCATAAAATATCCTGAAGAATATGAGGTATTATGTTGTCATCGTTCTTTATATGCATTTCCTTTAAACTTTAAAGTGTAGTGGTTTTTTTAGTGATATCAAATGCTTGATAATGGGGTTCATTTTCTGACTCTTTAATTTATTTGCTTATTTAGGAACTTGGAGTTGATCTGGAGACAGGGTTTTTGCTTTATGGGCCCCCAGGTTGCGGTAAAACACTTATTGCCAAGGCGGTTGCTAATGAGGCAGGAGCCAATTTCATTCACATCAAAGTAAATTTTTACCTTGAAGTTTTTTTTTTTTTTTGGCTCCATTTAAGAGAAGATGCTTTGGTTCTTTGATAATGCAACATTTTTTGGTGCATGCTTATTTTTATCTGGAGAGTTAATGAATTGTTGATGTTTTAGGGTCCTGAACTTTTGAATAAATATGTTGGAGAAAGTGAGCTAGCAGTTCGGACATTATTCAGTCGTGCAAGAACATGTTCACCTTGCATACTTTTCTTTGATGAGGTATGTGGTTGTCTATCCTTTTGGTGAACTTCATTGCTTTATCTTGTGATATATTAATTTCTTTACATTATCTTAGGTGGATGCTATAACAACAAAGCGTGGCAAAGAAGGGGGTTGGGTTGTTGAACGGCTTTTGAACCAGGTTAACCACGATCTGCAATGACTGTCTATAAATGGATGCTTGCTCTTTCCATTATTCTTTCCATACCAACAATTTATCACCCAACTGAGTCATAATGGCTTATCTTTTTGCGAGTGCAGTTACTCATAGAGCTAGATGGAGCAGATCAGCGGCATGGTGTTTTTGTCATTGGTGCCACCAATAGGTACAATTGCTTATTCATTTTATTTCATTCTTTTTTGAAGATAGCCACCACTGTATCCTCGTCCTTTAATCCAGGTTCCTGTTTGCAGGCCTGATGTGATGGATCGTGCTGTTTTAAGGCCTGGTAGATTTGGTAAGCTTCTCTATGTCCCTCTGCCCACTGCTGATGAGCGAGGCTTGATCCTAAAAGCTCTTGCCAGGAAAAAGCCTATAGATGCAGGTGTGGATTTGTGTGCCATTGCCCAGATGAAAGCTTGCGAAACTCTAAGCGGGGCTGATCTTTCTGCACTGGTTTGTACATTTTTCGCATCTCGTTTATATAATGTTTGCTAGAATAACACCTACCTCTGGCTGAGTTGCACCAGTTGCTTGTGAACTGTTTGTAGACATGTTTAAAGAAGTTTCTTTTCATCTTTGTTTAACTTTGCGATATTATCAAAACCAATGCCAGATGAATGAAGCTGCAATGGCTGCTTTGGAAGAGAGACTGACATCAACAGAGAGCTGCCGAGATCTGGCTCCAATGACAATCAAGATAAGTCATTTCGAACGAGCTCTGAATAAAATTTCACCTTCTGTATCAGATCAGGTATCATCTCACTCTGCTTAAATTTGATTTCTAAAATTCCACAGCAAACTTCTTTTAACTTAATTTATAATCTCTTTGCCATCTGGGATGCAGCAAAAACAGCGATACCAGATTTTGTCCGAGAGCCTAAGAGCAGCATGAAAAAATCTGTAAATTATATCTTGACGATTTTCATCGCCGCCCAACTGCAAATCCTCGATGCAATCGTCTGACTAAGAAGCCAATTTTGATCTTTGAATATGACCAACAAGGAGAGTGTTTTGATTACATATTTACATTCAGTTGTATGTTTCATGTATGTCTAGTATCAAGAAAGAAAGAAAGAAATGTATCCTCATGGAGGAAAGAAATTTTGTAGTTGCTCTTACCAGGTCTGGGATTTTTCCTGGAAAATTTTTGTCATTGAACTTAGGATGTGGTTGATACTTGATTAAGAGATCATATTGTTCTGTTTATCTTTTTTCCTATTTTTGGATAATATGAAGTAATCAAACCTCATTGTAGATAATTTGTGGAAATTGGTAACTGAATTTGAAAATTGATCAACTGCCTTTTTGATTGGTTTATTGATTTCTCTTAAGTTAAATCAACTTGAAATTTGTTGATGAATTGATGTTTAGAATCTTGGGCTGACTTGCATGTACTATTGGGTCAACTTTAACTTGGGCTTACTAAATTTTGAAGTCCATTTGTTTGATAGGTTGGGAGATGAATTAACAAGTTCGTTGGGAGTTTTGAAGGTTCCTTGGAGGCCTATAAGCAGGTGATGGTTCTTGCCATTTTGTACAAGCCAAAACAAATCACTAAACAAGTTTCTTCAAATACCTCCTTTCTTTTCCACTCTTCCTCCCTAAAATCTCTAGATTATAAACACCTCTTGCCGACAGTGTATACTTCTTTGTCTATCATTTTTTATCGCAATATCATATATTTAGATGATGTTTCTGAAAATGCCATCGTATAAACTATCAATTCTTTCAATGTTTTTCAAAGAACAGTGTCTACAATGTTAAAACTTGTTTTTGGATATTAAAATTGGAGTCGGAGTGTGTATTTGATTATTAGTTAAAGAAGACGAAGTTTTTGACTCATTTTAATATAATTAAATTAGGAGTTTATCAGGATTTATTGAGATTAAATACTATATGTATGAGTCAAAAATATATTCATAGCAACCAAAGAAATATGCTCCCACAATAGAAATAAAGTAAACTTCCCACTCATGTTGGTAATTCCACATTTTGCCATGTACTTTCCTTTCTTTCCAAAGTAAAGCAATTTAAAAATTGAGTTTACCAAATGGTTCTCCTTTTGTTTTACTCATTTTAAAAAAAAATAAATAAATAAAAGCGAATCTAAAATTGAATTATTTGTATGAAATTCTATTTTAATTGATAAATGGTAAATAGTTTCGATGCAGGGTAGAGCTGATTGATCTTTGCTCTTGATGATAGGTTGATCAAATTGGTGGCTGCAAGCCACAAATGGCAATAAATTAGCAAATATGATCTTTTTTGGCTTTCATCTTCAGCCCCCCTCTTTACTCACATTTCAATATTCACATCTCAAATATTACATAAACCCAAGTCATTTACATACGCGTATAGCTAACAAGTAGAGGTGGTCAAAATCCATAGGTCATATAATCTAAGCAACTCTGTCCTCCAGAAAAGACAACGCACATTCCTTTGACCTGAGAAATTATCCTGCATTGACAAATTATTAGAAAAGTACAGGTACTTGACATGGAAAATGTGAATATTAGTTTGCATAAAACAATCTTTAATTATATAAAAGAAATAGCCGATGAAATGTAGCGAAACCGACGTAATGCAAAATTTATTTTAGAAGCCACGTGATGAATTATTGTCCAAGAGATATGAGTGTGCCCTAAAAAGGTGTGACTTATGATAATCCTTTAGTTGCTGAAGAAAGTGATTCAATAATTGCTTTGTTACACACTGTTACTAAGGAATGGTACAAAAATGATGATAAGTGAAATGTGGGTGGAAATGTTAGCATACACGGCTCAAAATTGTGGATGGAAACAGCATGCTCAACACCTTAGAAATGTGGGTGAGCTGCTCACTCACGTCTATGTTCTTATGGCAAATTTTCATTGTAATAATGAATAACAAATGTAGAACTACTACTTTTATTTATTTATCTATTTTGATATAAAAACGGAGCATACGCCCAAAAGAGAACAGAAAAAAATTAATAGTGAGTTTGAGTTTTCTAACTTTCAAAATTGAGAAGATATTCTAACTCTAGGGATGCAACAGACAAAGATATATCCTTCTTGAACATTCTAAGAGTTATTTTTGCAAATCAGTCAACAGCACTATTAGCATCCCAATGCATAAAAAGGATTTCAACATATCAATCTTTTTTCATAACGTTCCAAATGTCCAAAATTACATATTCGTAATAAATGGGAGCGGATTTGTTTTGTTTAATTTATGTAATATGTGTATCACAACTTGCAAATCAACAGAATAAAGCATGCTCTAGAAGCAACCGAGAGATTATGTTTTGTTCTGAAATGTACTTTCATTATGCATTTTAGATGCAATTTAAATTTTGAAAGTGTTAAATTCAACCAACAAAGATTTTTGAGTTTTGCACCGTTTTCACCCCAACCTATAGCAAGCAACCACTTAACCTTAAGACTTCTGATAAACAAACGAATATTGACGAATATTGTTATCAGCAGGATGACAAATAGCAAATACCGTATGTCAGCCATCAAATTTTATGTCAAATATACGCCTTTATCATTTTTTTGGGAGAAACTATGCGTACCAAAAACTCCAAGTTGTAGTGCCAAGATGACACAGCACGCCTGCGGTCATGTGAGAGAGTGTAGGTTTGAGTGTTGTCTGCAACCATATGGACAATTTCCGTTAGACCCTTTCTATATGAGTGGATAAATTACAAAGCTGCTCGTCAGCATGGTAAGAGCAATTTTCTCTTTAAATAAAAGTCTGTGATCTAGGCCGCACTATAATGTAACAATGTCGATCATAATGATCCTGATAGATGTAATTAAGCTTAAAAAAAAAAAAAAAGGACCATGCATATCAAAAAATCTATAGAGCATGTTAGGTGTTCATCCACATAGAGATCTTACTTTAGTCTTGCTTTAGAGCAAAGTAAAAGGAAAAGTAGTTTTCTTATAAAGATTATTACTTAACAAAATTTTCAGCATTTTGGATTTTATCACTCATTAAGATGGATCTCACTACTTATTATGGTGGCACTTGAGAATGAATGGTGAAAACGAAAAGTCCTGCAAAAAAAAAAAAAAAAAGTTAAAGACAATTCTTACTATAGAATTATTTGTAAAATGAATGTTGAACAAAAGCATAAATGAAAACCATTATCATAGAATAGGGTACCAAGTAAACCGCATCACATTCAAGATTATAAGAAACACAATAATTATCTGAACTTCTCTTAATTTCACATGTGACTGGGCATAGTAAAGTTGTGAAATTATGCATATACATTGCCATATATCTGAAATTAAACAAAATAGTTCCTCACTATACAAGTTGATGCATATAAGAAGCCATAAGAACACCTTATCAATATATTTCCACATTTATTTATATTTTATATGTTTCTCTAATATAGAGAAAAACTGAGTTTGTAAGTGTACATTTGAAAGAGCTTTTATACTAGCTAGAAGTGCCTTTTCAATCCTGAAAAGTATTTTTCAAGTCGTGTCATTGGATTGACAATTGAATAAAGCTTTGAATGATTAGAAAAATGTGGAATCTTTTGTAATAAGCTTAATTTTTGAGCTTTTCTAACTCGATCATGTTTATTTCTCTCTCTCTCTCTCTCTTTTTTTAGATATTAAATCTTTTTTAAAAAATTCTTGAAAAATTAAACTAATTAATTAAAACCAATATATTCAGCTACAATTCTTATATGCATAATATAATCTATTTGCATTTAGCAAAAGAATTGCAATATTTTGCACATCTTTAAAATTGTATGAACACCCCTTTAATAAACACACCCTATTAAATTTTTGAAATCTCTTTAGTTTGTAAATAAACCCCGCCTGATACCAAAATTACCCTTTCATAATTAATTTTGTTCTATTATCTATTTGTAAGAACACCCCATTTACATATATATATTATTATCTATGTCACATTATTGGGTTTGAGATTTTATGATCATATCTCTTGATCTACAATCCTCAAATTGCATTTGAGTGTTTGATTTATATATACTAAAGTATTTCTATATATATATATATATATATATATATAAGATGATTCACATCGAGAAGCTTTCAAGTTTTTTTTTTTTTTTTTTAAAGAAAAATATTGAGAAGTTTTCTAGTCAATCCCTTGACTGCAATAGATGTGGTGGTGGATAAAAGACAGTAGTTCATTCATTTTTTTTTTTTTTTTGGGTGTGATGAAAAAGTTAAGAGCATTTGATTGGATTTAATTTTTGGAGTTATACGATAGCGGTTAAACAAATTTCTTGTTATTTAATCAAAGTCTAATTTTTTATCTCGATTCCATGCATGTTTTTTTGTATTATGGAGAAAAAAACTTTAAATTGATGGTGATTTCTTATGGAGGATGTGGAATAAAAAAACTTATTGATATATGTTCCTATTTTTTTTCCTTTCAAACATGTTTTTCTTTTTCTTTTTTAACTAAATACAATAATTTCATATGATGATTTTGATTATTCTTACAATTTTACAAATAATTTGTTTTCTGAGTTATTATTATTTTTTTTCTGACGATTGAAGAATTATCATTTTCTCCCTTGGTGATTTTAAAATGGTCTAAAAAACCTCTTAAAATTCAAGTCCAAAGAAGGGATAAAATGATGTTTTCTGAATTAATAGGGAAAAAAATGACGATTGATCAATTGTTAGAGGGGAAAATGATAATAACTCTTTGTTTTTTTAAAAATTATTTGATATTTAAAATTAGTATATAAAAAAGAAGTTAAGGGTTTGAGAAAATAAAACAGTTTTATTAGATACATGAGCAAGTGTTTAATATTTGTGGGTCTCCTTCACCTCTGATGTCTTTTTTTTTTCCTTCTTCCATTATTGTTTCCGTTCGATGAACTTTGATTACTAAAACATTTATGAGTTCGTTGATGATTGCTCTGTTCATTTTTAGTGATGATTCCGGATTGATTTTCTTGATTTGATGATTTTGTTTGTTTGTTTGATTTCTTGTGGTCCAAATGGAGCGTTTTCTTTCTTTTTTTTTGATTAGTTACTGTTTCATTGGTTTTAGATCTGATTTTTTTTTTTGGGTGTTTTTTTGAAGGCCACGGCAACCTCGGCGCGGCGAGCGTGAAGTCTCCGGAGACGCTGTTTGAGAGCCAAGCATAAACGTCAACGACGCTCTCTACTACTCACGCCTCTTAAAGCAACAATGGCAGCAATTCCAGGACGAGGTGAACGAGCACCGCCTCTGTGTCTCACGCAATGCCAGGACATGGTGAACGAACACTGTCCCTATTGCACGGCCTTCCATTTGGAGGCAACGAAGGCGGAGATCCGCCGTCAGGAGAATTACTACCTTCGATCTGTCTACGAGCACGTTAGCCTCCTCCTCAAGTCCGTCGTCAACGACATCCACCACCTGCGGGCAGCTTCTTCCAACGAATTCAACAATCACCACAACAACAACGTCAACGCCATTGTCGCCAAGTTTGAGGACATTTTGAGTATCTTCTACATTGGAGGAGATCATCAGGAGCAGGTGTGTGCGGAGAGTCCAACGAGCGTGATGGAGAATGTGGACCCGAAGATAGTTTCACTGCCAAAGGGTATCGCTGTGAGCTCTGATGGTTCTGCTGCTGCTGCCGCTACCACTAGTAACAGTAAGGCTTGTCCTCGAACCGCCGCTCCTCTCCACTTCTTAATTGGTTGTACTCATCACTTTTTTTTTCCTTCGACAATTGGCCTGGGTCAAAAAAGGGTCAATGACTGGTCTAATTTAGGAATTAATTTAATTTAGGATTTGATGTTATTTCCCTTTAGATTAGATATGATTTCCTTTTATGATTTGTTATTATTTCCTTTCAGATTTTCCTTTAATTGTTTGATATTATTTCCTTTATCATTTTTGATGTTATTTCTTTTTAGTTATTAGTTTCTCTTAGAAAGCTTGTTTCTTAAGGAAGTTACGAAAATTTTCTTACTTGCTCTATATATCAACTTTCTATCTTACAAGGTTTTTATCAATTTTAATTGCTTATCAATATAGCAAATTGTTGTTAGATATAAATTGTATCAAAATTATGTTTGTTTTTTGGTTCTATTATTATTATTTTTTTCCAATTAGGTGGATTACTTTTATATAGATTTCTCATGCCTCGTCTTTGTATCCTTCATATCATCTTGTGTTTTGGAACCAAATCTATTGAGTTTAAATCATTTTTGTAGGTTGATTTGTCTCTACATATATTATATTCTCGATTTTAGAATAGAGTTTCTTCCCTTTAACTTCAAGTGGGAATTCTTCGGTAGCTAAATATATCTTACCATAGCTCTGGCATCAATAGGCAAAAAAGTTTTGGAATTAGAGGACCGGAGTCTATATAAATTTACAATTTGAGAAGGATGGCCATTCTGTTATCATGTTCTTTTGCCCTATTGTGGTGAAGAGAGCTACAAGGAGTCTTCCAAATGTATACATATATTGTTTCGAAGCAATTCTTATTTGTAGGAAGTAAGAGCTCTTATGGTGAAAGTCTACCACAATCCTGATATGAATATCTAAACTTAAGTTAGAAGAGGATCTAAAATTTTAATTATTTATACAATGTTCAATTTAATTGAAAAATTATTAATTGTTATGATGCAGAGTGGAGTTGAGTTGATCTTTGCTCCAAATGATAGGGTGATCAAATTGGTGACTAAAAGCCAGACATGCATTAAAATTGCAAATCTCACCATTTTGGCTTTCACATTCAGCTCCCTTTTTTACAATCTTATTTGCAAACACTATTTCAACCATCCACTCACGTCCCAAACATTACTTAATTTTAACAACATATTGACCATTGATCAGGCAGGTTACTGCATTCCTCTTCTGGGACGTAGACATTCTTCTAGTGACTTTAATATGTTGGTATACAATGGGGTTATTATTGATTCTTTTGCCAGATTTTTGAAACCGGATATGTCTTGCTTGATCATATTAGTATGACTGTTACATATGAATATTTTAAGTGATTCCTAAGCATACATATATGAATATATATGTAGCCTTTATTTGCTAGATATATATCATGTGTACCTTTTTGCTATATAGTTCGGTTAAAAGCAAAATTAAGGACTATTCACAAAGGAGTCAAGATGGCGGTTAATATAGTTTTTACTCTTGTCGCACTGGAGTCAAAATGCTAAATAGTACTCTATAGGAGTCTTCTAATATTAGTTTTGTTCCTGTTTGCTAATATATAAGGCAGTCCAACTTGATGGTGATTCTTTTTGGATTAAAGATGTTCCTATATATGTGTGTATTGCAGCATCTCTAACAGATGATGCCAAGGCTATTTTGTATTTCTGTTTTTTATAATGTTGTTTTATTTTTCAAATAATTGAAAAACAACAATCACAAACATTATTTGTGTTATATGTGCTAAAGTAAAAACAAACTGAGTTGCTGAGGCAATGTTTATATTTTCGTTTGAAAATGAGAAATTGATTTTATATTTTTAGAATTTGAGCAACAACTGAAAATAGTATTCTACAATCTTAAACCATTATATTATAACTTTGAGTTTGACCAACCAAAACCATTTTTTTTTTTTTTTTTTTGATATGGAAAGAGGCTTCACAACCTTTAAAAACTACATTAATCATTCGGGGCCAAGACACCTTACCACATCACAAAATAAGAGATCATATAAGCCAATAGGAACTTGATCATAGAAATGTACACCAAGAGAACCTGATAAGCATGGTTGGCAAGCTAATCAACACACTTATTAGCCTCCCTAAAAATATGATTCAAGTGCACCACCCAATCCTTCTCAAGGAGACTGCCTACCGCAACAATAATAGGATCATGCATTAACGTAAAAGAAGATCTCCCTTCAGTCACATCAAAAACCAATTTAGAATCACACTTTACCAAAACCTTTGGTTACCTATATCCCAAGTCATTTGCAACTCTATATAAATTCTCCAAGCCTCTGCCTGAAAAATTAAGCAGCATTCTAGATTTTGTGCGCCTCTCTTCTAAGTCCCTGTTTCATCTCTAATCAGATCGACTGCAGTAGCTAAACCAGACTCCATCTTAAGCGACCCATCAGTATTTAGTTTCACCGATCCTTGTTTAGGAGACTTCCAACAAACTAGCTCCTCTTGTTTCTCTTTTCTATCTACCTGTCTACACTGCTCCTCTGCCTGATGGTAATCACAAGCCACACGAATGATCCACTCAGTTATGTTGTGAATCATAACATTTCTTCCTTTGAAAACAAAATCATTATGCCACTTCCAAATACACCACACTGCCACCCAGAATATTTGCTTCCATTCCAAAGGGCTAACCAAAGCTTTTTTTAGTAGGAGAAAAAAATTAGGATGAATGCACGTGTCATGAAATTATGGATGAAAAGAACATGTTGAACACCTGAGGAACGAAGGCGAGCTCCTCACTCATGTCAGTGTTCTTATGGCAAATTTTCGCCTTAATAAACAAATGAGGTAAAACGACTAGTTTTAATTATTGTTTTTGTTTGATGTATGTGATATCCTTTTGTCACAACTTGTAAACCTTTAGAATAAGGCATGCTTTAGGAGCAGCTAAGATCGTGCTTTGTTACATTTAATGTATTTTTATTGTAATCAATTGTTCGTCCTTTCTCAATAGAAAACATGTTTCATATGTTCTACATGAGGTGAGTATAGCTTGTTGGTGTTATACTTTGCAGCATATGCTAATATCTCTACCCACACTTCACTTATTATATCCCATATGATTTTCCCACCATTCTTATCATCCTTCAAGCTAAAAGACCATGAGAGAAGGCTTCCTACTTTCTTGAACACCGAGTAAGGATAGTTATTAGATGTTATTTGTATGTTTGCTCTATCTTGTTGTTCAGATGGTTGTACTTTGTAGGCTTTCTTGGCATAGACATAAGCATGTTCATACCTTATCTCACCGATTCCCTTGGACGACATGGATGGACAGAAAAGAAAAAGATACAACATATAATCCGATAACCATTTGCATTGAAATTATGATCAAGGTTATGAACATTACCTTGAACACATTTGATATCGTTCTCGTACCATTCCTCAGTAACAATGTGCACAGAAGAATTTTCGAATCATATTCTTCATCAACTGTAGGATCATTATACCGATATCTTTTTAGGGCATACTTACCTCTCTTGGACAATAGTTCATTATGTGACTTCTGAAATAAATTTGGATTACGGCGGCTATGCTGCAGTTCGTTGACTATCTTTTTAAGATAATTAGAGATCGTTTCTTGCAAACTAATATCCACGTTTTCCCATGTCAAGTTCCCGTACTTCTCTAACAATTTGCTCACGAGAGATAACTCCTCAAGTCCAAGGAATTTGTGTTGCCATTTTTTTAGAACAGAATTCCTTAGATTGTATTGACCTATGGACTCTGACCACCTCTTTTTATTGGCCAAACTTGAATGCAAATGACTCTTAAACCTCAGAAAATTCTCAAACAAATTCTCATCCATTGTTTTTGAGCTATGATTGTTTATTATAACTTTGAGTTTAACCAACTAGAGCTTTGTCCAGTCTGAGAAAAAAATTGGGATGAATGAATAAATCTCGAAAAGAATAGCACCAACAAGCAGCAAATACGTTTCCATGATGTTGATTAGCAGGTAGGATTGCGTATCAATGATGATGGAGAAGAGGACTAAAGTAGAAATAGAGGAAATGAGGCTGATGCAGTGGAGACAAATTCCAAACCTAGAGTAAACAACAACAGCCTTGGTATAGAGCACATTATACATGAGTCCTAGCTCAATTGCTATGAGCTCGGATGCATCTTTTGCTGACTTTCTATGAATGATAGACCAGTTGTCATACCTGTACTCATTGATAATTTTGTTGGCAAAGAGATGTTGTAATCTCTTGTATGAATAATAGGCTTGAACGAGATTTTGATCATCTGGATGGATGCCTTCTCTAATCATAAGCTTAGGATTACAACCTTCTCTCTGTTGGTAACAAAAAAAATCAGTACATAGATCGGGAGATGAGTCTAAAGAATCTTTAAAACTTTGCAAGCTTGAAGACGAAAGCACCCAAGTTCTCTCTCCATACCTGACAATTCTGGTAATAAACATTGGAATGGACAACAACATAAGGGACTTGGTGCACCAAAACCTCAAAATGATATAAAATGCCACCCCACAATTTGGCATAAATGCTTTATGGAAATCCATCAGTCGGTTCCATGGGTTATGCATTTCAGTCGCAATGATATCTGCAAGCTTTATGATCCGTCCACAAAGAGACATTACGTTGTGAAGGAGGATGCGGCAATTGTGAAAAAAAAAAAGATTTTTCAACTGCCCAACCTTGTGATTCAAAGTACGGTTGGGTGCTTTTGCTCAAAAATCCCTATCAATGGTGACTATAAAATGCAACACTTTTTCTTTTACAATCCCTTCACCGATGAAGTTATCCAGTTGCCTGAACTAAACATAGCTTGTCTTAGAGCTGCTTTTTCCCTAAGTCCCACTTCTCCGGATTTTACGGTAATTGCTTTCGTTAGTGGAAGAGTACCTAAAATCCAAACATGGCGCCCTGGTGATAATTACTGGAGGATGATTGAATTCGAGCATGACATTGTTTCCTTTGGTGATCCAGTCTTTCTATTGTATTTTCCAAAGACACTGCTTCACCTTCATGGGTGTGGAAACGAACCTGTATCTGGTTGCTTTCAATGCAAAGCAACAACAATGGAAGACGTTTTTATCACCATTACCACTATCATCACAAGGTATTCCATCTCTGGCTGTCGCATTCAATGAAGATCTCCTACTATTTCCCCGTGAACATGAAACAAGTTTTTGGAGACTCAAATTACCTGAAGGGGAATGGGTTGTTCTTGAACATGAAAGCTTGAGGAAGCATCTGATTTATCAATCTTACAAAACTCCATCTTTCTCAATTCCAGTAATCGAAAATGCTAGAGAATGTGCCAAGAGGCTACATAATGCTCGCGATTATATTATTTCCTCTTCGTTGAGAAGGATTTGGATTCGGCCTCCTTTTCTTCTAAGCCCAGCATTGTTAGAGCAATCATAAGTTTAAGACTAGACAATCTACAACATCTATCATCAATTTCCATCCATTGTAGTGTCTAATGTCAATATTCTTGAATATCTTCTTCATTATGAGTATATTAGTAATTTTTATTAAAGCTGGTATTTACAACCTTACATATAATACATCAATAATCTATGATATGAAATATATATATGTATGTATATATATGTATATATATATATATTGTACGCTACGCTGCTATCAAATAGTAATAGGAATCCTTATTTTGAAAGGAAACCAAATCAACAAATCAACATCATGTTGATATATATATTATTTATTTATTTCATAAATTTTATTTTGATATAAACTATGAAATCTGGTCGTTCTCTAATGCAACATTGAAATCTTTATTAAAATTAGGATTTCAACTTTTGGCAATTTGATGAGGTCAATTATTTACTGTAGTTTTAATTATAAAATCAAAGTCAGTACCTTATAGTTGCATTAAATTAGTTATGATATAATCAATTGATTAGGTAATCATATTCATACTAATTGAGTGCCAACTTGATTATATTTTAATCATGACTCTGTTCTTTGTGTTAGTCTTCAACTACTTATCTATTGGACTTTTGGGTTTTAGCATTATCTTGAAATTAAATTATTAGGTATTGATGCCCTTCCTAAATCAAATGGGTGCAGACCTCATTTAACTTGGAAATAAACTGTTAGGCATTAATTAGTTAATCATGTTCGCTTGTGAAATGTATAGTTTTGTTTGTAATTAAAATCTAATCTCCATTCTTTTACACATACAACACAGCAACTTGAATTTGACACGTTGTCAAATTGAATAAGAATCATTAAATCTTTTTAATCACAGTCAATATGACTTTAGAGGTAGAAAGTGTTCATCCAATCTAACAATATGCCAAACACCACCACACCATAAATGTATCTAAAATAAAACTACTCAAATCTTATGTATATTAGCATTACTCACTAATTAATCAAGTTTATCATAATTGGAATGTCATTGGCAGGTGGATTTTTCCTTTTTTTTTTTTTTAATTGTCCACACATGATCTAATAGATTAATGAAATGATGATTTAGGCTTCCACAAGTTTTTCATTGATAAGTCAATAGAAATCTTATTGCATAAAATTAATAACCTAATAATCTAATTAGTCAATTCATTGACTATGTTATGAGATAATCTCATGAAATGGGAATTAACATATTGTTTAGTTTGAAAAATGATATTCAACTATTAGAATGAGTTTTAATGGCACATAAAAGTGTACGTACATCGTCTTTTAATAAAAGTAGTTGTGTATTTTAAGGTGATGGAGATTTTTCAACCATTTAATTAAGTGAAAATCCTAAAACACCCTCTAACTTTTCACAATATGTCTTTTTTTCATCATGTAATTTCATTTTTATCCGAAATATCGTCTGACGTTAAAATTAATACCCAAAATACCACTGGAGGCATATGAAAGGACGACAATACCCCAGATGATCACAGATTTTGTTAGGTTGATATGGTTGACCATTTGACTTTAGGGATAAAAGTGACAATGCAATGAAAAAATTAATTAAAATATTAAAAAAAAATTAAAATAAACTGTAACACCCCAAATCCAAGATCAAGGAAATAGGATGTTACGGTCAAACTAGATCTTAAAAAAAAAAAAAACAAACTCCAATTAGAAATTTATTCTAAACTTTGAAAAAAGTCAACATAATTATCCAAACATAACCTCCAAAAGAAAAATCCTAAAATTAAATATTGAAACAAAATATGTCCTTGAAAAATTCCTAATGCTTATAAAATCCAAAACTAAATAGAATAAATCACATTAACTATCTCCAAGGCTTCACGATTGGGTGAACTCCAAGATCAAGACACCTAACGTCCACAATTTATTCATACTCTGCAAAATGGTGGAGACGAGGGGGTGAGACGTCAACTCGATAAGTAAATTCATGCATAATAGTAGTATCATTATAATTACTTTTATAAGTTAGATATAAAACTTTAATACATAGAAACATATTTCAACACCAATAAATCAAGTCGAAAATATAATCAATATTTATATTAGCAGAAGACACCATATAGCATAAAACAATAATCAGAACAAAATATCATATTAAAACATATAACCATATAGAGTAAATAAAAAGTATGTTCATGTCTTATAGTGTCACAAATACCTGTGTAACGCAGTTAGAAACAGAATGTCACAATTACCGGTGTGACATGGTCAGAAACAGGAATGTCACAATTACCCGTGTGATACTATCAGAATAACAAAATATCACAATTATCCGTGTGAGTCGGTCAGAATAACGAAATGTGTGCACATAAGAATCCAGCTGGACCAATATCAAAACAATAACTATAGACAATGAGCCAAAATAATTTTATCTGAAAGATACATATTCAAAATACACGGAAAAATATTTATTAACTGTAAATCAATTTTAAAAAACAATAGTTTTTAGACTCAATATATAAACTTTTGCAAAGTTTTAGATTTATACTAAAATCATAGGTTTTCTTTTTAAATCAATGATAATATAAATTTTATAAGTAAATAAAATAATTTGAAAACTACTGCAAAAATATTTTATTGCTATATAAACAACTTAAAATCATGTTTATAATTTATGTTAAACACAAATATAGATTTCAAAATATTCAAAAGTTCATAAACCAATATACATACATCATGAATGAATTTACTTACCTCGAATAAGCCAAAATTTACAAAATAGGCTCAATGATCGCACGAACCTATATAATTACAGAATGAATATAATTATAGTCTCATCACCAAAGTGATTTTGTTTGGACGAATTTAACTTTATCATAATGAATCAGAAATCTTATCACTTTTGCTTTAAATTTTCAGTCTTGACACTATCGCACTAAACATTTTTTTAATTGACTCTCTAGATCTCCAATCAACCTAAAACTTACATGGACATTCTAGACACATTAATCCACCTTCAGTAAAAATTTCAAATCAATCAGGGACGGCTAGCCTTGGTAAAAATTTATTCATTTCAGTCTTTTGAAAACTGTCCAGAAAAATTTATTTTAACCACAGCGCACTCTAAGAATTTTAATAAATTCTATAGTCACTTAAAAATCACAAAATTTTATATGCTAACAGAAGACATCTTAATCTATCTAAATATTTAATTTTGTAATTTTCTGGGCAGTATAACTAACCTAAATAATTTCTCAAAGTCGACTGATTTTTTTTCTCCAAACCAAACATTCCAGCAGTCCTAAATTTCGAAAAATCAAATATGCAATCAATACATACTTTCATCCCTCTTCTACATAATCTAAATCAATCTCCTAACACCAGTCATGCATAATTTCTTAAATCAAAACTCTCTTTATTCATTAAAAAAAACTGCATATCATCCTGAAAACAAAATCCATAATCTATGGGATACAATATAAATCTTTTATAATTTTATATAAAGAAGAGACTTATCCAAAACCTCCTTGAACCTTGAAACTTAAGAGTGAGTTGATTAATTTTGCTAGAGAAGAAACGTATATTATATATATATATTCTTTTATACTCTAAACAGTAACCCTACATATAATATACAAAACTGATAATAATAAAAATTTTAATCTCTATACAAACCCTATTTAAAGTAAAAATCTGCTGATATATTTTTCTTTTATTAAAACAATATCTTTTTTTTTCTTAATTAATATCCTTTTCTTCCTAAACTTCCCAAAAATAAAACTCCATAATAAATAAATTACTATTTTATTCTAAAAGAATATTGCATTACAATGCTAATACATCTTTCTTTATTAAAACAATATCTTTTTCTTAATCAAATTTCCTTTTCCATTTAAGCTTCCCAAAAGAATAAAACTCTATCATTAGTTAAATTATTTTTTCCTTCTCTACAAATTATGAAATCTTAATTAAACAAATAATTAATTATGAATATATATAAAATATGGTGATTACATAAACAATATTAAATTTAAAATTATGAAAAAATAAGATATTTTTATTTAAAAATAAAAAATAAAAAATAAATATGAGAGCAAAATTTACGGTTCGATTTGGTTTTGAATTGGAAAAAAGGGATCCGAACCGAAAACCAAACAGAATGTTAAAAAAGTGAAGGGGCTATATAAAAGGCGCTCGGTCAAACCCAAACCCTTTTTTACTCACTTTTCATCACTTTCATTCTTGAAGCCGCCGACTCAAAACTGAAAACCAGTTGATGAAGCAGGACGCAGGTAATCTCCTTCATTATTCTTCTTCATTCTTCAGTGTTGAAGTTGTTGAAGCAGATTTAAAAAAAAAAAAAAAGACTGTTGTTCTCACTTGGTTTTTGAAGTCGCATTCCTGGTTGTTCTTCTTCATCTTTCCCATGCTTTTTTATTCTATCAATAGGCGGCTAACTCGGTTACTGTTCTCTCTCTTCGGCTGTTGTTCTCTGTTTCTTTGTCTTAGCCCAGGTAAGCTTTATTGGCTCTCTTAAGCTTGGGTTGTGGGTTGAGTTGTTTGGATTGTAATCTGAATTTTATTTTGTGATTGCTGTAAATGAATCTCGTTGTGTTATTTTATTTGATTTTGCTAGTTTGATAGAATCCAATTATGTTATTGGATTTCAACCGAATGAAGCGAACCGAATTCGGTTGGTAAAACCAAAAGCGGAAATTTTGTGTTGGAAAAGAAGCTAAAGGCAAGCAAAAGAAAACACACAAGGACAGCGGCTGGCAGAGAAAGCAAAACCAGCTTGGAGTAGCGGCAGTTTTGAGCAGCAAAACACAAAAGAAAGTAAGATATTCTGAGACCCATAATGGAACACAGACCAACGGCAGCGGGAAAGAGACGGCGGCAGCACCTGATGGAGATGAAGAAGGCGGAAAAGAGACAGCGGCAGCAACTGATGGAGATAGAGAAGGCGGATTGGTCTGATCTCCCAAAGGATATTCTGAGTCTCACAATGGAAAAGCTATGTTGGTCCGAAAGGGTGCCATTGTGTTTGGTCTGCAAGAGTTGGCATGAATGCTTTCTGGAAACTAAAAGTACACAAGACTTTCTTCCATGGGTTATGTGTTTCAGTCAGCAATCAAAAAGATGATGAGAGTGGTATCTGCACGCTTTCTGATCCATTCACAGACAGAAATTATACCGTGAAGGATGCAGCAATTGTGAAAATCAAGGATTTTTCAGGCGCGGAACCTTGTGATTCAAAATACGGTTGGGTGCTTTTCTCAAAACCCATTAATGGTTCGCCTACAATGAAACACTTGTTCTTTTACAATCCCTTCATTAATCAAGTGATCCAATTGCCTGAACTAGAGATATATTACTTTAAAGTTGCTTTTTCCCTAAGTCCCACTTCTCCGGATTGTATGGTAATTGCTTTCTTTACTGCAGCACCTGAAAGACTACTTAGAATCAAAATATGTCACCCTGGTGATGATTTCTGGACGACATTTGAACTCTTGTGTGGTGTAAATATTTTCATTCGTGACTGTAGTCTATGCAGGTGACTCTTTCTACTGTACTTTCAATGACATGTCCCCCTTTTCTGAGGAGCTGCATCTGGGTGCTTTGAATGTAAAGCAACGACAATGGAAAAGGATTTTATCACCATTACCGTTAAGACTGCCATTCGTATCTCTGGTTCTTGCATTCAATGAAGATCTCCTACTATATCACAGGTCACACCGTGGACTTGACCCAAGCTTTTGGAGACTCAATTTACCTGAAAAGAAATTGGTTGTTCTTGATGATGAAAGCTGGAAGAAGCATGTGTTTTTTTATTGCAGGTATTGTCCATCTTTCACAGTTCCAGCAATCGGAAATGCAAGAAAATCTGCCGGGAGGGAACGTTTTCTTTCAGATCATGCGTTTCTAACTGAGAAGTATCGGATGAGAGCGATCTGGATTTCAGCCTCCTTTCCTTTTGTGAAAAATCTTAAATGTGTGAATGCGACTGCAATTTTATAAGTTCTAGGCCCAGCATTGTTATGTTTTTTGACGAGGATATTACTATATAATACATAATCAGGTTTTTTGGCTATATAACTTTATAGTTAATAATGTGATATTACAACATCAAAGTCTCATGCAAAAAAAGGTGTGGAATCTGACAATTGTTATCAATTTTTTTTTTTTTTTTTTTTTTATGCCATGTTATCATTAGTTTTATGCCATGAAAACACAAGCTTGTTGCTTATTGGCATACCATCAGCTACTGTATCTTCAATATGATCAAATAATTAAACAGACTACAACAGCCACCAAATAAGTTGACATGAATGGATTTTCCTCAAAATAAACAGTCCTAACATTCCCATCAAGGTTTTTATCGATAATTGGCATATTGGATAGTGTCATTAACTCTAATGGTGCATCCAAGGTTATCTTAAAGGTTGCTTGTTAAGAATCAACAATGATCATTTCTCAGTTTTAAGGTAATTTTGAGCATCCTACAAGAGTAAAATCATACATGCATAAATTAGTTGCTGGACACATGAAAGCATAAATATACATGCGATTGTGTGTGAATCCAGCGAGATCAACAGTTACAAAACTCGTAGATATTCTATATTGGCCATACCTTAAGTGCAGGCTCATCCCAACATTGGAAACATCGCCTTGCATCCGTGGCTTCGAATTGAGTAACTGCCATATTCTTCTTTATTTCTTTGTCCACATATGTACTGTTGTAAGCATGGAGATCCTGTCAATAAACAATAGATTAATTACCATCTTTATGTATCATTCGAAAAGCTTGACTTAAACAAAACTTAAAGCTTCTAGCTCTTCTTCTTCAATGTCTTCTGTTTGATTCTGATAGTAATCGAATCGATTTGAAGACTCAAAATCTTCCTTTCTTTTGTCATTGATCCTCATATATTAAGGTTTCAGTTTTCTTTTTTTTTTTCCACCAAAAGGGTCTTAAAAGTCTAAGAGAACTTCATGAATTCTTTTTTCTGTTGAAACAAACTGAGAATCTGAAAAATTAAAAAAGGTAGAGAAAGAACATCACCATCTATACAACCCCTTCAAGTGCTCATTAAGTTTCCCAGAAAACTCATTCTCCAACACCCCTTCTCCAACACAAAGCAATTCATCGAAGGCCAACACTAGTATTTCATCATCATCATCCGCAACAACATCAGAGGGACAATATTGCTGCAAAATGAAACCACATAATCACAAAAAATTAAAGACAAGTTAATGGTTATCAACCAAAGTATATATATACTTGGTTGGTTGCCAGAGAGGATGTGAACAAGGCTTCATGAACATGAAGTTCATTGGCATTCAAGACAAGGAAGTTGGTCTTTTGAGTGATGCTGAGGTTGACTTTCATAGTAGCTGAAAAAGTGCAAGAAGAGAGATCAAGTTCAAGGCGGAGATCATAGCGACTTGGGGTTGCATACTTTGATAGCCTTCCTCGGCCTTTGAATTACTCTATGTTCACTTTCTGCTCCATTTTCTTCTCCTTTGTTGTCCCTTGGTTGAAGGATGAAACTTCATAATTGGTACTATTTTTGTGCAGAAACTACATTATTTCACATATATTATAAAGTATAATCTATGTAGTTTTATATAAAAATGTCCACACTAGATAAAAGTTTGAGGTCATGGATCATAACAACTGATAAGTACTTGCTTGACTTCTCCTACCTTGTTTCAAGTGGAAAAATTTTGTGCACTAGTTTAAAGTCCATTGGAAAGAAAATCATGCAACTTTACTTGGTTGTTATATGATTGGCTTTTTCCTTGATGGCCGCTTGACTTTGATAAAGATATCATCTGAAGACAATTTATTCGATCATTGCATAGAACCAAAATAATAGCAACAATAATTGAAGTACGAAAAAATTAAAAACAGGAATAAAATTTAAATTCGTAATCTCATTACCGTGAATATGATGAATTTACCACTGAGCATATTTTAAAGTTTGCACCAGCAAAGTGTACTGATATCATAAGTTCTTATCGGTACGAATTTGAGTCTTAAAATATGAGTCATTGGTTAAGTTGCTGTGATATTTTTTACTCTTGCTGGTGCCGGAGTTGATATTCTGTGTCAACTTCACATTTGCTGAATAAAAAATTTGAATTATTGTTGAAAAATAGGATAAATAAATAAATAATATAAAGATACAATTTTCAGGTGAAAAGATGCCCTTTTTTGTGTTGTCATGATTGGCTTGTTTTGTGATGTTTTCTGACTTACCTGCTATGATTCCAGCCACTCAACTAACATAAGAGGTCCAAGCTCTTATCAAGCTGAGTCCAGGATGGATACAGAATGATAGCTGGAGGAAACAGAAACAACAAGCCATGTCACCACAGAACTGGGATTGAGCAATTGTCAAGTCTATGCAAATTCATGGCAACACAACTATCAATGATTCGACTTATTCTGATTTGATTTCTAGATTATCTATTGACAATTCGGGGTTATCAGAAGAATCAGAGGTTTGATTTGATTACTTTCTTGGGGACGAAAACAAAACATACTTGATCATGACAATGATCTTCGCAAACAGTACGACCAAAATTCACAATCTCCTCTAATAGCAGACTAGGAGAGTATGATCGATCACAACTTCAAGAACCTGCCGTGTTCAAATTTTGTAGTTAAATTGTACATATCGGTTCTGATTCGCATGCCAGTACCTGAGTCCTTGACCACAATGTTATCTGCAAGTCTCACAGACACATCTTCAAATCATAAGTTCTCTAATTGAAGCAAAATAGACAGATTGAAGCATACCTTCTATACCAGGTAAACAGAATGTTATAGTCTCGTATGTCAACACATCCTTGTCTGAGAAGTAATGTGCCTGTCAACAAGCAGTTAGACAATCGCATATGGACTACGTTACAATGAATGACTAATAAACCAAATGGCCAGAAGATGAGTTCTACAGGGTATTGCAAAAGTTCGAATGAATTCAACGCATTTCATAAATCAAACGTGCTACCATGTATAGCAGAATTAATACAAGGAGAGAAAGTAAACACTTCAAACAAAAAATACGGTTGAATTCAAATGATCTCTTAGCTTGACCAAAATGAGACAATTCCAAATTTAACAAAATGCCTCCAAAACAGATCAAGTAAAAGAACACTACTACAAAGATCCCTACTGTCTGACAGGGGAATGATAAATAGTACATGACCTACACTTACACAGCCCACAGCATCCTCGTACTTTGGTGCTTTACCAAATGCTTCTTCAAGACATCCATGACCGACCCGAAATCCACATTCGTATTCACCGGTGGATTAGCCAACCGGCAAGCCATGTCCTTGACATTCTTGGAGTGATACTCCATCTCACTCTGCGTAAACTTAAATCCGAGAGCTGTACTCACCACCACCGTCCGATCAGTCTTCCCTATAACCCACTATTCCTAAGCTTAATCAACGCGGTCGATGCCACACCAGTATGAGGACATTAAACATGCCAATAGAATCTGCTTGAGCCATGGCATCCATCAACTCCTCCTCTGTAGCCTCCTCTACGATCATCACAGTTTCTCAACGCATAAACAGCTCTATCAATCGAAACCGGGTCACCAATCTGAATAGCAGAGGCGAAAGTGGTATTCGCCTTAACAGCCAGAAAATCCTTCCACCCTGACTTGTGATACAGGTAAAGCGGATTTGCATTTGCAGCTTGTGCACAAAAAAGTCTGGGAATTTTATCCACAAGCCCCAACTCTTTCCACATATGAAACCCCTTATATAAAGGCATATGTTCTTAAAAATTGATTAGTAAGGAAAATTCAATAAATAACTTATATTTATGCTTTCAATACATAATTTGCTATATAACTTTTTTCTTTCTTCAAAAGAATGAAGGTAAATTTTTTTATTTGCTGTTTTTATTATTATTATTATTATTGTGTTTCTGAAGCCTTTGATGTTAATTTTCTAAGTGGGTAATTTGTATGCTTTGAATATGTTATTAGGGGTGGCAATATGGGTCACAACACGACGGGTCGACACAAATTCACGAAAAATAAATGGGTATGGGTTGGAGTTAAATGAATTCGTGTCGTAATCGTGTCGACCCGCTTAACCCGTTTATTAAACTAATCGAATTGGGTTTGATTAAATGAATCGCGGGTTGACACGATTAAATTAGGGGTAAAATTATAATATTAAACAATTTTAGGGATTAAAATGTAATTATACACATATATATATAAACACTAACCAAATACTAAACCTAATCCATTCTATTCTATCATTTCTATTTCTATTTTAGCAGCCGCCGGCTCGCCAGTCTTCACTCCTCCACAGCCGTCGCCAGTCTTCACTCCTCCACAGCCGTAGCGCACACCACACCCGTAGCGCACGCCACACCCGCCAATCTTCACTCCTCCACAACTGCAGCGCACGCCACACCTGCCAGTCTTCACTCCTCCAGCGCACACCACACCTGCAGCGCACGCCACACCCGCCAGTCTTCACTCCTCCACTGTCGCAGCGCACACCACACCCGCCAGTCTTCCACAGCCACAACACACCCGCAGCTCCTCCCCTCCTCCCACCACACCCTACGGCAGCGGCAGCTCCTCCACAGCCGCAGCGCACCCACAACTCCTCCACAGCCGCACCGCACCCACACGGCAGCTCATTCTTCTTACTGTCGTAGCCACTCGTCCTCTTCTCCACGGCCGCACCACACCCACACGCAGCTCATTCTTCCCACTTAATGGTAAACTCTCATAATTATATTTCTAAATTTTAAAATTGTAAAATGTAGATATCTAATTTTTTTTATTTTTTTTTTTTTTGTGATTTTTGTGTAGGTTGGAGAATTGGAGGTCCCCTTGGAATCAAAGGGGGAAGAATTGAAATTATAATGTTTTGTGTTTGGAGAATGATAATGTTAAATAATTTTAATTTCTATGGATTTTTATTGAGTTGGAGCATGATTTTATTTTGTTATGGTTTTTAATTATGGATGATATGGAATGTTATGTAGTTGATTTAATGTGTTGGTTTTTATGTGTTGAATTAAGTGGTTAGCTGTGAATTATTATTATTATTTTTTTGTTTAAAATATTATATAAGTTAAATGAATTAAACGAATTAAACGGGTTAAACGAATTAAACAGGTTAAACGAGTTAAATGGGTTAAACGAATTAACGGGTTGACGGGTTAACGAGTTTGGATCCTTTATGATTTCTTTAATAAACGAATTAATCGTGTCGTGTCGTGTCATTCGTTTATAAGCGAATTCGTGTCGAATTTAAAAATATCGACCCGCTTTATAAACGAATTCGTGTCGAATTGGTCGAATTCATAAACGAATCGAATCGAATCGAGTTCAACCCGACACGCCAACCCGTTTTGCCACCCCTATATGTTATAGAGTTGTGTTGAGGTACAGTTTGGAAGAACAAATTAATAATCATATCAAATCTTGTAACATGCAAAATATTTTGAAATGATGTCAAAGGAATTAACAAGATATGAATATTGAAAACAGGATTTTGTTATAACAGGTGTTTTGAATTGTTTTTGTTTTTGTTTTATTATGGGTTTTATATGGTATGCAGTTGAAGTTTAAGCATATGGGACTGCTTGGCAGCCCTTCAGATGCATGCAATAATAACTCACTTTGAGGATTTTCATGTAGAAGGAATTTCTTTTTGTAAAGTTTTATGGGCACTTGTAATCTGCTTTATGAGTCAGTGTAATGCCAATGATCTCATGTAAATCATTCTAATAGTTGAGACTCAGTATTTGAATTTCGAAAAGATCCATATATCGCCGCTCGAAACTTTTCATATAAATATATATACTTTGAAACTAACTCAAACAATAACCTAGAGACAGATATTATACTGATGAACCCGATGTGAAACGAAATTTGATAAATATTTTCCAAACTCATTTTATTTTAATTATGAAGCAAACAGATCTTCTGGGAATTTTGTCGAGAGAGTAGGACTTGGTGGAGGAAGGGTCGGCATTGAAGGGGACGTACTTGACAGTGAAGCAGTGGCTGTGGACGACGTTGTGGTAGCGGGCTTCGTCGTGGATGTTGCTGCCTTTGTTGAAGGTGGTGGTCGAGTCAATGGAGGCTTTGATGAAAGTGGGTTTGGAGGTGTGGGAAGAGGGTTTGGAGGTGAAAAACATCATATTTTCCAGAAAAGAAAAAAAAAAATTTATATAAACATATGACACATTCTAACATATAACTGGGGTATGCATACACTTCATTAAAAAAAAAAAAACGTAATTGCGTTCTAAAACGTGTGACTGTAATTTATTATATGTGATTACAATTAAATACTTTTAAGGACAACCTATAAATGTTATTGTATTTGTTGATTTGAGTAAATGTGTTTACATTTATTGATTGTAATTACATATGAATAATTATAATCATATATAATAAATTACAATCACACATTTTAAAATGCAGTCACGTATTTTATTTGTCAAGTGTATGCATACCCTAAGTGTATCCAAGAAAACCCTTATATATATATTGTACGCTACACTGCTATCAAATAGTAATAGGAATCCTTATTTTGAAAGGAATCCAAATCAATGAAAAATTCAAGTTTTGGGGAATCCTTATTTTGAAAGGAATCCAAATCAATCAAAAATTCAAGTTCATGCCCAAAACACATGTCCAAGTAATCAAGGAAATTTATTGAGATAGGAAATAAACGAATGAGGAACAAGGCAAAATTGGAATTAAGGAGGAAAAGAAACCAAAAACGGCTATTTTGGTGTTCATATTGTATACTACACGGTAATTTTTTTGTTAAAGAAATCAGGAAAACTTGGAACAAACAGGAAAACAGACTGAAAAGGGTTATTTTGGCTCCTATAAAAGCAGGAACAGAAGAGAGACATTGAGCAGGCAGCCAAAAGAAACTAGAGGTAACTCGGCAGCTTGGTAGAGATAAAGGGCAGTAGCTCGGCAGTCTTGGAAGCAAGTCAACTGATGGAGGAGTCTAGCAAGCGAATGAGAAGCAGCAGCAAGCCGGAAGGTTGGTCTGATCTTCCAAAGGATATTCTGAGACCCATAATGGAAAAGCTATTTTGGACAAAAAGAGGGCCATACTATTTGGTCTGCAAGAATTGGCATAACTGCTTTAAGGAAATTCATCAGTTGGTTCCATGGGCTTATGTATTTCAGTCGCGATGATATCTGCAAGCTTTATGATCCAGTCCACAAAGAGACATTACACTGTGAAGGAGGATGCGGCAATTGTCAAAAACAAAGATTTTTCAACTGCCCAACCTTGTGATTCAAAGTACGGCTGGGTGCTTTTCTCAAAAATCCATATCGATGATGAGTATCAAATGCAACACCTTTTCTTTTACAATCCCTTCACTGATGAAGTTATCCAGTTGCCTGAACTAAACATAGCTTGTCTTAGAGCTGCTTTTTCCCTAAGTCCCACTTCTCCGGATTGTACGGTAATTGCTTTCGTTAGTGGAACAGTACCTAAAATCCAAACATGGCGCCCTGGTGATAATTACTGGAGGATGATTGAATTCGAGCATGACATTATTTCCTTTGGTCATCCAGTCTATGCAAGTGATTCTTTCTATTGTATTTTCAAAAGAGACCGCTCCAACCTCATGGGTTTGCAAAGGAACCTGTATCTGGGTGCTTTCAATGTAAAGCAACAACAATGGAAGACGTTTTTATCACCATTACCACTATCATCACAAGGTATTCCATCTCTGGCTGTTGCATTCAATGAAGATCTCCTACTATTTCCCCATGAACAAGAAACAAGTTTTTGGAGACTCAAATTACCTGAAGGGGAATGGGTTGTTCTTGAACATGAAAGCTTGAGGAAGCATCTGATTTATCAAGCTTACAAAACTCCATCTTTCTCAATTCCAGTAATCGAAAATGCTAGAGAATGTGCCAAGAGGCTACATAATGCTCGCGATTATATTGATTCCTCTCCGTTGAGAAGGATTTGGATTCGGCCTCCTTTTCTTCTAGGCTCGGCATTGTTAGAGCAATCATAAGTTTAAGACTAGACAATCTACAACATCTATCATCAATTTCCATCCATTGTAGTGTCTAATATCAATTTCTTGAACATCTTCTTTATTATGAGTATATTAGTAATTTTTATGAAGGCTGATATTTACAACCTTGCATCTAATACATCAATAATCTATGATATGAAATATTGAATTCACTCTTGACAGGATGAAACTAATGACCTCGTACCATTTGATGTTAATTCTTTTTGTTAAAAATGAAAATGCAATAGTTAAATAATCCAAAACTTAATAGCCATTTTTTTTTTTTTAATCTTTTACATCAAAACACAAACAAACAAAACCATCCTAAAATCATAATTTCAAATCAGTTTAACCGATTTCACCGCCACATTCAGGGTTTTATTATCTCCCACTGCTGCCTTGTCCAAGTCCAAGCCCACGCCCAATTATTCGTGCCATTATTTTTTGAAAACTCGAAGGGGTTTGACAGATGGCGATGTTTGGAAGGGATTGTTCTTGCCTAATGCTTTCAGTCCACCTTACCTCCATTCGTATATTTTCAATGCTTTGCTTCATAATCATGTCAGGATTCCCCTGACTAGTAAAAATGTTTCCACTACTTCAGCTTTTTTATTGCTGCTTAACGCTCAAATTAATGTGATTGCATCAGCCTCAATGGTTCTGAAAGTCATTAAAAGCATTCACCGGGAATTTAGGTTCTAAAATTGTTGAAAAGCCTCCCCTTAACTTCTCTGGAAATGTTTTATCTTGAGGAACTTATATCTCGTTGTTGAGTCTTTTCTTATTAACTTAAACTTTTAGATCGGATAATTATTAACTTGATATGATATCGAAGCTTGGTAACATTTTATAATAAGAAACATTATTGCTAAAGAATAATATAAAGGGTAAAAATCATTTCGGTCCCTAAGTTTTGAAAAAATGATCAAATTTTTAACTATGTTTTGAAAAATGATCAAATCATATCTAACATTTCAAAAAAGTATTAAAATAATCCTTCTTGTCTATCAATTGACGGTTAAATCTAACAAAAAATGTGAAAAGACTCATTTACCCTTGAATTTTGTTAAAACAAATAAAAGACCACTATGCCTCATTCATAATTAAATATTACAATCATATATAATGACAAAAATATCCACTTATGGTTTTTTAATATCCCTTATGGTTTTTTATGAAAATACCATAATATTACTAGATTTTTTTTTTTTGAAATGTCATTTAAACACTCATAACATTTTTTTTAAAAAAAAAATTTAAATAAATTAAAATTAAAAATTAAATTAAATTAAAATCCGTTAGATTTGACCATCAGTTGACTGACGGAAATGACTAATTTGATATTTTTTGAAACATTAAGGATGATTTGATCCTTTTCCGGAACACAGTTAAAAATTTGGCTTTGTCCCAAAACTCAAAGACCAAATGATTTTTACCCTTTTAAATAGGGATAATCCTAGTTCCCCCCTGTAGTTTGATGAAATAGCCAAAATTTCCCCTTGTGTTTAAAAATCACTAATATCCTCCCTCTTGATTTACAAAATGGATAAAAAAACCCCCTATGGTTTATTAAAATATTCAAAAAACCCCCTACCGTCAATTTGAACGTTAAAATTCAACAGTTGACCGTTAATGTGAAAGGGCAAAACTGTCCAAGCAAAATAAAATATAAAAAAATATAAAAATTTAATAAATTGATAATTTAATATTTACAAAAATTGAAAAAAATCTTCATCGTCCATTTTAAAGATGGACGGTGGTGATTAAAACTATTAAAAAATTTAAAAATTTAAAAATTTTAATCATCCAAAAAAAATAAAATTCAACTACATACACACTCTCTCTCTCTATTCTCGTTCTCTCTCTTCTCTTTCTCTTTTTTTTCTTCTTCCTCCTCTCTCTCTCTCTCTCTTCTTCTTCTTCTCCTCTCTCTCTCGACTGATACCTCTCTCTCTCTCAGCGGTCTTCATCAATGGAGGGTCTCCATCGATGGAGACCCAAACTGGGTTCCGGTCGGAAACCCGTAGATCTACGGGTTTCCGGTCGATGGGTTTTCGAGCGAAAACCTATAGATCTACAGGTTTTCAGTCGACGAGTTCCGACTGGGGTTTCCGACTGGAAACCCGTTGATCTACGGGTTTTCGCTCGAAAACCCGTAGATCTCTAGGTTTCTGGCGCCGGGAACCCGTAGATCTTTGGGTTTTCGATCAAAAACCCAGAGATTTTGGGTTTTCGGTGCCGGAAACCCAAAGATTTATGGGTTTCCGCGTGTGAAATCCAGAAATCTTTGGGTTTCTGACAACCCAAATTTTTTTTTTTTGCTTTTTTTTTTTTATATTACTGTTGTGTTTTGATGTTGTTATTACAGTGTTGAGAGTTTTGTATTATGTTGTTATATTTGATGTTGTTACAGTGTTGAGGGGTTTGATGGCGATGGTGTTTGCTGTTGATGATGGATAGATTAAACGGAGATGGGTGAAGATGTCTGGGTTGGATGAATGGATGATAATGGTTATACTGTTAAGGGGCAATTTGGTCTTTTTGCTTACTATCATGGTCAAAAACCAACTTCCACTAACAGAGTTAACGGAAGGGGTAAAATAGGTTTTTTAAAAACTACAGGGGGGTAATTAGCAATTTCTTTAAACAAGAGGGGGGAAACTGGGATTATCCCTTTTAAATAAGAACTTTTATATTTGGGCAAATTGCACAAACCTCCCCTGAGGTTTGACGAAATTGCACAAATATTACGATGTTTGGGTAACTCGCACGGACACTACCTGAGGTTTCAAAAACTCTACACAAACCTCCCCTATCGTCAGTCAACGACGATTAAATCCTTATGGTCAACGGTTAAAAATATAAAAAGACTAAAATACCCTTCAATAAATTTAAAATTAATATATTATATTTTTTTTATTTAATTTAAAAATAAAACATTAAAAAAAATTTTAAAAAAAAAAAAAATCTCCATGGGAGACCGATCTGGTCTCCCATGGAGGCCGACCGTCTCCATCGCTGGAGACGGCGACGTCTCCAGCAATGGAGACGACCGCCTCCAGCGATGGAGACGGCATCTCCATCGCTGGAGTGATCTCCAGCGATGGAGGTCTCCATCTCCATCTCTGGTCGACTAGCGATGGAGATGGTCTACATCGCTGGTCGACCAGCGATGGGCGACTCCATCGCTGGTCTCTCGACCAGCGATGGAGATCTCCATCGCTGGTGTCTGCAGCGATGGAGTACTCGATCTCCATCGCTGGTCTCTCTCGACCAGCGACCAGCGATGGAATCGCTGGAGTCGACTCCAGCGATGGACTCCATCGCTGGTCGCTGGTCGAGAGAGACCAGCGATGGAGATCGAGTACTCCATCACTGGAGTAATCGCCAGTGATGGAGAGATCCATCGCTGGTCGAGAGACCAGCAATGGGCGACTCCATCGCTGAGATCTCCATCGCTGGTCTCTCGACCAGCGATGGAGTCGCCCATCGCTGGTCGACCAGTGATGGAGACCATCTCCATCGCTGGTCGACCAGCGATGGATATGGAGATCTCCATCGCTGGAGATGCCGTCTCCATCGCTGGAGGCGACCGTCTCCATTGCTGGAGACGCCGCCGTCTCCAGCGATGGAGACGATCAGCCTCCATGGGAGACCGATCTGGTCTCCCATGGAGAATTTTTTTTTTCTTTTTTTAATTTTTTTTATGTTTTATTTTTAAATTAAATAAAAATATATATAATATATTAATTTTAAATTTATTGAAGGGTATTTTAGTCTTTTTATATTTTTAACCCTTGACCATAAGGATTTAACCGTCGTTGACTGACGACAGGGGAGGTTTGTGTAGAGTTTTTAAAACCTCAGGTAGTGCCCGTGCGAGTTACCCAAACATCGTAATATTTATGCAATTTCGTCAAACCTCAGGGGAGGTTTGTGCAATTTGCCCTTTATATTTTGATCAATTGTAGTATCCCATGAGCTCTTTATTTGAACCTTTCATATATGTTTTAAAATACTACATATATATATATATATATATGCAACTGGGACAAAATAGACCATCATTTATAATTACAATATATCTATATATATATATATATAAATATGCAACCGGGACAAAATAGACCATCATTTATAATTACAACAAATCATGCACATACATTCACGTCCTCATATTAAGTAACTCATTGTTTACACTTGCAAGAACAGATTTATATGTGATCTGCCTGCAATTAATCGTGTTCTTTCTGAATCCTTCTTCACATAAGAATGTCTAGTTGTACTAACAACTGTTTTTCTGTTTTTCTCTTATTAAATTATCTAAGTTTAACCCCTCTGCAATCATAGATTTTGTAGTTTTAAAACCTGAAAACAAAAGCAGCGAAAAGGGTGCTTTTTTTTCTCGAAACTAGTTACTTGTAATTTAGCAGCCCATACTTGCTGGCACTCGACTTGTAGGCTCATTGTTATAGTCAGGATGCACCGTGACAGTTGCTTCAGTAGTAGTCAGCAGCAATGAGACACTGCAATTGAAAAGCAGAAGGTTCAGGTTAAGATATGGAAGTACTATTGTATGTATAAACCAGTTTGTCGAATAACAACAGATTAAGACTCTAACCTGGCAGCATCTCTACTAAGGCTGTTCTTATCACTAGCAAATTGTTAGAAAAGTACGGGTACTTGACGTGGGAAAATGTGAATAGTAGTTTGCATAAAACAATTTTGATTATAAAAAAGAAATAGCCAATGAAATGTAGTGAAACCAGCATAATCCAAATTTATTTCAAAAGTCACCACTCACGTGATGAATTATTATCCAAGAAGGTGAGTATGCCCTAAAAAGGTATGACTTATGATAATCCTTTAGTCGCTGAAGAATATGATTCAATAATTGTTTTGTTGCACATTGTTACTGAGGAATGGTACAGAGATGATAATAAGTGAAATGTGGGTGGAAATGTTAGCACACGTTGCCCAAAATTGTGGATGGAAGGAACGTGCTCAACACCTTAGGAATGTGGGTGAGCTGCTCACTCACGTCTGTGTTCTTATGGCAAATTTTCACCATACTGATAAATAACAAGTGTAGAACTACTACTTTTATTTATTTATTTATTTTGATATAAAGACGGGCCATACGCCCAAAGGAGAACAAAAAAAAACTAATAGAGAGCTCAAGCTCTCTGATTTTCCAAACTGAGAAGATACTTTAACTCAGAGGGTGTATCAGACAAAAGATATATATATCCCCCTCAAACATTCCAAATTAAAAGCTCTTTTTGCCAACCAGTCAATAGCATTATTAACATCCCGAGGCACAAAAAGGATTTTAATATAATATTCCAAACGTCCAAGATTATAGATTCGTAGCAAATGGGGAGCAGATTTGTTTTGTTTAATTTATGTAATATGTGTATCACAACTTGTAAATCAATGAATAAAGCATCCTCTACAAGCAACTGAGAGATTATGTTTTGTTATGTAATGCACTTTTATTATGCATTTTAGGTGCAATTTAAATTTTGAAAGTGTTAAATTCAACCAATAGAGATTTTTGGGTTTTGCACCGTTTTCACCCCAAAATGTAGTAAGCAGCCACTTGACCTTAGTACTTCCAATAAACAAACAAAATGAAAGATAGTTTTCTTATAAAGATTAATACTTAACAAATTTTTCAGCATTTTGGATTTTATCACTCATTCACACAGATCTCACCCCTTATTATGGTGGTAATTGAGAATGAATGGTGAAAACGAAACGTCCTGCAAAAAAAAAATAATAATAATAAAATAAAATTAGTTAAAGACCAATTCTTACTATAGAATTATTCGTAAAATGAATGTTGAACAAAAGCATAAATGAAAACCATTATCATAGAACAGGGTACCGAGGTAACAACATCTCCAAGATTACGAGAAACACAATAATTATCTGATCTCCTCTTAATCGCATGTGACTGGGCATAGTAAATTTGTGAAATTTTGCATATACATTGCCATATATCTGAAATTAAACAAAATAGTTCCTTACAATACAAAATTGATGCATATAAGAAACCACAAGAACACCTGATCAATATATTTCCACATTTATTTATGCTTTATATCATGCATTTTAGAGAATAACTGAGTTTGTAAGTGTACATTTGAAAGAGCTTTTATACTAGCTAGAAGTGCCTTTTCAATCCTGAAAAGTACTCTTCAAGTCGTGTCATTGGATTGCCAATTGAATAAAGCTTTGAATGATTAGAAAAATGTTGAACTCCTTATGTAATAAGCTTAATTTTTGAGCCTTTCTAACTAGATCATTTTTATTTCTTTTTTTTTTTTTTAGATATTTAAATTTTTTTAACAAAAAATTCTTGTACAATTAATCTAATTAATTAAAACCAACATATTCAGCTACAATTCTTATATGTATAATATAATCTATTTGTATTTGGCAACATAGTCTTGATATTTGCACCTCTTTAAAATTGTATAAACACCCCTTTAATAACACACCTTATTAAAATTTGAAATCTCTTTAGTTTGTAAATAAATCCCACCTAATACCAAAATTACGCTTTCATTATTAATTTTGTTCTATTATCTATTTGTAAGAAATCCCCATTTACATATATATTATTATTTATTTAACATTATTGGCATTGAGATTTTATAATCATGTCTCTAAATCTACAATCCTCAAATTGCAGCAAACTATAAAATTGGAATCATAATGCCATTTAGAAGATGGTTGTTTTATTTATTTTACTTTCAAATAAAAATTTTCTAATTATTGATCACATAAAATATATTGAAATACTCAGTCATCTTTCACCAAATTGTTTTCTAGATGTACATAAGAACAATGAGGGAAAAAAATATTGTGAAATACACAATGCATTTGAATGTTTGATTTATATATACTAAAGTATTTATATATATATATATATAAAAGACGATTCACATCTAGAAGCTTTTAGGTTTTTCTTTTTTTTTTTTTAAGAAAAATATTGAGAAGTTTTCTAGTCAATCCCTTGACTGTAATAGATGTGGTTAAGGACAAGAGATAGTAGTTCATTCTTTTTTTTTTTTTTTTGTGATTAAAAAATTAAAGGTATTTGATTGGATTTAATTTTTGGAGTTATATCATAGCATTCAAACAAATTTCTTATTATTTGATCAACGTTTAATTTTTTTTCTCGGTTCTATGCATGTTTTGTATTATGAAGAAAAGAAGTTTAAATTGATGATGACTCCTTATGGAGTATATGGGATAAATGAAACTTATTGATATATGTTCCTATTTTTTTTTCTTTTCAAACATGTTTTTCTTTTTTCTTTTTTTAACTAAATACAATAATTTCATATTTCCATAAAAAAAAACAATAATTCATATGATGATTTTGATTATTCTTATTGTTTTGTAATTAATTTATTTCCGTCTGACGATTAAAGAACTATCATTTTCTCTCTTAATGAATTTTAAATAGTCAAAAAATGTCTTGAAATAGTATTAATTTAAGTCCAAAGAAATAGTAAAATGATATTTCCTGAATAAATAGGAAGGAAAACGATGATTCATCAATCGTTAAAGGAAAAAATAATAATAACTTTTTATTTGTTTAAAAATTGTTTGATATTTAAAATTAGTATTTAAAAAAGAAGTTAAGGGTTAGAGAAAATAAAAAAGTTTTATCATATACATGAGCAAGTGTTTAATATTTGTGGGTCTCCTCTCCTTCACCTCCGGTGTCTCTCTTTTTTTTCGTTTTCCTTCAATTATTGTTTCCGTTCGATGAACTTTGATTACTGAAACGTTTATGAGTTTGTTGATGATTGCTGTGTTCGTTCTCAGTGCTGATTCCGGATTAATTTTCTTGATTTGATGATTTTGTTTGTTTGTTTGACTTCTTGTAGTCCAAAAGGAGCGTTTCCTTTTTTGTGATTAGTTACTGTTTCATTGCTTTTAGATCTGATTTTGTTTTTTTCGTGTGTGTTTTTTTGAAGGCCATGGCAACCTCGGTGCGGCCAGTGTGAAGTCTCCGGAGACGCCTGTTAGAAAGCCAAGCATAAACGTCAACGACGGGCTCTACTACTCACGCCTCTTAAAGCAACAACGGCAGCAATTCCACGACGAGGTGAAGGAGGACCTCCTCTGCGTCTCACGCAATACCAGCACATGGTGAACGACCACAGTCTCTGCTCCACGCGCTTCCATTTGGCGGCTATGGAGGCGGGGGATCTCGGCGAGGAGAACTACTGCCTTCGTTCTATGTTCGAGGAAATTCGCCTCCTCCTCAAGTCTGCCGTCAACGACATCCACCACCTGCGGGCAGCTTCTTCCAACGAATTCGACAACCACAACAATTTCGTCAACACCATTGTCGCCAAGTTTGAGGACATTTTGAGTATCTACGGCGGCGGAAGAGATCATCAGGAGCAGGTGTGTGTGGAGAGTCCAACGAGCGTGATGGAGAATGTGGACCTGAAGATAGTTTCACTGCCAGAGAGTATCGCTGTGAGCTCTGATGGTTCTGCTGCTGCTGCTGCCGCTACCACTAGTAACAGTAAGGCTCATCCTCGAACCGCCGCTCCTCTCACCCCTGCGGTAAAATTGGTTGTACTCATCACTTTTTTTCCTTCTTTTGAATTAATGCAGCTAAAAGATTATGTGCGATTCCTGCAGCAAAAGGATTATGTGCTGGGAGGGAAGATAGAGAAGGAGTCATTTGAAGATGGGGAATCAGATCAGAACCTCCGTCGATCGGTCTTGGTCAAAGAAGGGTGTTGGTCTAATTTAGGAATTGATTTAATTTAGGATTTGATGTTATTTTCTTTTATGTTTAGATATTATTTCATTTTAAGATTTGATATTATTTTCTCCTAGAATTTGATATTATTTCATTTTAGGTTTAAATATTTTTTCATTTCAGATTTTGCTTTAATTATTTGATATTATTTCCTTTATCTTTTGATTTTATTTCTTTTTAGTTATTATTTCCTTTTAGAAAGCTTGTTTCTTAAGGAAGTTAGGAAAATTTTCTTGCTTGCTCTATAAGTCAAATTTCTACCTTACAAGGTTTTTATCAATTTTAATTGTTTATCAATATAGCAAATTGTTGTTAGCTATATATTGTATCAAAATTATGTTTGTTTTTCGGTTCTATTATTTTTTTTTTCAATTAAGTAGATTATTTTTATATAGATTTCTCATGCCTCGTCTTTATAGATTTCATATCATCTTATGCTTTGGAATTGAATCTACTGAGTTTAAATCATTTTTGTGGGTTGATCTGTCTCTACATATAGTATATCCTCAATTTTAGAATAGAGTTTCTTCCCTATAACGTCAAGTGGGAATTCTTTGATAACTAAATATATCTTACCATAGCTTTGGCATCAATAGGCAAAAAAGCTTCAGAATTAGAGGACCGGAGTCTATATAAATTTACAATTTGAAATAGATGGCCATTCTGTTATCAGGTTCCTTTGCCCTATTGTGCTGATGAGAGCTGCAAGGAGTCTTCCAATTGTATACATGTGTTGTTTCAAAGTAATTCTTATTTGTAGTAAGTAAGAGCTCTTATGATGAAAATCTACCACAATCTGATATGAATATCTAAATTTAAATTAGAAGAGGATCTAAAATTTTAATTATTTATAAGATGTTCAATTTAATTGAAAAATTATTAGTTGTTATGATGCGGAGTGGAGTTGAGTTGATCTTTGCTCCAAATGATAGGGTGATCAAATTGGTGGCTAAAAGCCAGACATGCATTAAAATTGCAAATCTCACCATTTTGGCTTTCACATTCAGCTCCCTTGTTTACGATCTTATTTGCAGACACTATTTCTTGACCATTTACTCACATCCCAAACATTACTTAATTTTAACAACATATTGACCACTGATCAGGCAGGTTACTGCATTCCTCTTCTGGGACATAGACATTCTTCTAGTGACTTTAATATGTTGGTGTACAATGGGGTTGTTATTAATTCTTTTGCCAGATTTTTAAAACCGGATATGTCTTGCCTGATCATATTAGTATGGCTGTTACATATGAATATTTTAAGCGATTCCTAAGCATACATATATAAATATATATATATATATATATGTAGCCTTTAATTTGCTACATATATATCATGTGTACATTTCTGCTATATAGTTCGGTTAAAAGCAGAGGCAAGGACTATTCACAAAGGAATCGAGATGGCGGTTAATATAGTCTTTAGTCTTGTCGCACTGGAGTCAGAATGCCAAATAGTACTCTAGCAGAGTCTTCTAAAATTAGTTTTGTTCCCCTGTCTGTAAATATGTAACGCAGTCCATGGCCATGCAAAACTAGCTTTACAGCTTGATAGTTTTTCTTAGTGGCTTAGAGATGTTCCTATATATGTGTGTATTGCATCTCTAATAGATATCAGCCAAGACTATTTTGTATTTCTGTTTCTTATAATGTTGTTTTATTTTTCAAATAATTAAAAAACAATAATCACAAACATTATTTGTGTTATATGTGCTAAAGTGAAAACAAACTGAGTTGTTGAGGCAATATTTTATGTTTTAATTTGCCAGTTACATATTTTCATTTGAAAATGAGAAATTGATTTTATATTTTTAGAATTTGAGCAATAACTGAAAATAGTATTCTACAATCTTGAACCATTGTATTATAACTTTGAGTTTGATCAACCAAAGCTTCTTTTAGTCGAAGAAAAAAATTGTGATGAATGCATGTGTCACGAAAAGTATAACACCAACAAGCTATACTCACCTCAGGTTATGAAATGTGTTTTTTATTGAGAAAGGGAGGAACAATTGATTGCAATAAAAACACATTAGATGTAATAGAACACAATCTTAGCTACTCCCAAAGAATGCCTTATTCTAAAGGTTTACAAGTTGTGGCACAAGGATATCACATACATCAAACAAAAACTAGCAGTTTTATCTCACTTGTTTATTATGGCGAAAATTTGCCATAAGAGCATTGACATGAGTGAGGAGCTCACCCCCGTTCCTCAGGTGCTCAACTTGTTCTTTCCATCTGCAATTTTGTGCAACATATGCTAATATCTCCACCCACACTTCACTTATCCCATCTGATTTTCCAACCATTCTTATCATCCTTCAAGCTCAAAGACCATGAGAGAAGGCTCCTTACTTTCTTGAATACCGAGTAAGGGTAGTTATCAAATGTTATTTGTATATTTGCTCTATCTTGTTGCTCAGATGGTTGTACTTTGTAGGCTCTCTCAGCATAGACATAAGTATGTTCATACCTTATTAGCCAAACTTGAATGCAAACAACTCGTAAACCTTAGGAAATTCTCAAACAAATTCTCAACCATTGTTTTGAGTTATGATTGTTTATGATGACTTTGAGTTTAACCAACCAGAGCTTTATCCAGTCTGAGATGAATGAATAAATCTCAAAAAGAATAACACCAACAAGCAGCAAATAAGTTACTATGATGTCGATTAATAGGTAGGATTCCGTGTCAATGATGATGGAGAAGAGGACTAAAGTAGAAACAGAGGAAATTAGGCTGATGCAGTGGACACAGATTCCAAATCAAGAGTAAACAACAGCAACCTTCGTATAGAGCACATCATACATGAGTCCTAGCTCAATTGCTACGAGCTCGAATGCATCTTTTGCTAACTTTCTATTAATGATAGAACAGTTGTCATACCTGTATTCATTGATTATTTTGTTTGCAAAGAGATGTTGTAATCTCTTGTATGAATAATAGGCTTGAACGAGATTTTGATCATCTAGATCGATGCCTTCTTTGATCTTAAGCTTAGGATTACAACCTTCTCTTTTTTGGTAACAAAAAAAATCACTACATACATCAGGAGATGAGTCTAAAAAATCTTTGAAACTTTGCGAGCTTGAAGACCAAAGCACTCAAGTTCTCTCTCCATACCTGACAATTCCGGTAATAAACATTGGAACGGACAGCAACATAAGGGATTTGGTGCTCCAAAACCTCAAAAAGATATAAAATGCAACCCCAACTTGGACGATCAGCCCAAGAAAATGCCTCAACCATAGTTCATTATCTTCTTAAGAGTAGGTTGTGATAGTATCCGGACCACCAAGGTGCAAGAGGAGAAATGGTGCCCATAAAGCCTGCATCATATTGCTGGTCTTAGACGAGCCATCATCTCACTATGAATCGTTACTTCCAATAATACTCAATGAAATTGTTGCCGCCCAATCGGCTAAGATATATGCACATCAGACGATTACATTTAATAGGATCCCAATTAAGGATTGCGGGTTGTTAATCTTCCTCCGAGAACCAAATATGATGAGGATGATCTGCAAAGAGAGACTGAGTAAAACCAAGCTCCGGATCTCCCACAAATTCCAAAGTTTCTTCAAAATTTTAGGGAAAAGTTCCATGGGTGTCCTCTTCATTGGACTACTAGCTAGCAAATGAGCACATTAATAACAAAAACAAGTTATGACATGAATTGATAACAAGTCACCAAGATTTATTTATTTTAGATTACCACATGCGGGAAGACAACTTGAACATAAGGATTTTCAGACTAAATGAGTGTTTTATGTCATCAAGCCACATTGGACCGTTGTCATCAAGGATTCTCATATATGAACACCACAATTAACTATGTATATTAACGGTTGGTTTATACATTTCCACTTGATATTGTTGGATTTCTCGGACAGCTTAAAGTCAGACCCAGAAGTTAGTGTAAAGTAATCATCTAATATAAATAATGTTGCGAATGCAACTTATAACAAAAACAATTCAAGAGAGACAAATATTAGTTTATTGTTATTGTACCTTGTCTTTGTCATTGGATTTCTTGATCCAACCAAGTGGTATTCCCCAATGATAGGTCGTTTGGACACCAAATGATAAACGTTGGTTTAATTTAAGGTTGTATTAATTCTGTTTCTGAACACCCTATTGAAATTTCTCCGAATTTCATGAGCAAAGCAATTTAAGAATTGAGTTTACCAAACATATATTTACATCACTTTCTGAAGATACAGAATTACAGAATACCTCTCTTGACCCTAAGAGATCAAAAGTTCAAATCTCACTCTTATTCTATTAAAACACAAGGTGTTGGTTTGAGTTTTCTCTTGGTAAAAGTTATCATCTTAAGGTTGTGAGAGTAATAATCCAGACCATACTATCAATTATCAATCTCGATAAATCCCGACAATCTTCTAATTAATAAAATATCGGTGTTCAAGAAAGAAAATATAGGATTACAAACATAGCCTAAGTCCATAGAAGCAATGGAATACAAACATAGCCTACCAAAATAAAAGTATACACCGAAGTCCATAAAAGCAATCAAACTAGCCTAATGGAGTGGGCTAAAACAACACATAGTAGAGCATTGCATGCTAAGTACACGTCACTTACTTTCTAACATTCTCCTACTCTTATCAACATTTATCTTGAACACTCCAATTACTTCTAGAATCAAGATATGTTGGCGAATATACTATTTTTGAGCAATGAATTTGTAATTTGAATTAGTGGGTAACAACTAAGAAAAACATGTCTGAACAATAAAAAGATTCCACTTTATCCAAGAATTGTCTATTTTAATCAAGTCTTCCTAATTCAATGTGTAGAGCACCGCGGTTTGTGCAACTGACAACTATTAGACCACTTAGGTGTGTGTTATCACCTAGGTCCATCTGTAATTTGAATTAGTGGGAAACAACTAAGAAAAATGTGTCCAACTAGTAAAAATAAATTTCACTTTATCTAAGAATTTGTAGTTTGAATTAGTGGGTAACAACTAAGAAAAACGTGTCCGAACAATAAAAAGATTCCATTTTAGCTAAGAATTGCTTGTTTTAATCAAGTCTTCTAGATTCAATTGCTTATTTTAATCAAGTCTTCCAGGTTCAATGTGTAGAGCACTGTAGTTTTTGCAACTGACAACTATTAGGCCACTTAGATATGTGTTATCACTTAGGTCTATTTGTCATTTGAATTAGTAGGAAACAACTAAGAAAAACGTATCCGAACTATAAAACTAGATTCCACTTTATCTAAGAAATTGTAATTTGATTTAGTGAGTAACAACTAAGAAAAACGTGCTCGAACAATAAAAATATTCCATTTTATCTAAGCATTGCCGATTTTAATCAAGTCTTCTAGATAGCACCGCGGTTTTTGCAATTGATTGCTATTAGACCACCTAGATATGTGTTATTGTTGAGATCTATTTTTAATTGGAATTAGTGGGAAACAACTAAGAAAAACGTGTCCGAAGAATTTGTAATTCGAATTAGTGGATAACAACTAAGAAAAACATGTTCGAAAATAAAAAGATTCCACTTTATCTAAGAATTGCCTATTTTAATCAAGTCTTACTAATTCAATATATAGAGCACCGCGGTTTTTGCAACTGACAGCTATTAAACCACTTAGGCATGTGTTATCATCTAGGTCTATTTGTAATTTGAATTAGTGGAAAACAACTAAGAAAAATGAGTCCAAATAGTAAAAAAAAAAATCATTTTATCTAAGAATTACCTATTTTAAGCAAGCCTTCCAAATTCAATGTGCAGAACATCACAGTTTTTATGACTGACAACTATTAGACCACTTAGTTATATGTTACCACTTAGATCTATTTGTAATTTGAATTAGTAGGTAACAACTAAGAAAAACTTATCTAAACAGTAAAAGACTCCACTGTATCTAAGATTGTCTGTTTTAAACAAGCCTTTCTGATTCAATGTGTGCAGCTCATGGTTTTTACAAGTGACAACTATTAAACTACGTAGGCACATGTTATCACTTAGGCCTTGTAATTACTCGCAAATCCACTTTATTAATCTATTTAAGTTGAGGTTGTGAAATAATATCTTCAAAAATCCAACCATTACTACTTTCCTTGCCAAGTTCTCTTTTCTTCTCACAAGTATTCAAATCCCTTCCAGCTTTTCAAACATTTCTTGCATAGTGGTGATGAAATACATATCTGATTTTCTGAAATGAGGTATATCACATATCACAGCTCTCCAAATGGAGAATTTCTTACTTACTCTGTAAGTCAATCTTCTATGTTACAAGATTTTGTCAATTTTAATTGCTATTAGTAGAGCAAATTGCTGTTAAATATCTATTGGATCATAATTGTATCTGTTTTCTTCTTCTTTTTTTTTTTTATCTCCACAATTAAGTAGATTACTAATATATAGACTTTCTATGCCCGTTACCTCTTTTACCCTTCAAATAATCTCGTGTTTTGGGATCTATGGTGTTTAAATCATTTTTTAAAGTTGATCTATCTCTATTATATTCAATCTTTAATTTTGGAAAAATATATCTTCTCTGCAACTTTAGGTGGGAATTCTTTGAAAATTACATACATCTTACTGCAGCTCTTTATATCAATAGGCAAAAAAGTTTTAAAATCATGAACAAGAGCCTATAAAAGCTTAGAATTTTCAATGGTTGGCTTTTATTTCACCAAATTCTTTTCCCCTATATAAGTGAGATCTGTACAAAGTGTTCCAGACACATACATGTGTTGTTTTGAAGTAATTCTTATTTGTAGTAGGAGCACCAATGATGAATATCTATCAAAATCCTTCAAATCTGAAGTAGATCTAAAATTTTATTATTCTTGTATGGCACTCTTTTTAATTAACAAATCATAAATTGTTTTGATTCAAGGTAGAGTTGAGTTAATCATCGCTCCCAATGATAGGGTGATCAAATTGGTGACTAAAGAACTACACTTGGCATCAGAATGGGAAATCTCACCTTTTTCGATTTCACATTCAACCTTTTATTTACTCACATTCCAAACATTATTTCAACAATTTACTCACATCCCAAACATTAATAAACCTATTTTATTAAATTTTGAAAAACATATTAATCTTTGTCCCCGTCTATTTCCAAATACATTATTACACTATAGAAAACCAACAATTTTATTCACTCTTCCAATTCATCACACACATGCGTTCTTTTCCCTCTTAGTTTCCAACTCCAACACCATCAGCAGGAACATCAAACAACCAATTATGGGATGTGTACAAACTCTAAGTACTCCAACTTTCAACCTATGAGCTTCAACCTCTTCAATGGCATTGCAAAACCGTTCCTTAACAGTGTTTCTTCTTTCTCTTAACGGCGTCTATGCAACCACATTATCTACTACAAACTCCACACTTATAATTTCCGTGATTGCATCCTATAAATCTAGCTAGCTACTTGCCAATATTTGATTGGCATACCATCATGTGTACGTTTCTGCTATATAGTTCGGTTAAAAACAGAAGCGAGGAGTCTTTGCAAAGAAGCCTAGATAGCTATTGATAGTACCCTTGGAGAGTCTTCTATTCAAGATATTAGTTTTATTCCCATGTCTGCTACTGATATAAGGCAGCCCATGGCCTTGCAAAGCTTGCTTTACAGCTTGATAGTGATTCTCATTGGATCAAATATGTTCCTATATATGTGTATTGCATCTCTCAATGTAGATGATGCCAAGACTATTTTGTATTCTTGTTTTTTGTAATGTTGTTTTACCTTTCAAATAATAAAAATCACAATTATAAACATTATTTGTGTTATATGTGCTAAAGTAAAAACACATTAAAAGTTTAAAAGTTAATAAAAATTAAAAATTATTTACCTGACAAAATGATTATATATATGCATGTATGTATGTATAATTCCATCGACCACTGGAGGGGAATTCGACAATCCCACTAATTTGATGTCATGTTATTAGATTGTGTTGATAACTTTTTGCCCTTAGTTTATTTTTAATTATCATTATCCTAAACCCCATTATTGGCTACTAGGCTTCCACAGTTGCACTAGTTCTATAAACCTACACGTCTGGTCTCTCTCTTAACTATGTTTTCTCATCATTGGGCCCAACCCAACTTTCACAGTTTCTTATCTCTAAAATTGTTTTGCCTTTTAGGACGTCATTTGCTTTATTAGGCCTAATATTGGGCTTCATTTGGTCCAATACTATACAGTTTTGTTAAACAAATTTAATTCGATTAAAATCAATTTGTAGGTGATTCTCATTTTAGGATTGGTCCCAAACCAATCAATATACACCGGTGTATATTGGTTTATGGTGGTATAAAAGGATTCTAACACCGGTGCAAATCGTTATGCAGTCTTGTATATCAACTAAGGACTATGTTATCTTGTAGTATCTATATAATTAATGGGATAGTTACTGATCATAAGATATAAATCCAAATATCCAATAGTCCACAAGATTTATGATTTGAGGAAAATAAATAAATAAAAATAAATCATCTTTGTAGCTGCCAATGTTGATAAATTTATCATATACTAACAGAATTCATCAACTACTCCTAACAAAATGTACAATACCAATCCAAAGACGAGAATTATTATTGTTTTGTAACCAATCGAAATTAGGCTAATAAAGCTCTAATCTAAGGTGTCAGATATGGGTTTTTAATTACATACGTCCTTCACTTTGTGAAAGGCCCTACTTGCTGTTGTTAATTTGATTCACAAGGATCATGCATAACTTTGCCAACTGAATATAACACAAGGATTCTTATTGTAATTCAACCTAATAATATTTCAGGTTTGAGTAGTTGAATGTAATATTTCAAAAATAAATTAAAAAAAAAAAATTGTGTTTACTTGCAATTTGTTTCCGTTTCATACCCACCTATTATCATTTGCACACCATTTAATTATGGAGATATTACAAGACAAAGAAATGAAATTATGTAGAGTCATAACAAATTAAATTTCAAAAATATTGTTTCTAACAAAAAATGTTCTGTAGCACACTTGGTTTTAATTTCTTTTCAAGACTTCAGAATCAGTCAACTTTCACCAGTGTAAGTCGATATATATATATATATATATAAGATCATTGAACAGATACAACCAACAGCCTATGACAAATTTGAAGTCATAATAGAACCAACTCCAGATGAATTTCATCATGTAAATTCTGGTTAGAATTCCACAATTGAATATTGTTAAATAGTGATTATTGAATGGTGATCCAATAATTGAATAATTTCCTATATTCAAATGTTGAGTGTGTGAAACATTGACTTAAATCAACAATGCCAAATATTAAGATGTTGATTATACTTTGTCGCATTGCATCTAGTCTTTGAAGAAAAGTAATCAATAACTTATTTGACATAGTCATCAATATATATATAATCAATAACATAAGTATTTAGAAATGTTTTTTACGCGAAGCTTTTAAATAATTTACGTTGGAATTTTTTATTATTTTTGCTAGCATTATGATTGTCCATATTAAATTTTATAACACGGTTGATTATGATTTGTTAACACATTCACATAATTAAATTGATCCCTCATACTTATACATTAAGTTGCAGGCCTTGTGGCTCAACTCGTAATTCTTTCATTCAAAACCTCATTCTACATATGTAAAGGAAGATTAAACTTTGAAGAGTTATTGATGGATGAATCAAAATAGAAAATAACTTTGGATTGTATATATGGAGTCTATATGGACAAACTGGTCACTAATCGAATTTTTCCGAAATAATATTTTTTGTCATGGGCCAAAGTCCAATTTTATCGCAATATGTAATAATTTTGTTTATATCTAAATGACCTTATTTGTTTAATTAGGCTCGATGATAGTCTATCCCTTACAATGGACTTAACAAGATTTTGGCATAAACATCGGTCAAGTCTGTTAAAAATTGGATTTGACCGAGGCTAGATTATTGCACCCAATAGAAGAGCTCCCCACTTAATCATTTAGGCCTATTTGGCGGGAAACCCACATCAAGTGAAAAAGTAACCCACAGTAAGTGAGAAGAAAATTGTCCACAAATAAGGAGGCGGGTGAAAGTAAAACTCATAACCTTAACAAAAGTTGAGAGTGGAACCCTCGTTTACCCACCAGCCAGGTGCCCATTCTCATTCGGCACATAAATTTTTATTTCTTGGAAATCGTTAGATGTAATACACTTTTGGAGATTAAACCAGATGTAAAGTCCAATAAAAGTAAATTGAACTGAACATAATAAAAATGTGACCTAAGCTAACTCTAAGCATTGTACAATAAATATATGACAATAATTAAAAAGTTAGCAGTTTACATCACTTGTTTATTTAGACGAAAATTAATCATAAGAACACTTACATGAGTGAGTAGCTCTCCCCCTTTGCGAAGACATCGAACATGTTCTTTCCATTCAAAATGCTGTGCAGCATATGCTAACATTTCCAACCACACCTCTGTTATCATGTCCCATTTATTATCCCAACAATTCTCGTTGTCTTTCAATTGTGAGGCAAGTCCTCTTGCACTCTCCAACACTGAATGAGGGTAGAAATCTAATAATGCGTCATATGTTAATCCTTCAGCAACATGGATATATGTATGTTCATAAGCTTATTTGACCAATCCCTTTGGGCAACAAGGATGGACAGAAAAGCAAAAGATACAACATGTAATCCGAAAGCCATTTGCCAATTCTGCAATTCTGACCTGAGTTCTTTGGGTTCACCATTGACATGATCAAGATCGATAGTGTAACATTCACTGGTAACAATATGCCATATGATAATTCTCTCCTCATACTCTTTAGCAATTAGAAGATTACCAAAACTGTAATCTTTTATGGCATACTCACCTCTCCTGGACAAACGTTCATCACGTGACTGTCGAAAATGAAAGTCGTCCTTTTCGTTCTGATGCAGCTCATCGGCTATATCTTTTAGATAATAGAAGATTCGTTCTTGTAAACTAATATCCACATCTGCCCATGACAAGTACTGATACTTGTCTAACAATTTGCTTGTGCAAGATAACTTCTCTAGTCCAAGGAATGTGCGTTGCCCTTCTTTCCGAACAGAAGTCAAGAGATTGTACTGACCTATGGATTCTGACCACCTTTTCTTATCGGTAAAACATGACTGTAAACAACTTGTAAACCACAAGAAAATGTCCGCCAGAGTTTCTGAGATCTGATTGAAAGATGCAACTTTCAATTTGATTAACCAAAGCCTTGTCCAGTTTGAGGATAGAAGTAGCATGAATGCATAAATCTCCAAACAAACAGCACCAATAAGCAACAAATAAGTCACCGTAATGTCAATTAGCAGGTAGGGATGCCGTATCAATGATAATAGAGAAGAGGACTAAAGCAGAAACAGAGCAAATGAAGCTGATGCCGCGAAGATAAACTCCAAATCGAGAGTAAATAATATCAGCCTTCGTGTAGAGCACATCGTACATGAGTCCTAGCTCAATTGCTACCAGTTTGAATGCATCATCGGATGACTTCTCGCTGATGATGGAGTAGTTGTATCTTCTGGCTTCACCACTTATAGGTTTATCATCTGCAAAGAGATTTCTTAGCCTAAGATATGAAAAATAAGCCTGAACGAGATTGTAGTCCTTTGATTCTATGGGACCGAATGTTACAAGCTTCTGTTGAGTTTTTTCGAAATGAAATAGGTCACGAACACTAACAGGAAATAAGCCTGAAGAATCTCTAAAACGTTGCGTGCTTGAAGACCAAAGTGCCCAAGTTCTCTCTCCATATTTAACAATTCCTGTAATAAACACAGGAATGGACAGGAATGTGAGGGCGTTACTGCTCCAAAACCTGAAGAAGACATAAAATGCTACCCCAACTTCGACAATCAGCCCAAGTAAATGCCTTAACCACAACTCATTATCTTCTAAAGAGTATGCAGTGATAGTGTCCGGACCACCAAGGTGCAAGAGGAGGAAGGGTGCCCAAAAAGCCTGTAGTGAAGCGCTGGCCTTGGATGAGTCATGTTCACCACCGTCTGCCACATTTCTTGACATGACACTCAATGCAACTGTTGCCACCCAATCAGCTGAGATATATGCACACCAGATGATCACTCTTAGAAGGATCTCAATCCAGCTACGTGGGTCTGTAATCTTTCTCCGGGAACCGAGTGCTATGAGGATAATCTGCAAAGAAAGGCTGAGTACAAGCAAGCTTCTAATCTCCCACAAGTCCCATAGTTTCTTGAGTGTTTCTGAGAAAATATCCATGTTCTCTGCTACTCTTGTAGTAGTAACTAGTCAAAAGTTTAAATAGTAAAGAAGCATCCTCATCTCAACTATTACATATATAAAAGTAGTTCAATTATTGAAGGTTACTTTTTTGCTAAACCTACTTTGGTATAAGTGTGTTCTTCTTCCTTGATGGTCAATTTCAAAGAAGTTTCTTCAAACCTAAACCTAAACCTAACTTAACCATAAAGAAATACTTGAGAAGTGGCCCTCAACATGAACACCAAAAATTACATCTAACAGGGCTCAAAGTTATTATAATCATGCTATTATGTTTTTTGTAAAAGCTAATATCGAATGGGTTAGTATCTATTAGGATTAATCGAGATTAAATACTATTTGTATAGTCTAAAGATTTATTAAGATTAGTGGAGATTAAACACTATTTGTGTAAGGCCCGAATCCAATTAGAATCAGAAGAATAATTAAAACTTAATTTATTATTACTTTGGTCCGGTCCAAGTTTTAGAAATAAAAAGATATGTGCACAAATATTCTTTTAGTGGATATTTTTAAAAGAAACCAAAAAAGTTTGGACATTAAATGAGAAAAACCATAACAAAAGATTGATGGTGAAATGAAAAAAGGCCAAGCAAAAAGCTAAAAATTGAAATTGAAAAAGGGGTGGGCCTAGGGAATGATGATCAAGAGTTAATGCACGAATGTTTTAAGGAGGAAAAAAAACAGTGATTGTGGGTTGTGGCGTAAGAAAAAACTAAGCAACAGTTTAGAAAGGGGACGAGTGCAATGAAACATATAAAGACAGATCCTGATCAGCTTCTGCTAATTCAGTTCTGATTTAGGTATCTATTTTTTATTCTGAATCAGCAAGGAGTATAGAATGAACTAAAGAGGATTCCGAAGACTGATGTTGAGTGAACCGATATGATTGGTTGTGAAGCTGAAAAACTTGCACCAATCTCTTCTAAGATTTCAAAAACTCAGTACGAACCTCTTATATCCTCAATTAACTATTAGTCAATCAGCGTTAAATAAAAATTATCAAGAGTGAAACCATCAATATACATTTAATAAATATTTTAATTAAAAATATTTTTTTAAATAATAAAATAAAAATAATATATATATATAAAGTTACAGATTTCTTAGAGATCTACAACTGTGCAAATATGGAGACCACCACATAGAGGAGGAGATGAGCGAGATGGAGGCAAAGATGGAGGAGAAGAACTAGTCCGTCGATGACGATCTCCCCCAAGTGCAATGAGCCGACGATCTTCCCCAAGTGTGACGAGCCAGCGATCTCCCCTGACCAAAGAAGATCATCATTTATCTCCTTCAATTAGAGGAGATGTCGACGATCTCTTCCAATTAGAGAGATTGTCGCATGATGATCTCCTCTTGCCAGATATCGTCACGCAACGATCTGATCCCTGGTTGGAAGAGATCTACCACGATTTCCTCCAATCGTGGCAAGTCTCCTCCAACTGAAGATCTCGACGATCTCCTCCGACCATGTCCACGAAGATTGATTTGCTCCGGTTTGAGGAGAAATTTGTAATAAGTCTAGAAAAAAATAATTTTTTTTTGGTTTTATATTTGAGAAATCTGTAAAAGTGCAAAAAAAAAAAAAAAAATCTTTTTTTTGTTTCCATGTTTGAGAAATCTGTAGAAATTTGTGTGGTCATTTTTTGGGGTTTTTGGTTGTTTTGGTTTGTTGAAGAAATATGTCTGTTTCCTTGGAAATCTATTTTATTTCGGGGAAAATTTGATGTTTGGATGTGAGAAAATTGAAGGAAAAAAAGTTGGAGTTTGGATGATTATGATTTTTTATTTTGTTAGTTTTTAAAATATTTTAAATGAACAATGGAGATGATGAAAATGATGAAATGGAGATGATGATGGATGAAGAAAGTAAGATGATAATCGGATGGAGTTATGATTTGGAATGAAATGTTGAATTTCGTAAGATGGTGATGATGAACCTGAAGTTGGTGATGAAGATGATGATGATGAAGAATTTTAAATTGAATTTTTATTATTTTAATATAATAATAAAGACAAGAAGCCAAAACAATTTTCATAATCTTATTTAAATGGTATATTTTCAAATCATAATGGTAAAATATTTAATACTTGTCAATCAATTCTAAAAAAGGAATAAGTTTTAAATTCATTTTATAATTTTTGTATAGTTTTTAAGTTATGCATAAATTATAGTTTCTTGAATAAAATGATAATTCAAATTTTGGAAGTAAATAATTTGGAAACTATTGTAAAAATATTTTATTGCCATATAACCAACTTAAAAATCATTTTTAATAGTTGATGTTCAGCACAAATATATTTTAAAATATTCAAAGTTCATATATCGATATACATATATCATGAATGAATTTGTTTACCTCGAACAAGCAAAAATTCACAAAATAGCCTCAACTATCGCACGAATCTAAACCTTATTTATTTATTTTCATATCCTTTGAATCTCAGGGCATATTTTTTCCTCTTTTTTTTTCCCCTACTCTAAAGTTGTGAACTTATTTATAGACTCCATGCAAGGCAATTACATTACTAATTTAAAATCGGTCATTAAACCAAATTAAATCTACAATTCAATTTGGTAATTTCCAATTTTCAAAATTCAAAAGCTGCAAGGTATTAAACCCTATTTAATTTAAATACTCCATACATCCATTAATATAAATTTCAAATTTTCAAAATTCAAAAGCTGTATAATATTAAACCCTATTTAATCTAAATACTTAATATATTCTTCTCAATAATATAATACATAATTAAACCAATAATTATTTATGAATATGGTAGTTACATTATGTTTTGTGAAAAACATTTGTTCAGAATTATATGTGTATTCAAAAAGAGAATTACGTATATTTGCATATGAAAATTATTTAATATTTGAAAGGAAAATAAAGATATTTTTAGAACATCGAGGTTGTACCTTTTCCTTTAACGGTCAGAAAAGCTACACGTGTGAGTCCTATATTTGCATAGCATGTGTATGACAGATGTTGAGAAAATCATCTACATAGTACTTGTAAAACAGTTATCTCTCGTTCTATGTGTGTACTAAGTATCTCCACCATGTATGATAAATTTCCTTGGGTAGTAATTGATATAGATTTTCAAACTACAGATGTTATATACTGAGTTTGATCAGTAAAGAAAGAGATTTACAGAATACAAGTTTTACAAAAAGAGATTTCAAAGAAATTTTTTCAGTTGGGTAAAGACTAGGGATCCACACGTGTATAAGAGCCATAAGTCCATGGAAAGAGTCCAATAGAGGCTTGAAGCATGGTGGTCAAACCAGATAAACCTATGGCATCATAAAAATGAGATTTTTAGAAAAGCTATGCATACTATAGTTGCATAATATATTTTTTATTATATTATGTTCTCAGCTTTGTTTAGTGGATTCAGAAAGATTTCTTATTGCTCTTTGAGAAGTTTTATCTAGGTTATATTTTATAAAGTTATAAAGATTATTTAGATAGATATTTATAGTTTTATTATGATATAAAGTTTAAATTTGGTTTCATTGTTTAGATATGAATGCATATAAATTATGAGAATTATTTATTATTACTAGTAATATATTATAATTTTTTTTAGAAATATTTTTAGAAAAGTTATTTCCACTCACTGGGTATTAATATTCACTCTTTTATAAAAACTCATTTTTCTAGATGTCCATCGCAGGTTCGTGCAAATTATTACATATTGGAAGAAAAATCACATGGTGAATGACAAAATGCATTAATATTATTATTGAGTAAAAGCATTTTTCATCGGTGTATATTATTTTTAATTAACCAGATTTTGTAAATGTGTTTTTAAAATAGTTTAACAAATGAAATACCTTTTCTACATATTTTACTAATATATTTATATATTTCGTACAAGGGTACAACAAGAGAGGTGTACAAATTTTTGATTTGTTTGAATTGTTGTATTGTCGAGATTAATGTGCATTTTTCACAAATGTTTTTATTAAATTTAAATTTCAATTAGAAGTATCAAAATTTTCATAGGAATTCTTATGAATTCAGAAGAAGAGTTGAGATGGGTCCCTTGCATAGTCTAGATATCCTTTAATGAACGAAAGATAATTATTCCTATAATAAGAGAAAAAAAACTATTCACACAAAATATAATATATGCTTAGGTGTGTATCCCAAACTTATGAACGAGAAATAATTACTTTCATAATAATGGAAAAAAACTATCCACACAAAAAATATATATATTAGGTGAATTGAACCCCAACCTCTTAAAGGATGAGTATGCACCAATCAGAATTCTCTCTTATACTTGCACAGAGATAAGTATAAGAGATCAATTCTAATCAGTACATCCTCTTAGCACAAAGGGTTAAATCACAGTACTTCAAAATAATAAAAGCAAAAAATGACAAAAAGAATTTATCTCAAACTTTTGTGTCCAATACAAAGATTAGTATAGAAGAGGATCCTACACAACCCCAAATCAAATTTAATATTTCAAAAAATGATAAAACAAATGCAAGTTGGCGGGAATCTTTTATATATCTTAATGTCAAATACCAAGTATAAAACTTAAATAATAGGGGAAATGTTATGCAATTCCCTCCAAATAATATATGAATGTGAACTGTATATTCTAATTAAAATAAATGAAGCATGCACTTATGGACAGAACATAGTGAAGAGGAATCTTTTAGCTTTGAATACCACTTTTATATATAAATTATACGCACTTAAGGTTAGATGTCTTGAATAATTTTCTTTACTATCTTAACTGCCTAATTTTTAATTGTTAATTCTTGGATTAAAAACATGTTCAAAGCTTGATGAATGTGCCAAGCGTGGTTTTGACTTCGACCAATGTTCCTTTAGTCACGGTTGATAACACATGGGATGAAAGTATGAACATAATTGAATCAGTTTGAATATGAGGTTAAAATTTAAAAAAAAAAAAAAAATAGATCAAAGCAAACCATCAGGAGATGAGCCTCATGAATCCTTCAAACGTCGCATGCTTGAAGACCAAAGTACCAAAGTCCTTTCTCCATACTTGACAAATTCCTGTAACGAATATTGGAATGGCCAAGAACGTGAGCGAGTTGCTGCTCCAAAACCTCAAGAAAACATAAATTGCCACCACAACTTCAACAATCAGCCCAAGTAAATGCGTCAACCACAACTCATTATCTTCTAAAGAGTAAGCTGTGATAGTGTCCGGACCACCAAAGTGCAAGAGAAATGCTAATTTTGTTATGTCAATCCTCGATCTGAAATTGATGTTGGTAAGTTTGGCAATTCATCTTTGAGGGGATATGAAAGAGAAGTATATTAATCATTCATGTTATTAGTGGTGGTGAATAATTGACTTATTGAAGAAAGAACCATTGAATCTAATTTCTTATGTTACAAAAAGAAGACTGAATTGTCTTGTTTGATTAATTAAGTACAACTAAGTTTTTTTAAGGATTTTTAGAAGCTTGCATTTGTTGAACATGTCAATTCCTAACATTTTAATTCCAATGAAAATCTAATAATATCCAAGAAGGCAAGAACTAAATATGTAAAGGCTAGCTAGGCTGATCCCATTTAAAAAAAACAAAACAAAACAAACAAAATTAAGAACAATATAGAAGAAACAAAACAACATAAAGGCCACCACCACCCCAATATAGACTAAGCCCATTAAAAGCAATGGAACCAGCCTAGTGGAGTGGGATGAAACAATAAAAAGTGGAGTGTTGCTAAATACACCCTACTTATTTTCTAACAATTTCCTACTCTTATCGCGCTTATTTCTAGTACTGTAGTTGCTTTTAGAATCAGGATATGCTTGCAAATAAACTATTTGTGGATAATTAAGAAAAACGTGTCCGAATGGTAAAATGATTTCACTTTATTAAAGAATTATCTATTTTAAGAAATTCTTTCTGTAATTGATTCAGTATGTTTATCACTGCGGTTTTTATGACTCATAGCTATTGGACTACTTAGACACATGTTATAACCTACGGTATTTAGTTGCATTTGTAAATACACTTTATTAATCTACTTAAGTTGATGTTGTGAAGTAGTCTCTCCACAAGTCCAACCATTACAACTTTCTTTGTCACGTTTTCCCCTTCTTCTTGTTAAGTACTCAAATGACTTCTAGCCTTTTGCTATTTGAAAACCTTTTCTTGCTTAGTGGTGATGAAATACAAATAATGAGGAATTTCGCAAATCATAGCTCCCCGACAAAAAATTTTCTTACTTGCTGTGTAAGTCAAGTTCTATCTTACAAGGTTTTTATCAATTTTAATTGTTTATCAATATAGCAAATTCTTGTTGGATATATATTGTATCAAAATTATGTTTGTTTCTTGGTTCTATGTTTTTGTTTCTTTTTCCCATTTAAGTAGATTGCTTTTATACAAACTTCTCACACTTCGTCGTTACATATATCCTTCATATCATCTTGTGCTTTGGAATCGAATCTATGGAGTTTAAATAATTTTTGTAGGTTGATATGTCTCTACCTACATTATATCCTTGGTTCTATAATAAAGTTTCTTCCCTATAACTTCAAGTATGAATTCTTCGATAACAAAATATATCTTACCATAACTCTGGTATCAATAGGCAAAAAAGTTTTGGAATTATAGGACAAGAGTCTATAGAAGTTTACAATTTGAAACGGATGGCCTTTCTATTGTCAGGTTCTTTTGCCTTGTTGTAGTCATGAGAGCTACAAGGATTCTTCCAAATGTATACATGTATTGTTTCGAAGTATTTCTTATTTCTAGTAATTAAGAGCTCTTATGATGCAAATCTGTCACAATCATGATATGAATATCTAAATTTAAGTTAGAAGAGGATCTAGAATTTTAATTATTTGTACAATGTTCAATTTAATTGAAAAATTGTTAATTGTTCCGAATGCAGAGTGGAGTTGAGTTGATCTTTGCTCCAAATGATAGGGTGATCAAATTGGTGACTAAAAGCCAGACATGCATTAAAATTGCAAATCTCACCATTTTGGCTTCACATTCAGCTGCCTTGTTTACAATCTTATTGCAAACACTATTTCGACCATTTACTCACGTCCCAAACATTACTCAATTTTAACAACATATTGACCACCTGATCAGGCAGGTTATTGCATATATTCCTCTTTTGGGACATAGGCATTCTTCTAGTGAATTTAATATGTTGGCGTACAATGGGGTTGTTATTGATTCTTTCGCCAGATTTTTGAAACCGGATATGTCTTGCCTGATTATATTAGTATGGCTGTTACAAATGAATATTTTAACTAATTCCTAAGCATCCTGCGAGACCTTTAGCCACTGGCCAGCCTTTAATTTGCTACATATGCATCATGTGTACCTTTCCGCTATATAGTTCGGTTAAAAGCAAAAGCAAGGACTATTCACAAAGAAGTCGAGATGGCAGTTAATACAGTCTTTACTCTTGTCGCACTGGAGTCAAAATGCTAAATAGTACTCTTGAAGAGTCTTCTAATATTAGTTTTGTTCCCATGTCTGCTAATATATGAGGCAACCCATGGCCATGCAAAGCTAGCTTTACAACTTCACAGTGATTCTTACTGGATCAAAGATGTTCCTATATATGTGTGTATTGCATCTCTAAATATAGATGATGCCAAGACTATTTTGTATTTGTATCTTTTATGATGTTGTTTTACTTTTCAAATAATTGAAAAAAACAACAATCACAAATATTATTGTGTTATACGTGCTAAAGTAAAAACAAACTGATTTGTTGGGCAATATTTTATGTTTTCGCTTTTTGTTTAGCAAATGAGAAATTGATCTTTTGTTTGTAGGATCTGAGCAATAACTGAAGATGGTATTCTGAAATCTTAAACCATTTTATTATAACTTTGAGTTTGACCAACCGGCAGCTTCTTCCAATTTGAGAAAAAAACTGAGATGAATGCATATGTCACGAAAAATATAACACCAACAAGCTATACTCACCTTATGCTTAATATACGAAACGTGTTTCTGAATCAGAAAAAGAGGAATAATTGATTACAATAAAAATACATTAGACGTAACAGAACAGCGATCTTAGCTGCTCCTAAAGCATGCCTTATTCTAGGGGTTTACAAGTTGTGACACAAGGATATCACATACATTAAACCAAAAACAATAAGTAAAACAAGCAGTTTTACATCACATGTTTATTGAGGCGAAAATTTGCCATAAGAACACTGACATGAGTGAGGAGCTCGCCCCCGTTCCTTAAGTGTTCAGCATGTTCTTTCCATCCACAATTTTGTGCAGCATATGCTAATATCTCTACCCACACTTCACTTATTATCTCCCACCTGATTTTCCCACCATTATTATCATCCTTCAAGTTCAAGGACCATGATAGAAGGCTTCCAACTCCCTTGAACACCGAGTAAGGATAGTTATCAGATGTTATTTGTATGTTTGCTCTATCTTGTTGTTCAGATGGTTGTACTTTATAAGCTCTCTCGGCATGGACATAAGTATGTTCATACCTTATCTCACCGATTCCCTTGGGCAATAGGGACGGACAAAAAAGCAAAAGATACAACATATAATCCGATAACCATTTACTAATTTTGCAATTCTGATCAAGGTTATGAACATTACCTTGAACATATTTGAGATCGTTCTCGTACCATTCCTCAGTAACAATGTGCCACAAAAGAATTTTCGAATCATATTCTTCGTCGGCTGTAGGATCATCATACCCATATCTGTTTAGGGCATACTCACCTCTCTTGGACAATAGTTCATTACGTGACTTTCGAAATAAATTTGGATTACATTGGCTATGCTGTAATTCGTTGGCCATCTTTTTAAGATAATTAAAGATCATTTCTTGCAAACTAGTATCCACGTTTTCGCATGTCAAGTTCCCATACCTCTCTAACAATTTGCTCATGAGAGATAACCTCTCGAGTCCAAGGAATTTATGTTGCCATTTTTTGAGAACAGAATTCCTTAGATTGTACTGACCTATGGACTCTGACCACCTCTTCTTATTGGCCAAACTTGAATGCAAACGACTTGTAAACCTCAGGAAATTCTCAACCAAATTCTCAACCATTCTTTTTGAGCTATGATTGGTTATCATAACTTTGAGTTTAACCAACCAGAGCTTTGTCCAGTCTGAGAAAAAAATTGGGATGAATGAATAAATCTCGAAAAGAATAGCACTAACAAGCAGCAAATACGTTTCCATGATATCAATTAGCGGGAAAGATTGCTTATCAATGATGATGGAGAACAGGACTAAAGTAGAAACAGAAGAAATGAGGCTGATGCAGCGGAGACAAATTCCAAATCGAGAGTAAACAACAGTAGCCTTGGTATAAAGCACATCATACATGAGTCCTAGCTCAATTGCTACGAGCTCGAATGCATCTTTTGCTGACTTTTTATTAATGATAGAATAGTTGTCATACCTGTATTCATTGATAATTTTGTTTGCAAAGAGATGTTGTAATCTCTTGTATAAATAATAGGCATGAACAAGATTTTGATCATCTGGATCGATACCTGCTCTGATCATAAGCGTAGGATTACAACCTTCTCTTTGTTGGTACCCAAAAAAATCAATACATAGATCAGGAGATGAGTCTAAAGAATCTTTAAAACTTTGTGAGCTTGAAGACCAAAGCACCCAAGTTCTCTCTCCATACCTGACAATTCCAATAATAAACATTGGAATGGACAACAACATAAGGGATTTGGTGCACCAAAACCTCAAAAAGATATAAAATGCCACCCCAACTTGGACGATCAGCCCAAGAAAATGCCTCAACCACAGTTCATTATCTTCCAAAGAGTAGGCTGTGATAGTATCCGGACCACCAAGGTGCAAGAGGAGAAATGGTGCCCACAAAGCCTGCAGCATATTGGTGGTCTTGGGCGAGCCATCATCACAATATGAATCATTACTTTCAATGATACTCAATGAAATTGTTGCCACCCAATCGGCTGAGATATATGCATACCAGACGATTACATTTACTAGGATCCCGAATCAAGCTTTGCGGGTTGTTAATCTTCCTCCGGGAACCAAATACGATGAGGATTATCTGCAAAAAGAGACTGAGTAAAACCAAGCTCCGGATCTCCCATAAATTCCAAAGTTTCTTCAAAATTTTAGGGAAAAGTTCCATGGTTCTCCTCTTCCTTGGACTACTAGCTAGCAAATGAGCATATTATTGAGAAAAATAAGTCATGACATGAATTAATGACAAGTCACTATAGATTTATTTAATTTAAACTACCACATGAGGGGAGAAAACTTGAACCTGAGGATTGTCAGATTGAATGAGTGTTTTATGTCATCAAGCCACATTGGACTGTTGTCACCAAGGATTCTCACATATGAACACCAAAGTTAACTACATATATTAACAGTTGGTTTATACATTTGTGCTTGATATTGTTGGATTACGGATAGCTCAAAGTCAGACCCAGTGGCAACTTAGGATTCCTCGAAGAAGGTAGTGCAAAGTAATCATCTCCTCTATATATATAATGTTGTGAATGCAACTAATAATGAAAACAATTCAATACACAAATGTTAGTTTATTGTTATTGTACCTTGCCTTTGTCATTGGATTCCTTGATCCAGCCAAGTGGTGTTCCCCAATGACAGGTTGTTTGGACACTAAATGACAAATGTTGGTTTAATTTAAGGTTGTATTATTTATGTTTATGAACACCCTATTGAAATTTCTCCCAATTTCATGAGCAAAACAATTTAAGAATTGAGTTTATCAGACACATGTTTACATCACTTTCTTAAAATATAGGATTACAAAGCACCTCCCTTGTCCTGAGAGGTCAAGAATTCGAGTCTCACTCTTATTCTATTAAAACACAAGGTATTAGTGTAAATCTTCTCTAAATAGAAGTTGTCATCTCACTATTATGGGAGTAGTAATCCAGGCCGCACAAATCAATTATTGATCTTGATAGATTCTGATAGTTCTCTAATCCATAAAGTGTCGGTGTTAAAAAAAAAAAAAAAAAATTACAAGATTACAAACATAGCCTAAGTCCATAGAAGCAATAGAATACAAACATAGCCTATAGGAATAAAAGTATATGCCTAAGTCCATAAAAGCAATCGAACTAGCCCAATGGAGTGAGATAAAACAACACATAGTAGAGTATTGCACGCTAAGTACACATCACTTACTTTCTAGCATTCTCCTACTCTTATCAACATTCATCTTGAACACTCCAATTACATATAGAATCAAGATATGCTGGTGAATATACTATTTTTGAGCAATGAATTTGTAATTTGAATTAGTGGGTAACAACTAAGAAAAACGTGTCCGAACTATAAAATATTCCATTTTATCTAGGAATTGCCTATTTTAATCAAGTCTTCCTGATCCAATGTGTAGAGCGCCGCCGTTTTTGCAATTGACAACTATTAGATCACTTAGGCATGTGTTATCATCTAGGTCTATTTGTAATTTGAATTAGTAGGAACAACTAAAAAAAATGTGTCCGAACAGTTAAAAAAAAAATCACTTTATCTAAGAATTACCTATTTTAAGCAAGCTTTCCAAATTCAATGTGCAGAGCGTCACAGTTTTTATAACTGACAGCTATTAAACCACTTAGGTACATGTTATCACTTAGACCTATTTGTAATTTGAATTAGTAGTAACAACTAAGAAAAACTTGAACAATCAAAGACTCCACTCTATCTAAGATTTGCTTGTTTTAAGCAAGCCTTTCTGATTCAATGTGTAGAGCTCATGGTTTTTACAGGTGACAACTATTAAACCACTTAGGCACGTGTTATCACTTAGGCCTTGCAATTACTCGTAAATCCATTTTATTGATCTAGTTAAGTTAAGGCTTGTGAAATAATATCTTCAAAAATCCGACCATTACCACTTTCCTTGCCGAGTTCTCTTTTCTTCTCGCAAGTATTCAAATCACTTCTAGCTTTTCAAACATTTCTTGCATAGTGCTGATGAAATACATATCTGATTTTCTGAAATGAGGTAAATCACATATCACAGCTCCCCAAATAGAGAATTTCTTACTTACTTCGTAAGTCAAGCTACTATGTTACAGGATTTTGTCAATTTTAATTGCTTATTAGTAGAGCAAATTGTTGTTAAATATCTAATGGATCATAATTATATTTGTTTATTTTTTTCCCACAATTAAGTAGATTACTAATATATAGACTTCCTATGCCTATTGCCTCTTTATGCCCGTCAAATAATCTCGTGCTTTGAGATCTATGGTGTTTAAATCATTTTTTTAAAGTTGATCTATCGCTATTATATTCAATCTTTAATTTTAGAAAAATATATCTTATCTGTAACTTTAGGTGAGAATTCTTCGAAAATTACATACATCTTACTGCAGCTCTTTGTATCAATAGGCAAAAAAGTTTTAAAATCATGGACAAGAGTCTACAGAAGCTTACAATTTTAAATGGTTGGCCTTTATTTCACCAAATTCTTTTCCCCTATAGAAGTGAGAGCTGCACAGAGTGTTCCAGATATATACATGTGCTGTTCTGAAGTAATTCTTATTTGTAGTAGGGGCACCAATGATGAATATCTATCAAAATCCTTCAAATTTGAAGTGGATCTAAAATTCTATTAGTCATGTACAACATTCTTTTTAATTAACAAATCGTATATTGTTTTGATGTAGGCTGGAGATTGAGTTAATCATCGCTCCCAATGATAGGTGATCAAACTGGTGACCAACAAACTAGACATGGCATCAGAATGGGAAGTCTCATCTTTTGGAATTTCACATTCAACCCTTCTATTTACTCACATTCCAAACATTATTTCAACAATTTACTCACATCCCAAACATTATATAAACCTACATTATTAAATTATGAAAAATATACTAATCTTTGTCCCCGTCTATTGCCAAATACATTATTATACATTAGAAAACCAACAATTTTATTCACTCATTCCAATTTGTCACACACATACCTCCTTTTCCCTCTCAGTTTCCAACTTCAACACCATCAGCAGAAACATAAAACAACCAATTATGGGATGTGTACAAAACTACAAACTCCAACTACTCCAACTTTCAACCTATGAGCTTCAACCTCTTCAATGGCATTGCAAAACCGTTCCTTAACAGTGTTTCTTCTTTCTCTTATCGGCGTCTATGCAACCACATTATCTACTACAAACTCCACACTTATAATTTCCGTGATTAAATCCTATAATCTAGCTAGCTACTGGCCAATATTTGATTGGCATACTATCATGTGTATCTTTCTGCTATATAGTTTGTTTAAAAACAGAAGCGAGGAGTCTTCACAAAGAAGCCTAGATAGCGGTTGATAGTACTCTTGGAGAGTCTTCCATTCAAGTTATTAGTTTTGCTCCCATGTCTGCTAGTAATATAGATAAGGCAGCCCATGGCCTTGCAAAGCTTGCTTTACAGCTTGATAGTGATTCTCATTGTATCAAATATGTTCCTATTATGTGTATTGCATCTCTCAATGTAGATTATGTCAAGACTATTTTGTATTCGTGTCTTTTGTAATATTATTTTACCTTTCAAATAATAAAAATAACAATTGTAAACATTATTTGTGTTTTATGTGCTAAAAGTAAACACACATTAAAGTTTAAAAGTTAACAAAAATTAAAAATTATTTTATACAGTAAAATGATATATATATATATATATATATATATGTGTGTGTATAATTCCATTGACACTGCTAGTGGAGGGGAATTCAACAATCCCTCTAATTCGATGTCGTGTTATTAGATTGTATCGACAATTTTGTCCTTAATTTATTTCTAATTTTCATTATCCTAGACCACATTATTGGCTATTAGGCTTCCACCAGTTCCATAAGCCCACAGATATAACTTCTCCCTTAATTATGTTTCTCATCATTTGGGCCCAACCCAACTATCACAATCTGTGATCTCTAAAACTGTTTTGCCTTGTAAGCGTCATTAGCTTTATTAGGCTTAATATTGGGCTTCATTGGGCCTTATTCGGTCAATATATACCGGTGTATATTGATCTATGGCTGTATAAAATGATTCAACACCGGTGTGGTGTATATCAACTAAGGATTTTGTTATCATGTAGTATCTGTATAATTAATCGGATAGTTACTGATCATAGGATATAAATCCAAATATCCAGTAATCCACAAGATTTATGATCTAAAGGGGAAAAAAAAAAAGAAAAACTAAATAAAAATAAATCATTTTTGTACCTAACTATGTTGATAAATTTATTATATACTAACAGAGTCCATTAACTACTCTTGACAAAATGTACAATACCAATCCAAAGACGAGAATTATTATTGTTTTGTAACCAACAAAAATTAGGCTAATAAAGCTCTAATCTAAGGTGTCCAATAAGGGTCTTTAATTACATATACATCATTCAATTTGTGAAGAGCCCTGCTTGCTCTTGTTAATTTGATTCACAAGGATTATGCATAACTTTGGCAAGTGAATCTGATATTCAAAGAAGATATAATGTGTTGTCTGCATTGTTGCAGATGACAATCCTTCAATTCATGTTGTAACCCTTGGTAAGAGTAAGTACTAGTGTTCAATAATAATTTTCGTTTTGTTTTTGTTGGCATGTGATAAGGTTGGACAGTGGATCACCGCTTAATGTGGCTTAATAATAATAATAATAATAATAATAAAAGAAAGTATTTATCCAATTTCACAATGTTGTATGTTAGAATCATTGCACATAATAGTATAATAATAATTAAAAAAAAAAAAAAGGGAAAGTCAGACCCTTCGACAATTTTCTAGCTCGAGTCATGAATAACAAAGTATAATGAATTGATTAAAGGAGATGTCAACTCCTGAGCCGGAGGCAACTCAATTTGTTTTTCATATGATTATTTATATATTGATCAATTAATTTTCTTTTTTTAAACTGTCTATATATAAATTTTTTATTTTTATATATTATATATAGTTTTTAAGTTGTTTCGTAAATAATTGTCCTTTTGACAATTTCAATTATTATTATTTTAGTCATTTAATCATAAGTATTTTCCTTCCTTTCCAAAGCAAATAATCAAAATAAATTTACTAAATATTTATCTAACTTTTTTAAAAAGAAAAATCATTTCTCAAATAAAACTAGGTTAAGTTATAGTTACTCCAAAGACAACCTAAGCCCATAAAAGCAATGGAACTAACCTAATGGAGTGGGCTAAAACAACAAAAAAGCAAAGTATTACTAAATACACCCCACTTACTTTCTATAATCTTCTTATCACTGATCTATAACACTCCAATTGCTTCTAGAATTAGAACATGACTTGCAAATATACTATTTTTGAGCAATGAATTTGTAATTTGGATTAATGGAAGACAACTAGGAAGAAACGTGTCTGAAATTCGACTTTATCTAAGGATTGTTTATTTCTAGCTAACCTTCTTGAGTCAATGTGTATAGCGTTACGATTTTTATAATTGACAGCTATTGAACCATTTAGGGATGTGTTACCACGTATATCGGCCTATTGGTTGCATACAAATCCACTTTATCGATCTATTTAAGTTGAGATTGTGAACAAATCTCTTCACAAATTCAACCAATATCACTACTTTGGAGAGTCTTGTATTCAATTATATTAATTTTGTTTCCATGTCTGCTAATAGAATAAGGCAGCCCATCGCCTTTCAAAGCTAGCTTTACAGCTTGATAGTGACTTCATTGGATTAAATATGTTCCTATATATGTGGATTACATCTCTCAACTGTAGATGATGCCAAGATTATTTTGTACTTCTGGCTTTTGTAATGATATTTTACCTTTCAGATAACAAAAAGCAACAACTATAAACATTGTTTGCTGTTACATATTTATGGTAAAGTAAAAACAAATTAAAGTCTAGAAAAATAATAGAAATTGAAATTTTATATATATATATATAATCTCATAAGAAGTAACATTATAAAATCCGTACAAAAAAAATAATTATATCTAATATAACAACGGATCAAAAGAAGCTAAACCCAAAAATATATTCATGTATTTCTTATATTTAGCACTTCAATGTAATAAAGTATAATTTAATTCAATTAATTTGATACCATGTTATAAGATCATGTCGACAATTCGTCACCCTTAATTCATTTCTAATTTATTTGTGCTAAACCATTTTGTTGGCTTCCATTAATTCCATATACCTAGAGATTAGTCTCTCCCTTAATTATGTTTTTCATCATGGGGCACAAGCCGACTGCCACAATCTCCCATCTCAATACCATACCTGTTTACCTCTTAACTGAGGTCATTAGCTTCATTAGGGCTAGTATTGGGCCTCATTTGGCCCAACTGCTAAATAAACGTCCAAACCAGTTAAAACCGTTCTGTGAATGATTCTTCGATTCTTTCTAAAAAAGTCTGTATCTATTAGTACATATCAATTTATGTAACGTGGATAGCAACTAGTGTTGAAAAAATTTCAGAACTAGTTCTAACTAGAGAATGATAATCATGTTATAACCGATTTAACCGAATTTCAAGACCAGTTTTAACTAGAAAAAATGTGTTATCATCTTTAACGGATTTAACAGAAATTAGTAAATACAAAATCCATCCCTTAACTTTTGGGCCTCATTCGACCCATTGTCATCCTTCGACATAGATTTGCTAAAGAAGCCCCAAACAGTTAAAATCAGTTAAAATAAACCGATTTAACCGAAACCTGGACTTTTGTATGTTGAACTTCAACGGAACAGATGAGAGCAGCTCTCCTCTACCTCCCTCACTCCCGCCTCCCGTCGGTCTTCCACCACTCAATCTCTGCCGTCCGCCGCCGCCACTCTCCTCCACTGTTGGCCATCCAAGCCCAGCAACAGAAACATCTTTCCTTGGAAGAACACTACCAACAAAAAGCCTCCAAGTACTGGAACCACTTCTACAAGCGCCACCAAAACAAGGTCCCTCCCTCTCTCTATCTCTCTCTCTCTCCCTGCATCTCTACATAAACGAAACGTACCCTTTTAATGATTTTTATGTTTATGTCAATATTTTCGATATCAGTCACCCAAAATATGAAAAATATTGAAGATATATCAGGGATAGTATCGATATTTACTTGGCTTTGTTTTTGTCTTGACTCGCGCTTGGCTTGTTGATTATTAGTCCATTGTTACTGTGATTGATTATTGTTGATATGTTGAAATTGATGGATGGTTTTAGAGACTGAATTGTGGGGTTGAATGTTTGTAGTTCTTTAAGGACAGGCATTACCTGGGGAAAGATTGGGGACACTACTTCTCTGATGATACTTTTTCCCCAAACGGGAAGGTTGTTTTCGAGGTACTTTGTTTTGTACATTGTTGGTTTAAGTATTCTAGAGTTTTCTGTTTGTAATTGTACAAGACTGAAAAAAATGGATGTGGGATGTTTACGGGAAATTTTGTGGTCGATTTGTTGTGTGAAACTGGTTTTTAGTTCTATCTATTGTTTTGTGTCGCGTGGATGACAATGTTCTTTAAAATGTAATTGAATGGTTTGGCTATTATTTGGTGAAGGTTGATTTTGTTTTTGTCTCACATTTGGTGTGAGAGTTGGGATGTGATTCATTCTAGATTGTTTGCTTGAAAATTGTTTTCATAAAACAAAATGTCTGAAGTTACAATGATTTTTTGAATATTAAAACCAGATTCAGTCGGTGGGTTCGTTACCTTACCATTTTTTTTTTTTGGAAGCAGTGGCAAATTGTATCTCCTTGTTGAAGAAGACAATGGTTTATGACATCTTACTTGTGTATAATAGCTGTAAAACATTTGGAGATAACGCATCTTGTAAATTTTATGCAACATGTTATGCACTGGCAGGTTGGTTGTGGAGCAGGCAATACTATCTTTCCTCTTGTTGCTTCATACCCGAAGCTTTACATTCATGCTTGTGATATCTCGCCTCAAGCTATTGAACTTGTTAAGGTTTGCCGTCCTATTTAGTATGCATACTGAAGACTTGTATTGTTTTTGTTCTTCAATTTCTGCTACTTTATTATTCATGCCATATGCATGTTAAAGATGCATCATCTCCCTTTGTTAAGGTTCCCGAAATATCATCATGAATGTTTATAAAAACGCATATTTATGCACATCATTGAGCTTTGCGATGAGCCATGCTGTTGTTCGTTTGGATTGCAAGGAATATGCATAACTGTGGGCTAATTGCAGTCACATGTGGGATTCAAAGAAGATCGGATCCATGCATTTGTCTGCAATGTTATAGATGACAGTTTATCTGAAAAAATTAATCCTTCTTCTGTTGACATTGTTACCCTGGTAAGACTGGATTTTGTTCAATAGTAACCATTTCCATTTCTACTTCATTTCTGCATTTGTTTACTTAGCTTCAGTGTACGCACATACAAACACCTAACATGTTTGGCAGATTTTTATGTTGTCTGCAGTTTCTCCCAAAAAAATGCCCCTGATATTGCAGAATATTAAATCAGTATTAAAGGTAAGCTTATCATGTTACATGTTTGAGACAGTTAAGATATATCTACCATGTCAAAGTAATATATCATTGTTTCATATGCTTGTAGCCAAATGGTTATGTTCTCTTACGAGATTATGCCATTGGAGATTTTGCTCAAGTGAGTCATTTAAATCTTGTATAATATAATATATTCCTTTGGAGCTATATTTTGTTTTTACATTTTCCATTCTCCTGATGAATCTGTTTTTTGTTAGGTGAAACTTCAAAATAGGAATCAAATGATTGGTGACGGCTTCTATGTGCGTGGTGATGGTACTGTAAGTATGTTCTATACCAGTGCAATACTTGTTCAGTTCTAAGAATTATACATTCTGTAGTTGTTTCTGATAAGCGGCCAATCTCTATTCCAGTGCTCATATTACTTCTCTGAAGACTTCCTATCAACCTTGTTTCTTGAAGCTGGCTTCAACACTGTAGATATCAGTGTCTACAGCAGACAAATTGAGAATCGTTCTCGCCATATCGCCATGGACCGGTGTGTTGAGTAGTTACTTGTTCTTCTAGATATCTTTCTAAGTTGCATTCTTCTTGTAAATTGTCTGTCCATGTAAGACTTGTCATATGGATGAGAGATCTTGCTTCTTTTCTATTATAACTTGTCTTGTTGTCTTATTGTTTGCTGCTCTTTTGAATGTGACCTCTATGGACAGGCGCTGGATCCAAGGCATATTCAAGAAAGAATGCATGACTCCTGAACCCACTCTGATCCCAGAAGCTAGGTGATAATTGCTGATCCATCTATCAGATGTCCAGAACTCAGCCATTTGCGTGAGCTATGCTTACTTCATTTCGACAAAATGGAGTTGCTAGCAGCATAACAAATTAGTGCACTTGGAACATCAATGGCATGGAGAAGGAGGTTCTCCTCCTTTGCCACAATGTGGAAAATCATTTACTAATGATAATCAGGTATATTTGTTATACTGAGAATCCAATATAATACAAATGCATTTGAGAAAATGGGTAAAGGAGTTGGATGAGTAAAAATCTCCATTTCAATTGCTTGAGGACAAGGATGTTTTCTAGGTTATGTAGTCATTTGGTTTTATAGTTATAAGGTTTCTAGTTTATCGCTAATATTACAATGAGGATCTTAATGAATAAAAGGGATCGATGAGTTTATTCTCAAAAATTTTATGTTAATTTTGGTAACATTTTGAGGTTTTGATTTCCCTGAAAGCTAACCAATTTGGCAATTTAGATAAAACTTAATTATTTCTTTTAAAAGGAACGTGAAAGTAAATTAAATAAATAGGAAACAAAGAGAGTGGAAACTGGGTTTGTTAATTTATGTGATACCAACTCCTTGAACACAATAAATATCTAGATTTTGCTTTATTGACGATCGCATTCATCACCTTTTTGTTCTCAAAAACTTTTTAATTACATTGTTAGTAATTAAAAAACTTAAATGCTTAAGTTGAATGAAAAGGGTCCAACTAATGATATAAAGTTCTCTAACACACACCCTTACATGTCAAACCGACTAGCTTCACGGGTGGACCAATTTTAAATACAACACAACAAATTTAATTATCAAATGTGTTCACAGTAGAAATAATTTAGGACTCTTGAGACAAGCCGAACTCTGATGTTATGTTAGTAATCAATAGATTCAAAAACTTAAGCTGATAGAAGAAGGTCCAACTAACGATATAAGGCTCTTTAACATATATATCACAACTTAAGGTATGATCTTTCTTCAGGAAATGTCCAACAACTGCTTAGTGCTAACCTTTGATATTCCATATACATATATAAATCAAAGAATACAAATCATTCATATGCTTGGATTTGATTAATATTGTTTTTTAACAGAACAATAGCTCTTCTACTTCTTCCATAGAATGTCTTCCAGGAACTTATCTATATCTACAGTCAGAATACACCAATTCCATATTCTTTCTCAGAATGTCTGTCCAGAAAACCGTATCAGAAAATATAGTTCAATATATCAAACATGGGGGATTTATTACCCTGTAAGAGTCCTAACATGTTTATGAAGATGAGTTGAATTGTTTGGTCATAGTTGGAGAAGCATTAGGTGAAAAACCAGCATGAGGAGAACAACCTACAAAAGACCAGCAACTTTCAATCTGCAGCATGTCTAGTTTCTTCCCTACTTCTTGTTTCCAGCAGGTGGAAGTGGTCTGCTTTTTCCTGCTGTAGTCAGGTGTCTCAATATTTTGATCGTGGACTTTAACTGCTGCCATTGTCTTCTCACATTGATCTGGGCTGAATTTCCATTTCAACGTTAGGATTGTTTGCTACCTGATTATACATTATCAGTAGAAAAAAACAGGAAAGAGTAAACAAGGAAAGTCTTTTGTGGAATTATACAAGGTCTAACTAGAATATGTGTGGCGAAGTCATCTAAAGCATGTGAAACTATATGTAGATCATAACATTTACCAAGTTGGTTCATTTTTCTTCGCTACTGTGTGTAGAAGTAGATATGCAAGTGAAAACAAGGTTTCTTCAAGCAATTCCTAGTAGAAACTAACCTGATTCGAATTCGTTTTTACTTCTGGATTTGAGTTGTAAGGGTGCAGTGCAACAACAGTTCTGTTATTGTTCCACGCTTTATTTTTCAATCCAAAATTTCTCAATCTGATCAGCTCTGGCAACACAACTGAAGCGAGATCAGGTCTGTCCCTTTTCCTCAGCTCACAACATTGTAAAGCCAGTTTAGCTAGTGATAGAGCCTCTTCAACAGGCCAATCTGTCACTGTCGGGTCAAGAATCTCTGAAAACCTTCCTTTTTCAATGGCATTCTCGACCTGGTGGCTGAGCCCCATTGCGGACCTTGCTGTGATGATTTGCAGCAGCATCACACCAAATGAATATAAGTCTGATTTCACACCCAGCAGTCCTGTTTGTTGATACTCTGGATCTATATAACAAAATGTGCCAGCTGCAGCTGTCAAGTGATATTGGGTGACACTATCAGCTGCTGATGATGGTACTAGCTTGGCCAAACCCACATCACCAATCTTGCTCACATAGTTTTGGCCTATAAGAATGTTTGCAGGCTTGAGATCACGATGAACGAGAGGTTCTGGCTTGTTTTGGTGAAGGAAAAGAAGAGCGGTGCCGATTTCAGCTGCGATTCTGAAACGGATTCTCCATGGAATTGTGGGGGTGTCATCTTTCCTGAAGAGCCGGTCTTCTAAGCTGCCATGCTCCATGTACTCATAAACAAGGCAACCGTACTCAGGGCAGGCTCCAAGGAGAAGAACCATATTCGGATGTCTCATGCTGCCTAGAACATCAACCTGCATGATAAAAAGCAAATCCAAGACAAGAGGTTAGATGAGTTCTCAGATTTTTATAATAAGTTAATAGATCATGTTTTGGAGTGTCATTTCCATGTTGTAAAAAGCACTTGTGTACTGTTTTGGTTGTTCAGTTAGAGGTAAAAAGTTCTTTGAGGATCAAAAGTGCACTTGCAAATTGATAGTTGATTTTCTAAAAATCACAATTTGTATTAGAAGAGTCCTTGAAATGATTCCTGGAAACGCACTCTTCCTTAATGCATCTGCTTTCTGCTTTAACAAACAAAAAATGGGAAAACACCTCTTGTTTGAATTGCTTGAGTCCTTGTGATAAGTCCGGCCTCAAGACCTTTATGGCCACAGCAGTGTGATCAAGCACGCCTCTATAAACAGGTCCATATCCCCCTTCACCAATCTTCAATGAATCTGAGAAGTTGTTTGTTGAAGATTCAATCTCTTCAATGGTGTATTTTCTGTAGTTAACATTAGTCCCTGAATATGCTTCCATTATTCTCTGCTTCTCTTCTGCCACCTGCTTGACCTTCTTTTCTGCAGTCACTCTCTTTTGAGCCTCCAAATCAGCCAAACATTGTGCCATTTTTGCTGCTTCTTTGGCCGTCTTGACCTTCTGTCTCTCCTCCACTAATAAAGCCAATGCCATCTCTCCTGAAAACCTGGCTTCCTCTAACCTTCCTTCTTCTTTCTTCCGTTGTTGAAAGTTTGTTGGCTAGCAACACAAACAAGACAACTAGCGTGTCATATAAATCAAGCCTAACAAATATAAATTCAAATACAAAACAACCCAAAAGCTTAAACTGATAAATAAGAAGCTTCGTTTAACCTACCTTCCCTTTTCCTGCAACAGCTTCATTGCAAGCTGAGTTGTACATTTGCATGGAGTGCTTCAATTCCAGCCTTAGCCTCTGGATCTCGGCCTCCACGCTCACCTGCCAGGTCACTCATGTCAACACTCATACAAGGGCTTTTAATAGAATTCAAAAATAGACATGCAAGTAATTATAGTTTGAATTTCCAAAAGTTAGTACTTACATGATTTTGAGAGGAGGAAGAACTGGAGGAGCTCTTAGATGCAGAAGAGAAATTTATATTTTCAGCTTCATCAATCAATGTGTAACTAAGTGGGGATGAAAAATCACTTCTATCTGAGGGCAGTTTTACATTGAATGAATCTGATGTATGACTGTCCATTGATGCTATTGATGAAACATTTCCAAAGTATGACTTGAAATTGGCATATGGGGTTTGCTGTGAGGTGTCACTGATGTTAGAGTTTCTGTCGGTGACTTCACTTCTCCAACTGTCACAGCTGAGCACACTTCTGCACAATCAGCAACAACCGTTAACAACGAAAGAACTTTTCAGGCAAAAATGGAATCAGGATCAATACATAGTGGCATGTTAAAGTGCATTCCTGCCCAAATTTCAATAACAAAAGCAATGGTCCACAGTAAAGGATGTTAGGACTTGTGTTGAGTTAGTATAAGTTTCCACAATGGACAACTTTTATGTCACATAGCACTTGTTGCTGTGTAGATAGGTTTCGGGTTGGAAAGCCTAAAGTGAAAACTGTAAGACTCTATGTGCCTAGAGTGAACAATATCACTAATCTATCATCGTAGAACACAAAGAGGCTAGGAACTTGAAACTGTTACTTACCTGTGCATATCAACAGAATTGGCACTATCATGAGAATGGTCAGCAAAGAGTCCCTTTTGAGATTTTTGCATGAATGTGGGTGCTGCATTGCCAGCAACAGGAGTGTTTGCGGGTCTGCTACTTTGAACTTTTCCTTTAGATGATATAACATACACAGAACAGTACTCTGGTGCAGTTTTCAATAAGGTAGCTGGCACGTCAGAATTTTTAAATTTCCTGTGTGGATGACAATCATCAAAGTGTGCAGATTAGATGTGAAAACTTTGATCAAGTATTGAAAATACGAAATATAGGCTATCTGGTAACTATCTAGATATAGTTCTTTATTTGCAGATGTTATTGTTTTCGTATCTAGCAAGTAGCAATAGATTGTTTAACTGCTATGTAGATATTAGTTAATGAAATGCAGATTTTATGGCCAATATGGTATCGAACTTTGTGAAGTGAACCTTACAGAGATTATATTGTTTTGGTCATGGATTTTGTGATACGTTTCTAATGAATTTTATAATCATATAAGCATGCATGTTATTGAGTACTTATAATGTAGGTCAATTAAATTGAAAAAAGAAAATGTGAACAACTCTTTTGGAAACGGATTTACCTCAGCGTTTTATAATTTATAAATTTATATAGATACGTATGTCAATTCACGTGTACATATTGCATGCGCAGTTGGACGCATTCATATCAATATGAAAAGATAAGAAAGGAAAACAGAGAATGACCTGATAAGGGAACTGTGGGTAGAAGCACCAACAACAATATTGCCAATGGAGTTGCTGGCAGCATAACAAATAAGTGCACTTGGAATATCAAGGTCATGGAGAACCACCTCCTTTGCCACAATCTGTAGAGAGAAAAAAAAATCACCAATTGGAATAAATATTTTTTACGAAAGTGTTTTTCAGAATGAAAGAATTACTTCTTTTTTCTGTGAAACCTTTTTTAATCAAGAGCATTTTCATGAAATACTAACCCCCTTTCGAGCGCAAAATCCTCGGTAGGGAAGGAAAAATTGCTGCAACTCATCCTTGGTTGGTGCGCGACCTTGTTTAGAAACAGCATCAAAATCCTCTGCGTGAACATTAAATCAAACAACACAAATTAAACACAACACAAAGCTAAACATGAAAATCAATGAAGAATGCCTATAATAAAACCTTTCTTGTTCTACAAGTTATTCAATAGAACCTAAATCCGAACTTTATAAAACCATTTATGGACTTGTCTTCCAATGACATGACTTATGAGACGTATAAGACGTGCAATATTGGATACTTGTACATATTAAAGTTAAGAACAAACGGGATAATGTATAAAATGATATGCCATCGATAAAAGAAACTAAAAATACGTACGTGGATGCAAGCTCACGCTACGTACATGGAGGAGAATACATTCCTGGCTGTTGTTGCTGATAAGATTATCAACAGCCCATTTGACTGCATATTGGCTGTTCTTGTCCCTGTCAATGGCAATGGCTGTAATCATAGGATTTTCCCTGTTTTGTGACACTGATTTCATCAAGGTCATGTTTAAGAAAAAAAACAATAAAATAAAAACTTTTTAATGTATTTTTCTGCTTATTATTTAAAAAACTTCTGTTAATATAATTAATAGACAGGATGAGTGTCACTATAATCACCAAAAACTAGAGGTTCAAATGCTTCAACAAGGAGGAAAAGGTTTTATTATTTTTTCAGTTTTCATTGGTTTAAGTTTTTACTAAATATGGAATGATTGTTACCATGATGAACCGAAGGAAAACAAACACATACCCAACTTCAAAAATTCTTTCCTCTCTCTTATGTATTTTTCTTTTTTCTGTTTCCAATTGTTAAGATTTAACAGATTAACTCCTTTAAGTTAAGTTTTTCAATTCTTCGTGAAAAAATTGGGTTTTTTCAGGTAATTAGTTAACAATTGTGATTGTATTGGTAATATGTGTCAATTTAGATTTTTAGTTAATCATAATTTTATTGTTGTATTCCAACCATAGATTTACACTGTATTACAATATAACCATTAAAATATTGACATAGCATAGGCAGCGGCATAGTTGTAAATAAGCGCTGCCCATCCACTTTCTCAATTAGAGGTTGTAGCTTCTACACTCGCTTTTCCTCACAATTTTTGAGTTTCTCTCCTCCACTCGATGTGGGTTATTCCCTCCTAGCATGGGAGCTGTTCTCTAACTGTATCTCACAATCATATTCTTACTAGTCTCGATTGTCCCCTTGACTAAGTACTAGCTACCAAAAAAAAATGGGTAATTGTAGAAGCACTGGTTAGTTGGCAGCACAACTCAAAAAATCACATTGTTTCAAACCACAACCTAAAGATTTAATGTCTTTTTAAAAAAAAAAAAAAATTGATATTAAGATTTTGTTGTTGAGGCATATCTATATTTATTACCATAAGTATGATTTAAATAGTTATTTCGACGTCCGGAGAAAAGTGTTTTTGAATATTTCTTTTTTATGCATATCATGAAACTTGATAGGTAAGTATCGTGAGACTTGAACCTATCACCACCGAGAGTTTTTGAAGAACTTTTTTTTTTTGGGTAACAAAAGTGTCTTGAAACAGTGCCTCTTATTATTAATTTAAAAAGTCATACCAAATGATGAATAAATAGGGCCAGAATCCCAATTTTCTTAGACTTCATGGGCTTTTGGACTTTATCATATTTAAGTCTTGGTTTTGGGCCTGGGATTGGACAACACAACTGTCTGCATTACATGATTATTGCTTTTGGACAATTTCTGATTAAAGGGAAGGGAATCTTCAACCAAAATTGACATCTGGCTAAATGTCCATTTCATTGCTTGATTGACACATAGATCTGTTATAATCATATAATAAAATCCCCACAATTTTCTAATTTTTAAATTTCTCCCCATTCTTACCTTTCATTTCTCCTTATGCTTCCCAAACTTTCAATCCTTAACCCAATAAAAAAAACTTCATTTTCATAGCCACCCAGATGCCCAGATTCCCAATCAATCTCATATCATAGATTTAACATTCAATTTACTAGATGTAATCATATATATATATATATATGTGACTCTTTACATCCAAATTTTATAAACTATACTGTTTCAAAAAAAAAATTATAAATTATACCTTCAACTATCATATCTATCTTATACCTTTCACTTTATTGCACTTCCCAAACTTTCAACCCTTAATCCACTAACAAAAACTTCATTTTTATAACTACCCAGATTTACAGTCACTCTTATATCAAAGATTTAATATTCAATTCACATATTTAACAACATTCAAATTTTACTGAATATGCATTCAACTAGACATACCAACCATAATTACCAATCTCTAAACAAGACAATACCCAACTCATAATCCAAACATACACAACTTAAAATGATCACAAACACCAAAATGGAAATCTCTTTAAGCAACCAAAACTAGAAAGCCTATCAAAACAAGACTCCTTTTTTTCTAACAAAGTGTGAATGTGACACCAATTATTTTTACCCATGTTAGCACGAGATGTGGAAAAAAAAAACATTATTGGTATCGAGTGACTTTTCAGACAAAACGACACGTGTCTGACTCAAAGCTTGTCATCATGAAAAACCCATGAGTAGTTGTCTTCTTGTAAGGTAAGCACACCATCCCAACCGAAAACAATATTTCTCTCTCTCTATCTTTTGTTGTTTTTTTTTTTTTTTTTTTTTTTTTTTTTTTCTCTTGTGTCTCATTGAATGATGTAAGATAATCACACGTATACGTGTCACCTCAGCGAGTGCATGCTTAAAAAGCATTTCCATAAAGTGTTTTCTCTCTCTTGTGCAAGCCTCTAATCCAAGAAAACAAAGAGCTTGAACAATAAATATGTATAAAAAAATCTAACGCGAGAGAGAGAGAGAGAGAGAGAGAGAGAGAGAGAGAGAGGAGAGGCTGCACATCAGAAGATTATATTTTTATTTTTTTTTCAGGGGGTTGAAGCTGTGTTCTGTTCAACTGGTAAGTGTCTTGTTTCTTTGACTTCGTGTGATTGTATTTTTTTTTTGTTTGTTGGTTGGTTTGGTTTTTGAGGTTAAAGATTTGATTTTGAGCATACCCAGATGATAAAGATTGGATTTTGATGTGTTGTGGATACTTGTTCATGTTGATTGCTATCTGGGGTTGGTTTGTTCAGTGGGAAAAAGGAGAGGAAAAGATGAAAAAGACTCATCTTTCAAGAGAGGCTCAGATGGGGTTTCCTTAGATCCAGGAAAGCTCATGTTTTTATTATAAAAGGGCTCAACTTTTTAGGGTTTTTCTTGTGATTGTTTGTAGGTGTGGTTTTGCTTTTTCCTAGGTTCTTTCTTATTACTTCTTTTGCTTTATCTCTTCTTGGGTTTATAGATAAGAAAAGGCTGGATTTTGATGTGTATTTAAGGGTTGGTGTTAGGGATAAGATTTAGGTTTAGATTTGGTTGAAGAATTTGATTAGCTTTGGTGTCTTCAGTAACTTAAAGTGAAGTGTGTGTGTGTGTGTGTGTGTGTGTATGTGTGTGTGTGTATGTGTGTGTGTGTTTGGATGATTAAAGATAGATCCATTGTTTGACCTCAGATCTGAGGACCCTTTTGCATCTAGTTGATATTTTGTTGATTTTCATCTTTAATTTGATCTTGGTAGTGTAATTTGTGATTATAGCATGTAGAGGTGTAAAGAGATTGGTGGATCATTGAGGTTTATAACAATGGAAGAGCTCTTGAAAATTGCTAGCCTTGTCTCAAGTTCATTGCTGGAAGGAGATGAAGAGGATGAGAGTTGGTAGATGTATTGGAATTGGAGAGTTTTAGTGGTAATTTGTTGATAGTTTACAGTTAGGAGAGGGGATTGATGGAAGAGATGTCTCCAGCAGTTGCGTTAACACTTAGTTTTAATAATTCTGTGAGTGATAACTCAGGACTTGGAAATCATGTGGAAATCACACGGCTCAAGCTTGTAACAGATACAGCAACCTTGTTGTCAGATCCTAATAAGTTGGTGTCTGAGGAGTGTGTTTCAGGTGGTGGTGAAAGTCGTAGTGATGCTGATGCTGAGGTGGTCGCGATTGTTCCGTCAGTGCCTGAAGGAAACAGCAAGGAAGGAGCTGGTGTGTCGAAAATATTGCCTGGGAATGGAAGGAATGAGATTGCCAATGGTGATGTGATTCAAGAAAGTGAGGAAGATGAGATTCTTTCAGTTATCGAGGACCCAAACGGTGTTATCAATGAGGGGTTGGTGGTTTTGGATCCAAAGTCCGACATTAGCTTGCCGAATTCTGTGGAAATAGATAATGGTCGAATTGTTGCGAAGGCGATTATTTTGGGGGAGTCAAGCGTGGAGCAAGTACCTACAGCCGAAGTCCTTATTGCTCCAGTGAACCCGGATGCAAAAAATGCTGATGCATCTGATTTAAAGGCCTCTCAAGTGGTTATTCAATTACCTGTTGATAAAACTATTAGTAGAGAGGCTCACCGGAGCGTTTTTGAGGTGGACTGTATACCTCTTTGGGGTTCTGTGTCTATTTGTGGAAGAAGATCAGAAATGGAGGATGCTGTTGCTACTGTTCCTCGATTTATGAAAATTCCTATCAGAATGCTTATTGGCGACCGTGTTATTGATGGAATGAGCCAGAGTTTGTCAGGCCTTACTGGTCACTTCTTTGGGGTTTATGATGGCCATGGTGGCTCTCAGGTATAGTTTCTTAGTATTAACTTGTCTCATAAGCTTCAGTTTCGTCTTTTTTTTTTTCCAATTTCTTGACTCGACTCTTTTGATTTCATATAATGAATTTCATACATTTACAAAATTTGAAATGACAAATACTTTTCTAAATTAACATTTAATTCATCTATTGTAATCTGTTCATGGGGCAACATGTGCTTGGTTTTCATCTGAGTTCATGTTCCAGCAAACCAAATTACCTCATGACTTTAGCTATACCTGGTCATCGGATATTCTGTTCATCTTGAATTCATGTATTTGTTGTGGTGAATGATTTCAGAATTTTCAAATTTCTTAGCACTCTTGGGAGATTTCTTGTGCAGGTTGCTAATTACTGTCGTGAGCGAATCCATTTTGCGCTTGCAGAGGAGATTGGAATCAGTAAGAATGATTTACCTGATCGAAGTACGAAGGACAGTCGGCAAGAGCAATGGTTAAAGACCTTCACAAGTTGCTTTCTCAAGGTTGATGATGAGATCGGAGGAAAGGCTGGCAGAAGTGTCTGTTCAGGCGACGGAGAGGCATCTGAAGTAACTTTGGAACCTGTAGCCCCCGAAACAGTTGGCTCGACAGCTGTGGTGGCACTAGTGTGTTCGTCTCATATCATAGTTGCTAACTGTGGTGATTCGAGAGCAGTCCTATGTCACGGCAAAGAACCTATGGCTTTATCGATTGATCATAAAGTAAAGCATGTGTTTGGTAGTTTTACGTACTTTTTGTCCATTGAGAATGTTGGTGGAAACCAATTTCTTGTGTTTGATTTTTGTATTTTGCAGCCAAATAGAGAAGATGAGTATGAACGGATTGAGGCTTCTGGAGGCAAGGTTATTCAGTGGAACGGGCACCGTGTATTTGGTGTTCTTGCAATGTCAAGGTCCATTGGTAGGTGTTAACTTGATTTTTTGACATTGGTTCTGCATCGAGCATAGCATTTTCTCACCTTTACTTTCACATCTCACAGGTGATAGATACTTGAAGCCATGGATTATACCAGAACCAGAACTAATGTTTGTGCCTCGATCTAGAGACGACGAATGCCTTATTTTAGCCAGCGATGGCTTGTGGGATGTAATGACAAATGAGGAAGCTTGTGAAGTTGCACGAAGGCGGATTCTGCTATGGCATAAAAAGAACGGCACTCCCCCTCTTGCCGAAAGGGGCAAAGGGATTGATCCGGCTGCTCAAGCTGCAGCCGATTACCTCTCAATGCTTGCCCTTCAAAAGGGAAGCAAAGACAACATCTCTGTGATTGTGGTGGACTTGAAAGCTCAAAGGAAGTTCAAGAGCAAATCTTGATTATTCAAGGTGCATCATCATCATCATCATCATCACCTTTTATCATCATCATCATCTTCATTATTATCATCATCTAGTTCCAAGTCTGTATACCCGTTATATCTTAGAAAATAGTACATCTAATGAAATACATAGTTTGGTCCATTACTTTTTCTCATGGGCTTCCTGTGTGTACAAGAATAGAATTTAGTATGTACTGTAGAACAGATGTATCATCTGAATGACATATTACTTGTGTTCTTGGTGCATTTATACTTTATGCACCATCCCAACTTTTCATTGTCTTTGTGTAAATTTGAGATGTTGCAATTTATAGTTAGTAAGAGAACCTTTACAATTTCCTATTATAGTTCTTCGCACTTTGATGGATTTTTTTTTTTTTTTTCAATTTTAAAAGCCGACAGTGTTAGAAATTTATTGGCACCTATCAAAATTAAACAATATTTATATGTTTTGTCTATATAAAGGGGAGATAATTACTTTTAAAATAAGAGGAGAAAATTACTTATATAAGCTTTAAAGTGCATTTGGTATGAGAACTTTTAACATCTCAATGAAGAAGTGTTTAATCACATGTTAAAAAGTGATTTGTATAGATGTTCAAAGGTGGCTGTATTATAAATTATATGAATAATCACATATGCTACAAGATGACTGTATAAATGATATGAATGAATTTTATGGATTTTGATACTTTGTCCAAGAAGATGAAGATTGTCTTGTTGTAGATCCAAACATATTTCAATGGTTTCAACTTTGCAATTGTTATATATGATGATATCAAATGTGTCAAGTTGTGGTTTGGCAGCTGTGGTATCAGCAAAAGCACTTGCTTTTTCTAACTTAACATTTTATAATGTTCTAAGATAAGTTAAACCACTTTTGCTATTAAAAGACACTCAAGTATTTTATAAAGAAGTATTTAAAAATTAGTGTTCGTTTATCATCAAGTACTTCAGGCATTTTCTAGAGAAGTATTTTGACTAGTACTTCCACAAGATAAAGCCTTTTCTAAGTGCTTTTATACAGAAGCACTTTGTTTAGAAGCACACTATGGCAACTTAATAATCAGCTTGAAAAGATCAAAATATCAAATACAAGTTTATTTAAAGCACTTAAAAAACAGAAGCTCCAGAAGTTGAAATATTACTCATACAACAGAAATACAATATCTATTACAAAATCAGCTAATTAACAAGAATGTTTCAGTAAACTGTTTCAACAGAAGCATATGATCACTTCTTCACAGCTAAAATAGTAATTGGATATCAAAAAGTAGAGAAACCTCAAAAATAACTAAAATCTGATGCAGACTTTTTTTCCTGAAACTGAATCAAATCAAATGGAAAAGAAGTTAATAATAGAAAGTTTTAACCATCTATCGTCTTCGCCTTTGCTTTGCCTTTGGAAATTTAAGAGGAACAGGAAGGGTGGCCAGCAGCACATTTTTCTCACGTCTGAGTTTGCATCCCAACTTCTCGAAATGATTTCTCAAATTGACTTCACTCATTCGCAGATCCTTAGCTATGTCTGTGGGGTTGGTTTGGAAGCCATCTGCATGCAGAGTCAGCACCAGGACATAACTAATAAGAAGATGGATTTTGTCATCTGACAGTCGTTTTGATTCGGGGTTAGAAAACTTGGTCAAAAACTTCTGCCGTAAAAGACTAGGGATTCTATGGTTCTTTGCTGAGGCAGCACCATCCATGGAGTTTTGATCTTTGAACTTCACCAGATGAGTGATGTACGAGAAAATGCATGAAAGTGTCTTCCTCTCCACCTCATCCTATAAAAGAGAGACATACAGTGAAAATACAGATAATTCACGACTCGTGAAAAAAAACAAGAAAAAGCATTCAAAAGACCATTTAAGTGGCAATAACAAACAACAGCCATTTCTTTTGTCTCTCAACTTGAAAGATTAATAATTAGCTTAACGCCAAACATGAAGAGAAAAGTAGTGGTTTCCGGCTACTAAACAATATTTCACTGACCACCACAAAGAAATATCTATCAATATGTCTGCATAAACAATCTAAGGGCTCTCTTGTGCACTCACCTCCATGTCACGCAATTTAAGCATTCTGTTGCTGACAAATGATGGGTAAGCATTTGTTGGAAGCTCAGCCCCCGTTTCCAAATGGTGATAAATATCTTGTAGGAAATCCCACTCTCCTTTAAGAATAATTTTATCTAGAGGATAAGCCAACTGAGGTGTAGTGGCAGAAGCATTGTATGGCGGGACATTAAGAACAGCATCAGAAGTGGTAGTTTCAAGAGCCTCCGTATTTATCTTGACTGACTGAATTTGCTGTTCAAGATCCTTCTGAGATTCGGGATCATTTTCCTTCTTCAAAGCATTCATTTTTTTGGACTGCAAAATTAAGTTCAAGTGTTGTAAACAAATAATTCCATATAAACACAACTACATTCAAACAACTCTATCTATATTCCCAACTCAGTTAGCTGCAAAAGACTCCGCTGTAAGTAGAACTCTTTGTAAGGCCATCTCCCTGGATAATACACTCTCAACAAATGAGGACCATTAATCATGCTTATACTTACAGTCACCCTCATCCAGACTATCAAATATGCATAAGCATAAAAAAGTTTTCTTTCAAGTGATATGATTGTTAGAAAGGCCATAATTTATCATCAATAACACGAAAATATGAGGAACCTTACCTGTCTTAGAGACTTCTTTGTTCCATAACGAGTATCAAGAACCGCCCTCATGTTCGCTGCTTGTTCTGCTGTAAGCTCTTCATTTGTAGAAGCTTCCTTATCAGCTAAGTCTGAACCTCCAACTCTTGGTTCCAATCTAAATATCTACAACCATATCCAGGCCACTTAGATATCTATCATGCGAAGTGCGTAATTACAGCAAGAAACAACCATAGAATAGAAAAGGTTGATGATCTTCACAGATCAGTACATGTTTGATCTAAAGGGAAATCTTACCCTCACAAAACAAACATTTACGGATATAATCAGGGCCTTTCGGTATGAATCAAATAGACACTCCATGATGTTGACTATAAGTATATTAGAGCCTAGTGGTCACAAAAAAAAAAAGGCTTTTCAGGTTGCTCTGCTCATAGCTAGTAATTCAAAATTAAAGAAAAATTTTCACAGAAGGATGCTTATAAGGAGCAAAAGTAAACACAAATCCAGCCCAAATCTCCAACAATGTCCTTGTTAGAAGAACCAGAAAACCAACACAACTATAACACAATATTCCAACAACATTCACCGGAACTGACCTAATTTGGAAAGTGATTCATGACCAGAATTTCAAGCATTAAAAAACAGAAAAACTATCACAATACCATGCAAAATTATGCCGATACTGGACCATTTCATGACCAGCAACTACAACCCTTTTCAGTACCGTATGGATTGAACAAAAACTAAAAAACCAAACACAATCTACAAAACTAAATATTGATATACAGTTTCACACATTCTCACAAAAGAACATTACATCCTTTCTTTTCTTTTCGTTTCCTCTACTTGCCTATATTTTGACATCAATAATTATAACACAATATCGATAAACAAACATTATGAACTTATTTTCTTTCCTCTTCCTCTACTTTCCTACACTTGTGCCACCAACCAAACAACACTAAAAAGTCTGAGCTTATTTACACTACTACCATCATTTTCTTTGCCTTCCCTCTACTTTCCTACACTGCCCCAGCAACCATAATACTGAAAATCCAAACTTTACAAACTTTTCCCATCTTTACCCTATTAGAACTAATTATCATACTAAATTCAATCAAAACTCAACAAATCAACACATTCTCACTAAACATAACATTTCCAAACCATTTTCCCTCTACTTTCCTACACTTTCCCACCAACCAAACACTAAAAAAAATCCAAACTTTCCTCCACCAACAAACTCACCTTATTAGAAGCAATAGGCACAACCCTCAAAGTCTGCCTTTCCTTATCAAGAACCCCAACCGCATACTGGCAAAACTGGGGCGCCATGGCCTCACCCGAATAACTAGTCCCCACAAACTCCACCCCTGACCCCCCCTCCGGACTCACCACCAGCTCCAACCTCCCCGTCCTGTTCCTCCTCTCATTCATGTTCCTGTACACCCTCACTCTGGCCGCAGCAGAGGATGATTCTTCCCCATCAAAGCTCCCGCCGTCCCGGGGCCTGGTGGGGTCAAACCCAGATGGGAAATAACCAACCAGAGGTGGGGTTTTGTTGGGCTGGTCTGGGATCAACTCTACTGTCGCTTTGATGGTCCTCTGTTTCGTCTCTGTCTCTGTTTTATGAGTTTCTTCTGTCTCTTGGTCTCTGTTTCTCTTCTTGCTCTTCTTCTTCTTCATCTTCGTTCTTGTTGGTGGTGCTTCGGTGTCTGAACCGAACTCTTCGTCTTCTTTCATGTTTTGCGTGTGTGTGTTTGTGAGAGAGCAGGAGGGGCTTTTGAGTTTGCGTTGCCTTGCATTGTGGAAAAACAGGGTTTTTGTGTGGAAAATATTTTTCTTCAATGTGGATCCAAACCTAAATCAATGACCCAGCCCGATGCACTAGTGGATTTTGCACAAATACATGGGCCATGGCCCAGCCCATACAATTAAAGATTTCTCATTTTTATTAAAACAAAAAGGTTAAAGTCTGAACCTACTATGATTAATTATAATTGGATATCTACTTTGATGAGCAGGAGACCGATTTCCACGAGTTTAAAAAATTTTTCTCCTATATGTTTTTATAATGTATATGGTGAAATTTGAACCCTCATAGAGTAAAAGAGAATGACAAGCAAATCTCATTTGACATCGTTTAGAACAAACTTGTTGAATGACGTGATGACCTTCTCGAAACAAACGAACCTGAAGTGAAAGAACGAAATGTGTAAGCATGAGCAATCTGGTTAGCCTCTCAATAGAGAAATCGAACCTCTTGAACAAGGTGTTGATGGAGAAATTCAAAAAAGTATAATACCATCGAATCAAAGTAATGATAAATATCTCATATTTTATATTGCATTTGCATCTCAATTAATAATGTCAGAATTAATAATTTAATGCATATGATAATATGATAAATGAGTGAAGTAATCATTATTGTGTATATATAAAGTTTATTGTGTATATATAAAAGTTAACATGTCCAACATTACTCTTAAGAACCAAAATTTTGCCAAGTGGTGTACACCTCCAAATATCATTTGTGTAGGATTCAAGTTTTACCATCCACAAATTATAAGTATGTGTGAGTATCAAGAAATCTATATCTCTTAATTATAGAAGTAGATATGATCATATAATGCATAATCTTTACAAATCTTAGTAAAACTCCTATCTATTCATTATCAGATTTCAAAATAATAATTAATAGAGTAATACGATATCGCCCAAAAATTTACTTAAATTTATTGTACTTATCATGTCATCATTAAATTATTCTAAAATTAATTTGGATCTATGCTATAAGTTTTTTGTTACACTATCACAAGTAATTAATATAGAGTAATGTTAGCATCCCAAATTTTTTATCCAAATCCATGCCCAAATAATGTGGTATATAAGTTGTTAACATCTTATAAATTATGAGATGATGTGATAATTAATATGATATTAACAACTCACATGTTATATCATTTAGACATGAATTTTGGATAAAATTTTTTAGAAAGCATAACATTACTCTAACCTAATTTAAACTACCGTCAAACCGATTCGGTCCGACCAATGGGCCTAGCCCGGCCCATCCAAAGAAAGGAGTCTTGAATCCAATATGAATAAACTATAATATATTCCTGGTTTTAGGAAACCATCTCCTCTCTTTAAGGACACGAGAAAAACACAAGCAGAGCAGCAAAGGGCTGTCTCTCTCTCTTTTTCTACAGGTATGTTGACTCTCTCTCTCTCTCTTCCTTATCTACTATTATATTGGCTCTTATCTGCATTCATTGTCTCCGAAACTAGCTACCCGTAGCATTTTTTTGATCATTTTTTATGGGGTTTCTCTGATTATATTGCAATATTGTTTGTTAAGTGATTCTGTTGTTTGTGTGCAAGTTGGAAACTTTTCTCTGTTTTGATCTAGGGTTTTTGTGTTAGTGTTAGAACGATAGTGTTTTTGTGTAAAGATGTGATTTTTATTTGTTTGTTTAGGTGGAATTTGGGTTTTTTTTTTTTTTTTTTATCTTCTTTACTTGTAAGCAATGTTGTTTAGTGTCTATCAGTGGTTGTTTTGATTGAAGTTGCTTTTTTTGTATTAAAAATGCTTTATTTTTAAGTACTAATTGTTGATTCTGAACTGGATTGTTTTGATTGAAGTTGCTTTTTTTGTATTAAAAATGCTTGATGTTTTAGTACTAATTGTTGATTCTGAACTGGGTTGTTTTGATTGAAGTTGCTTTATATTTTTTGTATTAAAAATGCTTGATTTTTAAGTACTAACTGTTGATTCTGAACTGAGTTCTTTTGATTGAAGTTGCTTTTTTTGTATTAAAAATGCTTGATTTTTAAGTGCTAACTGTTGATTCTGAATTGGGGGTTTGTTTTTTTGTATATGTATATATGAGGGAGCTGTGCAAGATGTTTGGTAGAGAAGACTTGGTTATATGTGTTAGAATCTGTGATTTTCGATGTGTGTTGGAATCTGTGTTTTTTGATGAGTTAAGGACAGTTGTGATTGCGTAGATATAGCTCTTGTATTCTGTGCTTTGTGCAATGCTATGCAGTAGCATTTTAAGGTGACAGTGGCAGTGAGTTTATCATTATTCTTATTCATCTCTCTCGTAATTTGCATTGGGATGATAACAGTTTTGCTTGCATATGGCTCTTCCAGTGATTGAATTTGGTGCTGATGTAGTGAGGTTCTAAAGTGTTGACAAAGTAGCTGGTTTGATAGTGTGTGAATTGTGATTGTTCTGCTGTGCGAAGCCAGTTCAATAGGATTTGGTTTTAGAAGTGGTCTATAACTGAAGTCAAATGGGGATCATTGTCAGCACGTCTGATAACACCGTCATTTAAGAGAAATAAAAGAAATGATGTGTTCTTTTTCATGTGTAAGTGTTGTGTTGTGTCTATTTCACAGATGGTATATCTTTTGTACTAAAGGATAAAACTAATCAGTTTGATGCGACTTTTAGATTGCCTATTATTTGGGTTGTATAGACTGCCCCAGTAGGAATATGTATTGAGCTCAAGTTTCTTCAAGCTTGCACGTGTTGATCGAGTTCTTTAAATAGAAAGTTGATAATGAGATGAATGCTGGTGAAAGCTTATTGAGATTAGTACTGTGTAAACTGTAATCTTATAGCAGAAGTGAGTATCTTGATTTATACTATGCTTATTGTAGTATGTGTTTAATGTGGCTAGCACTTTTAATGCAGAGAGGGAGCTGATACTGACATATAGTCAATGGGACACATGGATCGGAGTAATTGACTTCATCTTGCTCCTTTATTTTCTATTTACTTGTTTAAACAGTTTGGAGCTTTTTCCAAATGTTTTGTGTTGGTTATAAAACTATGCCTCTGTTAATAAAGATGAATTCTCATTCTTCTGTGGGGCTTCTTGAATCTATATTTAGAATTTTGCCTGTGCCTTGGTGCTTTGAAAATCAGTATTATGCAGTTTGTTTTTTTTTTTTGTTTTTTTGTTTTTGTTGTTGTTCCTGTTATACCAACTTGTTACTAAGATATCAGGCACTTTTGGGCATGTCTATAGTCTCAGACTCTCAGTTGCTTCTTGCTGAGCGGAAAATTAGTGTTGGGAAGTTTGTGGAGAAATACCTCTTGAATAAAGCCATTATATGGCCTTTTTAGTGACAATTTGTCAGCAAAATAGATATATGGGGTTTGCAAAATTCTGTGGAAAAGATTGTCCAGTCATTAGCACTTGGTCTCTATATATGATAAATTTAACTAAAATGCAAACAGTAAGACATTAATTCTAAATTTCTATCATTAGTTATCATATCTAGCCTTGCAGTAGATATTCACGAGGGATTCAAGCATTGTTACGTTTATGGCACTTCAGTGTCACTGCCAAGCAAAATCGCTGACCGCAACAAAATTAATGGTTCAAGTGTTAGTAGTTGATATTGATCTTTGCATAAAATCCTACTCCAAAGTTACCCGCATTCACAGAACAGTTCAACCCCTATGTTAAAACATGCTCCAGTAGAAAATTGAAGTTACACCTCGAACATTATCTGCCTTTCAAGCTGGTTAATTTTTTATCATATTTATTTTCTCTTAGACTAGTGAATGAAGATGCAAAATGCTTATTGCTTCCTTTTGTTTTTGTTGGTATCGGAAGCGATAAAATCTTGCTTGAACTACTTCAACTCTATGTAATCAGACAACTAGCTGACAATATTTTCATGATCCAGAGGTCTCAACAGATGTACCGGAGCATAAGAAGGGTGAATATGTTCATGTTAGAGATGCAGAAGACCCCCATTTGGACATGTATGATAAACCTCTTCGTTGCTGTGGTTGTGGAATAGGATGGTGCTCGTAAGTTTACTACCGCTCCTCTTCTTCACCCTAGGCACATCTTGCTCTTCCTCTTATGGTTTATCTTCCTCTTGCAGCCTTCTTCTTGGATTCGTTTTCCCATTGATGTGGTATTACGCAGCAATTCTTTACTTTGGAAAATACTATCATAAAGATCCAAGGGAGCGGTCCGGACTTGCTGCTTCTGCAATAGCTGTGAGTATGACACTCATGGATTAATGTTTTCCCCATTTTCAAGCTCTAGAGGGTTATACAACGAGCTCTATGATCTGTAGCTACTTTTTCTTTATATAATATATAGAATATCTATATATAACTTGATTTGAAGGAATCAATGGCGAATGTTAAAATTGGACCAAAGCACAACTGCACAAGTGAATGGCCATCTATACATTGAAAGGCAACTGGTGTGGCCTCCATGCAAAACTATTGACCTTTTACTGCCAAAATTGTGATAAAGTAACCTTTTATGCGTGTAGCAATAAAATTTGTTTAAGTGTAGAGATATCTACTGCTTTTAAACTATAAGTAATTGCTGATTTCCTGATTGTTGCAGGCTTTAATATGTACAATAGTTGGAGTAATCATACTGGGGATATATTTGCTCTAGACCTTCCAACAACAATACTCACCCCCACATCGTCAGCTTGCTTCTGCAGACAAAAAGCTGAAGCCAAAGGTGTGTATATAAAAGCTTACGTCCAATAACCTTAATGGACTCAAAAAAGAAGTTTGCTTTTACAAGGTTCGACCTCCGGAATCCAATGCAGTTTCTTGAGTTATTTCTTAGAGTTGTATATTGCTCCTAACTCTCTGTGTTGTAAATTACTGAGAATACACCTTGTTGATAACCATTTAATGGGAAGTTTATATATAAACTTGTAGAAGTCGTTGACAGTCACTCGGTCCATATTTAAATGCCAGAAAAAATCTGCCTGTTTGCGTCTTTCAGTGACTTGAGGATTATGTTCTGAAGCGGATACAAAAATATGTTACATGCAATCTATGTGCTTGAAATGATGCTCTTTATGTTGGAGACTGGTGTTTATATGTTTTGCTAAGATTAGCAGTAATGCATTTGATGCAAAAACTATCTTTTCATCGTGCATTGGGAAGTGTTTTGGTATCTTCAAAAGCATTTTTTGAGATGGCTGACAGTGTTGTTATATGGTATGTTCTTAGTGTTGTGTTTTAGATAGTTTTAAAGTGTACTTATATATCATATATCCTAGTGTATGGATGGAAATAAACAAAAGTGTTCTGAGGTCAAAAAGCACTTGTAAGTGTTTTGGTTAAGAAGAAATTTTAGGAAGCAAGTAAGGGATCTGAAAAGCACTTTATAGTGCTTCTTTTAAAAGTACCAGACATGTATTTTTATTGGGAAGAAAAAATAATAATGCTACTAATAGTCTTTTGTTCATCTTATCATGAAATGAATAAGAAGCATTGTTTATCATCAATAATTTTCATTTTTAAAATGGTTTTTAAAAAGAAAGTGTTTCTGTTCAAAGGTTGTGTTATGATCCCTTGAAAAAAATGAATTCATAAAGCTCATCATTAAAATACAAGTGTTTAACTTAATATAAATGCCGCAATGACAAAATGAGAATGATTCAATGACATGTTTTCCATGGTTATATTTTTGAGACGGTAAGATTGCAATGGTTCAAAAAGTTGTGATTGTGTCCGGTTCTGTATGTGTATACAAAATTCATGTAGAAACTATACAAAGTTTGCAAATCACATTACAAATTTAAAGCGGTTGGTCCGGCAATATGTTTTGCATATTTACACTCTTGAGGTTTTGAGTGTGATTTGTCCACCTCATAAAATCTCAAAATATTGCAACTGTTAGTGTTCACAAATTTAGAGATAAGATTATCAGTTTGTCAAGACAATTTTGAATAGAATGATCTCATCATTATTGTCTATTGTGTGTATCTATAGTAATCAAAATATGTCGAGTTGATGAAAGTACTAGTAGTGACTGAATTAAAAGAAAATATACATGTAACTTTTAATTGAATGACTCAATACGTGCAACTGTCTCTAGATGATATTTTTAGTGTGGTACACTCACTAGATCGTAACAAAGCCAAAAGCCGAAAAGCACTTTTTATGGAAACACTTTCTAGGTAAGCCTACCAGCTTGCTTCCACTTTCATCTCTTCAAAGTGTAGAACGCTGATGTATCTACTTTCTAGGAATTTAAAAAGGCGATGCCGTAAGGGCTTGTTAATGTTATGGGTTTCAATATTGTATTTTCTTTTTTCCAATTTTGAATACGGACACCTCACATTTCATAGAACTATTAGGATCTATCGAAATTAGACAGTGATAACACGATCTAGATGGCTATTTTCACAATCAAGAAATGGTTACTCCTATCAAAAGACTTACACCCACTATTTTATGTTTTAATATAATTAAGATAGGATTCGAACCCTTGACTTTTTCGGGTTAAAGGAAATATTCATTCATTTTTACTAAAGAATGATGTGTCGGTAATATAGTTATACCCATTATTATATTATGAAATTGTTATCTGTTTGCATGGGAAAACTGAATTGGTCATGTAAGTGAGGCAATGGAATCCAAAATCCGGGAGGGAGGAAGAAAAACATGTTATCAGATGACAAGAAGGGAAAGTTTGAAAACTGTCTCATATAAAAAAAAAAAATTCTTGTTTTCAGTGTTTTCTGAATTACCTAACCAAACCAACAATAAATCATTGAGAGGATATGATGTCATCAAATTAGCTCATCAACCCTCCCTTTTAATGCAAATGTTGATGACACTCCACAACTGTATGAATTAGTCAACAGTTTCTTTTTCCTTTTATGAAAAAAGAAATTAAAATTTCATAGGATAAATTTTATGAGATTTAAAATATTCTGATTAGTTATGCAAAAGTTTTTATGTCAAAATCAACACTTGATATGTTCTGATAATGATTTTGCTAGTACATGCATAGTCATATGACCTTTCAAAAAAGAAAAAAGAATGTTTGATTAAACATTTTTTAAAATTATAGGTAAAAGTTTCTCTGTTTTATGTATGCAATAATTGATATTACTCTATTACTATGTGAATTCAAAAAGATAATTAGAAAGTTCAGTACTCAAAGTTTTTAAAAAATTTCATAAAATTTTTAAGAAAGAGGTATGGCAACTTTTGATATGGTTTCTTTTTTTGAAAAAAAAAAAATAAACTTTTGATATGGTTTAATACAAATTTTGTTAATATACCTAAAGTTTGTGACTTGTTAAATTTATTTTAGAGTGAATTACAATTTAGCTACCCCGTTGAAACTGTAATTCAAGCGGAGCAACTGTTTCGATTTTATTGCAATTAACCCTCCCGCCGTTAGTGAATCTCTGTTAAAGTTAATTGATCGAGGGATAAAATTGTCTTTTAACTTTATTTTTAAATAAATTTTCAAAACTTTAAAATATATTAAATAAGAAAAAATTTAATCAGATCTCCACCGTCCATTATAAGATGGACGGTGGAGATTAATTATAAAAAAAAAATTAAGAGATTAAATAAAAATCAAAACACAATTCGTCTTCTCTCTCATCCACCCACACACACACTCACTCACTCTCTCTCTCTTTCTTTTTCTTCCCTCAGACCTCATCGCCGTCCTCTCTCTGTCGTCCATCGCCGTCCTCTCTCTGTCGTCTTTCTTTTTCTTCCCTCAGACCTCTCCTCTCTTTGCTGTCGCCGTCCTGTCTCTGTCGTCCATCTCCTCTCGTTGCTGTCGCCTTCCTCTCTCTGTCGTCCATCTCCTCTCTTTGTTGTCGCCGTCCTCTCTCTTCTTCTTCTTCTTCTTCTTCTTCTGAATCGAACCCATCGAAGGTTCGTTCGAACCCAGGAATCGAACCCAGATTTTTAGCTTCGATTCCTGGATTCGAATGAATCTTCAAATCGATTCTTGGGTTCGTTCGATTCATGGGTTCGAACGAACCCATGAATCGAACCTCTGGGTTTGATTCGAAATGAAGATCTGGGTTGTGTTTTGTTTGAGAATAGAAAAGGGAAGAGGGGATCGGCGATGGTGATGATGGTGGATAAATCTTATGAAGAAGTTGAGTTTTTTTTTTTTTTTTTTTTTTTGGTTTTGCTGGGATGACAGAAGTTCTGGGTTCATTCCCAGATTTCTGCAATTTGTTTTTTTTCCAATTTTTTTCTTCAATTTTTCTTCTGATTATTTGGGTTGAATTGATTATCTTTATTTTCTGTTGATGGGGTTGAACTAGTGATTATTTAGCTTGATGATTTTTTTGACTGGTGACTGTTGGTGATTTTTTGATGACGATTATTTGGGGTTGAGCTGGTGATTTTTTTTATTGTGATTATTTGGGTTGATTTTTTGAACTGATGATTGTTGGAGAGAGATGGATATGAGAGGTTGAAGATGGTGATGATGATGATAATTAAGTTTTGTAAGTGATTTTTTTTTATTTAATTATTTAATTTTTAATTTTTTATTTGATGGTTGATGAGAGTGTTTGAAGAAAAAAAAAATAGAAAAAAAATTGAAAAAAAAGTGTGGAATGAACCCAGAATCCTGGGTTCATCAAATGAACCCACTAGAAAACGGGGTTCATTCGAATGAACCCAGTTCGCACCCATTAAACCCAAATTTTTGGGTTCTAAGAAGAAGAAGGAAAAGAAGAAGAAGAAGAAGAAGCGAAAGAAGAAAAGAATAAGAAGAATGAGAGAGAGACTGTGACAGGAGAGATGATGAGGAAGGGAGAAGAAATTTTTAATTTTTTATTTGGTCAATTGGGTCAACTTTAATCATCAAGGGTAATTTTGTCTTTTCATCGATTTGATACTGTTCACCATCAAATATAACGGAATCTTCCTAACGGCAGGGGGGTAAATTGCAATAATATCGAAACAATTGCTCCGCTTGAATTACAGTTTCAACGGGGTAGCTAAATTGTAATTCCCTCTTTATTTTAATACCCATTTATGTTTTATTTAAAAGCTCCGTATCATTTTACTTTGATTGCTTTAAAAGAGTTTAAAAATTTTAGTATACAGTTTTTGAAAGATTTTATAAAATTTATACGAAATATACATCATATATGACATCTTTCTATATATTTTCATATAAATTTTATTAACCTACATAAAGTTCATAACTTTTTCTAATATTTAAAATTCGCTGACATTTTGTTCGAAAATTTCGTATCATTTTACTTTGATTACAAATCAATGATTATCAAAACTTGTACGCAAAAATCAAAACCATGTCCCCATTTTTTTTCAAAGTTTTAGTGACTTGGGGCAGTTCGAATTTCGTGGTGCAAAAGCAATGAACAGTTGTCTCTAGCTCTAATCATGCAAACTATCAAACTCTTTTTGTTGCTTTTGAAAAAAAAAAAAAACAAACAAAACAAAAGAAAAACACAAGTAATGCACACCTTATAATAAAAACAATTATTTGATAGAGACTTTTAATAAAATCAACTACGCGGTTCGTTAAAAAAAAAATTAATTAGCCGTTTTGTGGACCCAATTTTTCTCTTTACACTCAAACATGTATGTAAAAGTTTTTGGTTTAATTCAGTGTGTGACATTTTATTTGTCAACTCGTTATACACGCCGAAAATATGACCTTTGACTCGATTTTTATGAGTACAAATCACACTTAATGGCTAGTAATTGAAAAAAATGTATGTAGTTGGTGAATTGAGAGGTGCTTGCATACGCTACTTTCGAGGGACTAGGCATAAGGTACTCTCACGAGGAGTTAGAGATATATAATCAAGGTTTTTTTTGTATAATTTTTGTTTAAGACCTCACGTTTTTATTAAAACAGAACAATAATCAATTCATGAATTATTATATCTATTTAATGTAAAAGTTGCATGATAACGTTAACCCACCAATTATTCGCTCTCGATATTTATCCGCACAAGAATATGTTCTCTTCTAAGGAATTGGATGAAGGGTTGTATATTACTTTCACTTAAAAATGTTTTATATTGTGAAATTCCTAAGACACATAACTATAATGTCTCCAAAAAGTGGATCAATTCATGAATTATTCCTATTTTTATGAGAATTATTGGCTATATAATAGCGAGTACCAACAATAGTTTTGTTGTTTTAACTTTTAAGTGTATTTTATATTGTAATTGTTTGGGTTTAATTAATTAAAACGTGCTATTGATCGTGCTTGTTAGGAAGATAAATTCAAGAACATGATGTTTGAAGGAAAAAATAAAAAAAAATCAATGTGTGTTTTAGGTATATCTAAGGCATGACATGCACAAAGAAGAGGGTCATTATCAATGTCATAATTAATTAATAACAACTTATCATAATGGATATTGAAAGGACTAACTGGCTAGCTTCAATAGAGAATAGACTCAACATATATGCCTATTTGTCACATACACGCATGGATTAATAATTGATTGCTATTAAATCCCAATAAAATTAAAAATATAATTAAAAAATAGCTTGATTAAAGGAGTGGAAAATTTGACCATGGTTTTTGATAATTGAAATTTGAATTTGATACATCCTCCTTTGATTTAGCTGTCATTCTTGTTGTGACAGCCATCATGTGATTCATGTCACATTTTCTTCACTCTAATTAAATAAAGAAAAAAAAAAAAACTATATAAAGATAGTGGCCCTACATTGTATTGTAATCAACCACCACCATCACTTCTCCATGACTAATACTTTTTTTTGTCTCCTCAACAAAGATGCCTTACGATAGGTTTTTGTTTGAAAAAAAAATGAAGATCAATTTTGAATGTGTGTAATGATATGAAAATTATGTGTAAAAAGATAAGTTTAATTGATTTTATGTTGCACATAAACCAATCTAAACTTGAATCAAATTATTATGCTTGAATTTGCATTTAAAATCCCATCCTTAATTATTACAACCCCACCATTGTTATTAATATTAAAAACAAAAATCAAATCTCTTCAAAAAAAAAAAAAAAAACAAAAATCAAATTACATAAACGTTGACTAAACCTGTTTTGCAATAATTCATATTTAAAATCTCATTATCTCAATTCCCACCACAATTAGTAATTTTATGAAACAAAAATTTAATTTTTATTTATAGTTTTGATTGTGCAGCTTCACCTATTTAAAAGCACTTCAATTCGAAGATAAAGCTAATTTCTTAATACACTTACTTCTCTCAGTAATATATGATCAGATAAATTCAAATAAACTCATATTAATAAAAGAAATGATACTACCTAATATAATGTGATAAACAGAAAATTTTCATTCAATTAGATAATAATCTAAATTATTAAGTTCAAATCATTAGATCATAAATATTATTTAAAAAATAAATAAATAAAATTAACTCAATACTTTATTATAAATCTTGTTAGAAATCGCTCATAAAAATCTCATCAACGAAGCCAAAACTTTATAGTCACATTTCTCAAAACCAAACTAAAAGTAAAAGAAATAATAATAATAATAATAGTTTCACTAATCTTCCTCACTAAACCAATTACATCCCTTTGCATTAATCTTTTAATTAACACAAAAGCAAAGTATATGTATAGTATAAAAGCAAGCAAAAGCGATCACAACACAACCAAAAGCCCCCACAAACAAAAGCGATCACAACACAACCAAAAGCCCCCACAAACAAAAGCGATCACAACACCACCACCACCAACAAAACCACAAAAAGAACCTTAAAGTTATTAGTTTTCCAAAACCAACTTTTCCCTCAAAACAACCATGGAAGAAGATCAAGAAGACATGTCACCCTTCTGGCAACCCACCAGCCGCCGCCACCGCCGTTCCCGGTTGCCCTCCTCCGGCGTACTCCTCGTCCTCCTGCTCTCTCTATCTCTCCTCTTCATTTTCATCATTATCCCATCTTTCCTCTCCTTCACTTCCCAAGTCTTGAAACCACACGCAGTCAAGAAAGGTTGGGACTCGTTGAATCTTGTTCTTGTCCTCTTCGCCATCATATGTGGATTTCTTAGTAGAAATGGTGGTGGCGAGGAGAACAGGAAGAACCCTTTTGAAGAAGATCATTATCGAGGTTTAAGTAGATCACAAGATGGTTTTAGAAGATCATATTCAAGTCCAAGAAGCCCGCAAAGGTTCTGGTTCGATCAGGATCTGTCGGGATCAATCAGAAATTATAATAATGGAAGGTTGAATAGGTTGAGGAGTTTTAGTTCGTATCCGGATCTAAGACAACATGTAGCAGAAGATGAAGATCAAGAAGGCTAGTTCATGGGGTTATCAATGGCGATTTTATGATGATACTCACTTGTATAACCATCGTTCTTCTAGTTTGGATCAACAAACGGTGTTAGCGCCGCTGCAGACGGAGGAGAAGAGAGGAGGGAAGGAGGAAGATGGAGGAGGAGGAGGAGGAGGAGGTGATGATGTGAAGGATGTAAGTGTTGATGTTGATAGTATTAGTTTTGTGAGTGAAAAAGAAAAAGAAAAGGAAGTTGTACACAATGCTTCTCCGCCGCCATGTACGGCGGCGGAGACGGTGGAGGAGGAGGCATTGCCACCGGAGGTTTTGGAATCTCCTCCACTTCCACCGCCAACTACGGTGGTGAGGAGGAGGGTGAGGAGAACATATGAAGATGTTGGAAAGAGTGAGAGATGGAAGAGGAATGATTTGGGTGAAAGAACAAGTAATTCCCCACCGCCACCACCACCACCACCACCGCGTCCACCACCATCTCCGCCGCAGTATACGGCGGCGTTTGAAGAGAGTGGCAAGCGTGAGAAGAAGAGAAGTGGTGCAAGTGCAACTATAGAGTTTTTGAATTCATTGAAAAGGAAGAAGAAGAAGAAACAAAGACAAAAGAGTGTAGAGAATCTTGATAGTTTCTTCAACTATGAATCCTCCTACACACTCCCTACAACTCCTCCGCCGCCTCCTCCACCGCCGCCGCCACCGCCTCCTCCACCACCTTTCTTTCAAAGTCTCTTCTCTTCAAAGAAACGAAAAACCAAGAAAATCCACACCATTCAGTCATATCAATCATCCCCACCTCCACCTCCGCCTCCACCGCCAAGGACACAGCAGCTTTCGCAACAAAACGCGGTGAAGAGCACAGAATACACAACAATCCAGAAGCCGCCTATACCGGTGAAGATAAGAACCTACATGGTGGAGGAGAACACAAACAGCCGGGGAGAGTCGCCGATGAACGCCATTCCGCCTCCACCTCCGCTGCCCCCCTTTAATATTCCGGTGTGGAAGTTTGAGGTCCTTGGGGACTATGTGAGGTTGAAAAGCAACAAGGATACTGACGCTGAGGAGGCGAGTAGTCCCTATTCGGATGGCGGAGGAGGGACGGCCGTGGACGGCGGCGATGCAGTTGCGCCGCCATTCTTTTGTCCGAGCCCGGACGTGAACATGAAAGCTGACGACTTCATCAAAAAGTTTAGGGATGGTTTGAGGTTGGAGAAGATGAATTCAGTCAAGGAGAAGGAGGGAAGAGTTGGAAGGTCAAATCTTGGGCCTCAGTTTGGGCCTGAGCCCGGCCCAAGTTAGAGTTTGGGTTTGCAATTTTGTGGATTGTTTTTCACTTGTTGACTTGGATTTATTTATTTTAATGATGGTGTAATTTGTTTGTTAATCTAAGTTGATCTAACTTATAATGTATAGTTTATAGATACAAACACTATACATAGAAGGTTTCTATAGTGTTTGCTTTTTCTTATTTTTTAAATATATTCTTTTTTAAAGGTGTACAATGTATTTATTTATTTTTTAATAATGAATTATATGTTTTTTTTTCACATAACAATTATATTTTATTTGGTGTTGGACATGGTTTATGCATCTATATATGTATGCATGTAAGTACAATGATGTCAAATTAGGTAACCATATAATTAATTGGACATGCTTAATCGCCTAGTTCAAGGCTCCTAACTACTAGTAATTTAATTTAAACAAGTGAGTCTCCCCCCGTTCTTGATTCCTAGCCATTAAAGAAAGTCAATACTTTCTATGATTAAGAAGGCTAATTCCTCATTACACATGGGATCCAAATTACCGAAACAACTTAAATCTAGCTCAAACAATCTTAGTACCTTTACTTAAAAAAATAAAAAAATAAAGATAATTACCTGTCGAAGCTGTGGGGTTTTATTAAATCTCCAAAGCAAATAACATCACATCCACAATTAATTCTAACTTTTCTAAGAAACATTTTCTTAGTAAATAAATCTTAAAACAAAATAGATTCTAAATTATAAAAAAAAAAAAAAGAAAAAAAGAAATATCAATTAAAATAAGATAACTAATCCTAAATTAATTGAAATAACTAAACCTAAATTAAATAGAATCCTAAATAATTAAGCCTCTAATGCCGAAGTTCTCAACGCATTACAATGATCTTCCTGAGTTGTTATATATCTATATAAGGTGATGAGTATAATTTATATATTTTTATTACCATTAAATATAGATTATTAGTCTAATTTTGCGTTAATTTAATTTTGGTTAGTTGTGTTTTTTATGAAACAGGAATAAAGAAAATTGTATATTAAATGAGAACAAATAGTAAATTTCTGTCAAGTCAATTAAGGATTCGAATTCATGCCCCATCAGGAAATTTATTGAGATAGGAAAGAAACCAATGAGGAAAAAGCATAAAAGTGAAACAAAAGAGGAAAAGAAACTAAAAAGGGTTATTTTGGTGCTTATAAAAGAAGGAAAAGAAGAGGGACATTGAGCAGCAAGCAAAACAGTGGCTGGCAGAGAAAGCAAAACCAGCTTTGAGGGGCAAACAACAAGCAGCAGCAGCAGTCAACTGATGGAGACGAAGAAGGCGGACTGGTCTGATCTCCCAAAGGATATTCTGAGACTCATAATGGAAAAGCTACGTTGTCTAGAAAGGGTGCCATTGTGTTTGGTCAGCAAGAGTTGGCATGAAAGCTTTCTGGAAATTAAAGACACACAACAGTTTCTTCCATGGCTTATGTACTTCGATCACGATCAAAAAAATGAGGGTGGTATCTGCAAGCTTTATGATGCATCCAGAAAGAGAAACTACATTGTGAAGGATGCAGAAACGGTGAAAAACGAAGAGTTTTCAGGTGCAAAACCTTGTGATTCAAAATACGGTTGGGTGCTTTTCTCAAGAACCATTAAACGCAACTATTTCTTTCACAATCCTTTCAGTACTAATGAAGTTATCCAGTTGTATTTCTTTCACAATCCTTTCACTAATGAAGTTATCCGGTTGCCTAAACTAGAGGAACCTCATCATAAAGTTGCTTTTTCCCTGAGTCCCACTTCTCCGGATTGCATAGTAATTGCTTTCCTTATTGGATCTGGAGGAGCACTTCGAATCAAAACATGTCACCCTGGTGATCAAGACTGGAGGATGTCGGAATTCGAGTGTAACGAGATTTTCATTCATCACCTAGTCTATGCAGGTGATTCTTTCTATTGTACTTTCAACTTCAACATGTCTGGGGATGAGGAGCTGTATCTGGGTGCTTTCAATGTAAAGCAACAACAATGGAAAAGGTTTTCATCACCATTACCAACGTCGTCACGAGAGTCATGTCTGGCGGTTGCATTCAATGAACATCTCCTACTATATGAGTCGTTTCACCGTGAACCTGAAACAAGTTTTTGGAGACTCAAATTACCTAGTTTTTGGAGACTCAAATTACCTGAAGAGAAATGGGTTGTTCTTGAACATGAAAGCTTGAAGAAGCATGTGTTTTTTCATTGTTGGCATTGTCCATCTTTCTCAATTCCAGCAATCGAAAATGCAAGAAAATCTGCCGAGAGTCCTTTTGCTTGTGTGTCGACAACTCTAACTGCTTTTTTGTGGAAGAGAGCCATTTGGATTCAGCCTCCTTTTGTTTTAGGCCCAGCATTGTTAGAGCAATCATGAGTTTAGGACCAGGCAATCGACAACATCTATCATCAATGATTTAATATGTATGCTCAATATATATACTCTCGATATTTGGATCCATTCGTTGTAGTGTCTAATATCAATGTTTTTCATTATCTTCTATATTATGAGTATATTAGTTATATTTATTAAAGTTGGTGTTTACAACCTTCTATATAATACATCATTAATCTATTATATGAAATATTGATGCACATGCTGCTTCTTTTCTCCTATAAATAAAAATTAATTCATGAAGAAATCAAATTCACCCTTGACATGATGAAACTGATGACCTCTCACCATTTGATGTAAATTTTTTTGTTGAAAAAGGAAAATGCAATAGTTAATCACTTAAACACAAACAACCAAAAACTTAATAGCTTTATTATTATTTTTTTTTGCATCAAAACACAACAAACAAAACCATCCTAAAATCAAATTTTCAAATCAAATTAACCGATTTCACCACCAAATTCAGGGTTATACTGTCTCCCTATGCTGCTTTGTCCAAGGGCAAGCCCAGGCCCAATTATTCCTGCCATTAAATTTTGGAAACGTGAAGGGGTTGTATAGATGGTGATGTTTGGAAGGGATTGTCCTTGCCTGATGCTTTCAATCCAGCCTTGCCTTGATTCGAATATTCTCAATGCTTTGCTTCATAATCATGTCAGGATTCCCCTGACTAGTTAAAAATGCTTACAACTTCTTCAGCTTTTTCATTGCTGCTTAACTGGTCAAATGAATGTGACTACATCAGCCTAAATGGTTCTGAAATTCATTAAAAGTATTTCACCGAGAATTCAGATTCTGAAATTCGTGAGAAACCTCCTATTATTGAATCTTTTCTTATCAACTTAAATTTTTAGATCGGAATGATTATTTACTTGATATGATATCAGAGCTTGGTAACATTTTGTAATACGAAACATTATCGCTGAAGTGTGAATATAAATGAATTTATTTTATACTTCTACATATGTTTCAAGCGAAATATCTTATATCTAACATTAAATGACAAAGGAACAACCCCACCACTTGTAAAAGTTGGTAGGTTGCTTGTGGTAGGAAGATGCCATGGAGAAAGGGAAACATTCTTAGTTAACTATAATTGTTTACTACATCTTGGATCTATTTAATAGTTTGAAAAGTTAAGTACAAAACTTCCATCCCAAGCAAACATGCATGCAAGCTGATTTGTCCTGAAGAGCATAGATAATAAAACCCTTTGATTGTATTAAAATGCTCACATATTAGATTGTTTAGGTGCATTTGAAAGCATTCATGTAGAAAAATCACTTTCTGAGTGAGATTATTTTACAATAATGCATCTATCGAGTTTTCTAATCTAAAAAGCATTTTGTTGATAAATAAATACCTAACAAATAACAAGTGCTTTAAAATTAAACACACTTTCATATGTTATAGCCAAATATAAAGTAGATTGAAAAGCACTTTTGACTATTGAAAAGCACTTTTTAGCCACAGCAATGTATTGAAAATCAGCCCAGACGCTGCCAGCCAATCCGAAAAATCCAAATCGGCAATTCTAAATGCGGTCTTATTTATTTATTTAAACTTCTTTTATCAAAACGACATCGTTTCGTGTTGCATTAATCATTAGGTTAAAAACCAATCAAGCCTTAATCATTCAAGCTCTCTCTCTCTTCCACACCGTTCTCTTCTCGTACCTCAATTTCCCTCACTCTCAACAACAAATATGACAACAATGCCTCTGCTTCTCCTACCTCTCCTCTGTCTCTTCGTCCTCAAGCTCGACAGCTCGTGCCAGTCACTGACTCACTAGTCAGACCAAACCCCAACCACAAAACGTAGAAACTCCATCCCGATTTGTTATTTGTTTGTTTTGCTTGTTGTGTTGTGTTTGCACATTTTTTTTTTTTTTAATCTTTTTGCAGTTATCCTCACAACTCAGAGGCCAAAGCTTGTAGTTTATGTGTTTGTATCCACACAATTATTTTTATAAATTTTTTGTTCGTGTTTGACTGGCTCTCCGTTAACCGCCGGTCAAACCATCTAGCACCTAACGATATTTACAACATTATTAAATAGTAACACTCATAAGAATAATATGGTCCTGGCAGTAAATTTGTCAGTCATACATGAATCTATAAAGAATGGCTAAATTCTTCTAATTAATTAACAACGAAACAAATAGGATACAATGTCAACAACAATGATAAAAAAAAATTAAATCCTAAAAAACTTTTAATTAAGAAATCAGAGCTAGCAAATGAAACATTATTATACTAATAATCTTAAATCAAAAGTCCTCCACATAATCTACTCGTTTCCTCTCTCACTTTTAATTGCAGACTCATTCATGCATGTCTCTATAGAATTCAGTGAATTGATGATAAGAGCCATGCATGTGTGACGAAGATGTATTATTATTACTTGGTAGAGGAGGGTAGTACTGCTCATAGTGCTGGATGGTCTGCATGGGTGGACGTCCACATAAATACATAGGAGCCCTCTGATTGTTGATCATCATATTGTCTACAATCACAGCCGTTGGATCAAAATAGAACGTTGGATGACACAACTGCATGGCATCAAGTGGCTTCACTAATTGCTTGTTGAAGAGGTCAGCAAGTTCGACGTTGTTGTTTTGAATCAAAACTTGATTACCATTATTATTATTAATGGTGGTCATCTCCTTTCATGATCTCCATAATCCTCCTTCTTGCTACTTCAATGTTATTATCAAATGTCACAAGGAGAACCCTTAGCTGATCAAGAGAAAAACTGTTGAGACGATCGTCCCAGCAACTTGGGAACTTTGATTCAAGATTGGATTTGCGGAGTTTCTTGACTTTATCATCAACTTTTTGCTTTCGTTCATTGAAGAAATCTAAGAGGTTGTATGCTTTTATTCCATGGGATGTTGAGAAGACCTTGTCTCTATACAAGTTGACAACTTCCATGAAAGCACTGGCTTCTTTAGGCCAAACCTCCACTTCCGGTGGTCGGTTATTCAGCTTCGGGCCATAGATGATCATGCAGGTAGGGACGCCGCAAAGGATGGCGAACTCTTCCACCTTCTTTTTCAGTCCCTTTTTACGCTTCTGGTAAGTGGTCATTCGAGATTTCTCATTCTCAATCAGCTTCAATGTCAATTTTCCTCGACCCATCTTTTTGTTAATTAGAATTCAAAAAATTTTAAAAAAAAAATTAGTGATTTTAGATTCAATGAACAGATTTAAAAGCCAAATATAGTCATGATTTGATGCTAACAATCTCGAATCAAAAAATTAAATTAAGAGAACTTATAAGAAAGAAGTGATTTAGAGTTGATATGATCATTCTATGTACCTAACATTTGTTAAGCGAAAAATTGTAGGAAAACAGAAATTAAGAAAATCAAATCATAATTGGTGCAATTGTATTTAACATTGTTATAAATAACATTAGAGAAAACAATAAAGGAAAAGAGAAAGAACAATCAAACATTAAAGGCAAAAGCATCGAATGATGATGGTTTTTAACTATAAAGAGTGAAGAGTAGTGCATGAAGTACCTTAAACGATAATGGCTTTTGAACAATGCCTTCTTCGATCTAAAACAAAGAATTGTAATAACAAAGTAAAATTTCAATGACCTTTATAGAGAACAAGATTAAGTTGCCACTGAATCAATATCATAATCGAATATTCCATTATTGATTTCCTAGAAAAAGAATAGGAAAGTTTTTGTGCATGGTTATGGAAATCAAATCCAAAAAATAGGAAAATTTTCACTTAATTAGGCAGGGAGTCAAGCATGTATGACTTGCCATATATAACCAAATAATTATATGATTTCATATTTGCCGATTTTGTAGGCAAGGTAAGGACATATTCAGATTGATGACCAACTAATTGATTTTTGAAAATTTTGGGGGATTGGGCTAATTAATTTCCAAATTTGATTTGATTAGTAAGACCATAGATCAAATTTTTAACATATGACATGGCATGGAGCCAGAGAAATAAAAGTAGAAATATTGTACTTTGAAATTTTGGAATACTTCTCTTCATTCAAATTTTAGATCTATGAGTAGGTATTTTGTGTGTGTTTTTCCAAATATCATCCTTACGGTACACCAATTTCAACCTATAAATTTTCAGATTGAATAAATATTTTGTTTTTTTAATCATAATTCAGATTGGACAAAAGTGCATATTAATTTATCTAATTTCGAAACACAAAATTTTAGTTTTGTCTCTCTTACTCCATTTGATCAAATATCAAATCCTTGGTACTAGACGAACCACAAGATATTGACACATCACAAATTTGAACCTACCAAATTTATCTCGTGATTATTGGTAAATTCGGAATAAGAACCGAACCTTCTAAGATGGTCATTTAGACTCAAAACAGATAGTAACATAATAAGTGGAGAAAAGTGCTTTTAACAACATAGAAATTGTAGTTTGAAGCGTTATTCACTCCTTGTGAAGTAATTGCTTGACAATGTCTGGAAGGGATTGTTCCTGCCTGATGCTTTCAATCCACCTTGCCTTGATTCGAATATATTCAATGCTTTGCTTCAGAATCTTGTCTATAGCAGGATTTCCACGACTGGCAAAAAATGCTTCCACTTCTTCAGCTTTCTTATTGCTGCTTAACTGCCCAAATGCATGTGACTATATCAGCCTTATTATTTCAATAGGACCGGTTAGAAAAAGTAAAATAAAAATGTTAACTCACATTTTGAAATTCGTTAGAAATCTCCCCTGAACGTTTCTGAAAATGTTTTATAATGGAAAACGCGATTGCTAGAAAATAAACATACATTAGTTAAATCCATTTGTATTTCTACGAATTTTTTTATCAAAATCTCTTATATCTAGTATTAAATGTCAAAGAAACAACCCCACCACTTGTAAAAGTTGATTAGGTTGCATGTGGTAGGAAGATGCCATGGAGAAACTGAGATCTTCTTAGTTAACTATAATTGTTAAGTATCCTCCTGAATCTATCTTAATAGCCTGAAAAGTTTTCAAGTACAAAACTTCCATCCTAAGCAACAGTTCAAGCTGATTTGTCCTGAAAAGCAGTAGTTGGCAGCCCTTGAATTAATATGCTTCACAAATTAGATTGTGCAAGCATTCATGTAGAAAAAGCACTTTTTGAGTAAGAATATTTTACAAAGAAGCAGCTATCAAGTTTCCTAATATAAAAAGCTGTTTGTTTGAGGAATACCTAACCAAGTAACAAGTGCTTAAAAAAAAAACAGTATCATATGTTTTAGCCAAAGATAAAGAAGACAGTAAAAAGCAATTTATTGAAAAGCACTTTTTAATTACTATTAACTAGTAACACTCACAAGAGAACTATTGTCATGGCAACAAGTCTATAAGCTAAGCAAGCAACATATGGTTATGCAACATCAATACAATCCTCGAGGCTAAAGTACTTACCGGTTTGATGATTTCATACAGAAAATCATCGCAAAGGAACCCATAACCATATCTGTTTAAGATTCGCTCCCAATTCTCCTGCATTCGTCAACAAATGTACATGATCGAATGCATTGTATAGCTCCAAGAAAATACAAATGTTCCTAAACACTAATATGATATCGACACAGGAGCTGCAGCATACCTGCAACCATCTCCATGCTGTTTTGCGGCTCTCTAAGCTTAATCCTGTGAGTCCATAAATTATGTCTTGATCTCGAACCTAAATGAACATTGAGATCATGAACTCAAGGACTGTAATTGTAGCAAGAAAATTCAATTGTCACTGCATAGACCTTGTGAAGAGAGGTACCTCATCAGACAACAAAAAGTTGAGTACTTCTACAACTATTTCCGAGTCAGAAGAAGATGCAAGAGATTCTGTACAATGTCGAAACATGTCACATAAAATCCAAGAAAACTTTCATTCATAGACAACTAATAAATGGACTCGTATATGTATCTTACGTAGAATTCGTTCCCGCTCTTGTATTTCATCAACTTCTCTGTAGAATTTCAGCAGGGCCTCGAAGCCAGTTCTGTTTGTGGTGCTAGAATTTCTCATTACAGCAATGTAGGCAGCCTGCAGAGATATTACAACCTTCATGTATCATCTTTTAAAGTGTATAAAGGTATGATGAAAAAAGGGTACGGACATTTTCAGAATTTATCTTACCCTTCTCACATCAGCAGAAAGAAGTGCAGTGTTTTTATCATGCAACAAAACCTGAAACCGCTGCATTGCTTCTCTGTGCGTTTTGTCATGGTCAAAAGTAGCCATTGCTATGAACACTTCTCCCCTTAACATCACATCCATATGACTCTCTCCAGGTACTGATTCCCAACCTAATTTTCTGCATGAAAAGGTATATACGATGCAATAAAATGAGTTCGAATAAAAAGGCCTTACTGGTGCTAATTGTGTCAACTAATTTTTTCCTACTCAGCAGAACATTGGAGAAGACTGAAGAAGAATTCTTTCAATTCATTCACTATATGTGGAATGGCAACCGTTGAGATGTTAACAACATTACGACAAACCTGTCACATAATTTGCTCATAAATCAGTAATGATGTAAGTAGCAGGTCTAATTTATGTCATTATTACGTACAGAAGACATCCCTTACGTCGATGAGTTTAGATAACACTATACTATCCTTCTCTTTTCTGAACGCATCCATCAACAAAAGCAATGATGATAATGGTTGTTTGCAAGCCTCACAAAGAGCAAACATATGCTCCAAAATGCCTGAAATAAGATTAAAAAGAAGTTGTTTTTCAAGTAAAACTAGCTTTAGTACTGTAGTAAGCATTGAGACATACCAATTTTATCAGTTGCCAACAAGCAATTGTGTTCTACCGCCTTCCTTAATCGCGAAGCAAGGTTGTCTTCATATATGACTCTATAGAATCCACTCTGCTCAACATTGACTTTGATCCAAAATGTTTCATCTGAAGAACTAAATTCTGATATATCCAAACTTCCACGTTTTGATTCCAGAAGGACAGTCTTGCATTTTTCATAAGAACCAAAGGCCAATGTTATAGGAATAATCCACTCTCCATCACCATGCGAGCCAGACGACAAAAATTGTGCCTAAATATCATAAGTCGAATCAGATTCCTAATTTAAGAGAAAATTTGTTAGAGTTATATGATATTAACACCTGCTCAAATTCCAAAACATGATCTTTGGATGTCACATAGATAACCGGATAGCCCTTCTACTTTGTCCAACAGTCCATCAATGAGTTTATATCAACTCCGGATTCCTCTGAAATAACTCTCCACAGATCATCTGTCTTTGCATTCTTCCAAGAGTATCTCTTGATGTACGCACTTAATGCTTTCTGGTTTGAAAAAAGTAAGAGAGTTAAATCTATCAGAAGGTGATGGTATATTAGCAAAATGTAAATTTCCTCACCTGAAAAAGTTCATCTCCTAGATAGCCCTCTAACATTCTGATAACAGCTGATCCTTTTCGGTAGCTGATAGCATCAAAACCTTGTCCAATGTCATGAGGATGATGTACCTCCACCTAGAAACACCACCACCATCAAGTTTCTAAACGACGAATTCAAATTACATGAAACACAAATGCTTGCAATCTGTTGTGGGAGTGATTACCTCAATTGGATGAGATTGTTCTAGTGCATCAAGATTTAGGCCACCAGTAGTTTGTTTAAGAAAATTAGTCCATATGTTCCATTCTGGAAACAAGATGTCAGTGGCCATATAACTAACCTGAAAATAATATATATATATATATAAAACCCTTCAGTTATAGAGTTCTTCTCGAATCAAATGCCACCTAGACATACATAAAGAGTTGAGTAGTTCAAAATTACCCATGTTGCAAAACCCTCATTAAGCCACAAATGAGTCCACCATTCCATTGTCACCAGATTGCCAAACCATTGATGTGCCACTTCATGTGCTACAACTGTCGTCATCTGACAAAAAAGAATGAGAATATATATATTACTTGTTGCCTTAAGATAAGACATTTAGATGTATAACTTACAATCTGCTTCCTCCTAGCTGTAGATTTTGAATCACTATAGAGTAACTCATTGTAGCGGTACACAATCAAACCAAAATTCTCCATAGCTCCAGCCCCAAATTCCGGGACAGCAACCATGTCTAGCTTAGGAAGTGGATATGGAGTTGAGAAGTACCTAACAAATTCCATGGTAAGTGTTAATGTATCTGTTTAAAAATTGAAAGCAGGTGTTGCAACTAGAATTATGATTGGATTGTTTACTACTCACTTAGTAAATAAATCAAGTGATTTAACAGCAAGTTCTAATGCGAACTTCCCTTCATCACTTCTACCAACAGGGCAATATACTCTAATCTTGACACCTGCATTTCAAGTGTTTAGATGACAGAATTATGATCTATATCGAACGAAAACACAAGCTTGTTGCTTATTGACATACCATCAGCTGTTGTATCTTCAATATGATCAAATAAGCCAACTACAACAGCCACCAAATAAGTTGACATGACTGGAGTTTGCTCAAAATAAACAGTCTTAACATTCCCATCAAGTTTTTCGTCAATAATTGGCATATTGGACAGCGTCATTAACTCTGATGGTGCATCCAAGGTTATCTTAAAGGTTGCCTGTTAAGAATCAACAATGATCATTTCTCAGTTTTAAGGCAATTTTGAGCATCCTACAAGAGTAATATCATACATACACTAAATTAGTTACTGGACACACACGAGAGCATAAATATACATGTGATTGTGTATGAATCTAGCGAGATCAACAGTTACAAAACTCGTAGATATTGGCTATACCTTAAGTGCAGGCTCATCCCAACATGGGAAACATCGCCTTGCTTCTGTAGCTTCGAATTGAGTAACCGCCATATTCTTCTTCACTTCTTTGTCCACATATGTACTGTTATAAGCATGAAGATCAAATCAATAAGCAATAAATTACCATCTCTATGTATATTCAAAAAGCTTGACTTAAACAAAAATTAAAGCTTCTAGCCCTTCTTCTTCTATGTCTTCTGTTTGATTCTGATACTAATCGAAATGATTTGAAGACCCAAAATTTTCCTTCCTTTTGTCACTAATCTTCATATATTAAGGTTTCATTTGTTTTCACAAAAAGGGGTCCTAAAAGTCTAAGAAAACTTCATGAATTTTTTTTTTTCTGTTGAAACAAATTGAGAGTCTGAAAAATAAAAAAAGTAGAGAAAGAACATCACCATCTATATAGCCCCTTCAAGTGCTCATTAAGTTTCCCAGAAAACACAATCTCCAACACCCCTTCTCCGACACAAAGCATTTCATCAAAGGCCAACACAAGTATTTCATCATCATCATCCACGACTACATCAGAGGGACCATACTGCTGCAAAATGAGACCACATAATCACAGAAAAGTACAGATAAGTTAATGGTTATCAACCAAAGTATGGATACTTACTTGGTTGCCAGAGGTGGTGAACAAGGCTCCATGAACATGAAGTTCATTGGCATTCAAGACAAGGAAATTGGTGTTTTGAGTGATGCTGAGGTTGATTTTCACAGTACCTGAAAAAGTGCAAGCAAAGAGATCAAGTTTAAGGCGGAGATCATAGTGACTTGGGGTTGCATACTTCGGTAGCCTTCCCTGGCCTTTGAATTGATCTATGTTCACTTTCTGCTCCATTTTCTTCTTCTTTGTTGTCCTTTGTTTGAAGAATGAAACTTTATAATTGATACTATTTTTGGGCAGAAACTACTGTCCTTATGAATCTATGAAGTTTTATGTAAGAATGTCCACACTAGATAAAGTAAGAGGTCATGGATCATAACAACTGATAAGTACTTGCTTGACTTCCCCTACCTCGTTTCAAGTGGAAAATTTTGTGCACGGTTTTAAGTCAATTGGAGAGAAAGCATGCAACTTACTTGGTTGTTATACGATTGGCTTTTTCCTTGATGACCGCTTGACTTTGATAAAGATATTATCCGAAGACTATTTGTTCAATCAATGCGTAGAACCAAAATAAGGCAAAATAATAATAATGATAATTGAAGTATAAAGAAATTAGAAGACAGGAATACGATTTGAATTCGTAGTATCTTTTAACGTGAATCCTGTGAATTTACCACCGAGCATGCTTTAGAGTTTGGCACTACAGAAGTGTGTATTGATATCATAAGCTCTTATTGATACGAATTTGAATCTTAAAGGTTAGAACATGAGTCACTAGATTTAGTTACTGTGATAGTTTTTACTCTCGCAGGTGCTGGTGTTGGTATTCTTTGTCAACTTTACATTTGCTGAATAAAACATTTGAATTAATGGAAAACAAAAGAGAAGATACAAGTTTCTAGGTGAAAAGATGCCCTTTTTGTGTTGTCATGATTGGCTTGTTTTGCGATGTTTTCTGACTTACCTACTATGATTCTAGCCTCTCAACTAACATAAGAGGTACAAGCTACCAATCTAGCTGAGTCCAGGTTGAAACAGAATGATAGCTGAAGGAAATAGAAACAGTAAGGCATAGCACCACAGGACTGAGATAGAGCAATGTCAAGTCTAAGCAAATTCATGACAATACAACTATCAATGATTCCACTTGTTCTGATTTGATTTCTAGGTCACCTATCGACAATTCGGGGTTATCAGAAGAAACAAAAGGTTTGATTTGATTACTTTAAGTGAAAACAAAATGCCCATTTCCTTTCTGTTTCTTGGTGATGAAAACAAGATATACATGATCATGATAATGATCTTCACAACATATGATAAATACGAAAATTCACAATCTCATCCAATAGCAGACTAGCAGAGTATGATCTGTCACATATTCAGGAAGCAGCAGCCCTCTTGAAAGGTCAACCCTGAATCCCAGTTACACAAGTTAAAATTTTGCAGCTAAATTGTATACATCAGTTCTGATTCGCATGCCAGTAACGAGTCCTTGACCACAATGTTATCTGCAAGTCTCATAGACACATCTTCAAACATAAGTTCTCTAATTGAAGCAAAGTAGACAGATTGAAGCATACCTTCCGTACTGGGTAAACAGAATGTTACAGTCTTGTATGTCAACACATCCTTTTCTGAGAAGTAACGTGCCTGTCAGCAAGCAGTGAGAGAATCGCATATCTACAGATGGTGTTACTAAATGGCCAGCAGATGAGTTCCACAGGGTATTGCAAAAGTTTGAATGAATTCAACGTATTTCATAAATCAAACGTGCTACCATGTATAGCAGAATTAATATAAAAAGAATAAGTAAACACTTCAATCAAAAATTTCCGTTGAATTCAAATGATTTATTAGCTTGACCAAAATGAGACAATTCCAAATTTAGCAAAACGCCTCCAAAACAGATCAAGTAAAAGAACACTACTACAAAGATCCCTACTGTCTGACAGGGGAACAATAAATAGTACATGACCTAAACTTACATAGCTCACAGCATCCTAGTACTTTGGTGCTTTACCAAGTACATCTTCAAGACATCCATGACTGACCCGAAATCTGCATTCACATTCACTGGTGGATTAGCCAACCGGCAAGCCATGTCCTTGATATTCTTGGAGTGATAGTCTATCTTACTCTGCGTAAACTTCAACCCGTGAGCTGTACTCACCACCACCGTCCGATCAGTCTTCCCTATAACCCCACTATTCCTAAGCTTAATCAATGCCGTCAATGCCACACCAGTATGGGGACATATAAACATGCCGGTAGAGTCAGCTTGAGCCATAGCATCCATCAACTCCTCCTCTGTTGCCTCCTCTACGATCCCATCACAGTTTCGCAACGCATAAACAGCTCTATCAATCGAAACCGGGTCACCAATCTGAATAGCAGAGGCGAAAGTGGTATTTGCCTTAACAGCCTTAAAATCCTCCCACCCTGACTTGTAATACAGGTAAAGCGGATTCGCATTTGCAGCTTGTGCACAAACAAGTCGAGGAATTTTATCTACGAGCCCCAACTCTTTACACATATGAAACCCCTTATAAAAGGCATATATATTCCCTAGATTCCCACCTGGCACAATCACCCAATCAGGCACCTCCCAATCAAACTGCTGCAATATCTCAATCGCAGCAGTCTTCTGCCCCTCTAGTCTCAAACTATTCAACGAATTCGCTAAATAAATCGGCAATTCAGCAGTGACTTCCCTAATCAATTGCATACAACCATCAAAATCGGTATCTATACTCAACACAAATGCCCCATTCGCAATGGGTTGCACCAACTGAGCAATTGAAATCTTATCCGCCGGTAAAAACACAATAGAGGGTATACCTGTTAGACATCACACCCATACGTAAATAAATCAACATTCTAAACATACAAGACAAAGAGAACGTATTATCTATATACATCAAAGAACATTACGCTAGTCTTTTATGTTGAAACACTATCTACCAAGAGAAATGCTTAGTGCATCAGGCATATACACCCCATGCACTAAAATGCTTCACTGCATTGGACGTATACACCTAATCACTAAAATGTTTCACCATGTGAGACATATGCCCAAATTACTAAAATACATAGTATCAAGCGTACACCCCTAATTACTGAATTACATAGTGTTAGACAAAACACACCAATTACTAAAATACACGGTGCCCAGTTACTATAACGCTTCACCATGTGCATATACATCGTACATATGCAAAAAGATACTGACATGCTTCAAGACGTTAGACGTATGCATGTAGATATTGAAATACTTCAATGTGTCTCACATATACAAACATACCTCAGAGTGTTTCATCATACATCCAATCCACTCGAATCATATCATGTAGCATGATGAACCAATTACACAAAACTCTCATACAACATGACACAATCCCCAATTACCGAAATAAGCAGTGCCCAATTACTGAAATGCTGAACTGCGTTGTGCATATATGCCCTATTAGTAAAATGCTTCACTACGTTGAAACTTGGACGTGTTCGCATAGTTACTGAAATGCTTAAAAACATATACACAACTACTGACATAATTCAATGTGTCTCACGTATACATCCAATCTACTCAAATCAGATCATGTAACATATAATAATTAACCAATCGCAAAACACTCTCATGCAACATGACACTATCGAAAGTTTCTTATCCACCAATATGTATAGCATTTCCCAATCACAAAAATGCTCCATTGTGTCCATACACATCATGCACACGCACATAGAAACCAAAATGCTTCAATATGTTAGACGTATACGCCTACTTACCAAAACAATTCGATGTGTTTCTACTTTCTCCCAATTACTAAAATGCTTCAATACGTTCATACACATCATGCATATGCGCACAAATACCAAAATACTTCAATAGATCATACATATACACCTACATATCAAAACACTTCAATGTGTTTTCCTACACATCCATGTCATTCATTTGCTGCACAAAGATACAGAAATGCTTTAACATGAAAGATGACAAGTTTCAGAAATGCACTGTTCATCGACAATGATAGTCCAAAAGCTGCTTGATCACCACTAAATTTCTCCTGGGATCATAATCCCATGAGGATGAGATCAGAGAGAGAGTGAGAGTGAGAGGAGAGGAGAGAGAGAGAGAGATTTTGCTTTGGAGAGGAACAGGAGGAGAGTAACTAATATACAAGAAAGGGAAAAGAATAGGTCATAGCAGGGTTGGATAAATCTCTAACAAGACAATGAGATCACAATAAATCAAAGAAATATGGGCATCAGAGGGGGGGCTGCTATGCAGACATGGTAAAGAAGAAATAGAAGCTAACATGGTAAAAGAAGAAATAGAAGCTAACATTGAAAGATTTTCCAAAAAAAGCACTAATATTTTCCGAAAAAAGCACTGAGTGCTCCAATATAATGTCTGTGGCCTGTCTGGGCCCAGCCATGCCACCCATAACCAGATTGGTAAATGCGTAAACCAGGTACAATGGGTGAGAGCTGAGAACTAGGTCAAAATCCATGGAGGAAAAATGGGTGTTCACTTTCTGGAATGACAAGATGACAACAGAAAAGAGCAAATGCCAATGGTTCCTGTTGGTGACAGGTACAATGCAAATACATATACAACCAAAGCAATTTAAAAAAAAAAAAAAAAAACACCAACAAGACTACCCTACATAAACCCAAAGCCTGCATTTTCTTTGGGAATGCCCCGGGCGGGTTTGCATTGAGATGTTTTGTATGCATTCTGAAGTTGGTTTGGGATGAGATTTGTCTCTCAATAAAAGAGCAATCATGAATCATGATGCATGTAAAAGCATTCAACTTGACATAATTCAGTGGCTGAAAAGACATCATGGTGTTATCGATCACAGATTAGGCTAGATGCAATGATCTAGAGTATTCCAAGTAATAACTACTTGACCAGGTGAGAAGCAGTCGGGTACTGTGTCTTTCAGAAAGCAAACAAACTAAGGGTAATTCTTTGTCCTTTAGCCTTACGGATAGGTAAATACATCCGATTGAATGGTAAAATAATGTGATGCAGCTCATGTCCTAATTCAATTTCATAACACATGAACACAATACATCTAACTTAATACTTCCACATACTAAAACACTTATAAAACACAAACCCACTTGACAAAAACAACAAAACTTCAACATCCATCCATCCATAACCATCCATTACCTATATAATCACTGAAACATCCACATGTACCATACTACTTCAATACATCTAACGTATACTTCCACATACTAAAACACTCATAAGACACAAACCCACTTAAAAAAAAAAAAAGAAAAAAATGCAACACTTCAACATCCATCCATTTATTTAATCCATCAATACCTGCCGCGGCACAATAGGCAGACAAAGCAGCCGAAGTGTCGCCAGTAGAAGCACATCCCACACCGACCACAGGCTTATTCAACTTCTTCAACCTATTAACTTGACTAACCAAGACCGTCATGCCCAGATCCTTGAAACTCCCCGTATGACTAATCCCACAATGCTTCACCCACAAGTCATTCATCCCCAGAAACGACTTCCCGAACCTCTCCGCCCAGAAGAGGTTGGAGTTCCCCTCGAACGCCGACACGATGTCGTCGCTGTCGATCTCCGGCAGCACCCACTCCTTCTTCGACCAGACGCCGGACCCGTACGGCCACGTCGTCTTGCCGACGCGGGAGTCGAAGAGGGCCTTCCAGTAGGCGCCGTCGTAGTGGCGGAGGGCGTCGAGGTCGTGCTGGACGTCGAGGAGGCCACCGGAGCGGGAGCGGTAGACGATCTCGTCGAGGGAGTAGGACTCAGTGGAGGAAGGGTCGGCGTTGAAGGGGACATACTTGGCGGAGAAGCGGTGGCTGTGGACGACGTTGTGGCGGCGGGCTTCGTCGCGGATGTTGCAGCCTTTGTTGAAGGTCGTGGAGGAGTCGGTGGAGGCTTTGATGAAACTGGGTTTGGAAGGGTGGGAAGAGGGTTTGGAGGTGAAATCGAGGTGGGGTTGGTGGCGGTGGAGGAGGGGCGAGGAAGTGGAAGTGGAAGCCGCCATTTTTTTTAGAGAGAGAAAGACACTTTTAGAGAGGGAGAGAGAGAGGAGAAAGGTTTTTGTTTGGTGGGAGATTTTGGTTTAGGGATTAAGGAGACAAGGAGAAATCCTTCGGATGAAGTTTTGTGAGTTTTGAATTATTTTTTTTATTATTTACTTATTTCATTGAAGATTTATGATTACAAGGAAAAAAATTGTTGTACCATTTGTGTTTGAGTCGATTAAATTTAGATAAATTGTTCACTTGTAAATATATTCTTTTAATTTTTATATTTATTTGTTCTTTTTTAGGTTTTTTAAGTTCCACGTTCTCTTCGACCGAATCTTTTTCTTTTTTGATGGATTTCTCTCCCATTTTTTTGTTTACTTTCTTCTTTTCTTCTTCTTCCTTGATAAAAAAAGAACTTATAAATTTGTTGGTTCACCAATAGTAACCTACAATAATATTAAACTGTTGTAAGTCATCATAATTTGTTGCACCACCGTGGATCACAACAATTTGTGTTGCGCACGATACAAAAAGCTTTGAATCATAACAATATAATATGATGATCAAACTATTGTGATTCACAGCAAGTGGACCTACAAATCTCTAGATTCATTTTTTCAATGAGAAAGAAGAAAAAATGAGGAAAATGAAGATTAAGAAGAATGAAGAGAAAGAAAATGAGAAGAAGAAAATGAGGAAAGAGAATATGTTGGAAAAGAAGTCGAATGGAAGAGAGAGATTTCGGTGGTTCAAGGCATTGAAGAAAATAAAATTAGGTTTTTTTAATGGGTAATTTCATCCAAAGACATATCTTTCAAATACAAATGACCAAAACTAATTTTAAAACATAAATGATCTCCACCCTTCTAAAGGTCATTAGTTACCATTGATTTATTTATCTGATGGAACATGAGATTATTAACTAATTAAAAATAATCATTGAATCATGTAAAAATATATATTTTAAGAAAAACTGTGATCCACTTGTCGTTTAAATGATTAATGTTTTTTCTTTTTCCTTTATCTGTTTTATATGAATTGGAGTGTCATTTTGTGTATTTATAAGTATGCTAACGAGGACCTTCTCTCTCATGGGAGAAAATCTTTTTCAATGTTATACAAATGGAATTATGAAATCTAGTCTATGCATGTCATTTTTAATCTCGGTAGGTCTCGAGTCCCAACAAACTAATAATTTCATTTAATTATTTTTGATAACGTCTTGTTAGTTGGGATTTTTTTTTTCCAACTTTGAAAGATGACAGGTTAAGTAATACGATATATGATTAGTTGGTTGAGTGATACAATATATGATTACTTAGACACTTGTTCTTTTGTAGTATTTATCATGTTGGCTCGTATGAATGAAGAGAATTTTAGAAGTGCTTTTTTTTTTTCTTCAAATACCTCATATGGATGCAATGTAACACCTCAAACATGCGATGTTACCAAGTTAAATAAATGTTACAACCAAGGGAACATTTTCTTTTTTTTTTTCAAAAAAAAAAACAAAAACAAAGGGAACATTTAAAACTAATATTTTTATCATTAAATTTATAATTTGTTTACTCTGCCTATCATAATCAATTTGTTTTTGTATAATGGTAGCTAATCCTTTTGAGCTTGAGTAGATCGGATGGTGGGATGGGATGATGACGAGATTAAAATATAACTTGTTTTAAAGTAGGAAGAAAAAGGTATCACCTATACTGCCTTAAGACTTGACTACACCGTCTAAGGGTAAGGACAAGCCTTTTGGTTTTATATTTAAGTATCACCTTAGAAATGATGATGAATTAGATGATATGATAACTACATAACTACAAGGGTAGAAGCTAAATCAATAAAATTCAACTTATGCAAAAAGCACAAATGTGTAGCATTTGTGAGAACATGGAACAATCGATACATTAAGAGTTGGAAAAGGAGCATGTGATTTTAATCTATTATCTCATTGTTATAACGGGCGTATTACCTATTGATTTTAATTTCATTGTTTTTTTGTCATTTAAATTGTAAAAGCAAAATATTGAATATATATATTTAATAAAAGATGTGTGTCTATATATATATATATATATTCAAACTAAAGTTTATAGTTAAATGAACAAATTATCAAATGTAAAACTAACAAATGTTGTCTCATATGTAATATGTTAGGTTGTTTAAATATTGATTTATGGATCCACTTTTGGAAAGTTGGGGACCTTTTTCAATTCTCATTAAAAGAAATGGGCATCAATTTGGTCATAAGAATAAATTAATCATAAAAATTTTGTGATTAAGTAAGAATATATATCACTTTTAGTAATTGATCCATTTTTTCATAAAAACAAAAACTTAACTCTTATACAGGTAAGCTTTTATATTCAGTTCTAAAATGATTCGAATAATCCATGTACAATGTACTAAAAGACAAAGATTTATAGTACCAAATAATAAACTAGTGAATGCTAAATTAATCCAACAATTAAAGTTCATTAATTAGTATTAATATATGAGGCTTATAAGATATAATCCAATAATTAAAGTTCATTAATTAGTATTAATATATATAAGGCTTATAAGCTATATATTTGTGAGTGACCACCTGTAAATTAATAAACGACAGTATCACAAACCCACCTCCTATGATATCCAAAAATTCAAATGCTCTATATAAAATGGTAAATCTATACATATCATATTGATAAATCTAAACATCGAACTCAAATAATATATATTGAATACTAAATGTTTTCACAGCTTACATACTTTGAACCTCGACTTTCTAGATGCAAATTATGATCTTCGGATTGGTAGGAATTATTGAGGTTATAAATTAATGTCATAAGGAAGCACACGGATTTTAAACAACTACTAAATAATACATTAATAAATTATATCAATGTGGATGATAATAGCTAAAATTTGTGTTAATATCTTGATGTTGAACGTAAATTTTTATATATATTTATTAAAATACGTGTTATGTTTATATTTATTTTAAGTTTATTTTCACATTTAATATATATATATATATATATATATGAGTTTCACTACTATTTATACAATATTACATAATTTTAAAAATCATAATAATATTTTAACGTGAATAAATATTGTACCTGTCACACTCCTTTCATGTCGCTTGACGTGCATGAGCTTATATGTAGGATTTGGACTTTTTAAATTACAATTCATGCAACAATGCATTCATTAAAAACCGGTTGCATAACATTACATATCTGCCTATGACTATTAATTGTAAGATTCTCAAATCTTAAATTAAAGTAATTGTCTAACATCATTGGACATAACTAAATTCGAAATTCCAAACCTGAAAAGAGCTTTATTAATCTAACTTCTAATAACTAGTTGTTCCACTTTTAGTCTTTGTATCTCAAATCATTCACCAAGTAGGATACATTCATCTTTGCACAGCATCACAAATATATATATCTATCCGTAGATCTAGATATTCAAAAAATTAATCATGAAAAATAATAATCAATTTTCAATGGATAATACATATCTAACAAGATTTTACCAACAAATGTTGATAAATGAAATTTATAATCGAATACAAAAATTGTTACAAAAGATAAATAACTTTCTAACATATAAGATCATGTTTTTGACATAAAAATTATTATTTAAAATATCACATTAGATTTGTATTTTTGTAAAGTAAGTGTAAAAGCTATGATATATGATAACTATTTAAATGTTATTGTGAGCCATGCTTTTATGAGATATATGATAAGGAAGGAATATCAATTTTTTTTTTTAAAATTTTTTTGAAAGTTTAATTAAATTTGAGTGCTAAATGGTAGTTCAAACTTTGAAGTTGAAAAAATCTCATATGGAGCAATTATATCAAATATAAGTTCATATATCAACTCAGTAAAAAAATATATATATAAATTTGGATAGATCCAGATAAATTTTTTAGTATCATATTATCTTAATTAAATAAATAAATAAAATTAGAAAACTTTATAAATATTTTATTTTATTTTATTTTTAATTTCGGCCCCTGGGGCTACTTTTGACATTTTAAACATGAGGGTAATTTAGTAATCTGAGAGTTGCTGATTTAAAAATACAGGTGGCCCCCAACATGTGAAAAACAGCAGAATGATGTGGTCGAATAGTAATATACAATTTCATTTGGGGTCTTAATAAAGTATTATTAATTATTTTTAAATTATTAATTTTTACAAAGCCAGCAAAGTCAGGCGGATTTCTCTTTATCTTGTCCCATAAGGTTGTATTTGGTCAATTATCTGTATTTCCATAGCTACCCTCCGTATAAATGCATAATTATATCATAGCCTTTGATTTTCTTTGTATTAAGAAAATATTATGTTTAGATTTGTCCGAAATAAATAAATCTGCAATATCGATTTCTTAAACATAATCCTATACTAAAATAAAAATTATCCAAATTTATTATTTGATATGACAATTTTGTTTATAATTATTATATCATCAATATATTATCAAAAATTAATGTGATAGCTACAAATTAATTTATCGTATCATTTAGACAAAATTTTAGAAAATATAGCATTATTCTTTCTTTAAATATCTGATATATAACAATATTGGTAGTTCAAATATATTTTTTTTGAATTATTACAAAATTGAGTCGAACTCACAGCTTTATTAGTATACTATATAACAATGAGGTTAATAAATACATATAAATTTTATGTATACGTTATTAATAAATTGCTATATCTTAAATCTATATTATCAACCATTTTATTTTGTTATAATAAGTAATACTAAATTAAATGTCAATTTGATGTAAATACAAATACTACATAAATCTTTTGTTTTTACAATTAATATCATTCAAGAATTAGAAGGAATTGTATTTATAATATTGATTAAATATAAAGATAAATTGTAAAATTGAAAATTAAATATAATAAAAGTCCCATCAACCTTAGAAAACTCAAATAAATGCATTTTTATAATTTATTTTACCGTTAAATAATCATGAAACAAAAAATTACATCTAAACAAATTTATACTAAAATCTAAATTATATTTTATTACAATTATTTTTACATATATACAACCGAAACACTAAAACTATTTTTCTATCAATCACGTATCCTAACTTTGATATGTACTAAATGAAATTCAAAAAATTAAAAAAATATAAACTTAAATATTACATATACCATTTTTTAATCTCTCTCTCTATATATTAAAAATTCCTTCAATTCAAAATTTATAATAAAACCAAACTCTTAACCAATAATTCAAGAACAACTTTCCCTCCAATTCAAAAAAATAATTTTCCTTTTCAAACAAATAAAAATATTTTCTTTTGTAAAAAAGTAAAAATATTTTTCCTGAAAGGGTAAAAATGTAATTTTGATATAATTAAGTAATTAATTAGTCAATAACAATACGATTTTACGTTTCGTCTTCAGCTTCTTTTTTGAGTGTTGTTGTTGCAGTCATTTTTCTAGAGAGAGAAACTAGAGAGAGACGAGCTTGTGGGCCCCACCCCTCAACCTCAGCAGCTGACACAACCACCAGACAATACAAAAAGTTGAGAGCTTTAGAGAGAGAGCTAGAGAGAGAAAGAGAGAGTGAGATTTCAAAAACTTGAAAACACAAAAAACAAGCGACACCACACTGTAGAGATATATATATATAGAGAGAGAAAGCAGGTTTAAAAAGAGAGCTTCTTAGAGAGAGACAGAGAGAGAGAAGGGCGTTGTTTGGAGTTTTTAGAGGAGACAGATTTGAAAAGAGAGTATCAGAAACTTGAAAACACAAAAAAAGAAAGGTGACACCCCAGTTGAGATATGTCTGTGTAGATATATATTAGAGAAAGGGAGAGGGAGGAAGAAGGTGAAAGGACAGAGCTTTTTAGAGAGAAAGAGAGAGGAGGAGGAGGAGGAGGAGGAGGAGGAGGAGGGTGTTTGAGCTTTGAGAGAGGGAGGGAGAGGTGGTGGTGGTGGTTTTTTTTTGTTGATTTAGGAATCTGGGGTTGGGGGTGGATGAGTTGAGGCATCGGTTTGAGGATCATCTTTGGTGGTTGTTTGAATGGTAATTGAATTTTAGATAAAGGTTTCGATGAAATTTTGGTTTTTTAGTTTGTTTTGTATGTGTTTGATTGTGTGTGCATATAGGTTTTTGTATGATGATTTTGTTGAAGTTTGCTTGTTGTTAGTTTTGTTTGTTTATTTGTTTGTTTGTTTGGTTTTGAAGTTGTGGACCTGAGGGTTTCTAAGGGGTTGTTTGTTTGAAATTTTGGGAAATGGGGTTGTGCTGCTACTTTGTGTTGTTTTTTTGAATTTATCAATGAGGTGTTGTTTATGTTTGAGGAATTGTGAGGGTTCTTGTGTGATGGGGAATGGATTCTGATTGAAATTTTTGTACTTTGGTTGAATTGTTGTATGAGTTGATATCTAGTTTGTTTTTAAAGTTTTTAATTCTCTGTTTTGCGGCGAATTTGATGATGTAGAGACAGCTTAGATATTGAGGGTTGTTTTGTAATTGGCTGTTCTGTTTTGGAATGTGGCGTTTGGGGGCATTCTGGCGATTTTGGATAGCAATTATGGTGTTTTGATTGAATTGTTTTTAGGCAAGATTAGGGTTCTAGGGGGTGAATAAACTGGCAGTTTATGAAAACGGTTTCCTTATTGGAATTAGCGGTATGTTTTCTGGTTGGCTATTTTGAAAGTTTGTCTGCTTTTGTGTTAGGAAAGATAATGTTGCAAATTATAGCTCTGTGTAAGCTTAACAACATAGAAGTACAAGTGTTGGGTAGTTGAGTTATTGCACTGTGTGATATGCTTACTTATATAAACTTGCATTTTTGACATGTGTATCTGTGCTTGTCACTTTCAAAACTAATACATGATGTTTGCATTTTAAGCTCTACTTTGAATTAAAATTTTTACTCTTTAATTTGTCTTTCATGAAACATCTCTAACGGCTCTTCTTGGACTTAATGAATGATATTTTACAGTTTACTGTTACTTAAATGATATTACATTTGCAGGCGGTGCCGGATAACATAATTGTAGGTTCCCATGTATGGGTTGAAGATTGTGTTCTGGCATGGATTGATGGAGAAGTTACCCGGATCAACGGTCAGGAGGTTCATGTTAAATGCACAAATGGAAAGGCGGTTAGTGCTCTGCATTACTTTTGATTTGACATTTTAGTACTTGGAATTAACTGTTTGTTGTAAAGGGTGATATAAATGATGGCAAAGTAGAACATCACTCTCGATTTTCCTTTTAGTTAATAACTTTGGTGATCAATTATGGTGTCAAAGATGTGCCAGGTTTTGGACATGAAACCTAATAAGAACCTCACATCCCACTTAACACATAACAAATACTATATTTATAACTTTTTATATTATACACATCTGTAATCTTTAATGTCAAATTTACTGCATTCACAGTCAGTACTTGTGCTTTGTTATAATTACGGTTACGATTACAAAATCCCATTTATGATTGGTTGTAGGCTAAACCTACGACTTTAACTAATATGATTTGAGAGTTTGTTCAAATCAAATAATCTTGTAAGTTAGAGTATGAACAAATTAAATGTGGTTCTGTTGTGTATTGATCGCCGTTGACTTGTGGCTACATATAACTGTAATGAATATAAATATTAGCTCTTTATGGCTTAGAGTTCTGCTCTCATGCTTTTTTCCTTTACTGTTATGGATGAATTAGTTGGACTGTTTTTGTGCAGGTTGTTACAAATATATCAAAAGTGTTCCCAAAGGACACTGAAGCTCCTCCTGGTGGTGTGGATGACATGACAAAGCTTTCTTATTTGCATGAACCTGGAGTTCTGCAGAATCTGGCCACTAGATATGAACTTAATGAAATCTACGTGAGTTTCATGTGTCCATTTTAAGTTTTGCCAAGACGGTGAAGCAAGTTTTTTATATGTGAGAGCTTTCGTATATTCTTATGATGCTCACAATCTCATGTTTCTTTTCTAGACATACACGGGCAATATCCTGATTGCAGTTAATCCATTTCAAAGACTGCCTCATCTATATGATACACATATGATGGGACAATATGAGGGAGCGACATTTGGGGAGCTAAGCCCTCATGTTTTTGCAGTTGGAGACGCTGCATACAGGTGACTTCAGATTTTTCTCTTGTAACAACTTATACATATGTTCATCCCATACAAACATGTTATGTTAGGTGGTGTTGTTACTGATGTGCAATGATATAATAATATAGGGCGATGATTAATGAAGGAAAAAGCAATTCCATTTTGGTAAGTGGAGAAAGTGGAGCTGGTAAAACCGAGACAACAAAGATGCTCATGAGATATCTTGCATACTTGGGTGGGAGGTCAGGGATAGAGGGAAGAACAGTAGAACAACAAGTTCTTGAGGTTAGAGGAATATATTGTTGCGTGTATTGCATTTCTTATAATCCACAGTTCTATCTGTAAGCTAGTGCATGTCTCATTAGTTTTAAGAATTAGGTTTACCATGTAGTAATGTCTTTTCTTGTGGTTAAATGTTACAGTCTAACCCCGTTCTTGAAGCATTTGGCAATGCTAAAACAGTGAGGAATAACAACTCAAGGTTTGTATTAATTTGTTAGGTTGCTTTATTAGTTAACTTTGCTGTAATCACATGACTATTCTCATTCATTTATAGCGAGCAACTTTGTTAAATGTAGTTGAATTTTCATTTATGTATGACTTCTTAGGAATCTTTATTATTAGGGTTTTACTGATCTATTTTTATATTCTTATGGTAGTCGTTTTGGTAAATTTGTTGAAATTCAATTTGACAAGAATGGGAGAATATCTGGGGCAGCTATTAGGACTTATCTGCTCGAAAGGTCTCGTGTTTGCCAGATTTCTGATCCAGAGAGAAACTACCATTGTTTTTACCTTCTTTGTGCAGCACCACCTGAGGTATTTTGTGCTCTTCAGCTTGGTTGCTTCTGTTGTGCTGTTAGTAGCTTTTTATTCCAGAAAATGTAAATTTAATACTTTTCTTCAAATTTTTGTAGGATATTGCCAAGTATAAATTGGGGAGCCCAAAATCTTTTCATTATTTAAATCAATCAAATTGTTATGAGCTGGATGATGTAAATGATGCCGAAGACTATCTTGCAACCAGAAGAGCTATGGATATTGTGGGAATCAGTGACCAAGAACAGGTTCTCTTTCTTCAGTTTAAGAGTATATATATTTGGGCTTGAGTCAATTTTGATCTTATGCAGAATATTGCAGGAGGCAATTTTCAGGGTTGTTGCTGCAATTCTCCATCTTGGTAATATTGATTTTGCCAAGGGAAAGGAGATAGACTCATCCGTTGTTAAAGATGAAAAGTCTAGATTCCATCTTAATATGACTGCAGAACTTCTCCGGTATGGTAATTAGTTGTTTGGAATATGGAACTTGTACATATAGCCATGTTTTTACTAATCAAAATCATGAATAGGTGTAATGCTCAAAGCTTAGAAGATGCACTAATTAAACGTGTAATGGTCACACCGGAAGAAGTTATTACAAGAACTCTTGATCCGGAAAATGCGTTGGCCAGCAGGGATGCTTTAGCCAAAACGATATATTCTCGCTTATTTGATTGGTAAGGAGCTCCAACGTTATTTCTTTTCCTTTTTCTCTCCAATGCTTGGAATGAGAATCGTGTTTGTCTTTTTGTTGGTTTAATGTGGTTTGCATTATTCTTTCCAGGATTGTGGAAAAAATTAACATTTCAATTGGACAGGATCCAACTTCGAAGTCAATAATTGGAGTACTTGATATTTATGGTTTTGAAAGTTTTAAGTGCAATAGGTAAGCTATTAATTTGACTAGCTTCTTTGTAACTGGAGCAAAATGTTTTTGTTTCTTTTTATCTGTATAATTGTAGAGACATAGAGGTGGGAAGAGAATGCCTCGAGTCCACCAAAAAAAAAAAGTAAAAGAATCAGCAAGCAAATTGAAAAATGACTTATTGGCTTTGCACTTATGTTCTTATAAAACAGTTTTGAGCAGTTCTGCATCAATTTCACGAATGAAAAATTACAGCAACATTTCAATCAGGTTAGCTTTGTTGATCTGTGAGCGGGAGCTTGTTATTTTTAAGTTAATGTACTGATTTTTGTCCTTTGTCATTGTATATTTGCAGCATGTGTTTAAAATGGAGCAGGAGGATTACTCTAGAGAAGAGATAAACTGGAGCTACATTGAGTTTGTTGACAACCAAGATGTGTTGGATCTGATTGAAAAGGTTTTTGAGTTTACTTGTGCAAACAATTAATGTTTAAGATTTTCTGTTCCTTTTCTTTTGGCATCTTTTCAAGTACTCCATATGTTAGCTATTGGAGATACACACACACACATATGTACACACATACATGCATGCATACACACAGACACACACAGACACACACATAGACATGTTAGTCAAATTCATATGAGATCTCACGTAGCAACTGTGGAACTTGGTTTTTGACAGAAACCTGGAGGAATAATTGCACTCTTAGATGAAGCCTGGTATGCTTTTTTGGTTAATTTTGATTCATTTTTATTACTGAAGTTACAAATGTATACATTTAAGTCCAGTTTAATTTTTTTGGATCTTCGCATTTACGAGATTACCTTATAAAGATTGTTAATTTAGTAAATCTTCATTGTTTAATGCAGCATGTTTCCCAAGTCTACACATGAAACATTTGCGCAGAAGTTGTACCAGACATTTAAAAATAACAAACGTTTTATCAAACCGAAGCTTTCTCGTACTGATTTTACCATATCACACTATGCTGGGGAGGTAAAACTATCTCACCTTTCTTTTAATAACCTTTGTCTTGGTTGAGTGGGGAAAGCTAATGGCATTTCCAAAACTTTCTGAACTTCTTTTCTTATTGTGAAGGTGACTTATCAAGCCAATTACTTTCTGGACAAAAACAAAGATTATGTGGTGGCTGAACACCAAGCTCTGTTGACTGCTGCAAAGTGTCCTTTTGTGGCAGGTCTATTTCCACCGCTTCCAGAAGAATCATCGAAATCATCCAAATTTTCGTCCATAGGGTCACGCTTCAAGGTACCTAATTTAGTTACTTTCTATTTCTTTCCGGTAGCTGGTTTTATAGTATAATCTAGTTGGCTAGTGGCTAACATGTATATGCTGCTTATGTCCCTAGTAATTATGTTTAAAATATCCATAACTTCTTTGTTCTAGTTCTCAGTGTCCGATGATTCCTTTACACCTTTTTTGTTGCATGGAAGTGCAAGGTGGTTAGGTTCTTAGGCCTTGTTTGGTTGATCGTATATATGGCCAGATTGGATGTAATGGGGGATTAAATTTTTATAACCCGTGTTTGCTCAGTTCATTGTATTGGATATGGGAGTCTGCTGAAGTATTCCTATATCCCACAAAGGGCGGATGAGTGAAATCCACTTGGGCTTCACCATATCCGCTAGAATACCAGATGTTGCACTTTTCTAATGAGTGGTTGAATGATTGTGCCTGAAGGAGTTTAAGATTTTCAAGCACGTTTTTTACTGATTAGTATATGTAATAAAATTTAGTTATTTTCCCAAATAATAATAAAAAGGCTAGTTATTTTATTTGTAGTTATTATTTTTTTTGAAAGAATTTATAGTTATCATTTAATTTGAAATGATTATATTTTGTTTTATATATATATATATGTATCGAAGTTTGAATTTTTTTATATGTTGTCAATTGATTATTTTTTATTATTTTTTGATAGGATATAATTTTTTATTATTTAAAATTAATTGAAATAATTTTTTAATATATTTTAAAAAAATTCTAAGCATATTCAATAATTCACCAAACAAGGGAATGTATAATAGTACTCAATCCTATCTAATGCGATACATTACAATCCAATCCAATACAACATACCAAACGAAGCCTTAATGTTGTATGCATGTTTGTTTACTTGCATTCCCTTTGAAAGAAAATTAATGTGATATATTGATTATCTAAATTGCAGTTACAACTTCAATCATTAATGGAGACCTTAAGTGCAACAGAACCTCACTACATCAGATGTGTGAAGCCGAATAATGTCCTGAAGCCAGCAATTTTTGAGAATGCCAATGTCATCCAGCAATTACGTTGTGGTGTGAGTATATTATGCTTAATACATGCCTTTTAATTGCTTGATTTCTTAAGTTTGTAAATTCTTAACTAGCTTTCTCATGCTTTTTAGGGTGTCCTTGAGGCAATTAGGATCAGCTGCGCTGGTTATCCTACAAGGCGTACTTTTTATGAGTTCCTTAATCGTTTTGGTTTGCTGGCACCTGAAGTTTTAGAAGGAAAGTAAGTCCCATATGTTATCATTATGTCTGCAGATTCTTCTGCGATGATAAAGATAGTGTGTGATGCCCTTTGGTTACTGATTACTATCAAGTAGAACTTAATGTATGCCTCTTTCTTCTTTACAGCTCCGATGATAAGTTTGCATGTCAGATGATCCTTGACAAAAAGGGACTGAAAGGATATCAGGTGATCAGGCATATCCTTATTGTTCTGTTATCATGCTACTGCATAATTTTTATTTGATAGCTCTAATGTATACTTCTTTTGGAGAGAGAGTTTTATGAATACCAGTTTTATTTTGAAGGTTATATAATTATAGTCCGTTATATTAGAGTTTGTAGATTGGTTTCTTGTCCTTTTATGCTATAATGTCTAGATTGGTTTCTTGTGCTTTTATGCTATATTGTCTTTCTCTTTGCTCACGTGTTTGACAACAAGTATCTTTTTTACCTGCATGCTGGCAGATAGGTAAAACTAAAGTTTTCCTGAGAGCTGGTCAGATGGCTGAGTTGGATGCTAGGAGAGCTGAGGTCCTGGGAAATGCGGCCCGAACCATTCAACGGCAAACCCGCACTTATATTGCTCGCAAGGAGTTCATCTCATTACGCAATGCTACTGTTATATTGCAATCTTATCTGCGAGGTATTTTATTTTGTACTAAATGTGCTATATCAACGTGTTGTTTTTGAGCGGAAAATATTGTGCTATATCAACATGGACAAATTTGTTACTAACTTACTATTACCTAGAGAAGTCAGAAATGCCTGAATTTAATTGTGTAGTTCTGGTGGAGTCCTCAACAAATATGTTGATGCTGCTAACTGATATTAATATAAGATCAGAATTCTAATTTATCAATTAATTGTGGTGGAAAGTTAAAAGTGTAGAACTATTTATGTTTATGCTTCTGTTTTTATGTTCATGATGCAATATTTTAGTCATCTGAAAGTGTAAGAGTACAAAAAATCTTTTTAAATAAAATATTATTACTAGTAAAGATATCGTTGAAAATCTCGGTTTTCTCTTTTTGTTTAAAGTGTAGTATCTAGCTCTATCCACTCTTGAACTAGATTCCATTTTAGCTAATTTACCGTATTTGCAATATTAATGTGCCATTTATCTGCCTTTTGCAGGTGAGACGGCTCGCAAACTATATGAACAGTTGAGGCGGGAAGCTGCAGCTTTGAAGATCCAGAAGAATTTCCGGCTGTACGTTGCTAGGGCATCCTATTTAACAGTTAGGTCAGCTGCAATCACATTGCAGACAGGCTTAAGGGCAATGGTTGTGCGCAATGAATTTAGGTTTAGGAGACAAACTAAAGCTGCAATCATTATCCAGGTAACATCACTGCTTTGTAACATGACCGTTTATTCATTTTATAGTTATTAATTGGATGAGCACTACTATTGTTACAAGATTAAATTATACATCTAAAAATTCTGGTGCTCAAATACAGTTACTAAATTATTGATCTTTGTATACTGCTTGCATACAGGCTCACTGGCGTGGCCATGAAGCTTATTCTTATTATAAGAAACTTCAGAGAGCAATTATTGTTTCTCAGTGTGGCTGGAGATGCAGGGTCGCCAGAAAAGAGCTCAGAATGCTTAAAATGGTTAGATTCAAATGCTTACTGTTTCCTGTTACTTGTCACTACTTTGTGATGCTATACATGGTTGAGTTAGTGCTAACTTTTCATTTACTTAGGCTGCAAGAGAGACAGGGGCCCTTAAAGAAGCAAAGGATAAATTAGAAAAGCGTGTGGAGGAACTCACATGGCGTTTGCAAATTGAAAAGAGATTAAGGGTAATGTATTTGTATCTTAAGCGCTCCTAAAGTATCTATTGTTTTTCAATGTGGTGCTAACGGGTCCCTTTGTGATATTGTCTTACATTGTTCTGAAATGCAGATTGATCTTGAGGAGGCAAAGGCCCAAGAGATTGTTAAGTTGCAGGAAGCATTGCATGCCATGCAATCACGGCTGGAGGAAGCTAACTCTTTGGTTATCAAAGAACGAGAGGCAGCTCGAAAAGCCATTGAAGAAGCTCCTCCAGTGATTAAAGAAACCCCTGTTATAATTCAAGATACAGAGAAGATAAATTCTTTGACAACTGAAGTTGAGAACTTAAAGGTAAACCTAGCAAGTAGCAGGAACTATGATCACTCTGCAAATTTTTTAGTGCTGCAATCTTTTATTATGTGAAGAAGTATCTGTTATGTAAATATATATCTAGAGTTTATTCCATGGTCATCAATTTATTAAAGGCTAATATGTCAAATTTTGTTACTATAGGAATTGAATTTAGCTTTACACATGTAGGGAACATGTTTAGACGTACTAATGGCATAGTTATAAAACTTATTTAAAGCATAAGAATCTTTAAACTGTTTTTGATTTATTTGCTTGGAAGCATCAAGGGCGTGTGAAACATGTGAGGTTAAGGATTTCGTGTTGCTGATGTAGTTGGGTGCTATCTTAATAATTCATGGTAAGGACGAAAAATTTGAAATCACGGGATGTCATTTAATGGTTATTTTTCACATGTGCAGGCTTCATTGCTATCTCAAACACAAACAGCAGAAGAGGCAAAGCGAGCTTATGCAGGTGCTGAGGTGAAAATCGGGGAACTGACCAAGAAATTTGAAGATTCAGTGAAGAAAGCTCATCAGCTTCAGGATTCAGTGCAGAGGTTTGTAACGTATTAGTTGTGAAGGAATTTGAAAATTTCCCATCCTAAAGCTTAATATCACAATATGTTACTGCATTCCTCCATTTAATTGTCTTTTTTCCCACTTACTGCATTATCCTATGCCTAGCTAGATTGACAATCAATAACTTGATTGAGTAATTAATTCTTTAATTTGGTAAAATTACATTTAAAACAACATTGAAATTGTATTTTTTTGACATTAGGCTTTTGATAGAACCTTAATGTGAAAGTTGAAGCCAGTGCTGCCATATCTCTGGATGCACTGGACACACTTACAAACAGTGTTTTTCTGGTGAATGATGTAAACAAATCGTGTCAACTGTCTTCTTTATCTCTGATGCAGACTATTGGAGAAGGTTTCTAATTTGGAATCGGAGAATCAGGTACTCCGCCAACAAGCACTGGCGATATCGCCAACTAATAAAGCATTAACAGCACGGCCAAAAACAACAATCATCCAGGTATGAAGGGCATGTTTTGCTATAGATTTCACTAATTCATGTATTTTCATGGAAATGTATGTTGGAGTTTCTGTTTGAATTGCAGAGAGCCACTGAGAATGGCAATATAGTAAACGGAGAAATGAAGAAAGTGGTGGTGAGAGGAATATGTTGTTTTGGTATATGATAAGCTGCAATATGATATAATACTGAAACTTGATACCAACATTTTTTGGATGTATCAGGATTCACCTGGTCAGCGGGAAGTGGAGACTGATGACAGGCCCCAGAAGTCTCTAAATGAGAAGCAGCAGGTATGCACTTCATTAGTAATGAACGTATTTCCAGGCGTGATAGTGTGCATATTGGTTGCAATTTATGCCTTCTACATATGCATTCTTCTTCTGTTAACTGTGCCCATTTTTCCCGTTACAGGAGAACCAAGACCTACTAATTAAATGTATATCACAAGATCTAGGATTTTCTGCTGGCAAGCCTGTTGCTGCTTGTCTAATATACAAATGCCTTCTTCATTGGAGGTCATTTGAGGTTGAAAGAACCAGTATTTTTGACCGTATTATTCAAACAATAAGTGCATCGATAGAGGTAAGATAAAACCTGTCTTGTTTGTAATGCATCTGTCTCATGAATAAAGCCAGCCTGGGAAAGAATGAAGTGGATAGTAGTGTTTATATTATGGTTATGTGCCCTAGGTCCAGGATAACAATGATACATTGTCATATTGGCTATCCAATGCATCTACATTGTTGTTGCTACTTCAACGCACTCTGAAAGCAAGTGGGTCAGCAAGCTTAACCCCACAACGACGGAGATCAACAACTTCTCTGCTCGGAAGAATGTCTCAAGTGAGATTATTTTTATTTTATTCTTGAAAGTGTCGATATTTGTTAATATTATAAATGTACATTTTCTTTGCTTAATTCTTTCTCTCTCATTTCTTTTTGGTTTTGATTACTTTTAGGGTTTTCGAGGTACTCCACAGAGTGCTGGGTTCTCATTCCTTGGTACTCGGACACTCGCTGGCCTGGATGACTTGCGACAAGTGGAAGCCAAGTATCCGGCTTTACTTTTTAAACAGCAACTCACAGCCTTCCTTGAGAAGATATATGGAATGATAAGAGACAATTTGAAAAAAGAAATATCTCCATTGATTGGATTGTGTATCCAGGTAACTAATATGTTATATTCTTTTGTTGTTTAGATTGAATTCTTTGAGTTACTGGAAGAGTGATTTTCGCTGTTGTGTGGATTGTGTGTACCGTGTACGCTATTCTTGTTACTTGGCAATCAATATATTCATGCTCCTGTATTCATTATTCATACATTACAATGCAGGCACCTAGGACATCGCGGGCTAGTTTAGTGAAGGGACGTTCTCAGGCCAATGCTGTTGCTCAACAAGCTTTGATTGCTCACTGGCAAAGCATAGTGAAAAACCTTGATAGTTACTTGAAGATTATGAGAGCCAACCATGTGAGTAATAGTTCCAAAACCATGTCCTAAACATTTATCTTTCATCTTTGTGTGGCACCACCTTAATTTGCACGTGACTCTACAGGTTCCACCTTTCCTGGTTCGCAAAATTTTCACACAGATATTCTCATTCATCAACGTTCAATTGTTCAACAGGTAAATGCATGGAAATTCAAGTCTTACAGTCATAATTGATTTGATTTTATATTTTATTAATAATGAATTATGTTTGAATTTGTATCTGCAGTCTTCTTTTGCGACGTGAGTGCTGCTCATTTAGTAATGGGGAATATGTTAAAGCAGGGCTGGCAGAGCTGGAACAGTGGTGCCACGAAGCAACTGAGGAGGTAATGTCAGTTTATATTCGGTAATCCTTGTTAGTTTGCTGTACAGAGACTGACAGCTGCTGCACATTCAGTTTGCAGGCACAGCCTGGGAGGAATTGAAACACATTAGACAAGCAGTTGGCTTTCTGGTCTGTTCTATTTACTGGACTTCTACTTCCATGTAGTTGTTGTTTACCTGATATTGCTTTTTAACCTTTTGCGTTTATTTCAAATTTCCTGCCAAATCAGGTTATTCATCAGAAGCCTAAGAAGACCTTGAAAGAAATAATGAATGATCTATGTCCAGTGAGTAACCTAACTGATCTTAAAACTTTTTTCATCCCTTTCTGCATATGCTTGTGCATATACGTATCTTCATCTGTCCTCACATGCTCCTGATAATGCTACTTTCAGGTGCTTAGCATACAGCAGTTGTACAGGATTAGTACAATGTATTGGGATGACAAATATGGTACACACAGTGTATCTTCAGAGGTAAACTGTTCATCACATCCAATTGGTTTTTCTCTTTGTTTTTATTTTTAGAGACAGCTTTTAAGGGGGAAAACTTTGAACCCATGTACTTGCTTTACGGTCCCACTAACAATCTTTTCTAATTGCAGGTTATCTCCAGTATGAGAATAATGATGACGGAAGACTCAAACAATGCTGTCAGCACTTCGTTCTTGTTAGACGATGACTCTAGGTAATGCTTTTCGACAATTACATCCATTCAATCCGTATTTCTGATTTCCCCCATATCTGTGGCTATAAACCAACAATTTCCTTGCTCTTTCCCACGTCAACCACAGCATTCCGTTCACGGTGGACGACATATCCAAGTCAATACAACAAATAGAGATTGCTGACATCGAACCTCCACCCTTGATTCGTGAAAACTCAAGCTTCATGTTCTTATTACAACGCTCAGAATGAGCGTGAAAGTGATAGCATTTCCTTGGCAGCATTCTTGTGGACTTCCATTTGGTGAACCTCCCACCTCCAAGATCCAAGTGCTGCAAAATCCTGTGCATACATTACATCAATAGCTTTCTGCTAGCTAAATTTGTAACTACAGTAGTTTTCCCATAAGCATATATCAGTGGCGTCAATTCTTTTCATTTTTCTCAGTAAAAATTCTTTTCTGGGATTGTTTCCTGCTGCTGCTTATAATAGCGTGGTGTTTACTGGGGGTAGGGGTGGCAATTCGGGTTGGCGGGTTGGGTTGAACCCGACACGAACACGACCCGATAATTTTTAACACGACACGAACACGACACGATAAGAAAACGGGTTGAACTAACTCGACACGAATACGACACGATAAGAAACGGGTCAACACGAAAACGACACGATAACCCGTTTATTAACGGGTCGTTTAACTGACCCGTTTATGACCCGTTAAACCGACCCGTTAACCCGTTTATGAATTTAACCATATTTAATATATTTAAATTTTAATTCACATCTAATAAAAAATAACATTAAAATACTCAAATACAATCCAAAACCTAAAAATACAATCATCTATATTTAAAAAAATATATATATCATCATTCACAAATACAATCCAAAACCTAAAAATATAATCTTCCACAAATTATAAATGTAATCCAAAATAATCCAAAACATCCAAAAATTACAAATACAATACAAAATAATCCAAAACATAAAAATACAATCATCCACAATTACAAATACAATCCAAAACATAAAAATACAAACATCCACACATAAAAAAAAAACAACATCAAAAATATATCCGCAAATATAATCCTTCGTATTAAAAAAAACAACATAAAAAAAAACAACATCAGACGGCAGTAGCAGATCTGCAGTCTGCAGATGCGCTGCCACTTGCGGGCAGATGAGCTGCGCGGGACGACGGAGATGACACGGCACAGCGGCAACAGCTCGACAACGCTACGCGGAGAAGAAGCTACGCTGCACGCAGATCTGGAGCTACGCGGAGAAGAAGCTACGCTGCACGCAGATCTGGAGCTACGCGGGACAGCGGCATGGCGCTGCGTGCGATGGCCGGCGATGATGCTGCAGATGGGGCGCGACGGCTGGAGAAGCTGCTGCAGATGGGGCGCGACGGCTGGAGAAGGGACGGCTGGTGGTGGACTGTCGGCAGAGAAAACAAGAGAAAGAATAGACGAGAGAGAGAGGCAAAGATAAAAATGAGATAAAAATGAGATGTAGGGTTTTCACTTTCAAAAATATATATATATATTACCAGTAAAATTACATAAAAAACCCTTTAATGTAAAATTATCATTTTACCCTCCTTAACGGGTCAACCCGTAACACGATTAAACGAACCCGAACTCGACACGATAACTTAACGGGTTAAACGGGTTGACCCGTTAATTTACCCAACCCTTTAATACTCAACCCTAACCCGTAATTATCGTGTCGGGTTCGTGTCAACCCGTCGTGTCGGGTTCCAAATTGCCACCCCTAACTGGGGGGTTCATTTTGTAGTAGCAAGAGTTGTGCTTGTAGTTGTTACTGCTTGTGATGGGGCATTTGCAACTCATGTAAGCTCTTCTTCCATTGTAATTTGTAACCACAGCCGCCTTTTATAGGCTAATACAAAGTTGTATGTAAACAGTTTGTGTAGTATGGGATTATAGACAGCATCTCTCTCTCTCCCTCTCTCTCGTTGCAGCACTATTTCTTTTTTTTTTTTTTTTTAAATAATATCTTTACAACACTATTTCTATCGTATCAAAACTTTGTGAATATCATGCATATCAGAAAATCTTCAATGGGACGGATAAACAATATTATCACATTTAGGATATGCGTATGTAATGTTGGGCTTAGAACACAAAAAGATGATATTTTGAAAACAAATGTTTGTGATTAACTTATTTGAAAGTGTACACGTAAGACGATATGACATTATACATTTATTTTGTGGGAAACTTATTATTCTAAATTTAATGAAGAATGTATTGTTCCAACAATGATGATATAGGAGAATTAAAGAAAAACCTACCTTGAGTATAACCTCGTTTTGTTTCCTAAAAATGAGTTTAATATTGAAGGTAGAAAACCTTTTTGCTATAGTCGAAAACAACTGTGTGAATTTTAAAGTAATTAATCACCCCTTCAATATGTACAACTTTTTGCCACGACATATTATCATTTATCAGTGTTAGGAAACTTTTTATTCCGTAGGTTGTTGGGGATTTTTATTTACTAAATTGTTGCGGATTTAATTTTTAATAAGTACATTTTAAAAAACCTATCTTGAATATTTTTTTTTCTTTTTATTATAAAATAATTGTTTTTTTGATTATGAGAGTACATATATAAATAATTATATATTTCAAGAAAAAATTTACAAATTTAATCAACATTTTTTTTGCTATTATTACTTAATAATAAAATATAAAAGCACAACTAAGATTGGTCCAGTCGATAGAAACCCTTCGCATTTATACTTTGTAGATTGTGAATCTAAGTTATAAAATCTATAATTTAATGTAATATTCCCAAAAGTAAAACATCATTTTTATCATGTAATTGTTTTTGTGATAATTTTTATTTTGTATCATGTAAAATTTTATAATTAATAAAATCTCTATTTTTTTTAAAAAAAACTCCTAAAATTAATGAAAATAAAAAAATTAAATAAAAGGGAGGAGTCGCGCCTCCTGGCGCCAGTTGTATATATATATAGTTATATACAAACCCCCTCTGCAAAACCCTAAACCCTCAAGACATGGGAGCTCTTGATGGAAACGGAAAGAATCAAGAAAACAGAACTGCTCTCTTTAACTTATAAACACTTGGGTCAGTTTTCACTCTCCGTTCTTTTTTTCACTTGTGTTTGTTTGTTTCATGGGAAAACGATCGTCTTTGAGAGAAAGATTTTTGCTTTAGATGACTAGAATCACTTGTTGATGAAATATTTATGTGGGGAATTTTTTTCGTGGAAAAGGGTGTGTTTTGTTGTTGGGGAAATTGAGATTTGAATGCGAAGGATGGTGTTTTTTTGTTCAAAAGGGTATGTTTTGTTGTTGTGAAAGTTGGAATTTGAGCGCAAAGATTGTATTTCTTGAATAAATGGGCGTGTTTGATTCCTGGGAAAGTTTAAATTTTCATACAAAGATTGAATTTGAGTTGAAAAGAATTGAACTTTTCGTTTGGTTTGTTTCTTTTAATGCAGTTAGTTACTTTGCTGCTGAAGTGGCTTTTTTTTTTTGGCTTTAATTCAAATTATTTGGTGATTTGCAGGTTAATTCAATAAAGGAGAGCTGCAGACCAGCTGTATATTGTTGTTGTTAGCATCATAAATCCTATACACACAATTTTGACTTTAAAGGTTTGTGAATACATATACACTTTTTGAGTAGACATGGCGATTGATGGGAGTTTTAGTATTGAATCTGCACTCGAGAGGTTTCTATCTCGATGTCCCAAGCTTAGTTGTCTACAGTGTTTTCAATCGCTTTCTGGAAAGGTGACCGAAGAAGAAGTGGTGAATTTGGTAGCAAGACTGTTTTTGCACCCGCATTATACGATCCCATTGATAGGTTGTTTTCGTCCAATAGCTCAAAAGATTGTGGATAAAGCTGTTTCTTTGCTCCGTCTTGTGCCCAATCTGAGATCAAATTCAGACGAGCAAGCTGAAGTATCAGGGAAGTTTGATGATGCAGATGTTATTGATGTTGTTCAGTTTCATGTTCAGAGTGGGAGGGGATTGAATCTTCAGGAGCTTGCTTGTCTGGCCTTCTGTCGTATGCTTGATTTGGCTCCTTTTTTATTAGGGTAAAGTTTTAATAAGATGATTGTCATGGAAAGCCAAGTAATGAGCCGAATAGATCCATCCTTTCTCTCATCTTGCTTATGTGCTTAATTTGTTGCAGGTCTGTACTAACTTATTTCAAATTTGCTCCACCTCCTTTTGAACGCATTTTGACGAAAAGGACAGTCCATGAGTTGTCAGTAAGGGTATGTACAATATTTCTATCAAAATCCTCTTTGGATTAATTGTCTGTATCAGTTAAAACATACATTAAAACATACAATATTTTTATTATGCTTGATTGGAAGGTGGCCATCTGTTGACTAATTGTTCCATTCTTGTAATTTTTGTTTTTGTTTGTGTTGTTAGTCGACTGCTGGTTCACATTTGAACTTTCTTCCCCCTTTTCTAATAAAATCTTTGTTTCTTATAAAAAAAAAATTGTTAATAAGGATTGTAGAATTGTATCTGTCCATGTTTTCCTCACTTTTTTCTAATGAGCATATTCTTTAAAAAAATATTTAATAATTGAAGACATGGTTGGTAAATTGTACTAACTTCCTTTACCAGATTTGCCTTGTTAATAGTTTTAAAAAAAAAAAAAGATTTGCCTTGTTAATAATTGTCGTATCACATGGTAAAGTTGATTAGTTCATTCTTCATTGGAATATTTATCATTGATAGGATTAGTTTATCATTTATGTTGTTGTTGGAAAGTTGGTAAGCCCATGTAAGATGACCTATTACACCAAGACATTAATTTGATAATGTTTCTATAAAATAAAAAAGACATTAATTTGATAATGTCAGAGACTTTTAGAACAGTAAGGTTAGGCATGTAAATTTTATCTGTATTGCTCACGTATCATTTTGAGCATTTGAGTTTAAGCTTGGAAGTGGCTGCCTTATGTAAGATTCACTCAATACTATTGAAAATCTGTTTCATATGTTGGTTTGTTGCTGTTTTGGAATATGATGATTGAGTTTTGGCATTGAATTTAACTGTTTCTTGAGGGCAAAGTTTGTATCATTTTTCTAGCAGATTTTATTTCCAACATTTCAGCAATCTCTAGTTTGCTGTTAGTTTCACTCTCTCGAATCTATGCTTTCTTTCAGGTTGTAAAGCATTACTTGGATGCTGTTAGGACATCTTACCGTCTACTCATAATTGAACCTGAAATCTTTTCTAGTCTTTGGGATTGGTCGTGTTTCTTGGATGTTGTTAAGAATTTCGGAAACCTCGACGTGGGTGGCAGTGCTGAACTGAAGGAAAATATTGCGGACATAAGATGGTGTGGGATACAGATACTCTCTATCGCTTTAAGAATGAGTGATAGAGCAATTATGAACTTTGGTGTTGAAGCTGAAGAGGCTCTTGCATGTTTATTACGGTTCGTTTATTTCTTTTAAACAAATGCTGTAAAACAAATTATTATTTTAATTTGCATGGCATCCCTACAATATTTCCTTGCCTTTTCAATTTTCAGTTGGCAGGAGTTCTGTCAAGATACATCCTTAGAAAAGGCTGGCTCATACATTGAGCCATCCAACTGCATTAAGTCAGAAGAAAAAGATGTTAGTTTCAGTCAGGAGAACTATTTGCAATGTTTTGGCCTTAATTCATTGGCCTTGCCGATGTCTCAAGAAATTGAGCCATCAACTAGACGGCGGCGGCGGATGGCAACATGGTAGGTTTAACCAACTGAATGATGAACCATCTGTTTTTGCATTGTTTGATATCATTTATTTGCTTCTTTTTCCCCTGCATAAATTTCTTAATGAATTTCAGAGGGACAACTCCTGGTGTATACTTTCTGAACATACTTTTAGATTATATTTTGACATTAGTTCCTTCCGGGAATTCAGGGATAACAAGTCCAATATCAATCCATTTGTATTGACATCTACAGTGAAGAGAAGTTTTGAGGTGGTTCTGTTGGCAGTAAGTCAAAAGTGGCCTGTTCTTCTGTATGGCCCTGCTGGCTCTGGAAAATCTGCTCTTATTAATAAATTAGCCTCGGAAAGTGGTAACCAAGGTGAGTTCTGGTTTGTTCGATAGGTATCTCTATTGTTGTTACTGCTATTTTGTCCTTAAAGTACTTTCTGGTTGTTGAAACATTCAAAATTTAGTAATCCGTACAATATGGCAACTTCATTTATTTTATGAGTCCTTCTCTTTGCATTCAAATGTAATTCTATGTTTTTGACCTCTTTTGAGAGTGCTATTGTGGTATTTGGAAGTAGAGTTGAGACTGGGCCGTCATGAATTAATTGCTTGACTTTTCACTTTGAACAGTGTATGACTAATTATCCATTTGCGTGCTTTAAGATGCTGTAAGAAGCGACCTTGATGTTGTTGAAGTGATGGCTGTCAATTTAGTAATTGTGTCTTTTCGTATGTCATACGTCTCGTCATTTATGGCTTGTACCTGTTCTTTGCAGTATGAAGAGTTTCCTCATGTTCTTCCTATTGTTACTTCAATGTTCTTTACCTATCATCTCTGCTTCTTTTCTCTTTTATAGTTCTTTCAATTAACATGGATGATCAACTTGATGGCAAAACATTAATCGGGAGCTATGTCTGTACGGAGCAACCTGGTGAATTTAGATGGCAGCCTGGCTCTCTTACCCAGGTATGTTTCTTTCTTAGATAATTGGTATTGGTCTTCTTTTGTCGCTATACGAGTTCGTAATAGTTTCAATTTGCTTTTCTCACAGGCTATTCTCAATGGGTTTTGGGTTGTCTTTGAGGATATTGACAAAGCACCATCAGATGTGCAATCTATTTTATTACCTTTACTGGAAGGGGCAAGCTCATTTGTGACTGGACACGGGGAGGTGGTTCCTTTGTGCATAGATATATATGTATTTAGATAGGGTTTCTGATAAAAACTTGGAAAGATTACAGTAGAATGCATGCCCTATTGCTTTTCTGATGCATTAGTAATTTCGTAGGTTGCTTATTCTATATTTTTGATATCAGGTTTTGCTTATAAAAAAATTGTAGTTGTTATGTTAGTGTATTCCTTGATGGACTCCCATAAATTGCCCATGGCTATATGCCGGTTTGTTGTGGAAAGAATTTTTGTTAATAGCGCTAAGAGAAATTTTTTAGTTGCAAGTATGCAACTTTTGTCTACTGATAAATTCTAGTTAAAAGCATTAACCAAAGGTTAACTTTACAACTTTCTTTGTATCCCAGTTATTGCTTGAATAACTTGTTTTGCTACTTCTAGTAATCCATTTCATTTTAGGAAGCTACTTTCTTGGTGTTCAGTTTAAATAGAATACTGATTGAAGATTAAGCAACATTGATTTTTGCCAGATTGCAATTTTCGAATTGTTTTTCCGATTTATTATTTTAAAAAATTTTTGATATCTTTTATGCATAAGTGTTTTATTTTTGCTCTCGTTTTTGTCTACTTGATCTAAAGCAATTGGGGCTTCACAGGAAATAAGGGTGACTGAAAGTTTTCGGCTATTTTCCACCATTTCAACTTCCAAGCTTGATGTATCCCATAGTATAGAAGGTTTGCCTCTATGAAGTCTCTCAAGCTTCCACTTTGCCTAAACTTGGTTGCATTGTGGCTTTTGCATGCTTAACTTTATTATTTCTGCTGCGTGCTGTTCGAAAATGAAATGTGTACACCACAATGGAACTAATGTCTATGTGGCATGGGTACTAGGGATTCCTATTAAGACAGGGATTTCCTTGATTATAATTTGAATATAATTTAGGAGTCAGTGGTTTCAATTTTTGAAAAAAATGAATTTTGTATTTTGTAGACTGCATAATGGAATTCAGTATGATTTTTTTTTTTTTTTTTTTTTTTCGGAATAAGGAATTCAGTATGATTAAGACCACATGTCTGTACAAGATTACTTTGAATATTGTATGCTCTTCGATCAACTATCATTTTTTTTGCTTGTTTTGATTTTTTGTATTCTCTTTTATTTTTATTGTTGCACATTATCTGCATGTCTCCCCCAAAATATAAATTCCATATGCTGGTGCCAAATGAGTGATATAGACTTGATAGTCCGATAAAAAGATATGAATTTGATAGAGAACATTATTTGTATTAAATGGTGAACATGCTTTTCTTTTAGTAATCAAATGATATATTATACTACATAATGCATTGAATATTCTATGAATTTTATATTTCATTATCTCAATCACTTTTTCTCTTGGTGGTAGGTGGGAGTTCACTTGGCACTCTGTGGAGGAGAGTAATGATTATGCCACCAACTAGTGAGGACTTGCGGAGTATAGTGAAGACATGGTATCCAAGTTTGGAGTTCCTTGCTGACAGACTTATAGGTGGGTTTTTTTTTTATATTACTTGATTTTGCAGTTTCAGGTTAATATGTATTAAGAATAAGTGTTGATGTATGTGACAGAAACCTTTGAAAGGATTAACTCTTATCCTCTGCACCATTTTGCTTCAGTCGGTTCTCTTAGTAGGTTCTCATTAAGGTATCTGACTGCATTATTACTCCTGTGGTGCATTTTGAGATCTATTCAATTTCAGTCATGGCATCTTATTTGGTTCCTAATGATAGGGATCTCCTCAAGTGGTGCAAACGAATTGCAGATCTTGACTTCAGCTCAATGGTGAATAGTTTGTCATCTTCTGAGTGCCTGCACATTTATCAAGAGGTCTGATATATACTTTGTTCCTACCTATATGTTTCTTTCAAGGTTCATTTATAGATTTGCTAGCAGAGTTTGCCCTTTGCTCTCAGGCTGTAGATATATTTGCATCCTTTTCAGCATCTGCTGAAAACCGGTTGACTATGAATGAAAGAACTTGCCAAGATGTGGCCGGTTCCGGTTTCAACGGCTAAGACCTTGTATCCTTGCAGTAAACCCGTAATTGAGGTGCTATTTCTGTAAGCTGTTATATCAAATTTAAGTGATTTCAATATCATGAGTCTCTTATTCTTGTCTCTGAACTGCAGCATTCATCCTCTAAATTAAGGATCGGTCGAGTTACTCTTCCATGCACTGAGAAACTCGATGTATGCACTTAAGTTTGGCTTGATTTTCAATTTTTGTTTGTTTAAGATTAATAGTTGTTAAATTCATTTTGTTATAAGTTCATTTTGACATTTTAATGTTGTCCTTGCAGTTGCATGGTCAGACCATGCAGTTTGTAAAGATCCGCAGTTCTCTGCATTTACTTGAGAGAATAGCTAGCTCTGTCAGGTGGAATGAGCCTGTTCTCTTAGTTGGAGAAACCGGAACTGGGAAGACTACTCTTGTGCAGAATCTGGCCAGGATGGTTGGACAGAGACTTACTGTCTTGGTATGTTGATGGAGGATATCTCTCTCTCTCTCTCTCTCTCTCTCTCTCTCTCTCTCTCTCTATCCTTTTAGTGAGGTTGTTTAACCCTTATGATCACATTTTCCTTTCCAGAATCTAAGTCAGCAGAGTGATGTTGCTGATCTGTTAGGAGGATTTAAGCCTATTGACGCACGGTTCATATGCATTCCCTTATATAAGGAATTTGAATACTTATTTTCTAAGACGTTCTCCATCATGGTATTGATTGATATAATAATTTCTGTTTTGCTTATTTGATGTTGCATAGTCTTGATAATTAACTTATGTAATTGTCTCTTGATATCTAGGAAAATAACGAGATTTTTTCCTATCTACAAAAGGTTTTAAGTGAAAAAGATTGGAAAAAATTATTGAAAGTACTTAGAAAATATGTTGATAAGTACCAAAAAATGGGGAAAAAACGGAAAAAAGCGTTGGGTGAAGAATGGGAGAATTTTTCTGAGAAACTTGGTACCGCCCTCAGACAAATTGCGTCATCTGGAATGGTGTTTTCATTTGTTGAAGGAGCGTTTGTAACTGCTCTTAGAAAAGGTGAATGGATTTTGCTTGATGAGGTGAATTTGGCACCGCCAGAGACTTTGCAGAGAATTATTGGTGTTCTTGAAGGAGAAAGTGGTTCACTTTGTTTAGCTGAAAGAGGGGATCTGAGTTATATATCTAGGCATCCTAATTTTCGTATATTTGCCTGTATGAATCCTGCAACTGATGCTGGGAAGCGGGACCTGCCTTACTCTTTACGTAGTAGATTCACAGAGTTTTTTGTTGATGATGTATTGGATGACAAAGATTTAGAACTATTTATTGAGGAATTTTTGGGTGAAAGTAAAAGATCTGACAGAGCAACTAATAGAGAGAATAAGGTCTTTCTATAAAGCAGCCAAAAAGGAATCTGAAGAAAAGCTGCAGGATGGGGCTAATCAGAAGCCCCAATACAGTTTACGGTCTCTCTACCGTGCATTAGAGTTTACAAGGAAGGCAGAGGCAGAGAAAAAATTGGATGTTGGATTTCAAAAAGCACTTTTTGATGGATTCTGCATGTTTTTTCTCACTTTGTTGGATGAACCGAGTGCAAAGATAATGAAACAGATGATTGGTTATTTGTTAGAGAAGAGTATACCTCCGCCTGTACCTTTTGATAGGTACTTGATGGTTAATAAGGGAATAACAGTGTCGGATGAATTCTTGAAGAGCTACATTCTAACGAAAAGTGTTAAAGACCATCTTAGTAACTTGGCACGTGCAATATTTGTTAAGAGATATCCAATTCTCTTACAGGGTCCAACATCTAGTGGGAAAACTAGTCTTGTTCAATATCTGTCCACTATAACTGGTCATGAATTTGTGCGAATAAACAATCATGAACATACTGATCTCCAGGAATATCTAGGTTCTTACATAACTGATGCCTCTGGAAAACTTGTATTTCATGAAGGTGTATTGGTTAAGGCTGTAAGAAATGGTCATTGGATTGTTCTTGATGAGCTAAATTTAGCTCCGTCTGATGTGCTGGAAGCATTGAATCGTTTGCTAGATGACAACAGGGAGCTCTTTGTCCCTGAACTCTGTGAAACTATAAAGGCGCATCCAAATTTTATGCTTTTTGCCACTCAAAATCCACCTACCTTCTATGGTGGGCGTAAAATGCTTTCTCGAGCCTTTCGCAACCGTTTTGTGGAGATTCATGTTGATGAAATCCCAGAAAATGAATTAAGTACAATATTAGAAAAAAGGTGTGAAATTCCTGAAAGCTATGCTAAGAAGATGGTTGAAGTCATGAGGGAGTTGCAATTACACAGGCAGAATAGCAAGGTATTTGCTGGAAAACATGGATTCATAACTCCAAGGGACTTGTTTCGATGGGCAAATCGGTTTAAGGCCTTTGGAAAGTCTTATGAAGATTTAGGTAGGGACGGTTATTATCTTTTGGCGGAAAGGTTGCGTGATGAGGGCGAGAGATGTGTGGTCCAAGAAGTTTTGGAGAGACATCTTCGTGTTAGACTTGTCAAAGATGACTTGTACCAACTGGTATTGTGCTTTTCCATCTCATACTTGTGTGTGCTAATTTTGGACATGCATGTGCATTTCATTTGTCTTTTTTCAATCACTTTGAGGAGATTCTCCTCTTAAACAGAATTGCATGAATGGTTGAATAATAAACATGTTGAATTGTATTTTATTTTTTTATTTCTATTTATTTTGGGTGGATTATCAGGAACAAGCTGAAAGAGACTCTGTCCTGAAGTTGTGCAACACTAGTAGCGGTTCAAAGAATCTTGGGAAGTATGGATCATGGAACATTCACCTTCTTATTGTTGGTCGGTTTGCCTTAATTGTATTAGAGTGCATTTCTCTAACTGCCAATTGGTTCTTGCAGTGTCATCTGGACGAGAAGTATGCAGAGGTTGTACTTTCTTGTCAAGCGTTGCTATGAGTTACGTGAACCTGTACTGCTTGTTGGTGAAACTGGTGGTGGAAAGACCACTGTTGGTCAGTTACTGAGTCTGGTATTAGGGCTGAATTTGCGTATTCTGAATTGCCACCAGTACACAGAAACATCTGATTTTATTGGGGTTAGTTGATATATATATATATTTATATTTATATTTTTTGAGGATTGACTATCACTGAGCAATTTAAGAATTAATAATCTTCTTATGTTAACTAATGAACTGTATAACAGGGGTTCTACCCTGTTCGGGACAGGTCGAGGTTGTTGTCTGAATTCGATCATGTAGTTGAACAGTTGAGGTCATCAAAGGCTTTAATCCACTACACTGGAGACTCTGTAAGTATTTTGTGGATCATACAATGAGGTACTTTCAGATTATGCCGCTTCTTATCAGATAGCCATGGTTTCTCATGCATTTGTTTTTACTGTAGACAATTTCTTCAGACATTGGTCAGGCCTCTTCAACCCTTGATAAGTTGGCTGCAATAATTAAAAGTTATAGAGAAGGTCAGGTTTCAAGTGCTGTTGTGAATTCGCAAGATATTGATATTCTTGGGCAGCTGATGTTGGACCTTGGTCAGCTGCACCAGAGGTGGCAGACTATCTTTATGTGGGATGATGGGCCTCTTGTGCAAGCAATGAAGGATGGTAGTCTGTTTCTTGTGGATGAGATTTCCTTAGCTGATGATAGTGTACTGGAAAGATTGAATAGTGTTTTGGAGCCAGAAAGAATATTGGTGGGTAGTCCTTTTGTAGGGATCTGGTTTCCTGCAATGCATCATAACTTATCTTCTTACACGTGTTATTGTTATTAATATGGTTATTTCTAATTTTACTTGATGCCAGGCGAAATGTTTGGTCTTACTAATGGTTTGGTTAGAGTTCAAGTGCTGTCATTGGACCTTTATATCACACTTTAGCTTTAGGAATTAACAGTTATTCAACATGATAGAATTTATTTGACTCTGAGCACATATTTGAAACCTAAACATTTTCAGGTCCATCAACTAAGATGTACATAGCAAAATAGGCTTATGTTCATGTGTTTTTTGGCTATTAAAAGCTTAAGCGTTTTGGTTGTCCGTCTGTTTCATTCTTTTTGGTATGCTTTACTAGAGTTTGTCTCTAATTTTAACTTATTGGTGTTAAAAATTTGAGTTCTACTTTAGCGATACATGACAAATTGGAAATAACTCATTAGATTTACATACATGTAGAATCCTGCAAACCTAAATGGATTGCTTTGATTATAAGCTAATACAATTAAAATACAAGTTAATGGATCAAAGAAGGGGAAAGATGCCTTGAAAAGCATTTAAGTGGTTTATTTTTTAGTCCTTTCTCTTTTTCTTGGAGTTCAGTTCAGTTAGATATTTGGTGAATAATTTGCATGGATTTATATCGTATTTCTTAATTTCAAATCTTTCATTATCAAACTTCTTTAATGCTGTTTTTCTGTTACCTGTGAACAGTATCTATTAAATTTGTTGGTTAGGTATCTGTTCTATTTTTTGCTCTCTGAATTTAACCTTTAGCTGCTTGCTTCATATCATGTTATAACCTATTCTATTACTGGTTTTGATTTGATATTATATGTTTTGCTCTAAGCTCTTTCTGTTCCCTCTTTGCAGTCTTTGGCAGAGAAAGGAGGGTCTTTTTTGGAAACTGTCACTGCTCATAACAATTTTTTCGTTTTGGCAACAATGAATCCTGGTGGTGACTATGGTAAGAAGGAATTGTCTCCTGCTCTCCGCAACCGTTTTACTGAGATATGGGTTCCTCCTGTTAGTGATCTAGATGAGCTTAAAGAAATTGCTTTGCGGAGGTATTTGTAGTTAAGGGATTTGTTCATTGAGATTGACCATGTGAAGTATTTTTCTTGCCTGATCTTAATTAATTTCACAGAGTTACCAACCCAGGAGTCTTGTATTTAGTGGGTCCTATGCTAACTTTCTGGGAGGTAAGTTCAGTTTCTCTCCTTTTAGTTGATAGTGTCATCTACTAATGCGAATGCACAACATGAATCCAATTTGGAAGATTTGAGTTCTTTGATTAAAATTGCAACATAACTATATATGTTTGTGGTGTATAGAGGTATTTAGCACATTGTGCCTCATTTAGAATCAATAACAATGATATTGTTACTCTATTGATGTGATTCTTACTTGTTGGCACAGTATTTGATATTTCATTGCCAAGTCACAAATATATTACAGTATTCTGATTTAATTTTTGAGCCTTGGATGCTAGTCATCGTTAAGCACATTAGCTGTTTATAAAGCAACAAGGGAAGCAGAGAACTAGTGCTAACAACATTGATTTATTCCCTAAAAAAGAGAGTTTCTACGGCAGCTTCAAAAGTAGTTGGCTATTGACATGTTTTAGGGTTGATGATTTTGTTTGTTGTAGTCTTCCTTCTATTATTGTCAGCCTTTTGTATGTTCTTTACCTTTACCTTCCTGATAGTACATGAACATTTTATTGACTACTGTATGGATAATGTAAACATTTCATTTTTGTAAGCTTAGCAGGAGCATTTACAAATCGAATTTAGTCAGAATTTTATGCATTTCTTCTTTTTAAGTATTTTCTGTTTATTTATACCGTGATGTTCGATTCAGTTTATGGTTCTGTGTTTTCATTGGATCATTTTGATTTACCTGGCTACTGCTATTTCCTATGCTCTACAGTGGTTCAGTAATTTACAAACAGGGAGGAATGCTTACTGTGAGAGATCTCCTGTCTTGGGTTGCCTTTATTAATGTTACAGAAGGCAGTTTACCGCCTGACTATGCATTCTTTCATGGGGTTTTCCTCATTGTGCTTGATGGGCTCAGTTTAGGTGCGTTCTTGCTTTATTGTTAGTATATTTCTTAGAGGACTGTACAGTACTTCATGCTGATGGCTAATTTGTTTAGTATATTAGATTTATTGATGCTTGAACATCAATTTTGGGAAAAAAAATTGGAGAGCTGGAAGTGATGATAGATTTTGGGCTATGATATGTCCTGTTTGCACTTTCTTATTGCTATAACCTATCTTTATTTCTCTTTTTCCCACTTTCCTAGTAATCCTCTAGTGAAGATTTTAAGGATTATCTTTTATTTTCATTATGCTCAATTGGAAGGCTGCTTGTTTGTTGATCGTTTATTCCTTTCTTGTTGTAGTTTTCGTTTTTGGTTGTTTTGTTGGTGGCCTTCTGGCTCACTTTGTAATTTTTTTCCTTTTATTAATAAAGTTTCTGTTTCCTCTCAAAAATTTCTCTTTTTCCCAGTTAAGTGACATGTTTTTGATGTTGCCATTTGCTGTTAAATAAGGCCTTTCTGTTCCCATTCTATCTTTGATGGTGTTTCCTTTTCTGCATGTTTCTTAGGTACTGGTATGTCTAAAAGAGATGCTGTGGAGTTGAGCAGCCGATGCTTGTCTTTTCTTTTAGGAAACTTAAAGGTAGGTTACCTTTCAAGCAACTGTACTGCTGCTATATTTCCATGAGTTATCTGTCTGTTTGTCATCTCTGACGGTTGTGACAAATGCATTATGTCTCTGTTTCGAACTGTCAGTTTCCATCATCAGAATAGCTAAGAATGCCAATTATGTGTGATACTATTATTTTATTAAGTTAAATTTGGGGTCAAAAAGCATTGGTTTTGTTGAAGCATTCTCTTTTAGCCGTATATTGGGTTGTTTTTTGAGAAACAAATAAAGAGTATTTTTATTGATTCTAATGTTGATGATTCTAATTATCTATGGCATAAACTTCGCTTATTTCTTTGGCATCCTCTCCTTATTTGCATTAGGTGTAATTGGATTTTCTGCTCTATTTTCTTTATTGTCAATTTTGTGGCATAATTTATTATGATATATGTATCTCTCTCTCGCTCTCTCTATATATATTTAGTACATTATATAGTGATTTTCTGCTGCAGGTGGGAGATGACAATGAGCTTTTTGCGAAACTTTCGACCATGGAAAGTTATGGCTGGCGTGATATCAGAACTACTGCTGATAATTTGTGCAGTAATGATATGCAATGCGATAATCTCTTTGGGATCAACCCGTTTTACATTGAAAAAGGTGACCTCACTGAAATTAGTCAATGTCAGCTTGTTGTAAAAACATAACTAGTAGCAACGTTGTAGCAACTGTTAATATTGGGCCTGTAGTCATTGTTTATGACAAGATTTAAGTACGATGTTTCCATTTGATTGGCTATCTAATTCCTTCTCATATTTTTCATTTGATTGTCAATCTAATCTCTTCTGGTATTCATTTGAACTGGTTAATTTGTAAGTTTGGTTCAGGCTTATGTGGCAGATGTGCTATGTTGGCTTGTATACTTTTATTAGTTAATCATCTTCTGTGTCTAATTGAATATATTTATAGGTAACGAAAATACTGAGGCTGGAGGTTTTGAATTTTTGGCACCAACTACGCGAAGAAATGCCTTGCGGGTCTTGCGAGCTATGCAGCTTTCCAGACCTGGTTTGTCTCTTTCTAGTATTGATGATTTTCTTTCTCACTCTCCCTTGGTTTCCATCGATTTTATGGATTTGACATGTTGAATTCTTTCATCTTTTGCAGTACTACTGGAAGGCAGTCCTGGTGTAGGAAAAACAAGTCTAATTGTTGCCTTAGGCAAATATTCTGGGCATAAAGTTGTACGCATAAATTTATCTGAGCAGGTTTGTTTTTCTCTATGCATCCCTTAGGTCCTTCGCATTTGTCCTTCTGTGCAGTTTTGCAGTATCCTCTGTTTCCATTCCTTCATCTTATAGCTTTTTCCAATGGTAATGATTTAAAGTATGCATTTGGTGCAGACTGACATAATGGATTTGTTGGGGTCAGACTTGCCGATGGAAAATGATGAAGGAATGAGGTTTGCATGGTCCGATGGAATTCTACTGCAGGTTAATGTCTTTTCCAAACTCTGTCTTGAGTTCGCCTATGACTATACTGATATACTTGCACTCTTTTTGACAGGCTATAAAGGAGGGTTGTTGGGTGTTGCTGGATGAGCTTAATCTTGCTCCACAGTCTGTCCTAGAGGCACTGTTATAATCCTTATATTTAACAATCTTTCTATATTTTTTTCTCTGATACTCTGTTGCTGTATATTTGTTTATGTCGACAAAGTTAATGAGAATGTTCTATTTTAATTAGGGCTTAAATGCTGTTCTGGATCATCGTGGTGAGGTCTTCATTCCGGAGCTTGGTCTTACTTTCAAGTGTCCGTCATCTTTCAGAGTTTTTGCATGTCAAAATCCTTCATATCAGGGTGGTGGTAGAAAAGGCCTGCCAAAGTCCTTTCTTAATCGTTTCACTAAGGTTTGGTTTATTTTATTGGCATTGCAGCTTTAGTAGAATAATCTTTATGGAACTAAGTATCTACTTGACATTAATTCAAATGTCATTATTGTCTTATACCCCTCTTTGTTGGCTTCAGGTGTATGTGGATGAGTTAGTCGAGGATGACTTTCTTTTCATTTGTAGCTCCCTTTACCCATCAATCCCAAGACCTCTGCTCTTGAAGCTGATTTTATTTAATAAGAGGCTGCATGAAGAGACGATGGTGCATCACAATTTTGCTCAGGATGGCTCACCCTGGGAGTTTAATCTCCGTGATGTGATCAGGTCTTGTCAGATAATACAAGGTCTGATATGTGTTTCTTTGTGCAATATGATATTCTTACTTTGCGTTTTTATCTTCTACAACTAAGTTTCATATTTAACACCTTGATATGATGTCAAACTTAGGTGCTCCTGTGAATGTAAGACTCAATTACTTTCTCAGTATCCTCTACATTCAACGAATGCGCACTGCCAATGACCGCAGAGAAGTTCTAAGGCTCTATGAACAAATTTTTGGGATGAAGCCATTTATAAATCCTTTCCCTAGACTGCAGCTCAATTCTCGATATGTAATTGTGGGGAATACAGCCATTAAAAGGAATTGCACTCAGTCATCTAAACTTTCAAGTAGTCAGCTGAAAGTTCTGCCTGGTATTTATCACTGCTTGGAAGCTGTTGCGTGTTGTGTACAGCATCAATGGTTATGCATTTTGGTTGGTCCCCCATCATCTGGAAAGACTTCATTGATAAGGTTACTAGCACAGCTCACTGGGAATGTACTAAATGAATTAAATCTCTCATCTGCAACTGACATATCTGAATTACTTGGATGCTTTGAGCAATATAATGCCTTTCGCAGTTTTCGCTTGGTTGTTGCTGAAGTTGAGCGCTATGTCAATGAATACTGCAGTTTGAAATTGGAGTCTTCAGTGGAGGCAATTATGAGTGAGAGAAAAGATATGATATCCAGATGGCTTTCTTTCGTATCTAGTGTGGATTTTACTCTTATGTCTAGTTCACGTTCTACATACACTGAGAATTGGAAGATTATTGGCAATTCTCTATGTTTATTAGTTGAGATTGTGGAGAAACTGAGATTGGATCTGGAGAATAATGTTTTACCTCTTTCTTGGTCAATCAAGGAACTGGATAGAACAATGAAGACAATAAAGAAGTTGCAAGATAGTCAGCAAATGCCATATTCTGTTAAGTTTGAATGGGTTACTGGGTCACTGATAAAGGCCATAGAAAATGGAGAATGGATTGTTCTAGAGAATGCAAATCTTTGTAATCCTACGGTATGTTTAAAACTGCTTGTTTTGTGTCTGTTAAAATTCTGTAATAATAGATTTTACCTTAAAATTGTTATAATTGTTGTTCCAAAACTAACATATCATTACATAGACATTAATTTAGTCTACTTTTTGATTATTAGGTTCTTGATCGAATCAACTCTTTGGTAGAGCCATGTGGTGCAATCACAGTCAATGAGTGCGGGACTATTGATGGAAAACCATTGGTTCTCCAGCCACACCCTAATTTTCGTATGTTTCTCACAGTTAATCCAAGCTATGGTGAGGTATCCCGGGCAATGCGAAATCGAGGTGTTGAAATATGCATGATGCCACCATATTGGCTATTTGATGAAGGAAGCCCCTTCACCTTGGAGGATAGTGCGCTGAAAGATGTGGAGAGATTTCTTGCTCTATCTGGTATTCCTGCTGGTAAACTGGTGAAATCAATGGCTAAGGCACATGTCTATGCTGGGGTTGAAGGTTTGCAGTTCAATAAACGTGTTACATATCTTGAGCTTGCACGTTGGGTTCAGTTATTTAAGCAGCTTCTCATGAATGGTAATCAGCCAATGTGGAGCCTTCAGATAAGTTGGGAGCACATATATCTTTCTTCTCTAGGTGATGCTGAAGGAGAAAATATAATCAGTTATGCGAAAAGTGCTTATCTGTCAACGTTTGAATTGTCTGAATTTTGTTCATCATTGGGCTGCTCTTTGAGTGTGCCTGGAGGATGGCCAGTGCCCTTGAAGTTAAGGGATTTTGTATGGTATTCAAAAGAGGCATGTGTTAGACAGAACTGTATGTATCTGGAGTTTCTGGGGGCTCAGTATGCATCATGTGAATTCCAAAATCAGACAAGTGGTCGTCCTGTCAACCAAACTTTGACTGCTAGTAACTGTGGACTAGCATACTTGATGAATGCGAAGATTCTACAGAAGCTCATGTTTCCCAAGGTCTCAAATGGAATGCATTCAGACACTGCTGGGAAGATAGAATTTAATTCACAAGTGACTAATAAAATGCTGCTATTTGCTGCCAATTGGACAATTGAACAAGCAACAGCAAGTGACTTTCAGTTGCATCTTCTATGGTTTAGCTGGTTTAGTTCGCAACTGCAACCCTACTGTCAATTTTTCAACTCTTTTCTGGCTTCACTAAAAGCAGAGTTGGAGGATCCTATCTGGAAAAATATATTTAGCCTCCACCAGGAGCTTGCATGTCTTCATCAAGTTGAGTTAGACTTTCATCCCATTCCACTGCTTTCAATGGAGTTGGCTGATATAACTTCATCAAATGATACATTGAAGGTGCAGAGTGAACTCCTCTCTAATGCTATTAATTGTGTGGACCTTCTGAGGCTTAGCTATCAGCAGTGGAATGCTGAGAAAGAGCATGACTATACTGGTGATGCTTGGTATTTCCAGCCATTTTTGGGATCTCTGCGTAATTTGGAGAAGGAATTTCTGAAGATGCTTGTTAAATCTTCTTCCTTTGATAAAAGTATACAGTTATATGCTGATCTTCTTGAAGATCACATTCTATTTTGGAAGAGTGTTACCCTATCCCAGTCTGACAGTTTGTTGATTTCTTGGCGGTCTTTGATGAAGAAAGCTACAAAAATGCATTACCTTTGTCCAGGAGAAGTTGAGACTGTGCTGGTAAAGCACCTTTATGCAGCAGTACTTTCTTCTTTCAATGCTCTTAGCTTGTAATGTTAATTTCCCAAGTTTTTTATTTTATTTATTTTCCTAGATGGATGGCAAGAATCTTGGCAAAGTTTCTTCCTGGCGTTTTCATACAGAGAGGTCTTTGCTATGGGTTAATGGCGGTCATCCATTTTTGCCTCGATCTGCTAGGCTGTATCATCAACAGCATCAGCTTTTAAAGTTTTGTGAATTTGTTTGGCCAAAGCAAGGTATTCTTATTTCAAAATTCCCATTGCAAATGGAAATTTGTAAATCTTTCTTTTAATCGAGTGTTTGTAATTTTTTGGGAATTATTTTCTGTGACAGTGGGTGATTCTATTATCGATGTTGTTGCATCTTCTGATCCTGAACTCAGCTTCTTGGCATTGCAAGGTATGGTATTTACATTGTGCTTTGTAGTCATTTGACATATGGTTGGGGTAATACGGTTACTTAAAGTAATATGTAATTCCTACTATGATTATAGTCTGCACATAAAACAGTAAAGTTGAATTCCGAAATTGTGATTGGTTTTATTTCCAGGCTTGCTATTTCCTAAATTATGTTATTTTTTGGTTCATATTATTAGTATGGGAGTTGCTTAATGGTATTATTACTGTTTTTGTATTTCTATGCTGTTGTAAATGTAATGTGTGTTTACACTGATCACTAATTGGAGTGAGCATTGTGTGGAGGACTGTGTTTACTAAAGGAAAAGTGCAGATATATCTTTTTTTTTTTGAGAAAAGAGAAGTAGAAACAGCTAAAGTAGGTTGTGTGTGTGTGATCGATGTACAACAGTCATTTTTTAGTTGCTGTTTGAATTATGTTCAATGTTATAGGTGTGTGTATGTCATCACATATTGCATGTAATTCGGATGAAGACGATGTTCATATTGTGCAACAGTTGGAGGAGATGTATGAGGTTAGTGTCCTTGATGTTTCTAAATTTTTGTAATAGCTGCAAGCCTGATGTTTGATGCTCACAAAGAACTAATTTGAATTTCTCAGATGCTAGTGAGGAGATTTGAACATGAAAAACAAAAATTGGAGGCAAATTTGTGTCCCAATGAGCACGCTCTATTTGATTCCAAATTAGTTCCTTGTTGTGCTTTCAACCCTGAAATATTGTGTAGGAAGCCTGGCTTTGACAGTTGGTTGGACACACTTCCAATAAGTGACTGCACAAGTTGGTCCATGGACATGAATTTACTTGGAGAGCTATCACCGATTGCTTTGGTCGATCACAAGGAATTGCAACAGGTAAGATCCATCACTTTGTTAATATTTTGACGATTGCCTGTGAACAGGTTGCTTTAAAACTTAGAATGGAATCTCCGAATATCTTTCTGGCCATATTGTTTTTGTGTAACAGGAGAAACATAGTGCTTTTTGATTGATGAAGCAAAATATTGACAGTGAACAGGTTGCTTCTGATGTTAGAATGGAATTACAATATAGTGTTAAGCCCATTTTCTTTGGTAATACTGAAGAAACATTCTGATTTTAAATTGATGAAGTGTGATTTTCTGGTGTAAGATTAGTTGTGTGTAGCAGTAAAAATCATGTACTTAATTAGATGTAATTTTTGCACTTTGATTTGTTGATTTTGTTGTGCATACAAGGGCAGTAAATAATCATGTACTTATTAGATGTAATTTTTTCACTTTGATTTGTTGATTTTGTAGTGCATACAAGGGCTGAGGAAATTTGTTTTGCTATTGCATGTTCATCATTCTCACATAATGTCTTTTTTATGTAAATTATGCTTTGTTCTCTTCTGTAATTTATACCTCGTTTGCTAATATACAACAACAGGCTTTGGGTAGTGTATCAAACCTTCTGGAGTCTACTTTAAAATATTCATTGAACAACGCAAGGAGACCTCCTCAAAGTTTTGTGCCACATCAAAGACTCTTGTGGATGCTAGATGCTTGGACATCTGTGGATGCAGGTTAGCAGTTCTTTGTTAATCTACGTCCTACAATTTTAGCAATGTGATACTAATCTCTAACTTTGTGGTACAGTGAATATAAAAGTTGCAAGTCTTGTTCTTGAGATGTGGTTCTGGTGGCATTCATTTTTGTGGATCTACCATTCTGCTTCATTCATGGTATGCACAGTGAATTTGAGATTTATGTTCTTTCTAGGATATGTGGTTTTAAATATTGGAGATTCATTCTCTTATCTGCTTATTTTGCATGTAGAGCTTCTCAAAGCTTGGCAGCGACAACATTACTCTTCCTGAAATGCTATTTCAACCAACGAAAACATCTACTGTCTTTCAGATTCTGTAAGATAATTACTTATACTGTTATGTTATTTATTGCGATCCTAATTCTTTATCTATGGTTTTTACATTGATAGACATTTTCTTTTTCGGCAAACCTTGACACTATGAGGTAATACATCAATAGATAAGTAGATAGATAGAGTGACAATCATGTGTTTTGTCTGTTAATTGTTGGCTTCAAGAATTGAATTCACAAATTATGAAAAATTCATCCTACAAAATGTTCCTTGAAGTGTTTTTTTCCATATTAATAAGAATTGACAATAATTTGGCTGTTTTGTTGGGGGTTGTGGATTAAATTTTGCTCTTAAATCTTATGATGACTCATTTAGGATGTTGATTATTATTAATTGTGAAGGTTCCGTTTTATGACACTGAAAAATTTTCTTTTCCGTTTACAGGCAAAGTATATGTCCCATAAAAAATTATTCAGAGTACTGCTTGAAACTCAAATCTGCTTCCCATAATATTTGGCAAAGTCCTTGTACACGGGAAAGTGTACCTAGTTTTCTCCTACGTGTTGCTCGTTCACTTTTCCATCAGGTTATTGTTATTGTTATCACTTATCTTACTTCATTCTAATAGGTATAACCTATTTTTTCTTCTTGTACTTTGAATATGGTTATTATTTTTATAACCAAAATTCTAATACCATGAATATTCCAGATCATATATGCTCATAAAAAATCATTTGACTGCTGAGAAATTTGCTGGGATCAATTCAGTGCTCTTTTCCTTCGAAACAAAAATAGCTACAGTATGCTTTCCCTCACCACTATTATATTCCACTGGGAAAAAGCTTTCATTGATTTCTGAAGCTTTGTTGTTTTTACATTTATTTTTAATAGTCAATTTGATTATCATATGCTACAAACTGTATAGGAAGCTTTTATATTTCATTAGATACTTACATTATTGACTGTAAGTTCAGCATAATTAGCATTGTTCAACATTCTAAAATATCTTCCTTCATGGCAGCAAGAGAACATTAATCTTTTGAGCTCACTTATTGCATCATCAAGCCATCAGAAGTTGAAGTCCTTGGTGTGCTTATATGTCGATCCACTGCTTAGAGAACTCTATCTTTCCTATTCTGCTACTGGTGACTATGCGTATATTTTTATTTTTTTGTTATGTGATAGTGATGTCTTATATTTCACTTGAGATGTGTTGACTCAACTTTGTTCTTCCTTATTCTGTTTTATGGTAGTAGGTTTTCACTCCAATCTTGGTTTTGTGTGGCTACTGGTTGGGGGATTACGGTTTCATCTCTTGCTTATCTGTGATGATTTGGATCCTGCTACAAAATACACGTGGAAGTGTTCGCAGTTGGAAGAAAAGATTCTATTGCTTGAACTTGAAATTAAGGTTTCTCTTTCTTCATGTTTATGTTTCTATTTGTTGATCATTTGTTTGAGTCATGTAGTTTATGATGCCTGGATAAGGTATTACTGTTCTATAGTAATCTTTGTTCACCATTATGATCAATTGGGCATTTTGGTTCTGTTAAATTTGTATGTGCTCATTTATTTTATTGTGTTGCACTTTTTCCTTTATATTTCTTGTTTTTATGTATTCCTGATTTTGCATATGGTGTTCAGTGCGATTTTTGAGGTTTGCCTGTTTTGTATAACCTTGCAATGCTGCAGAATGCATTCTCATTTATGTTCTTTTGGACATTCTTTTTTATGGATAAATTAGTTTAAATGTGTCAAGCCGTGAACCTAGCCCATGGGCCTTTAATTGAAGTTAATGAAAACATGAGCGTATATCTCATAATTGTAAGTTTCCTGTTTGCTAAGATTCTATCTTAACGTTTACTGCATTCTTGTTTATAGGTGCGACAGGAATGTGAATATTTAGCAGGTTGGTCTTCTTCAAGAGAAGCTGATAAGAAAAGAGCAGTTGCACTGCAGAAACTTGAAGCTGAGAGTAAGAAGCTGCAAAGAAAGGTTTAAAAAGTTGACTTAAGTTTTCCTTCTGAAGTGCATGTTTCATTTTGATTATGCATGTTTTCTTTTCACCTTGTTGGACCAAAGTGGTGAAAATAATCTATTAAATTCCAGATTTCACATGCGTAAAAGTAATAAATTTTGATTTTTACTTTTCCATCCTACTGTATTATACCCTATTTCCCCTTGTCATCTAGTCAGCAGTCTAATACTCTTTTCTCAGTTATTGATGCAATGCTCCTATCGTTTCTAACTCTCTTCATATGCTTGTAAATTTGTTAGTGTTTCTTATGAGAAAACAAAGAACACTAAAATCTATTTAGTGCTAATATACACTTTCTTTGTATATAGTTTATAACTAACTGAAATGTATTTGTTTTTTATAAATTAAATTTTGCTTATGCCTCTTGAGTAGCAATTTTAAATAAATCTGATATCAGCATGTTTCTTGTAATCTTTCGTGTCCCTTATGCTGCTACACATTTTTCTTAGTTCAGTTTAATGGTACCAGTAATTAGAGGTGGCCCTATACTTCACTCTTCAATTAATTTATGATTGCTCCGTCTCATTCCTCAATTTATTTATTTATTTTTTAACCTTTGTCTTTGAAGTAGGAGAATTTCTTGCTGAATACTATTATCTGCATTTAACTTTTGTTATCTTCCATTCTTATTGTGGATTTCAATCTTAATAGCTGCTTAGATTGTCTTTCCTGTATGTGTAATCAATGTTTTTTCTTGCTTACAGATTGTGTTCCGCCCTGATCCGCTGAAATTCAAGGCGTTGAAAAAAGAATGTGATGAATTTCTTGAACTCATTAATTCTGCATTGAATTTGGTGAGCAATATTGCAGTCATGGACTTACAACAGGCTATTGAGCGAATAGACAATTGGCAGGTATGTTTAATGTCATTAGTAGATACAACTCTTTGTTGAATGTATTTTGTCTTGATTTTAAAATCATAATCCATCTTCACTTTTCAGGAAACTGCATCCTGTTTTATTAATCGATTGTCACAAGAATACATTGAGTATATTGATATAACTCAACCAGTTCAAGTTGCAGTATATGAAATGAAATTGGGCTTATCCATAGTGTTGTCAAGCATCCTGCAAAAGGAATTTCTGAACAAAATTGAGGAGGATAATATAGATAAAGTCATGGTAAGTTAAGATTTTTTATTATTTTTACCATTTTTCCATCTAGAAGTTAACTTTAGGCTTTACATTGTCTTTGTTCGATCTATATGGCTGACTAGGAGACTCTGGCAGGATTCGATTTATTCACTTATGAGATTCCCTAGAGGCTACAGATATGATGCTGTTTTGGTTAACCTCAAAAGCAGGCTGTCTGAGCATAAGTCACACAAAGTAGCTTTTCCTTTGGATCTTTGGACAATGGATATAAGTTTGCTGGAAAAGCTGGTCATCTTTTCACGTGATGTAGATGCTTCAAAAGTAATTTGCTTTTGAATAAGTTCGTTTGCAATGATGATTGTGGTAGATTGAGTTTATCAATTTGAAAGTCCTCACTTTCACATCATCTTTATTATTGTTGATATTTGTATCCTCTTTATTTGTTATTCCTGGTGAAAATCTAACTATTTTTTCCCTTCAAATGCCTTCCCCATTATAGGAGGGTTCTGCCTTGCAACTTAGAGCTGCCGTTCATCAAAATGCTCTTCTGCGTGTTGCACATTTTGTGGCTACTTCACGACTTGTGGATAAGGCGTCTTTCATGGTTAGATTATGTCCCTATGCTCAAACATGAGTTAGTGCTTAAGCACGATTGGTTTCTGATATGACAATATATGTTCTGGATCAGCTATTGCATAGAATTTTCTGTGAGTTTGCAAGCATTTGGGTGAATATGAAAGATCAAACAAAGACCAAAGAAGATCGTGATTCTCAGCAATACAAATTTAGGCCTCGTGCCTTCACAATTGATAGAGTTTTTGAGGATAAGTCAAATGATACTTTGGAATGGCAGGAGTTCCTCTTAGAAGAAGAGTTTACTGAAAAGGTGATGCTTCTACTATTATTAACAAATCAATTGTGGTTATATGTATATCTTGTTTTTGTCACTCTGATATATGTTTAAACATTTATGTAATACATTCAGGTGGAAGATAGTAATGAACTTGAAAGTTTGGAGGAAGAATGGAACCTCATGCAAGAATCTATTTTGAACAACATGGTTCATATTCACAATCATTTATTTGGGTCTACTGATCTTGTATTGAATGTAAGTTGGCTTTGGATATTTACTGGACATATGGTTAACTGTTTATTTGGTGCAGCGGAAGATTTGTTTTGATATGAAACGGATAAACTCAAATAACGATGGAAAACTCTCAAACTTTATTACTGAAAATAATAATGAATAACTTACCAAACATAAACGATGTAAACCTATTTATAATACTCTAATCCTACTCTTAGTAGAAATAGGAATCCTAACTTTAAAATTAAATCTAAACTAAAATACTTAATACTTAATGATCCTAAACTAACAAGGATAAAGATTCCTAAACTAATGAAGCATTAGGAATTCTTGTCCTACATCAAATCCCCTCCTCTTGAAGAAAACTCGCCCTCGAGTTTTGTGATTGCAAAGTAAGCTCATCGGGAGGAAAATATTCGAAGATATCGGCAACATTGAAAGTATGGGAAATATTCATATTGCTAGGAAGATCAACTTTGTAAGCATTGTTGCCAATCTTCTGTAGTATCCGGAAAGGTCCAATCTTCTTATCTCGAAGTTTGTTGTATGTGCCCACAGGAAATCGATTCTTTCGAAGATGAACCATTACTAAGTCACCCACATTAAACTCCTTGAAGCGTCTATGTTGATCTGCATCAATCTTGTAGCGTAAATTAGCGGCTTCAAGGTTTTCCTTCACTTCTTGATGAACCCTATGAATTCGTTCAGCTAACTCCGTAGCATTAGAATTAACATCAGGAGTAGGAGGTAGACGAACCAAATCCACAGTATGTCGTGGAATCCTTGTATACACAATCTCAAAAGGTGTCTTTTTGGTAGAACGATTAGGCATACTGTTGAAAGCAAACTCTATCTGAGGGAGGGCGACATCCCACTGTTTTGGCTTTTCTCCACAAACAGATCGAATCATGTTTCCAAGTGTTCGATTAGCGACTTCCGTTTGCCCATCTGTCTGTGGATGACTAGTACTACTGTACTTTAATGTAGTGTCAAACATTTTCCACAATGTTCTCCAAAAATGGCTCAAGAACTTGACATCTCGATCTGAAGTAATGGAACGAGGAATGCCATGTAAGCGAACAATTTCACGAAAGAACAGATGTGCCACATGAGATGCATCTGAAATCTTCTTGCATGGTATAAAATGAACCATTTTAGAAAACCGATCAACTACTACAAAAACTGAATCGACACCTCTCTGTGTACGGGGAAGCCCAAGTACAAAATCCATTGTTAGATCTTGCCAAATTGTCTCTGGAATAGGCAAAGGATTATAAAGACCTGTATTCTGAGCTTGTCCCTTAGCTCTTTGGCAGATAGGACATCTTTGAACAAAACGCCCCACATCTCTCTTAAGTTGTGGCCAATAAAATCTCTCCTCTACCAAACTAATTGTTTTGTCACGTCCAACATGTCCACCTAAACCTCCAGCATGTAACTCCCTAATCAAAAGTTCACGCAATGAAGAACGAGGAATACATAACTGTGTACCTTTGAATAAAAACCCATCCTGTATAAGGAAATCAGCATGTAACTCTTTGTTGCAGCATTTCGCCCATATTTGACCAAAATCTTCATCACTAGCATAAATGTCCTTCAAAGATTCAAAACCAACCACCTCTGTACTAATGGTAGATAAAAGAGAAGCTCGCCGACTCAATGCATCTGCTACTTTATTTGACTGCCCTGACTTATGCTTAATAGCGAAAGTGAATTTTTGCAAAAAGGTAATCCATCGGGCATGCATACGATTGATCGTCTTTTGGGAGTTAATAAACTTCAAAGCTTGGTGGTCAGTATATAACACAAACTCGCGTTGAACTAGATAATGCTCCCAATGTTGTAATGCTCGAACAATTGCATAAAACTCCAACTCATAGGTAGTCCATTTCTGTCGAGCTTCACTAATCTTTTCACTGAAAAACTCAATAGGTCGTCCCTCTTGGGATAGTACAGCTCCAATTCCTTGCACAGACGCATCACATTCTACTTCAAACACTTTCTCGAAAGTGGGAAGTGTCAATAACGGAGCAGAACAAAGTTTTTCTTTAATTACTTGAAAACTATCTTCTTGTGCTCTACCCCACTGAAATCGACCTTTCTTCAAACAATCAGTAATTGGTGCCATAATTGTACTAAATCCTCGAATAAAGCGCCTGTAAAAGGTAGCCAACCCATGGAAACTTTGTACTTCTCGAACGGTCTTAGGGGTTGGCCAATCTCGAATGGCTTTAACCTTATCCTTATCAACTTGAACACCATCCTTTCCAACTATAAAACCAAGGAACAAAAGTCGATTAGTTAAGAAGTTGCATTTCTTAAGATTAATATACAACTTATTTTCCCTCAAAGCTTGAAGAACTTCTTTAAGATGCACCAGATGTTCCTTCTCGTCCTTGCTATAGATAAGGATATCGTCAAAATAAACCACCACAAACTTTCCAATAAATGGTCGAAGAACCTGATTCATCAATCTCATAAAAGTACTGGGTGCATTAGACAATCCAAATGGCATCACCAACCATTCATAAAGACCATCTTTAGTTTTGAATGCTGTTTTCCACTCATCTCCAGGTCGTATACGAATCTGATGATAACCACTACGTAAATCAAGCTTAGAAAACACCACAGCTCCCGCTAACCTGTCAAGCATATCATTAAGCCGCGGAATGGGAAATCGATACTTGATGGTAATCTTGTTGATTGCGCGACTGTCTACACACATTCGCCAACTTCCATCTTTCTTTGGAGTAAGTAAAGCAGGAACCGCACAAGGACTCATACTTTCCCGAATTAACCCTTTATCTAACAACTCATTAACCTGTCGTTGTAGTTCTTCATACTCTGTTGGACTCATGCGATAATGTGATATATTAGGCAAAGTAGCACCAGGCACCAAATCAATATGGTGTTGAATATTTCGCATTGGTGGCAACTCTTTTGGTAATTCATTAGGTGATAACTCCTTAAACTCTTCAAGAAGTGGACGCACTGTTGGGTGAATATCCTCTTCGGCTGCAATTGAACCCTTAACAACTAGAGCTACGAAAGAAGTCTGAGTTTTAACTTGCTCTAAAAAATCAGATCCTGGAATTGACGCAAATAAATGTCCAGTAGTGTTGCTGACAAGTTGGGGTTCTGGTTGTGGTTGTTGTGGCAATAGTACAATCTTCTTACCATACCACCAAAACATAACTGTATTATCACGACCTTTGTACGTAGCATCAACATCAAAATGCCAAGGTCTTCCCAAAAGGACATGACAGGCATCCATATCAACCACATCACATACTATTTCATCCTTGTAATACTTTCCAATAGATATGGGAACTTTGCAAACGTCTGTAACCTGAACTTCAGGACCCCTTTTAATCCATGTAATCTTGTAGGGGTAAGGATGCTTTTCAATTTTCAAGTTCAACGCCTTAACTAACGCCCTGGACACCACATTATCACTACTTCCACTATCAATAATAACATTGCAGACTTTATTATTAATAGTACATCGAGTACGAAAGATTCTGTGGCGTTGTGACTCATCAATCCTTTTAGGTGCTAACAAAAGTCGTTGGAGCATACAAACAACTGCTTCCCCTTCATCCCCTTCAGCATATTCAGCTCCTTCATAAGTGTCATCTTCAACTTCTAGATCTTCCATGCCACCATCCACTATCTCATTTTCTTCGACAAAGTTAACAGATCTTCGATTAGGACAATTGTTTGAGAGATGACCAGGTTGATTGCATCTAAAACATTTTCCCAAATTCGGTCGAGCATATGGGTTTGAATTGGTCCAATTTTGTTGTTGACGCGGAACATTGGTTTTATTAGATGCTGTGCCAGTATTCTGTCCCTGTCCTAAAGTTTGGGTTGCAGGAATGGATTTAGAGTTACTTTCATCGCTTCCAGTTGTTTTTTGATTGGATGAGATATCTGCCGTAGACCGTCGAAAATTGTTTGGATTCCGAGTTGCTGGTCTATTCATCTGAGCTTCAACCTTCATAGCCAAATTAACTGCATCAGATAATGTCCAGATACTATGGAGAGCCAACTTATCTTGAATAGCGAAACTCAAGCCTCCGATATATCTAGCAACTTGCTGATCCATAGTTTCCATCAGATTACACCTAGCACTTAGTCGATAGAACTCTTCGGTGTACTCTGTAACTTTCCTATTCAACTGTCGACAATTCTGAAATTGTTGATATAGGAATTGCTCGTAGTCAGGAGGAAGAAATCGCTGTTTAAGCAATTGTTTCATCTTTGCCCATGTTCGAATGCGTTGCTTTCCTTGTCTTTGACGATTGAACTGTAACTGTTCCCACCATGCTGCAGCTCCTCCTTTTAACTTATAAGCCACTGTTTTAACTTGTCGCTCCTCCGGGATTTCTGAATAGTCAAAAAATTGCTCAACATTATATACCCAGTCAAGAAAGTCTTCAATGTGTAACCGGCCATCAAATGTAGGCAAATCCATTTTCATCTTGTAATCTTGTCGTTCTTGTCGATATCGAGCGTTTCCATAAGGGTTATTGGCTAGATTGACATTATCCTCTTCCCCTGAAGAATCATCAAAGCCTCCAATGGGTGCAAATCGCCTCTCACCACGTCTGTGGACTGCTTGACGGTCTCCTTGGGCATCGTGCCATCCAAAAACAGCCCGATTACCCCTTTGGTACACATGAACCGGGTCGGTTCGGGTCGGGTTTGGTCGGATCTCTTCGTTTCTGCCCCTTCCGTCATCGTTCCAACCTCTGTCGTCGCCGATCTGGAGTCGCCGGCCTCCACCGTCGCCGTTCCAGCTTTGTCCGGGTCGATTACGCCTTTGGTACACATGAACCGGGTCGGGTCGGTGTGGGTATGGTCGGATCTCCTCGATTCTGTCCCTTCCATCTTCGTTCCAACCTCTGTCGCCGCCGATCTGGGGTCGCCGGCCTCCATCGTCGCTGTTCCAGCCTTGTCCGGGTCCGATCTGGGTCGGGTCTTGTAGATCTTGGCGTCTCGGGTCATGGGTGTATGGATCGGGATTGTAGGGATCGGGATCTGCAAGGAAATCGTCGGGAGGACCTCGCCGGACTGGTGGGTACGCCGATCGGGGAGCATGTGGGCGGTAGGGCTGCGGGTCCGGTTGGAAAACGGGTCGCGCAAGGTTTCTTCGCGGATCCGGGTCGCGCGCGGGTCCTAGGGTCAGATCTGGGTCACGCGGGTCTTGATCGTCTGGATTCCGGCCTCCTCGCCGTCTGCGGTCATCTCCGGCGTGGTCGCCGGTCGTCGCCGTCCGGTCTCCTGTTAGGTCAGGTTGACGCTCACCGGCAACTTGTCTTCCTTCGAAAGTCAACGCAGCAAGAGTCTGCTGAAGACTTCGAAGTGTTTCTTCGATTCTGTCGAGTCGTTGCTCAACATTCGCAAACCGCCGTTCGTTGTCGGGGGTTCGTTGTCCACTTGAACCAGCTTCAGCCATCAGTCGAGGGCAAACCACGCTCTGATACCAATTTTGGTGCAGCGGAAGATTTGTTTTGATATGAAACGGATAAACTCAAATAACGATGGAAAACTCTCAAACTTTATTACTGAAAATAATAATGAATAACTTACCAAACATAAACGATGTAAACCTATTTATAATACTCTAATCCTACTCTTAGTAGAAATAGGAATCCTAACTTTAAAATTAAATCTAAACTAAAATACTTAATACTTAATGATCCTAAACTAACAAGGATAAAGATTCCTAAACTAATGAAGCATTAGGAATTCTTGTCCTACATCATTATTTCAGTTGAAGACCACGTTTTATAACTTTGCAAGTCCATTACGGTATTTAACTTTGCATCCTGCTTTCTCTCATTTTTTCTTGATCAATAAGCTGCATGAATCGATACTTTCTTTGTAAAAGTACTAGTAGTATGTAGATGCTCGTATTGTTGGTAAAATATCATATTGATTGTGGAAGATGCTATAGTTTTGCATAAAAGTTCTCCTGTGAAGAATTGGGCTCTTTTTCTCACTTGATTTTATTATGTACAGAACTGAAATTTATATACACAGTAAACCCTAAGGCAGTTGACCAGAATTTGTTTCTCTTTAATTAGAGAATCAAATTCCATTAAACTAGCAACTAGAAAAGGAAACAAAATAAGCAACTAGAAAAGGAAACAAAAATAAATTTATACAACCTAGTTCCTAATAATCCTCCAGCAGTAAAAACAAATATTCACAACTAACACCCCCCCTCAAGCTGGGTTGTAGATGTTTATCATTCCCAGCTTGTTGCTCAATTCCTCAAACCTGTCACGTGGGAGTGCTTTTGTTAGGATGTCCGCTGCTTGTTGATTTGTTGGAATATAAAATAACTTCAGTAGGCCATAGTCAATCTTTTCCTTGATAAAATGTCGATCTATTTCAATGTGCTTGGTTCGATCATGATGAACCGGATTCTTTGCAATGCTAATAGTAGCTTGATTGTCACAGAACATGCAGATAGGCTCTTCCAAAGTTATTCTTAGATCAGATAGAACCATTTTAACCCAAAGTCCCTCACAAACTGCTTTTTACTCCTCCATGTAGTTAGATTGCCCCAAACTGTAGTGCAATACCCCGAAGTTGACCGTCGATCTGTGATTGAACCGGCCCAATCAGCATCAGAATGTACGATCACCTCTCTAGTTGTATTTTTTCTAAAAAACAAGCCCTTTTCTGGTGTTAATTTCAAATACCTGAGTATCCTCTGAACTGCTGTCATGTGTTCTTCGGTTGGATTGTTCATGAACTGACTTACTGAACTAACCGAGAAGGCGATATCTGGTCTTGTGTGTGACAAGTAAATGAGTTTACCCACAAGCCGTTGATACCTCCCTTTATCAACCGGTGCACTTTCTCTATCAGACCCAAGCTTCATCGTTGTGTCCATGGGAGTCTCAGCCAGTTTGCAATCGATCATCCCTGTCTCTTGAAGTAGGTCCAACACATACTTTCTTTGGGATATTAGGATTCCTCCTTTTGAATGAGCTACCTCCATCCCAAGAAAGTATTTAAGATGCCCCAGATCCTTGATTTCAAACTCTCTAGACAGCCACATCTTTAACCTTGGTATTTCATCCAAAAAATCACCTGTTAGGATAATGTCATCCACATAAACAATTAGGATTGCTCGCTGCCAATTTTCTGCATGTTTGATAAACATGGTATGGTCAGATTGACACTGCCTATACCCATGTTTCTTTAGGACTTGCGTGAACCTTTCGAACCAGGCCCGTGGTGATTGTTTTAGTCCATACAAGGACTTCCTCAGCCTGCAAACTTTGTTGATTGTTGCAGTTGTCTCTAAGCCTGGTGGAACCTCCATATAAACTTCTTCAGCTAAATCCCCATTAAGGAACGCATTCTTTACATCTAGCTGGCATAGAGGCCAATCAAGATTAGCTGCCAATGACAAGAGCACCCGAACTGTATTAAGTTTAGCCACAGGTGCAAAGGTCTCTTGATAATCTATCCCAAATGACTGTGTGAATCCTTTAGCCACCAATCTCGCCTTGAACCTTTCAATACTTCCATCAGCTTTGGTTTTCACCGTAAATACCCACTTGTAGCCCACTGGATTTTTACCCTTTGGTAACTCAGACAATTCCCAAGTTCCATTCTTTTCTAAGGCTCGGACCTCCTCCATAACAGCCTTTCTCCATTCTGGAATTGACAAAGCTTCTTGGATAGTTTTAGGAATTGAAATATCTGCCAACTTTGTAATAAAACTTTTGAACCCGGGCGAGAGACCATCATATGCTACATATTTGCTCAAGGGATACAAAGGACGGTCTCTGCATTCCCTGTAACCTTTTCTCAGAGCAATAGGTTGGTTAGAGATAATAGTAGTAGTTTCGGGATTCAGATTACTCACACTTTCTTTAGGTTCTGCTGGCTGTTGCTGTTTGTTGTTTTCTAGGACTGATGAATCAGGTTCTGATTCATGGACAGGTGTTGGATTTGTCTGATCTGTTGGTTGTTGCGGCTTGTTTCTTCTATGATAAACAATCACATTTTGTGACGGATTAGGAGGATTAGGTGGATCAGTTGTGGACATTTTGTGAGGGCTGGATTTGCTGACTTGTTGAGTTGGATCAAAGTTCTGAGACTCAACTTGATTTGGAAATTCAGTCTGATTAGAGGTGGGAGATTGATGATAACTAGAAGACCTATTCTGACTAGGACAAGAAAGATTGGTATAGTCTAGAATTTCATGTGAATCAGTCGAACTAGACAAGAAAGTATTTGGTTGGCTAGGACTAAAATGTGATGGCAGAATTTCATGGGAAGATATCACATCGAAATCAGGAAATAAAGACTGATATTCTGATACCATGAAGAATTGGGCTCTTTTTCTCACTTGATTTTATTATGTACAGAACTGAAATTTATATACATAGTAAACCCTAAGGCAGTTGACCAGAATTTGTTTCTCTTTAATTAGAGAATCAAATTCCATTAAACTAGCAACTAGAAAAGGAAACAAAATAAGCAACTAGAAAAGGAAACAAAATTAAATTTATACAACCTAATTCCTAATAATCCTCCAACAGTAAAAACAAATATTCACAACTAACATCCTGAATGATATATCCCTGGACTATCTATGATTATTTGCAGTGCATCATAACTGTTATGACTGAAAATGGAAAATAGCATGGAAGTACCTTCTGTTTCCTCAAAATTTATGAATATGTATACTTGCATGGTTGTGGTTCTCTCTGTGTCAGATAGCTTAATTTTTTGAAGTAACTTACTCATTGTACAGTGCAAATATCTCTCTTTGTATTTGTGTGTTTTTAAAGTAAAAATCCGTGTATTCAAGATTATTCTTTAGTGAGTTCCTGTAAAAATCCACTGTTTGTTCTCACCCACAGCCTGGGCAGTTTCAACTCTCTGATGCTGACAGATTGCTTTCTTTCAATGACTCTTATACACTGGGAGTAGAAATGCTAAAAGGTGATAATTGGATTTTTTAAGGTCAAACAAATCTTGTTTGTAAACTGAAAGAGATTATTTATCCTCTGTATTTCTAGCAGGTTTTGGAGGTCTATTTTCTTCCACTTTGGACACCAAACTTGCACCAGAGTCATTACTACGCCTATGCTGGGAGCATGAACAGAAGTTTGCTTCATCTCATAACTCAGCTCGCAAATACAATTTTTATAAGGTATTGCAAGCTTCATCATCATCACTGTATTTTTAATTTCTCTGTATTCTAACCTTTTTTTTTTAACCGTTATCACCACTTATGTAGGATTCAAATGCTCCTGTGGTGGCAAAAATGGTGAAGGCACTTTCAAGTCTTAAACAGCGGCTTCATGTGCTTCTGACTGAGTGGGAAGATCACCCTGGTTTGCAGAGGATCTTGGATTTGATTGAAATGCTACTGGCTTTTCCTTTGACAACTCCTGTAGCGAAGGTACTGAGTGTAGTTAATTCTTCCTATTTACATGGTACTTTGAGTAGATAATATTAGAAAGAAAGATTGACTTTAATGGGATGGGCCACAGTTTAATTAGTTGGAAGACTTTTGCTCATTCAATAATTACAATGATACCTTGTATTACTATTTTTCAAAAGGCTGAGTTTTGAATGAGCAAGTTTGGTGTCCTTTTCATTCAATAAATTACAGTTTAAGTATTACTATTTTTCAAAAGATTGACTTTAATGGAATGGTTCTTTTTTTCTTTTTTTCTTTTTTCGTGTAGCCTCTTTCAGGGTTGCAAATTTTACTTACCAGGGTACAGATGCTACAAGAAAATGGCACTAAATTTCCTCTCTCTGGTAATTTAGATATCCTTTTTTTAAATATATATAATTTTTCTCTGTTGCTTTTTGACATGTCTATTCATTCAATTTTGGGTTTTAGATCTGCTGGAACCGATTACCTGCTCTAGTGTGTTCGTGGCAAAAGATGGAGTTTGAATCCTGGCCGGCTTTGCTAGATGAGGTGCATGATATGTATGAAAGTAATGCTGGGAAGGTATAGCACTTTGAAACTTTTGAAGGATAAATTTTTCAAATCAATGATGTTTGAGGGAAATGACCATCTATGTTCAGTTAAGTGTGACAGCCGCTATAACATTAGGTTTCAAGGTTTTTGGTTTTGCTATAATGTAACATATACCAGAATCATTTTAACAAAGAAGTATTTTTTACAAATTTCTTCACCTGTCTAACTTTTACTCGCATTGAGTTTTACTTGTTCCATGTGCATGTTCATTGGCCTTGAATGTGGGATGAGTGTCTTCTGCTTTAAGAAATAGCATCGGTGAAAGAAACTCGTATGGTGTGATTTAACATGCATCCACGCTTTTTCTTTTGAAACTTTTTGAATGAATAACCTAAAACAAGAAAAAAAAAAGGTGATAAAACAGAACAATATAAACAAAGAAAGTTTTCAGAGGAACATAAACTATACAAATAGCACTGCTGTTTTTAACTTTTTGCGTATTAAGGCATACTATAATATGATATCATCAAACTGGAAAAAGCAAGATCCTTCAAGGGAATAGTATTGGCTTCTATATCTTTCTTTCATTGATAACATTTTTCTCTGCATGTTACGATTTATATCATTGTGTTGCAGCTGTGGTTTCCACTATATTCAGTTCTTCGACATACATGTACTGGTGATAGTGGTGGATATGATCAGTCTACCATTCAAAGGCATGTGCTAATCTATCAGCCTGAATTTCCATCAAAATTTGCTTTGTGAATTTGTTGAGTTTTGCATATTCTAACTCAAAAGGAAGTGGATATTGCAGTTTGGAGGAGTTCATTCAAACATCCAGCATTGGTGAATTTAGGAAACGTCTCCTCCTTCTTTATGCTTTTCTTGGTCAATTTGTGGTTGGTAGATCCCTGGGAACCTATTCAAGGTGACATTGCTGACCACTGGATCCCTTTTTATTTGATTTCTCAACAAATGAAATGATATTAAGTAGATTTAACTAGTTAATTTGTTCTTCTTATTGGTTTTTAGGGAAATTATTTTTTTCACTTAAATTTAATGCTTCTCAATAGATAGCCTGTCCTTATATCTGCATGATCTTGAGAGCTGCTACCTTAGTTTTTTTTTTTTTTTTTTTGGTTGATTTCAATTATATGAACATATATTTCAGAATGTTCTAATTCTTTTTAATCATGCAGTCCCTGGCAGGAAGAAACTCTGAAGATTCTGTACAATGTATTTGGATTCTATGTGCAATTCTTGCCATTGTGAGTTTGCTGTCACCAATCGATTTTCCTGAATATTTGTATCCTGGTTTAGAAGTGCTTAATGCATATCATATTGTTTATTCAGAATAATGGAGCATATAGGAACTAGTCGAAGAAATATTGAGGCTGAAGTGAAGGATGTTTTGAAGCTGTGTCGGTGGGAGCGCTTGATGCCTATAGATAATCTGAAACGTATCAGGCAGAAGACCAGGAAGCTAGTGCAGAAGTATACGGTAACTGAAATTTAGTATATCAACTTCTTGTGGTAGTATTCTCTTTTTTTTTTTTTTTTTTTGTTCTCCCTCTTAACATATTGTTTGGAGAAAATTTTTGAATTTTATTAGATGAATTTATGTTATTAAGGCATTGATAGGATTCAAGTTTTATAGATTTGGTAAATTACTTTTTCCTCGTGTAGCATTTCCACCGTGTACTGATGTAACTGGGGGGGATTAAATTGATTACAGAAATGTCAAGGAAGCTTTGCATGATTATGAATTTAATAGGGATATACCTAGAAGGGAATCATCAATACAACATCAAAAATTCGTATAATTTTCAGATGCATATATTAAACATTACCGATTAAATGCCATTCGCTTTTGTAGTAGCTAGAAGCTCTTTCTTTTGTGTCTACATGACGGATGCATACTTGATAAAATACTGAAGATTGACAGTGGTACATAATCATTTGCTTTGGTCATTGAGAATTGTAGACACAGGATCTATGAATATGGCAACAGTGAATGAACTAGTAGTGAAATACACATCTTTTTCAAAGGTGGATCCACATTGCATCCAATAATGCTGTGAGATCTGTTCATAGTTTTTTAACTGATCGTGCATGTGCACCATTGAATTGTGCTTATGGTTGTTGAGGAAGCTCAAAGTAAAGCTAGGGGTGTTATCTTACTGTCCTTCTCCTTCCCTTAAATTGTTGATAGAGCTAATGTTGCCATCATCGTTCATATTCCCTAGCTATAGAGTTTTTTTGGTATTTCTGTTCTCTTGCAATTTGAGATGCTTACCATGTCAGATACTTTGCACCCAATTGGCACTAACAATATGCTTTGTCACTACTTGTTCGTATGACAGGAGATGTTGCAACAACCTGCAATCCTTATTTTTAACCGTGAAATGGCGCAAAATGGTTTCAAAACTGTGTCTCTACAAAGTCCAAAAGCCGCCAGTGAGATCTCAGGCGAGAGTGTGGGTTTGTTGAAAGCTGTTTTAGATATAGCACAGTTCAGTGATAAAGAGAGGTAAAATAGTTTGTTCACTTAACCTTTTTTGTCTGTAGACTTCCATGATGACCTGCTTTCTGAACTTCTATTTATTGTTTGCGGTTCAGGCCTATATGGTACAGCAATTGGAGAAAGAAAGTGACTGATTCTTTACAAAACTTGCACCTTGGAAGGGCATCAGAGTTGGGCTTTCTTGATGCTAAAGGTTATTCCTTGCTTTTATGTTTACTTTGTGTTGGATTTACTTTTATATTATTTTGTCAATTTCAAAGAGTTAAAACTTGTAATTTTTGCAGAAATTTTAAACAACACTAAACAGGTGTTCACATCCCTGTCTGAGTACGAGTCATATCCAGAAGAATGGAAGGCATTGTGGCAAACAGTTGAAAATATATGTAAGACTACAATGGACAGTGGTCATCTCTGGATGGACATGAACAAAAGTGTAGGGAAAAAGAGGGCTTTGTCTGACCTTCTAAAGCTGTTGGAAAACAGTGGGTTGCATAAACACAAATTTGAAATTATGAAGGTAACGGACATCCTTTGTCGATTTAATTATGTTGCTGATGTTTGTGATTATCAATCATATAAACTAATTGTTATTTTTTCTTTCTTGATGGTTGGCAAATAATAGATATCCAATCACTCAAGCTGGTTGTTCCTTCAGCCTTCTTATGATGCTCAGCATCTACTGCTGGTACGTAGTAGACTTTCTCATACAGCTGCTACAGCTGCTGCCCCCAGTGAATTTAAGGATTCACTAGATGGAACATTGGACACTGAATGGAAAGCAGCTAATGAATTCTACTTCAAAAGCTTGGCATCAGTTCAGCTTCTGCAACAGATTTGCCTGAAACACCATGGCGATTTCACAGCTGAGCAGGTAGATCATGTAGACTATAGAATAGTTGCACTTGAGATGATTGAGCCATTCAACATGTACTTAGTAACTCAGCAACTTATGTCCTACTTCATTTAAATATAATAACAGCCTGTCATTCTGAAGTCAAGCAATTAATTCTGATCTTTTTGTTAAGCTAATATTCCATTATTGTTTCATGCAGATTGATAGGACAATCTCTTTTCTCAACCATCTCATTAGTCATACAACAGATGCAACGGGATGCAGCCTATGATTTTGCTAACAATTTAAAGCGCTTACATGAGTTGGCATCTGCCTTTGCAAGTTTGTGTTCAAGTTGCTCCAATTCTGGAAGAAATGGTAATGAGTGGTCTTATGGTCAAAGTCAACATGTTAGCATCGAGTGTATTTGGCAGCAAAAGGTAATTTTTCTACTAAGACTTTCTCCATTTGTTGTCTGTTTTATCTTTTTCAAGCTTGAGACTAGATTTATTTTTATTTTTCAATGATTGTGCAGCAACTATTGGATAGTTTGCATAACTTCTTGGTGGAGTCGTCATTGTTGCTGAGAACTGTTGAAAAGACTCATAATAACAGTTGTCAAAGTGTGAGATCTGCAATTCAAAAGGTTCTTGCTTTCATTGAGAGATTCGCTCCTGCTATACAGAAATCTAAGGTGCACATCATGCATTCAACTGGTTGTCATTTGAATGTCCCAGTAGCTGTTTGCTTACTTTCTTCATAACCCTGATGCAGGAATTGTTAGATAACTATCTTCTTGGCACCAGTAGAGCTATAACAGTCATGAATGGCTCCTTTCCTCATTGTGTTATTTCAAAACAAGTCGAGCAGTTGGTAATTGAAAATTTCCATGTTATTAATGAGTTTGAGGAGCATTTCTCTACTTTCCATAAGCATGATTTGGACAGAAGCTCAGTCATAGCAGCCCTTTTCAGTCACCTTGATGATTTATTAACAAAGGTATCCATGATTTTATGATTGTGTTGGTTGCTGATTTAGTATTTCCAAGGCGAGTTTGGTATATTATAGTCAGTCAAAACGAATTTTGTAGGACTAAAGTCTTACATGTTCTGCTAAATGAAAATGTCAATGGGACTTGAATCAATTGGAATGCACATTAATACTAGTGTTTGGTAGTAAATTCCAAAGTAATTTTTTAAATCTTTGCAGGGCAAACTGATGGCTGAACAATTCAATTTAGCAATACAAGCAGAAAACCACTCAACAAATCCATGTGATCATACTAGTTATTGCAATGGGAATCACTTGGAATTTGAATCCCTGTTTGGTGGAGCCCTCATGAGAACATGTGAAAATATTTTGGATATGCTGCGAAATCTGGGGTCATTAAGTAATGGCCATGCTGTTTCTGAGGAGTCACTGGGGAGTGTTACCTCATGGGAGTCCATATTTAAATCATCTGTAGGGAATTTGAGTTTTAACCAATTAGAAGAGCAGCTTCTTGAAACAATTACTTCTGCGGTAAGAGATAAAATTGATATATTTCGGTCTGTTAGAATTTCTTGTGACTTAATATAATGTTCATTTTCTTGTTATCTAACGTTGTGTATTTGTTCAGGAGAAATTGGTGAACAATTCTGGCTTGTAGAACTCCCAATCTCTCTTTCCAAATTGGAGCACATTATAAGTATCTCCATACACTTTTGGACCTAGTCCTGAGCTTTCGGTAATAGCTTCCTGCAGGATTTGCTAGCTCTGCACAAAACTGTACGACCGTTTCCTCTATATTCAAGCATTTGTTATGGTTTTTTTAGATCATCTCTTTTTCTGCATATTGGTGTACTAGCAAGAGACATTGAGCATGCACTACCTGCAAGGGTGTTCAATTCAAATATTTTTCGTTCATTTTGCATTCAAATAATAAACTGAGATTCTAATCCAAATATTAAAATATATTTTTGCAGATGTCTATAATGACTCATGCACTTGCAAATATCTTAGCTTCATTATATTCCAAAGGATTTGGTGTCTCTGCTAAAGAGCAGGAAGATGACTCTAGTCGTTGTCAAGATGCAAGTGGAACAGGAATGGGAGAGGGTGCAGGAATGAAAGATGTCAGTGATCAAATAAATGATGAAGATCAATTGCTTGGAACTGATGAAAAGGTATTGTCACTGAACAAGTTTCGATTGCATTATTTTTTTATGTAGGTTTTGACGCTTACATGTTACTTGAATGCATGTTCTCAACTTTACTTGTCGATGCAGCAGGAAGGTGAAGAGCTAGATGCCTCAGATAAAGTACCAAGTAAAGATGATAAAGGTATTGAGATGGAGCAGGACTTCACAGCTGATACATTTAGTGTTAGTGAGGATTCCAGTGGAGAGAATGATGACGATAAAGATGGTGAGGATGAGCAACTAGAGTCTGCAATGGGAGAAACTGGAGCTGATAATGAAATCATTGATGAAAAGCTTTGGAATAAGGAAGAAGAAGAAAATCCAGGTACAAAAGAGAAGTATGAATCAGGGCCTTCCGTTAAAGATAAGGATGAAAGTTCCAGGGAGCTTAGAGCCAAAGAAGATTCTGCAATGGCTGATGAAAGTGGAGAGCTTGATTTTGATGAAAATGATGGACAAAGAGATGAGAATGGAGCCCAGGATGATCTTGGTGACACAGAGAATGCAGAAGACTTGAATATGGATAAGGATGAAGCCTTTGTGGATCCAACTGGACTGAACCTTGATGAATCAAATCAAAATGTTGAAGAAGATATTGACATGGACGAAAAGGATGGTACAGATGCCAGGGAAGAAGAGGGTCTAGAAGAGCTTGAAAATGAAGGCATGGATGCTAAGGAGGAAGTGGGTCCTGAAGAAGATGATGAATTTGCTGAGAATGGGAACGTTGAAAAGGTGAATACCAATCCTGTTGATGAAACTATGGAAGAGGCAGAGAATGAACAAGCAAGAGAGGCTTCTGAAAAGGATGACTTGAATAGGGAGTCTGAAGATAATAAAGAAATGAATTTGATGGATCTGAGGAAAGATGTGTTTGAAGCTGGAATGCCTAATGATCAAGCGCCTAATCCTGAATCTGCTATGAAACCAAGTGGTAGCTCTCGGGCTTCAAATTTGAAAAATGTTGCACCAGAGGCAAACTGGTCGAATAGCAATGACATGAATGATGATGTCGTTCCTAGTAGCTTACCTTCCAGTGATGCATCTCAGATGGATATCATGGTTGCTGGCTCATCAAGTACTGGGAAGCTCACTGATCAACCTGGAAGTCAATTGCCTGAACAGAAACCTTCAGCTGTTCAGAAAAGCCAAGCGAACCCTTACCGGAATGTCGGAGATGCACTTGAGGAGTGGAAAGAACGAGTCCATGTGTCTGTTGATCTTCAAGCAGATACCACAGAGACACAGGGTGAGGTCGAGGATGAGAATGCAGATGAATATGGTTATGTTTCTGAATATGAAAAGGGAACAGCTCAGGCATTAGGTCCTGCTACAGCTGAGCAGATAGACACCGAGGTAAATGGCAGTAAACCTGACGTTGATAGTCTTGCAGCAGGTAGAGAGGACGCCACTGAAATGGAGATTGATAAAAAAACATCTGAATCACACCTGATTGAACATCATGCCTCAATACTCAAACATAAGATGGAGCAGCAGATGCAGATTTCAGATCCAAATAACTCAACTATGGATGGGTCTTCAGAAGTTCACAGAGATGATGATGGTGCTCAAGGAGGTCTGTCTGAGAGTGTAATCTCTGTAAAGAAAAATTACTTGAATGAAGAGATACATCAGCTCAACAAACTCTCTGTAAGTGACGACGAGCATAGAAACACCCTAGAACTCGATGAGGTTTCTATCGATTTGGGGGATGATGCTAGTGCTCTTTGGAGAAGATATGAACTGCGAACGACAAGGTTGTCTCAGGAGTTGGCTGAACAGTTGCGTCTTGTTATGGAACCTACTCTAGCCAGCAAGCTCCAAGGCGACTATAAGACTGGTAAAAGGATTAACATGAAAAAGGTATAACATAGTAAGTTTTACACCTTCAAATCGTAAATCATACTTTGATGTGCTCAATCTTATTTCTGACAATGTTTCTTATGCTTGGATAATTGTTTAGGTAATTCCCTACATAGCGAGTCATTACCGAAAGGACAAAATTTGGTTGAGGCGAACCAGACCTAACAAACGTGATTACCAAGTTGTTATAGCTGTGGATGATTCTCGTAGTATGTCTGAGAGTGGTTGTGGGGATGTCGCAATCGAAGCTTTGGTGACTGTATGTCGAGCCATGTCTCAACTGGAAATGGGAAACTTATCTGTTGTGAGCTTTGGAAAGAAGGGTAACATCAGATCTCTACATGATTTTGATCAACCCTTCACTGGAATGGCTGGTATCAAGGTTTGTTTTCTGATATCACATGTTTTCTTATGTTTAGTTTTTGCATTTAGCTTCATGTGTTACGCATCATTCTATAGATTCTTTCTGGCACAACTTCCTCTCTTATGTCTAAGATGATTTATTGATCTTTCGGCATTCATATATGTTAGCAGATGATATCTGGCTTGACATTCAAGCAAGAGAACACGATAGCAGATGAACCAGTTGTTGATCTGTTGAAGTTCCTGAACGACATGTTGGATGTTGCTGTTGTTAAAGCTCGACTTCCTTCTGGACAAAATCCATTGCAGCAGCTTGTTTTAATTATTGGTGATGGACGTTTCCATGAGAAGGTACTTTTTTATTCTCAACGATAGATGATAAAAGACAGCTTCTTAGTAATCCATTTATTTACTTGTTCGATCAAATTAATGCAGGAGAACTTGAAGCGTTGGGTTAGGGATCTCCTAGCAAAGAAGCGAATGGTTGCATTTCTGCTTCTGGATAGCCCCCAAGAATCAATCCTGGACCTCAAGGTGATTATTCCTTAACTCATATATATGCATATTTTATTTTATAGATGGTTTATTAATACCTCAAATGTCGTACTTATATTTTTTATGACATGACATGTCAATTTGGCCTCCAGGAACTATCATTTCAAGGTAAAGAGATCAAGGTCTCCAAGTATCTAGATTCGTTTCCCTTCCCATACTACATTGTTTTAAGGAACATTGATGCTCTTCCTAGGACTCTTGCCGATCTACTAAGACAGGTAAATTTTATTCATTAATGGAATCTGTTTACCTTCTTTTGGATTCATTTCATTCTAGAAGCTTCAGTGTCTTAACTTTCCTGGTTGCAGTGGTTCGAGCTTATGCAGTACACAAAGGAATAACTCAAATTTTCAATTCAAGGGCTTTGATGGCACCTTGTTACTCCTTTTACTCCTAGGAGCTTAAACCAATGTTCATTATGAGATCGAGTAGGAAGATATAGATAAGGTGATTTACATAGCAATGTAGGGAAAGAAAATGTAATGTAGGGTGAGGCGAGGACTGGGATGGATTTTGTACAGAAACGAAAGTGTATATCATAACTGATAAATGACAATAGCTAGCTAGGTATGACAATGTAGGTTCAATTCTTTTATTTTTTTTGTATCAAAGAATAATGTATAATAGTATTGGAACAATTATCAATGAAGGTGTTGTGGCTAATTGGCCTCACATTTTTTATTTTAGTGACACTTTCTTTCAATATGATTTTCGTGTTCATACATCACCTTTTAGTAAACATAGTGCGTGTACTTATGTATTTTTTTCAAGGTGATGAGGGTTTAATTATTATCAAATGCATTTTCTAAATTTGTGTGGTTAAACTTTAACTTTTTATTATTGGAGCTGTTATCTTCTGATTATGGAGTTGATATCTGAATTGTTTAAGTGTCGATTGTGCTTTTGAAAGATCTTGATCTATCTTGGAACACAAGTAATAAAACTACACTGCCATTCTTTATTATTATTGGACAATGAACAGTACTGCCATTCAATGGAGGTAATGGGTGACGCAACCCATTATCAGACAACTTTCCCAAGCCATGAAAACGTAATGACATATGGTTTGAATGCCTTAAAATAATAAAGCTAAAAGTCGTATTATTTTCCCAAGTTGTCAAAACCCATGAAGAATCTAGATTCGTTTGATGTTAAAGAAAAATATATAGTCGTTTGACAAAATGTAAACAAAGAGAAAAATTGGAGTGCACAAACGTAAAATAATGATACTATTGACATTAATACTGATGGTTTAATTTTAAATTTTATATAATAGTATACTTATAAAATAGACGTGTAACCATATTTATATGTCACAATGATCTCAGATTTAAAAGAACTAGTTTACTTTATAAGTGTTTTTTTTTTTTTTTCAACTTAATAAAATATTTTATTGTTATAAAAGCTACAAAAACTAGTCATTATCTAGTGTGAACATCGAAACTTTTATTAGAAGTAGGGTTTCAGTTTTTGACAATATGAAGAGATCGATTCTTAATTTCAGTTTCTATAAAATCAGAGTCAATGCGTTACTGTTGATTTTCAACGCTAAATGCTAAAATCCAAAATTTAGTTAAGGTAACTTAAAGAACTAAATCATGATAAAGGCATTAGAATTGATATAATCAAGGTGGCTTTGAAAAACAAAAATGCAAAATCAAGGTGGCGGCTTTCAGTGATTATATTTAATCATGACTTTGTTCTTTGTGTTAGTCTTCAACTACTTATCTTTTGGCCTTAGGATTTTGGTAATTTGTTGAAATTAAATTATCAGGAGTAGTTCGTACGTATTGATGCCCTTCCTATATCAAATGGGTGCGCCATGCCATTTAACTTGGAAATAAACTATTAGGTATTAATTAGGTGATCATGTTCGCTTGTGAAATGTGTAAGTTTCTTGTAATAATAATTCAGTTTCTCTTTCTTCTACAAATACAATGCAGCAATTTGAATTTGACGTGTCAAATTAATAAGTACCATCAAATCATTTTAATCACTAATTCAATATGACTTTAGAGGTAGAAAAGTGTTCATTTAATCTAGTAATATGCCAAACATCACCACATCATGGATGCATCCAATATAAAACTATTCAAATCTTATATATATTAGCACTGCCCACTAATTAATCAAGTTTATTATTATTACAACGTTATTGGCAGGTAGATTTTTCTTTATTTTTCTCTGTCGTTCACATATGACATAATAAATTAATGAAATTATGATTTAGATCGCTTCCTTGAGTTTTTCTTTAATAAGTCAATCGAAATATTATTGCATAAGTTACTAACCAAATGAGTATTGCATAATAAATTAATAATATTTCTATTGATTTATTAAAGAAAGACTCATGGAAGTCTAAATACTAATTTCATTAATTTATTATGTCATGTGTGAACAATAGAGGAAAAGAAGGAAAAATCCACATGCCAATGACGTTCCAATTATGATAAACTTGATTAATTAGTTGGTAATGCTATATATATACATAAGATTTGAATAGTTTTGTTTTAGATACATATGTGGTGTGGTGGTGTTTATCATATTGTTAGTTAGACGAACACTTTCTACCTCTAAAGTCATATTGACTGTTGATTAAAATGATTTAATGATGCTTATTTAATTTAATAATGGTCAAATTCAAGTTGCTAGTATGTGTAAAAGAAAGAGAGATTAGATTAATTACAAGAAAACTACACATTTCACAAGCGAACATATTGTCTACTTGATACCTAATAGTTTATTTCCAAAGTAAAGGGGTGGTGCACCCATTTGATTCAGAAAGGGCATCAATACCTAGTAATTTAATTTCAACAAAGTTCTAAAACCCAAAAGTTCAAAAGTTAAGTAGTTAAAGACCAACACAAAGAATAAAGTCATGATTAAAATATAAGTAATGTTAAGTTTCCCAAAAAATTAGTCCAAATTCATATTTGATGCTCACAAAAAACTAATATGAATTTCTCAAATGCTAGTGAAGAGGTTCGAATAGGAAAGACAAAAATTGGAGGCAAATTTGTGTCTCGATGAGCATGCTCTATTTGATTCCAAATCAGTTCCTTCTTGTGCTTTCTACCTTGAAATATTGTGTAGGAAGCCTGGCTTTGACAGTTGGTTGGACACACTTCCTATAAGGTAGTGTTTGGTGCATGAGATTTGAAATGAGATTGGGATTTAAAAATCCCAACCTATTTAAATCTCATGTTTGGTGAACAATTAAAATGAATAAGATTGGGATTTTTGGAATCCCAACCTCTCACCCAATCCCATTCTTTTAGTATTTTTCAATCCCACCTACACCCATGTCATTGGTGTGGGATGAGATTGGATTGGATTTTATAATTTTTTTCTCTCTCCATTTATCTCTCTCTCTCACGTTTCTTCTCACAGTTCTTCCTCTCATGCCCATGGAAGCTCTCTTCTTTTTTTTCTCCCATTCTTTTAGCATTTTTCAATCCCACCCTCACCCATGTCATTGGTGTGGGATAGGATTTGATTGGATTTTATAATTTTTTCTCTCCATTTATCTCTCTCTCTCACGTTTCTTCTTTTTCTTCTTCTTCTTCTTCTCCCACCCCCACCCATGTCATTGGTGTGGGATGGGATTGGATTGAATTTTATAATTTTTTCTCTCCATTTATCTCTCTCTCTCACATTTCTTCTTCTTCTTCTTCTTCTCCCACCTCCACTCATGTCATTGGTGTGGGATGAGATTGGATTGGATTGGATTTTATAATTTTTTCTCTCCATTTATCTATCTCTCTCTTACGTTTCTTCTTCTTCTTCTTCTAATTTCTTCTCTCCATTTATCTCTCTCTCACTTTTTTTCTTTTCTTCTTCTTCTTCTTCTTAACACTTATTCTTCTTCATGCATCTGGTTTTAGGTTCGCTGAACGTCAGAACCAGATGCGTGAACAAGAAGAAGGGTAAAGAAGAAGAAGAAGAAGGGTTAAAAAGAAGAAGAAGAAGTCTTAACCCTTCTTATTCTTCAAGCATCTGGTTCTAGGTTCGCCAAACACCAGAACCAGATGCTGGTTTCTTCTTTTTCTTTTTAACCCTTCTTATTCTTCACGCATCTGGTTCCAGGTTCGTCGAACGCCAAAACCAGATGCTAGTTCTGGGTTCGCCGACCCAAAATCGATCGCTGGTTCTGGGTAGGCGAACCCAAAATCGATCTAGTTCTGGGTCGGCGAACCTAGAACTGATCTGGTTTTGGGTTTGCCGACCTAGAACCAGACTTTCAGTCTTTTTTTTGGTGTTATGATGATTTAATGTTGTTGAAGATGATGTTGTTATAGGAGATGATGATGCTGATGAATTGGATTGATAATATTGATGAATTGTGTGTTGATAATGTAGAATTGTGGGAGATGATGATATTGATGAAGTGGGTTGATGAAGTTGAATTGCGGGAGATGTTTTTTGTTTTTGTTTTTAGATTTTTATAAAATTAATTTTATATAATAAAAAAATTAAATTAATTTATTTCAATCCAATACCAATCTACACCAAATATGATATGGTATAATTTTTAATCCAATCCAAAGTTTTACCAAACATGAGATGATGATTTTTCATTCTAATCCAATCCAATCCCATCAATTCCAATCCAATCCATTCCATTCCAATCCCGCGTGCCAAACGGAGTCTAAGTGACTGTACAAGTTGGTCCATGGACATGGATTTACTCAGAGACCTATCACCGATTGCTTAGGTCGATCACAATGAGTTGCAACAGGTAAGATCACGATGACGATTGATTCACGGATTGATTTGACGGATTGATTGATGTGCTCCACTACTGATTTTCACAGCTATCATTTTCTTTTTTTAAAAAAAAAAAGAAAAAGGAATCACCCTCTAGGTTTGTCTCCCACGCTCTCTGCTTTTCTGCTTTTCCGCTTTTCCCAAATTCAACTCTTTTCGACTTTTCTAATGCCCACCAAGTGGGTGGTCATTTGTTTACCTCACTCATTATTATTATTCTTTTAACTGATAATAAATTAATATACAAGTGAGGTTGCTGTGCTGGCTATATATATATATATATATATATATATATATGTTTCAAGTGGGGTTCACAAATGACCAAAGAGGAAAGGGATGAAGCTATAAAACAAATGGAGCAATCACAGGGATAGTGGTCGGTAAATACTTGAGTAGGGGTATCATTAAAACATTAGTTTTTCAAAATGTCGATCAAAATGACAATCTACATCAAACATGATATGGTATAATTTTTAATCAAATCCCAAGTTTTACCAAACATGAGATGATGATTTTTCATTCCAATCCAATCCATTCCATTCCAATCTCGCGTGCCAAACGGAGTCTAAGTGACTGTACAAGTTGGTCTATGGACATGGATTTACTCAGAGACCTATCACCGATTGCTTAGGTCGATCACAATGAGTTGCAACAGGTAAGATCACGATGACGATTGATTCATGGATTGATTGATAGATTGATTGACGGATTGATTGATGTGCTCCACTATTGATTTTCACAGCTATCATTTTCTTTTTCTTTTTTTTTTTAAAAAAAAGGAATCACCTTTTAGGTCTGTCTCCCACGCTCTCTGCTTTTTTGCTTTTCCGCTTTTCCCAAATTCAACTCTCTTCGACTTTTCTAATGCCCACCAAGTGGGTGGTCATTTGTTTACCTCACTCATTATTATTATTCTTTTAACTGATAATAAATTAATATACAAGTGAGGTTGCTGTGCTGGCTATATATATATATATATATGTTTCAAGTGGGGTTCACAAATGACCAATGAGGAAAGGGATGGAGCTATAAAACAAATGGAGCAATCACAGGGATAGTGGTCGGTAAATACTTGAGTAGGGGTATCATTAAAACATTAGTTTTTCAAAATGTCGATCAAAATGACAATCTACATCAAACATGATATGGTATAATTTTTAATCAAATCCCAAGTTTTACCAAACATGAGATGATGATTTTTCATTCCAATCCAATCCATTCCATTCCAATCTCGCGTGCCAAACGGAGTCTAAGTGACTGTACAAGTTGGTCTATGGACATGGATTTACTCAGAGACCTATCACCGATTGCTTAGGTCGATCATAATGAGTTGCAACAGGTAAGATCACGATGACGATTGATTCATGGATTGATTGATAGATTGATTGACGGATTGATTGATGTGCTCCACTACTGATTTTCACAGCTATCATTTTCTTTTTCTTTTTCTTTTTTTTTAAAAAAAGGAATCACCCTTTAGGTCTGTCTCCCACGCTCTCTGCTTTTTTGCTTTTCCGCTTTTCCCAAATTCAACTCTCTTCGACTTTTCTAATGCCCACCAAGTGGGTGGTCATTTGTTTACCTCACTCATTATTATTATTCTTTTAACTGATAATAAATTAATATACAAGTGAGGTTGCTGTGCTGGCTATATATATATATATATATATATATATGTTTCAAGTGGGGTTCACAAATGACCAATGAGGAAAGGGATGGAGCTATAAAACAAATGGAGCAATCATAGGGATAGTGGTCGGTAAATACTTGAGTAGGGGTATCATTAAAACATTAGTTTTTCAAAATGTCGATCAAAATGACAATCTACATCAAACATGATATGGTATAATTTTTAATCAAATCCCAAGTTTTACCAAACATGAGATGATGATTTTTCATTCCAATCCAATCCATTCCATTCCAATCTCGCGTGCCAAACGGAGTCTAAGTGACTGTACAAGTTGGTCTATGGACATGGATTTACTCAGAGACCTATCACCGATTGCTTAGGTCGATCATAATGAGTTGCAACAGGTAAGATCACGATGACGATTGATTTATGGATTGATTGATAGATTGATTGACGGATTGATTGATGTGCTCCACTACTGATTTTCACAGCTATCATTTTCTTTTTCTTTTTTTTTTTTAAAAAAAAGGAATCACCTTTTAGGTCTGTCTCCCACGCTCTCTGCTTTTTTGCTTTTCCGCTTTTCCCAAATTCAACTCTCTTCGACTTTTCTAATGCCCACCAAGTGGGTGGTCATTTGTTTACCTCACTCATTATTATTATTCTTTTAACTGATAATAAATTAATATACAAGTGAGGTTGCTGTGCTGGCTATATATATATATATATATATATATATATGTTTCAAGTGGGGTTCACAAATGACCAAAGAGGAAAGGGATGAAGCTATAAAACAAATGGAGCAATCACAGGGATAGTGGTCGGTAAATACTTGAGTAGGGGTATCATTAAAACATTAGTTTTTCAAAATGTCGATCAAAATGACAATCTACATCAAACATGATATGGTATAATTTTTAATCAAATCCCAAGTTTTACCAAACATGAGATGATGATTTTTCATTCCAATCCAATCCATTCCATTCCAATCTCGCGTGCCAAACGGAGTCTAAGTGACTGTACAAGTTGGTCTATGGACATGGATTTACTCAGAGACCTATCACCGATTGCTTAGGTCGATCACAATGAGTTGCAATAGGTAAGATCACGATGACGATTGATTCATGGATTGATTGATAGATTGATTGACGGATTGATTGATGTGCTCCACTATTGATTTTCACAGCTATCATTTTCTTTTTCTTTTTTTTTTTAAAAAAAAAGGAATCACCCTTTAGGTCTGTCTCCCACGCTCTCTGCTTTTTTGCTTTTCCGCTTTTCCCAAATTCAACTCTCTTCGACTTTTCTAATGCCCACCAAGTGGGTGGTCATTTGTTTACCTCACTCATTATTATTATTCTTTTAACTGATAATAAATTAATATACAAGTGAGGTTGCTGTGCTGGCTATATATATATATGTTTCAAGTAGGGTTCACAAATGACCAAAGAGGAAAGGGATGGAGTTATAAAACAAATGGAGCAATCACAGGGATAGTGGTCGATAAATACTTGAGTAGTGGTATCATTAAAACATTAGTTTTTCAAAATGTCGATGAAAATGGCAACATCGAGTATTATGATACTAGTTATGGCACTGTGACTAATGTAAAGTATTCAATTCATTAGTTTAAAGAAAAACATGTATTCAATTTACTATTATCGTCTTCTTATTCTTTTCTTTGTCCTTTTTTTTTTTTTTTTTTTGTAAATATAAACTTTTTCATAGATTATACTCGATTGGCCTCAAGAATATTTTACATCAATAAGAGGCTGAAATTATTATAGTTCATCATCTCCTTATTTTGATGTTATAATAGTCGATACTATTTTTTTTCTAGAAAACAGTTGATACTGTTCTAACTTCAACGTAAATCTAAAATTTAAAATAGTATTGAAAGAAAATGAAAGTAACAAAATAAAAATAATGAATATGAGATTTAAGTTGTAAAACGTTCAACGTGAGAGAAACATTCAATTATCAAAACTAGTAAAATTTTATTAAATCAATAATATTACAATATTGTTTTTAAAATTTTAAAAGAGAACATGGAAGAAGAGAACCCTCAAATGTTAGGAACATGGGACTTTTTAAAAGACTAACCACTCATGCCTATACATAGGCAATACAAGGCGGTGTTGATCAATGGCGGTGCAAGACTGTGGGGTGCAAATCAATTTGCTTCAACATTAAGTTTTCAATATTCTAATATTTGCAATGGCGGTGAACTTGCTTTTAATTTAATATGCAAATACACGCACCTCCACTTGACCAAACTCCAGCACTCATTTAAGCCAATGAAATGGCTTCACCACTCTTAACTTTTTTGTTTTTTGTTTTTGGAGAATTTCATCTCTCTAACATTTATAAAATTATCTGATTATGATTAAATGAATCAGATCATATTTATAATAATTTATATATATAATTATAATTATTAAATATATTTAATTAAAATTAAATATAATAAAAATGAAAAATATAATAAATTATAATAAATAATTTTAAAATAAAGTAGATCGATGTTATATATATTATTTATATATAATTCTCCCGCCTCTTAACTTATACTTATTATGTCTCTGTCTTTTTTCTCTTTTCCAATTGCCTCTTGTTTATCGTGCAATAGCGTGATTGTCGACCATCGTGCAATAGCGTGATCATCGACCATCGTGCGTCCTTATCTTTTCATAAAAAATTCGTTCACTAGCTTTTTCTCTCTCACTCGCTTGACCAACCCAAAATTTCGTGTCTTCCAAATCAATCTTGCTTTTGTCAAAAAGTAAATTTGCACAACACTCCTGATATTTACCAAAAATAAGTGAAAACGTACTTATCCTTTTGTTATATTAAATTTTTATACAATCAGTTGATTTTCATCAATTTTTAATTGTTAATAAAAAATTTTAATTAAATATTGTTTTATTTATAAATAAAATAAAAAATAATTTAAAAATTAAAAATTCAAATTAATTTAATAAAATTAAATAAATTAAAAATTAAAAATATATCTCCATCATTTATTCATCATATGAATAGTATAAATTTTTTAAATCTTTTTTTAGAATATGAAAAATAAATTTAAACTTTTAAAAAATAAATAATAAAATAGAAGGAACTGTTGTTGGAGTCAACAGTTAGTAAACAAAAAAAAAAAAAAAAAACACATTAAAGAAAGAAAATAAAAAATAAATAAAGAAATAAAGAAATTGAAAAACAAAAATTAACAACAAAACCTAACCCACTTTTAGATCTTCAGTCCATCATCTTCAACACCCTAGAAACCCTAAACAAAACCTAACCTAACAAACCCAGAAATTCATATCCCCATCATCATCTTCGTCGTTCCTCGCTTCCACCAGGCCTTCGGCGGTGCCGGTCCGGTCATTGGCTTGATGACTCAATTCGGTGGCTTTGGCTTTGGAGGTGGAATCGGCCATGGTGGCTCCGGAGTCTCCGCCACCGTCCGCTGGAACATATCTTGGTGGGAGGTATGTGTTTCCATCGCCATAGAGACCATTTCTGGTCTCCACGGCAATAGAGACCAGGCGATTCCTCATCCCCCACGCGGCTCGGCGGCTGTTTAGCTTTCTCCACCCCACGCGGCTGTCCTAACTAGTCGCCGAATCTCAAGCTCTTCTCCGCTCCATGCGGCTACATTGCCGGCCAGCACCAACCCCTCTGAAGCTTGTTGATGTCTCCTCCTTTTATTTATTTTTTCTTGAAATGTGATTAAGGAGATCTGGGTTTCTGTTGGATGATGATGATCTGTGATTAAATTTTTTTCTTGTTTGTGCTGGATGATGATGATTCGATCTGGAGATGGAGATTGAACTGGGTTCAACATCATCTGGGTTCGTTATCACCAGTGATGATGATGATGATTGGATTCTGGGTTTGTGTTTCATATTTGAGTGTTTGATTATGTGTTTATGTACATGATGAAGATGTGTTCTTGTTTTGTTTTGTTTTTGTTTCCTCTCCTTTTTTTTTTTTTTAATATGAAGATCTAGTTTGATTGGTTGTTGATGATTGAAGGTGATGATCTGCAGATGTTGATCGTGAAGATTGGTTATTCATGATCTGCAGATGGTGTGCGTTTCACATGATCTTTTTAAATTTCGATTATTTTTAACTTTTATTTATTTTTTTATAATTTTAAAATAAAAATATATATATAAAAGATGAAATTATCTTTAAATTAATTAATTTTAATAAAAGTTGATTAGCAGTATAAAAGTTTGGTGCAGTAAAAAAGTAAATGTGTTTTTACTTGATTTTAGGCAGACATTGGGGAGCAGTTCATCCTTTTATCAAATGTCTCTGGTTTTTTCCAAATCCAATGTCTGCTTTTCTTTTCTTTTTTTTTTTTTGAAAGGAAAATATATTATCCAATGTCTGCTTTTCTACGTTTGTTTTTATTTCAACGCTCTCCAACTTTTCCAAAGTGCACTGACAGCCCACTGAGTCCGTGGTCATTTGTCGACGGAACTCATCATTCAATTTTTTGTTTTTTGGTTTTTTTTTTTTCTTCTGTTTTTTAAAAGGATATTATGAAAAATCCCCCTAAAAAGTAAAATAATCGAAATTTACCCCCATTTTTATTTTATTAGGTGAACCACCCCCTGCCGTTAACTTTTCGTCCAAAATGTTAGCATTTTCCATCCGAAATAGTGAAATGACCAAAATACCCTTACCATATCCTATAAAATTCCTCTTATACCCTTCAAACTTATGAAATGACTAAAATGTCCTTTAAATTATTAATTAATTAAAATATTAAATCAAAAAAAAATTTTAATCACACAAAATCCCTCTCTCTCTCTCCACTCTCTCTTCTTCTTCTTCTGCTTCTGCGCTTCTTCTTTTGCTTCTGCTCTTCTTCTTCTTTTTCTTCTTCTTTTGCTCATCTTCTTCTTCTTCTTCTTCTGCTCGTCTTCTTCTTCTTCTGCTCGTCTTCTTCTTCTTCTGCTCTTCTTCTTCTTCTACTTCTCTGGGTTCGAATGGAACCCAGATCTGGGTTCGATTCGAACCCAGTTTCGGGTTCGAATCGAACCCAGTTCTGGGTTCCAATACGAACCCAGATCTGAGTTCCAACGAACCCAGAACTGGGTTCGAATTGGAACCCAGTTCTGGAGCCCAGATCTGGGTTCCAATACGAACCCAGATCTGGGTTCCAATTGGAACCCAGTTCTGGGTTCGAATTGGAACCCAGTTCTGGGTTCCAACGAACCCAGTTTCTGGGTTCGAATTGGTTGGTTGATTGTGGTTTTTTTTTTTTTTTGAGTGATTTTTGGTTGTTGAATTTTGATGTTTTTAGTTTGTTTTGGTATTTTGGGATTGTTGTTTGTGATGTTAGTTCTATCAGTTTTTGGGATTGTTGTTGTTTGGTTAGGTTGAATTGGTTAATTAGGATGATGATAAGATTTTTTTTTTTTAATTTTAATTTTTTTGAAAATTTTTATAATTTTTTTCATTTTAAAATTTTAATTATTTTATTAAATTACCATTTTACCCTTGAATATTAACGTCGGTTGGTTTTTTTAAACAGCAGGGAGCGATTTGCCTAATAAAATGAAAATGGGGGTAAATTTTGATTATTTTACTTTTTAGGGGGTTTTTCATAATAATCCTTTTTTAAATGGTAATGAATTAATATACAAGTGGGGTTGCTGTGCTGGGCTGTATATATGCTACAGCTGAGAGACATATGGACACAGATATAAGAAAACCAAGCCTCTCTTCTTTCTTTTAACTTCATCATCCACAGTTAATCAAATGGTTGAAAAGGCTTCATATAACTACGAACGTTCTCGTAATGAATTTGAAGCATTTCAAGTAGGGTTCACGAATGACCGGGAAGGAAAGGAATGGAGCTATATAGCAAATGGTGCAATAACAGGGATAATCATCGGTAATCACTCGAGTAGCTACATTGGATCATTAGTCTTTCAAAGTGTCGATGAAAATGGAAGCATTGAGTATTCTGATACGTTTGGCTCTTATTCTACTAATGATAACACTGTGTCTAAGGTAAAGTACTCAATTCATTAGTTTCAAGAAAAACATGTATTCAATTTACTATTATTATCTTCTAATTCTTGCCTTTGTTTTTTTTTTTTTTTTTAATGTAAACTTATTCATAGATTATACTCGACTGGCCGCAAGAATATTTCACATCATTAGGCGGCGGGACTTATTATAGTTCATCCTCTTCTTACTACCTCATATCATCCATATATTTTCAAACAAACAAAAGAAAGTACGGACCATTTCAGCCAGGCGGTAGCAGGGTAGAGAGTTCGTTTGAGTTTCCTTTGACTGGCAGAGTGATTGTTGGTTTTTATGGGCATGATGCTGGTTATATTAGAGGAGGTCTAGGAGTCTATGTCAAGCATTCTAGAGACTTGTTCGGTCCTTCAAGCCGAGTACAAAATGTGGCCCCCAAAACCAAGGTTACCTTCATGTGATTTCTTTTATGTGAATGATTAATCCTCTTATTTATTTATTTATTTATTAGAGTTCTATTATATTCCACCCTTAAAAAAGCGTCAGTTTTCGGACTAATACCGAAGTATCATCGATGCTTACAAAGTATAGTCCGTGAATATTGATGACAAAAAAATAATAACTCATTTCAAGTTTTTCGGTGTAATTAATTCAAAAATTCATATTATTTTATGCCATCTCGTGTAACTTTCCTTTTATTATGCGATTTTGATAATAGATGACTAATCTATGGGCTACTTATGATCTTATATTAATCTTCTTCTAAACAATTTGGTTAAAAAAAATGGATTCAGTGATATTCAAAATGAAACTGACTAATGTATAATAATTTCTAATAATTATTATTTGTTGCAGCTGGTTGGTTCTTTCAACCAGGAAGAATGTATTAAGGTAGGACCATGGGGTTGGTCAAGGTCATTGGAGGAGGAGGAATGGACCTATATGCTAAAAGGTGCAACACAGATCAAAATTGCTTATAATGAAAATTATATCCAAGCTATCTCCTTCAAAACTTCAGATGAAAATAATGAATTTAAGTATTCACAAAAATCTGATACAAAAGTTGCAAAGCAAGAGGTATGTATATTCAATTTCTTTGTTTTCCTTTCCAAAAATTTCTTTATTATATAGATATTAGAGTTTCCTTTTGGAGTATTTGGGAATTATTATTCATTTCTATTAGTACTTATTTTCGTCCTAAGCTTCTGTTTTATCTTGTAAGGCTTGATTATCATCTCACTAGTGTTTTCCTTTTTATGAATACGGTACGGTGTAATATGAAGACTATTTCATTCAACTCTCCAGGAGAATACTTGGTATCGATTAGCGGGACTATACGTTCTTCCATCGATGACATTGAATCTCTGTGTTTCTACACAAACAAAACAATATACGGACCCTTTGGTCCCATGAAAGGCAATCGTTTTAGATTTTATATGAAAGGAGGGGTTATTGTTGGTTTTCATGGACGTGTAGGTAATTTCTTTGATGCCTTAGGGGTCTATATAATTTCAGAATTGTCTGGCAAAGGAAAAACTGACAACACTGAGGTAAAAGTTACTGTGCTTTCCTTTGTCTAGTTTATAAACATGTTATCACTTTTCAGCATGCAACTTCAACTTCAATTCAACCATATTTCCTTCATTAATTTATTTTTATTTTTCAGAAGGAATCTACAAAGGTAAGACCATCTGGAAGCCAAGGAGGCGAGCAACCTACTAAGGTCGGACCAACTGGAGGCCAAGGAGGTGCTAGCAAGAAGGAGGAACCTACAAAAGTAGGACCAACTGGAGGCCAAGGAGGTTCTCACAATAAGGAGGAATCTACTAAGGTTGCACCATATGGAGGAAAAGGAGGGACAGAATGGGATTACAAACCAAAAGGTGCAATTACTGAGATAAGAATTACTCATGGATGGGTCATAGATTCACTGTCCTTCCAAAGCATTTATGAAAATGATGATGCGGAATATTCAGACAAATTTGGCGGTAAAGGCAGAGATGAATCAACAGTAAGTATTCTTTTCGTCTTATAAAATTTTGATTGTATCATCAGTCTTCTACGTCTTTTCATAAATGTCATACAACTTTTTGTAGGTTACAATCGACTGGCCGAATGAATATTTGACTTCCATAAGTGGGACTCATATTAAATTTAAGAAGCATTATGTTATCGAATCTCTGAGTTTCCAAACAAATCTGACTACACATGGACCTTATGGTGGCAATGGATCAGGCATCCCTTTTAATTTTTCCCTGAAAGACGGAGTCATTGTTGGTTTTCACGGGCGTGCTAGCGATTACATTGATGCTATAGGGGTCTATCATAAGAGCCCTGCGATTTAAACTCTTAAAAGGCAAGAAATGGGACCTTTTTCACCTCTTCGATGTCCGATGCAAAAGTAGTAGTATTTCACGAAAGAAGGTGGCGTTTATTTGGACTCATCCGGAGTTCATATGGATTTCGATGGTTTTAATTTATATTTAGTTGTGTTTTCGTTTGTTTATGTTTGTGGCAAATGAATAAAACTTTTCCAGAGTCCCTTTTTAAGGTTCCTTTTGATGATTTACACTAAAATGTTTAGTGAAACATTTGGAAGTCAATCAGCTTCTTATAATCGTGCACGATATAGTAATATTGTTGAAATTTATTACATTTCTGTTATAATCTTAACAAGTCTGTAAAGAAACTTTAATACCTAAACAATTAAAACTTATGGAGATTTTTTTTTTCAAACGCGGCCAATTTATAACACCCCAAATCTAATGTATGATAAACATATATCAACATAAGGTGCTAAGAAAAATTTACCTATAAAAACCTCAATCCACTTGTGAAAGAGAGAGTGAGGGAGATCATAAAAAATATATATATATATATATATATATATGTATGTATACTTATTATATATATGTGTGTGTGTGAAAGAGAGTGAGTGAGACAAATCATTAAAAAAAAAAAAAAACCCTTATTATATCTGTTTCAACAAAAAATGGATTGAAGGTTAACTGGATCTCTCATTCAGCATCTGCTTCATACAACAGTGGATCCCAACTAGATTCTGCAACATGATTTGCAAAACAAATAAAAGTCTTCGTTAGGGTATCCCACGGATTGCCCCTAGAAACACCCTTCAATGCTTAAATCATACCCTGTATCTTAAGAGTTTGTTTAAAATAAAAGAGTAATAAAGTAGAAACAATACCGTCTCTCTAAAATAAAAGAGTAATAAAGTAGAAATAATACCTTCATGGGGAGGCCTGACTTATGTTCTAGACGCTATAACGCATGTGAGAGTGTTCAAATATCTATCATTATTCCATTGGGACAATTCGTCCAGAGGCCATTAAGCCTTTCTAAGGCTTATATATCTTGCCTTTGTTAATAATCAATTTAGTTTGCTAGCATTTATAATTATCTTCGCTCCGGGAGAGCTATAATTGTCACATTTTAACTCGAAAGTCAATATATGAACTAACATATTAACAAATAACCACTAAAAATCCAAGAAAAATGTATTTATAAATAAATACAACTACAAAGTTCTTAACAAAAATAAATAAGTTCTCTTAAGAATATTCGAATGACATATAGACTTATTTCCTAAGGAACCAAGAACCACTACTGAAATGCCAATCCATCTTATATAATATAAGAATCTCAATTATCTAAAATCACAACATATTAAGTGAGTTTGGATACTCAGTAAACATACTAAATAATATTAATTTTTTTTTTTCTAACGTAATATATATAAAATGAATATACAGTTCACAAATATGAAAATTATAAATTTCAGATTCATAATTAAGTTTACCAAATTAGAAACTTATCGAACATTATAATAGATTTTCGAGGTTCTCTTTATGCTTTACTATATAGTAAGACTTTTATAACACATAATAAAACTAAAGTCACCCATCGACAACTAATGTATAGAGGGCAAGCACAAGTGAAGAATTAATTTTCAAAACAGAACACTCATGCCCAAAGAAAAGAGCCAGACCGTTGTTGTGATCATCAACTAGTCCTTCCATATGCAATGATTCATCGACACACGAATGTAAAGGCTCATTAGTCCCCAAGGTACCCCGAAGGCTCATTAGTCCCCAAGGTACCCCGAAGACACTTTCCATATACTCACATACACATAACAAATCATATATCACAGAGGGCTTACACATATAACAGAGGTGCCTACTAGTAGCAAAGAATAAAAATAAACCTAGACCAATATTAATTAATGGTACCATTTAATCACATATTTTCATAACACAATATTTTTTCAAACATAATTTCAAATATATATTGTTGTAATTTCAGTTTTGAAAATGGTTTAGGATACTTATCTTCTAGTAAACCCAAAGTAAATAAACTCTTCGCGAATTAAACGATCCAAGCCTTAACCTAAATTAAAACAATCACATATAAATCAAACTCAAAATAGCTTTTTTAGGACTGAAATTAGGGCTATCAAACATCCCTCTTAATTGAAAACCTAAAATTAAAGCTAACCAGTGCTGTTTTGAAATTTATTTAGTGTTTGATTTGCGATTTTTGGTAAATTGTAAACAATCCGAAAAATTATGAAAATTTTCAGATTATGAAACAGTTTCAGAAAATTAAGTTATGAACCTTTGTATCCCTCTGTAATGATACGTTTAATTAGAAGAAGTTCTAGTTTCTGTTTTTCGTCTCTTGAGACTGGTTTTGAATGGCAAAAGAAGAAGATCGAAAGAGTAGTTAAAAGAGTCGATGTATATAATTAATCAGCCTCTTTCAAAGCCACGTACCATAGTATTAATTTAATACAATACCTATCTATTTGTAAATTTCTTCTCTCTCTCTCTCTAAGTTGAGACTAGTTTATTTATTAATTTCTTAACTTTGTCGAAACAAGCTATTTTTTGGCTAGTTTTTGTCAAACATCTAGTTGTGACAAAAAAATAAAACGTCCTAATACTTGGCTGTGCTGGTTTAAGTCAATGCTTCACATACTGAGAAAATTAAATATTATAAATTCTTTCTTCATCTATTGGCTACCATTCGACAAAAATTAACAATACATAATCCAATTGTAGAATTCTAATTAGACATGACGTGAAGTTCATCTGGAGTCGGTTCAATCCTCACCATATTTTTCTCATTGGGTTCTTGCCTTCTTGGTTTGTCTGTGCCCAACGCATATATATTCCCTATCGAAAAATATATATGTCAGCAAATTATACATTCTATTACAATAAATAAAGCAAACTTCTCTCTGACATGTGTGAGCAGATTTTAAATATGAGACCTTCAATTCAACAATAAGAATAAATTTAGTTACCAATTATGTAAAATGAAATTTTATTTACTTGTTCACAACTCTCGTTTCTAATTTTAATAGAGTTAGTTTATCTTGAAGGGAGAACAATTATATTTTTATTCAATTAGTATAGGCACCGTTCTATCTTGTAAGTTCATATCTGCGCTCTCGAATAAGTACTTGAAAAGACCTCCCACTCTTGATTGACATTGACATGACCATCTTTATTACAATTAATCATAATTTTGACCTTCAAGGTTAAGAGAAACATACAAGCATGATACGTTGAATTGCAGGTCTATTATGCATCCAGTTGAGATATATATGTACAGGCCTATAGTCCTTCTCTCCTTAGGATCAATTGGTTCTATATAACATGAACCGAATGATCATGAACTAAATTAACAAAAGGTAACAAGTGTAGAAATTTAATGCAACTTTTGTAAAATTTTGAAGTGTATGAAGAGCGAAAGACGGGCTCTAATGATGGACAAAGGCTCATAAATATATCTTTAATAAAAAGTGAAAAATTAAAATTTCATGCTTTGTCTATATTTCTGTTTTGGATTTTCTAATTTAATGGTATTTTTATAATGACATTTCAAAAGATTCCTCAAAGTCAGGCTCGGCCCGTTAACCTTTATCTTAATAGGAGAAGTTCTTGGCGGCTCTTTTAATTTAATTTAATGATATTATTATTATTTTTAAAAAGAGATATCAAGCTTGTTAGAAACTAACAAATGGAGATTAGTTATTATTTATACCATTTGAACACTTACTTCTATAATCGTAAAAGATTCCCTTTTTTTTTTTTAAAGAAAAAAAGAAAAAAGAAATTGTATAAGATTACTATTAAAGAACTACTCACATTTCTATAAAATGTATCTCTATCATTAAAGTGAATGGAGATATATATAACCACTGAATCTAGGAAAAGATGTGCTTAATAATGTCATTTATTATTATTATTATTACACACACACACATATATATATATATGCAGTTGGAATATATATCTACTTCTATAATTTTAAAAGTAAATGGAGATGCGTATAAACCACCTAATCTAGGAGGAGACGTGCTTAATAATATTATTTTTACATTATATCTATATTCTTTAATTAGAACATCTATAAATTTTATAACCACTCATTATTCCAGTAGACCTTATTACGGTGATGGGACGTGTTGACAATTTATGATTCTAATTACTAGTTTGAAAATAAAAATTTCAGGACATCCTTAGCATAGAATGATTATATATGTATATATATGTATATGTATGTATGTATATATTTATATATGAAAAAGGAAAAGTAATTGTTAATTTAATTAATCTTTCATGCAAATCTTATAATATAATAAATAAAGATAAAGATAAATTCTGACCTTGCATGCCAAGAATTCGCTAACTTTTCTAGCTTTTCACAAAAAGTTAACTTCAACGAACTTTTTTTTTTTTTAATATTACAGAATGTTGAAAGAAAATTACAAATTAACTGAGCATTCAGATTCCAGAACTGATTTACATGTTCAAGTTTTGCATAATACAGGACTTTTTCTAATTGAATAAGCACCATTGATTACTAATTAATAGGTTTCTTAAAAGCATAATCATTCTTAACACGAGTTTACACGTTAAGAGGTGTTCAAACAAAAGTACTCTCCCATAACAAACAACAATTAAGGCTCCAAGAGTATGTCAAACTCGCATCTAAGTAATCAAGCCAGATTAGCTGTGATCTGAGTAACAGAAATATCATCACCAATGATATATATCCCCAGGTATGTGGTCTTTACTAGTTAATTTGCTTTTATATGTATCCTTGTGTTCATTGATAAATTTTGCTTTTTCAAATTATTTCGTAAAAGGTAATGTCAGAAGTCTAGTAAATTGAAGTAGTTAAAACTATGATCTCTTTGGGAATTGTTTAATTGTGACCTCTTCTTGTTGGCTTTTCTTTTGGTCCTAAGAAATTTCTTTAAAGAAACGCTAATGTATTTTTAAGGGGATCTTTTTAAAACTGAGAAATTTCTAATTGCTAGCACTAATATTAATGTGAGTTTGAAGAACGACATCGAACTATTAAAATGAGTATTTTTTTTTTCTTTTTTACATCAATTATCACAAACTACAATACATGAACAAAGGATTAGTTTACAAACAAAGGACGCAAATTATGATCCTTTATAGTTGTTTATTTGCGAACTATTCCTTTTGTTTGCAAACTATATAGTTATTGATAATTGATGGTATATATATATAAAAAAAAAAAAAAATCATTTTAATAGTTCGATGCTATTTTTCAAGCTCACACTAATATATTGCTAGTCCCATAACAAAAAAAAAAAAAAATCCCTTTTTCATTTTTACAATGGACAACTGATGCTATGATAGTTTACAAATTACTCAACTATAATTTTTAGGGAACGTTGCACGAACTCAACTTTGAGTTTAACATAAATAACATGATATTCAACGTTTGACAAAAATGACACAAACACACCCTATCATTGGTTGACCATAGTTACACTTAACGGTTTAGCTAATGACTTCAAGGTTAAATTGTCATTTCACCTATTAACTAAAACAGAAATTTTTTTCAATTAACTTAAATATTTCCACAATTATAAATTTTCCTAAATTAAATTGTCAAATAACTCAAACATTTCCATAATTATAGATCTAACTCTAAACCAACATTTTAAAAGAGGACATATATATATAAGTAATTCTACCATCAGTGTCTTTTAACTTTAAAAATTTATGACGGATCAATCAAAATATCAAATGTATTCATTACATTTGAATTAAATAAAGAATAAAATTTATTTTAGGAAAGAAAATACAATTAATAAATTTAATTGATTCGTCCTAACTGTTTAAAGTTAGGAGACACTTATGATAAAATCACTATATATATTTATACCGTTAAAAGTATACATAGTTTTACAATTAAGTCCATTTAGATGGATGCATTAGTTAAATATGACTTCCCCATGTTTTGGAATTGTTTTACCTTTTTTTATTGGCTCTTCTTGTATTCTTTTCTTATTTGAAATTTTGTATTCTTTTCTTGAAAGAGTAATTATTCATAACATAAGTAACATGAATAACACCCTAAACCCTAAATTAAAAGAGAAAAGGAAAAGAAAGGAAAAGAATAGAATGTAGTTACTTGGTGGAAGGGGAGAGAATATAGAACACTCTCTCATAATAAAAAATAACAATTAGACTCCAAGTGTGCCAAAACTTACAAGCAATTAAGCCAACTAGCTAAAGTATAAGGGACAAAATTATCACCATCAATATCTCTTGTTATGTGGTCTTTATTATTTTGCTTCTTTTCTGTTATTTATATTCTTGTTCATGCAATGATAAAATAAAATTTGTTTTTATATGTGTGTATATATATATATATATATAGGGTTTTTATAATAAGATATATCTGATTTTAAAAAGTAATGACCAACTAATTAAATTCATCACTTGTATTCTCTCTCATAAAACAAATTATTTCTCTTATTTAATTCAAATACAATTAATGAATTTGATTGATTGATCATTATTTTTTAAAATTAGGTATACTTGATTATAAAAACTCTCATATATATATATATACATATATATTTATAAATACACACACTGTTAAATGTAGTTTTATAATTAAGTCTGATTAGATTGATGATTGTTTATGACTTAACCATTTCTTTGAATTGTTTTACCATTGTTTATGATTTGAAAGCAATTAAGCCAACCAGTTGAAATTTGCGGGACAAAATTATCACCATCAATATTTCCTAGTATGTCTTTGCTATTGTGCTTCTTTCTTGTTATTATATAATATTCTTGTTCATGCAATGTTAAAATATAGGGAAAATCCTAAAAAATCATCTACCATATGAAACATTGTCTTTTTGCCACTCACTATTTAATTCAAAATCTCACAAAAGTTATAATTTAACAAAAAAGTTTGAGAAAAGCTAAATGACGTTTTTAGCCCTAAGATTTTGATTAAAAAATATAATAAAAATAAAAATAAAAATAAAACTTAATAAAAAAATTGAATCAACTTTAAAAATAAAAAACAAAAAGTGGAGATCCAAATTGGATCTCCACCATGCTGGATCTCCATCAACAAACACCATCATCAATCATCGTCATAGATGGACGGTAAACACCATCTCTAATCCGTTGACCAGTAAACACCATCTTCACAACTCACAGTTATCATCAACTTTCAACCTCTTATCAATCTCCCATAATCATCAAGCCCACAATCATCAATCTCTCATAATCATCAACAAACACCATTAAAAAAAAAAAAAAACCCAAGCAATAAAAATCAATAACAAAACAAACCCAGTTTAAAAAAAAAAAAAAAAAAAAAAAAAAAAAAAAAAAAAAAAAGGGTCAATAGAGGGTCTCCACTATGGAGACCCAAACAGGGTCTCTGACAACAAAGACCCAGTTCGAGCCTCCATTAGTGTCTCCACCATTGGAGACCACCTGGGTCTCCAGTGGTAGAGATTGGTCTTGTCTCCACCATCGGAGACCTAGATGGTGGAGACCATTACCTCCACCACGTCATCAAGATCTCTACCACCATCATTGTCGGCAAGAGATAGAGAAAGAGAGATAAGGGGACCAGCTAGAGTAATGAGAGAGAACAAGAGAAAAAAATATATTCTAATATATATATATTTAAATAAAAATATCTTTTGTTTAATAATGTTATATTTGATATTATTTATTTTGATTTTTTATATTTTAATTAATTTTTCATTACTTTTTCCTTTTTATCCCTGGAGTCAAACGGTCAACCATGTCAACCTAATGGCTTTCGTGATCATCAGAAGTATTGTCATTTTTTCGTACACCTCCAAGGGGGATTTTGGATATTTATGTTCATATCAAGTTATATTTCAAATAAATACAAAACAATGAGTTGCAAAATAAATATATTCTTATACGTCAAATTGTTTTTTGAGATTTTTCCTAAAATAGATAATTAAGTTTGCTTAGATTGATAATCATATTATTTATGACTTCCTCATTTCTTTGAATAATTTTACCTTTTTTTATGACTTAAAAGCAATTAAGTCAACCAACTGAAGTCTGAGGGACAAAAAAATTATCACCGTCAATATTTCTTGATACATGGTCTTTGTTATTGTGCCTCTTTCCTGTTGTTTATATAATATTCTTGTTCATGTATAATATATATATATACTGTTAAAAGTAGTTTTATAATTGAGTCTACTTAGATTGATAATTGTTTATGCCTTCCCCACTTCTTGGAATTGTTTTACCTTCTTTTTGTTGGCTCATTCGTATATCATATGGACCTATGGCAGTTCAATATTGACTAGACGGCAAAGCTAATTAGTAGAGTCCTAACCAAAATTTTGCAATTGTTATAAATTTAGTAATTTTATCTAATAGAGGTTATCATGACCAATAAAAATAAAATATATTTAGATAGGTGTGAATGGCATGTAAATTTATAGTTTAAGTAACTAATACACTTTCTTTTTATATTTGTAATAGAAGTTTGAATTTCATTATATGTATTAGCCAAATATATGGAAAGTTTTCTCTCCCTTTATTGCAAAGTGAATAAATATCTTTCAGCACTATGAAAGTAAAATATATAGTATTGTTTAATCTTAATAGATCTTGATTGACTTATGATTATTGGTGTGAATTATTTTTGTTTTACATATAAACTAGTTTACACAATAAAATTCACCAAAAACAAAAAAGACTCATATAAACTATAATTATTTTTATCTTAAATTTTTATTTCATTTTAATTTGTTTTTCTAGTTTAACATACATATATATACTGTTAAAAGTAGTTTCACAATTTAGGTCTGCTTAAATTGATGATTGTCTATGACTTCCTAATTTCTTGGAATTATTTCACCTTCTTTTTGTTGGCTCTTCCGTATATAATATGGACCTATGGCAGCTCAACATTGACTCAAAGGCAAAGGTAATTATAATTAGTAGTCTTGACCAAAATTTTCCAATTGTTATACATTTCGTACTTTTATATGATAATTGAAATGCAAGTGCTTCTTCAACTTTGATCAGTTGCTAGCCACTACTAGTCTAATCGTCATCATCATCATCTGTGAAGAGCTAGCTGAGAACATGGAGATTTTCTCAGAAACATTCAAGAAACTATGGAACTTGTGGGAGATTCGAAGCTTGGTTACACTCAGCCTGTCTTTGCAGATCATCCTCATCATATTGGGTTCCCGGAGAAAGATTACTAACCCACATAGCTGGATTGGGATCCTTCTAAATGTAACCATATGGTGTGCATATATTGCAGCAGATTGGGTGGCAACAGTTGCATTGAGTGTCATGGCAGGTAGCGGGGCAAACAGTCAATATGATTCGTCCATGGCCAGCAACAGGCTGCACGCCTTTTGGGCACCGTTCCTTCTCTTGCACCTTGGTGGTCCCGACAATATCACAGCTTTTTCTATGGAAGATAATGATTTATGGTTGAGGCACCTTCTTATGCTGATCGTGGAAGTTGGGGTGGCGTTTCACGTCTTCATGAGGTTTTGGAGTAGCAATGCACTCACGTTCCTGGCTATTCCTGTATTTATTACAGGAATTGTCAAGTATGGAGAGAGGACTTGGGTACTTTGGTCTTCAAGCACCCAATTCAACAATTATCGAAGAAGATTTCCTCTTCATCCTCATGATTTCGTTCGTCGCAGAAGTGAAAGCGTTAATCCAAAGGATCATAATCTTGCCGAAGCCTACTTTTTATACGATAACTTAAGATATCTCGTTATGGATGACCATAACAGAGATGTATATAAAGAAGACATCTACTCCATCTTCAGAGAAAAGTCAGCAGAAGATGTATATAAAGTATGACTCATGTACGATGTGCTCAATACAAACGTTAATATTGTTTGCTCTCAACTTGGAATTTGTTTCCGCTGCATCAGCTTCATTGGCTCTATTTCTGCTTCAGTCCTCTTCTCTATCATCATTGATGTGCGTTCCTACCTGCTAATTGACATCGTGGTAACTTATTTGTTGCTTGTTGGTGCTGTTCTTTTGGAAACTTATGCATTCATCATAATTCTATCGTCAGACTGGACAAAACTTTGGTTAATCTGTTCGAAAATGGACACAAACAATCAGATTTTATGGACTCTAGTTGACAATTTCCAAAGGTTTACAAATTGCTTACAATATTCGTGTTTGACCACTAAGAAGAGATGGTCAGAATCCATCAGTCAGTACAATTTAATGAGTTCTGTTCGCGAAGAAAGGCGGCGCAAATACCTAGGACTTGAGAAGTCATCTTGTACAAGGAAATTGTTAGAAAAGTACCAGTACCTCTCATGGATAAATGTGGATATTAATTTGCAAGAAACAATATTCAATTATCTAAAAAGAATAGCTATTGAACTGCATCAAACCGGAAGCAACGAGTTTGATTTTCGAAGACTACGTGATCAATATTTGTCCAGGAGAGGTGAGTATGCTCTAAGAGATTACAGGTTTGGTGATTTTTTGGTTTTTGAAGATTATGATGCAAGAGTAATTATATGGCACATTGTTACTAATAAATGCTACGAAGCTGAATTAGAACATCTCGGTGGTGATGCTAATAAACTCAATCAAGATTGTAAGATTAGGAAATGGTTATCAGATTATATGGTATATCTTTTGCTTTTTTGTCCATCCATTTTCCCCAAAGGAATCGGTCAGCTAAGATATGAACATACCTACAACCAAATTGTCTACCCCGATGATCCATTTCGTCGCACTCCTTATTCAGTATTGAGGGCTGCTGAAGGATTTTTCTTAAATTTCAAAGACGGTGAGAAAGATTGCAAAAAAAGATGGGAAGTGATAAGGGAAGTGTGGTTGGAACTGTCAACATATGCTGCAAGCTATTTTGAATGGAAAGAACATACTCAATACCTTAGGAGAGGGGGAGAGTTGCTCACTCTAATAAGTGTTCTTATGATACATGTTCGCCTTAGTAAACAAATGACATGAACTTCATTGTAATTACTATTAGTGTAATTCCTACATATATTTATATTAAAACTTCTAAACTGTTGGGATAAGTCATGCAAAGCATAAGATTGTATTTTGTCATGTGCATTGTACTTTGATTATGCATTTTAGATATGATTTAATCTTCAATAGTGTCTTAAATCCAACCGCTTAATTATGACTAATATAGTGATTTATGGGTGTTGACCATGGCTAACTGCTACTAGATGATCTATCAATGAGCTATCTAATGATTTAGGGGAGAATACCTAATCTACAATTTGTTGGAGTTTGATGAATTTGTTTTTATAAATGATAGATTTTAATAATATTCATAGATTCTATAGATTTTATATAGACTTTGTTAGAATTTTTCAATAAAATCTACAAGAGTAGGGCAAAATTTATTATAGACATTTTTATTTATGAATTTGACTCTAAAATTTATCGAATTTGATCACTCAAGTAAACAATCAGGAGAAATGTAAATGATTGCCCAATTTTCGTGAACTATTTAATTAAATCACATGGTTTGAACAACAATAAAAGCCAACTCCTACAATTAGTTGACCATTAGTTAACTTTTGCTTAAATTTATGAAATTAGATCATTGAGATCAATTTTTGTATAACAGAACTAAAAACCAAATTTATTGCATTAATTTTGATCAAAATAAAGTAACAATCAACTAACTGTCAAGGATTTTTTTACTTATTGTTCGAATCATTGAATTTGACTTGGAGTTTTATAAAAAGTTGGAGGATTATTTACTATTAATTTTTTTTATAAAAATCTATAAAGTCAATGATTTTTTTAATATGTCTAAATTTATTTATTAAAAATCTGAATTGAATATATATAAATTTTAATGAAATTCATATAAATTTTAACTGAATTGAATATCAAATCTGTAAGGAAACTTTAATAGCTAAACAATTAAAGCTGATGGAGTTTTTTTATTTTAAATACCACCAATTTGTAACACCCCAAATCTAATATTTGAATATATGATAAACATATATCAATGTAAGGTTCTAAGAAAAACTGACCCATAAAAACCTCAATTCATATATATATATATATATATATATACACACAAATAAAATCATTAAAAAAAAAAAACTTATTATATGAATAATCCATAAATCTAACATCCATAATTTTCAATTAAAAGTCAAAATCTAACACAACTACAAATTTAAGTTGATGGACCTTACAATTTGAACGCTTACGAAATAAATCCTCAATTGATATGTATCACCGACATACTATATTAAAATCATAGTTTTCTATATCTAAGAGCTAAATCTGCAAAATGTTGATGATGAAGGGTCAGCCATCAACTACATAAGTAACAAAATAACTGTTCTAAAATCTATTGTTTTATGTAAAACGTGATCAAATAGTTAATAACTTACATAATATATATATATATATATATATATATATACTTGTAAATAGCTCAATTATGGCATATACCACTTTATAAACTTATAATAACAAATATCATGTATCAATTTAAAATTTGATCACATTCCTTGAAACCTCAAGAATTTCAGAGTGAAAATGTTAATGAAAAGTGTATTTTAATATACGATCCTAATAAAAGACGAAAACTTCTCACACAAACTTATGCATTGCGTTTGGTGAGATCTGATCAAATAGTATTCTTAATGCAACCTCTAATATCTAACATAAATTGTAATGTAATGTATAATTATCAATTATCAATTACAGATCTATGTGCAGTAGTGTTGCACACATTAGATTAATCACTCTTTGTTTAATAATTTATTTGGCATTATATACACAATTGATTGTATTAATACTTACTAAAATCACTTCACCAACCATATTTAATTAATTGACCGTCTTGATCTGTATATGAAATCAATAGCATAGTCTTTCTTTATAATTAACAACTATGGTTGACTAAATTTGTAACAAAGACTTGACAAAGTCTTTCTTTAGATTAATTAATGTAATTTTAGTTAACTACGTTATTAAGTACTTTACTCATGTCGCTGAAAACTTTTCCACATATTGTTGACATTTGATAGAGTCTATTGAGTCGGGTAGCGTCTGATGTTGATTGTGAAGTCTAAGAGGGCGTTCGATGTCATCGCAAAAACATCTTTTTTATTTTGCAAATTAACAAGAGAAGAAAAGGTGTTCGACGAAGTAATATTTTCAAGTGAAAATGCAGAAATCACAAACCAACTTGTTTGCATCGATTGCATCAGGAAAAAGGAAACACGGGAATCAACAATGTGATGTTTCCCATATGTTTTCCCTTGTTTGCTAGCCTTGGTGGCTATAAAGACTATTGTATCTTACCGTATAAGTAATTGTTTACTTTTACTGTGAGTCAAATTTGAGGAAATTCCGAAAATAATTAAAAAAAATTATCATTTTTTTTTTTGTGAATTAACCAGAGGGAAATTGTCAACGAAAAGTGTTTTAATTGGTGCTCTTCATGTGACATTTTCGCCTATTAACTTAAATTGGTCCACTCTATATTGGAACGACATTTGGTTCATTTCAAGAATATTAAAAATGTCCAGTTTTCAGTGGATTAATTGCTATAAATTTCGAAATGTTACAAAAATATCAATTAAAAATACGTTTTAATGTACAATTGTCATGTGATATTTGTGCCTATTAACTTGAATTGGTCCACTGATCTATCTAGAAATCAAAACTTGGTCATTTTGAGTAGGACCTAAAAATGATAATTTGCAGTGGATTAACGCTTATGAATTTTGGAGGAACAAATATATCTATGAAAAATGAGTCTCGCATAAGAAACAAGCATTTTCCAAATGAGTGAAAAAAGACATAACTAAAAAGTAAATTTCAGCTATTGATTTTGTATCCGACTTATGTCACCAAATATACTTGCTCAGTCAACACAAAGATCTACACAGCAAAAAATGCTCATTGTGCTATGTATAAATAATTAAAAAATCAAAACACTGTAATTCTACATTTGAAAATAATTAAAAAAATAAATCTGATCAAACGTTAATTCTTTTACTTATGCCACTAAATTTGTTGTATCCAACATAAAAATTAGCATAGTGAAATATTCTAATTCTTAATGCCCATGTATAGATTTCTTGAAAGAATAATTATTCGTAACATGAATTACATGTTAAGAGGATTTTTAGAGAAAAAAAAAAAGAAAAGAAAAAGAAAAGAATGTTGTTACTTGGAGGAAGGGGAGAGAATATAGAACAGCACTCTTATAGTAAAGAACAACAATTAAGCCTCCAAGTGTGCCAACACAGAAATATATCTTCATCAATATTTTCTGGTATGTGATCTTTATTTTATGCAATATTCTTATTCATATAATGATAAATTTTGCTTTTCACATGCACTACTTTATATAATATTCTTATTCCTACAATGATAAAATTTGCTTTTCACACACACTACTGTATAAAATATTCTTGTTGATAAAACGATAAATTTTGCTTTTCACACACACACTACCTTATATAATATTCTTGTTCATGCAGTGATAAAATTGCTTTTCACTCACACACTACTTTATATAATATTCTTGTTCATACAATGATAAAATTTTCTTTACACACATTCTCTCTCTTAAAATAAATTATCTCTCATATTTAATTCAAAATGCAATGGATGAATTTGATTTGTTGGTCCTTATTTTTTAAAGTAAGAAAGTCCTCATTTTAAAAATACTATATATATATATATATATACATATACATACAATTAAGCCTATTTACATTCTCTCTCTCACACACAGAGTAGTTTTACAATTAGGTCTGCTTAATGACAACAAAAGTAATTTTATAATTAACTCCACTTAGATTCTCTCTCACACACAGTCTACTTAGATTGTCATATGTATATATATATACATTGTTAAAAGTAGTTTTGTAATTAAGTCTACTTGGATTCTCTCACATTTACACAGTTATTTTACAATTAAGTCTACTTAGTGATAATATATATTGTTAAAAGTAGTTTTACAAGTAAGCCTACTTAGATTCTCTCTCACACACACAGTAGTTTTACAATGAAGTCTACTTAAATTGTCACACACACACACACTGCACATATACATATATATATATGTACACACACCGTTAAAAGTAGTTTTACAATTAAGTGTACTTAGATTCTCACACACATACATGCATATATATTGTTAAAAGTAATTTTACAATTAAGTCTACTTAGATTGATGATTATTTAATTATGACTTTCCCATTTTTTGGAATTGTTTAACCTTTTTTTTTTTTTTTTTATAATTGGCTCTTCTTGTATTCTTTTATTGAAAGATTAATTATTCGTAACATAAATAACATGAATTACACGTTAAGAGAATTCAAAAGAGAAAAAGAAAAAGAAAAGAATAGAATAGAAGGTAGTTATGTGGTGGAAGGGGAGAGAATATAGAACATTCTCTCATAATAAAAAATAACAATTAAGGCTGCAAGTATGCCAAAACTTGAAAGCAATTAAGCCAACCAACTGAAGTTGAGGGACAAAATTATCACCATCAATATTTCTTGGTATGTGGTCTTTATTATTGTTCTTCTTCCCTGTTATTTATATTCATGTTCTTATGATGATAAAATTTGCTTATATATATAGAGAGAGAGAGAGAGAGTTGAAGTAGTTTTACAATTAAGTCTACTTAGATTGATGATTGTTTATGACTTCCCCATTTCTTTAAATTGTTTTACCTTTTTTTATGACTTAGAAAGCAATTAAGTCAACTAACTGAAGTCTGAGGGACAAAATTATCACCATCAATATTTCCTGGTATGCGGCCTTTACTATTGTGCTTCTTTCTTGTTATTTGTATACTATTCTTGTTCATGCAATGATTGATTGATATATATATATATATATATATATATATACACACACATACATACTTACTTACTTACTTACTTAGGGTTAAAAGTAGTTACAATTAAGTCTACTTAGATTGATGATTGTTTATGACTTCCCCACTTCTTAGAACTATCTTACACATAGATACATACTTACTTACTTAGGGTTAAAAGTAGTTACAATTAAGTCTACTTAGATTGATGATTGTTGATGACTTCCCCACTTCTTAGAACTATCTTACCTTCTTTTTGTTGGCTCTTTTGTATATCATATATGGATCTATGGCAGCCCAATATTGACTTGTATATCATATATGGACCTATGGCAGACCAATATTGACTAAAAGGTAGTGTTTCAGAACTTGGCGAAGTAGGCTGAATTCTCAGTGAGTTCTTGATGATTGGCGTTCAGCCAGTCCGAGAACCCCTTTCTGTTTATTCTTTTCTTTATAACGACTTTCTTTCTTGTACTTATATATATATATTTGTATATATATGTATATATGTATTAGGCAGTAAAAACAAAGAGAGCTTAGACGGTAGCAAACATAGAATTCGTTCAGCAGCATACATTGAGCAAATTGGTGTTCTACTTGCCGCCTCTGGCAAGTATTCGCCGAACTAGGTTGAGAATTCAGCTCAACTCGGTCAACTCAGCCTAGGAGATTACTTTGTTTCTGGTTTTGCTTTGCTCTATTTCTAGTTTCTTCTTCTGTTTTAAGTGCTAGAAGAACAGAGTTTAAATAACCAATAACTGTAAAGAAAAATGAGAGAGATTACAACACTGATTAAAACATTACACACATAGCAAAAAGTACAGAGATTGAGAAGGTAAGGAAGAGTCATACAAGGGTGAACGCCTATTAGCTTACAGTCATACAAGGGTGGCAATTTTCTTACATGACATGCAAACAAGGTTCAAACCCTAACCGTTCATCGAGTTCATCGCTTGCCTATCGCTGATTGCGGTCTTCCTCAACCACCGCTCGGCTTCGATCTGGACAAGAGCACCATCAGACAAGGCTGTGTTTGCATTTGATGTTGGATGAAAGTGAAACTGAAAATGGCAAGTAACAATTAAGAGAGGAGAAGGTAAGGGGACGAGGTAGCAAGAGTAGATGAATGAGAGAGAAGAAGTTAGACGCAGATGAATGATAGAGAAGACAAATAATTTCTCCATTAATCTGTGCGTTTGGATACGTTTTTAAAATAGTATTTTTGAAAAGTATTTCCAATAACGAAAAACATGTTTTGAAAATTATATTTTTAAATACGATAATACATTTGGTACTATTTTTAGAAAAGGGTAAAAACTGAAAATATGTTTAGATAAAAACTATTTTTAAAAATGATGTTGTAACTATTAAAGATAAGTATTTTTACTTTTTCGAGTTTTACTATATAAAAGAAAATAGTTTTTAAAAATAATAGAAAATGAAAAAAAAGTTATTTTCTACTTTTATCTTAAGTTTTACTGTACATTTTTGAAAAACATGTTTTGTATTTCCGAAAACATATTTTTTAAAACGATTGACAAACACAGTTTCTAACGCTTTTCATTTTTGAAAATGAAAAACAATTTTCAAAAATGGTGCCAAACACCCAAAATTACCTTTTAAATTTGAGCCATGAAGCCAGGAAATATTATAATGAAATTAATTCGTGAATGTAATGTTCATGGAAACCACTCCATTTGTCCTTTCTTCTACTTTTCATGGCACTTAACATATTCATATATTAAGTGAGGTGTGGTTCATATAGAACGGACAATTTGGTCATGCCTCTGACATTTAACAATTATTCCCCCTACCGTCTCACAATTGTTAATGTTTATAGAGGGGATAATTACGCCCTAACATTAATATTTTATGGCCATATGATTGTATTTTGATTATATGAAAAAAAATTATTTTTCTTTATAAGTTTGACCAAATTTGATTATCTGTCAATTGGTTGACCGTTAACCAATGATCAAACCAAATACTCGCTACTTGCTAGTGAAACATTGCTAAAAGGCAAAGCTAATTAGTAGGTTCATGACCAAAATTTTCCAATTGTTATATATTTAGTACTTTTATCTAATAAAGGTTATCATGGCTAAACTTTAAAAATCAAATATGTTTAATTAGGTGCGAATTGCATCTAAATTTATAGTTTAAGTAGTTAATATTGTTTCCTTTTGCATTCGTAATAGAAGTTTGAATTTCATTATGTGTATTTACCAACATATATGAAAAGTTTTCTCTCCATTTATTGTCAGAGCATATATATATCAGTTCAACATTATGAGAGTAAAACATACAGTATTGTTTAATCGTAATACGTCTTGATTAACTGATGATTATTGGTGTGAATTAGTTTTGTTTAACATAAACTATTTTACATGAAAAAATTCACAAACAAAAACACTCATATGAATTATAATTATTTTTACTTTAAATTTTTATTTTATTTTACTTTATTATAAAGTGTCTCATCTAATATAAATATCTGAATCCACCACAACATGCAATGATAAAATTTGCTTTTCTAGTTTGACATATATATATACCGTTAAAAGTAGTTTTATGATTAGGTCTGCTTAAATTGAACATTGTTTATGACGTCCTAATTTCTTGGAATTGTTTTACCTTCTTTTTGTTGGCTCTTCTGTATATAATATGGACCAATGGCAGCTCAACATTGACTCAAAGGCAAAGGTAATTAGTATAGTCCTGACCAAAATTTTCCAATTGTTATACATTTGGTACTTTTATATGATAATTGAAATGCAAGTGCTTCTTCAACTTTGATCAGTTGCCAGCCACTACTGGTCTAATCGTCATCATCATCAGCGAAGAGCATGGAAATTTTCTCAGAAACATTCAAGAAACGATGGAACTTGTGGGAGATTCGAAGCTTGGTCACACTCAGCCTTTCTTTGCAGATCATCCTCATCATATTGGGTTCCCGGAGAAAGATTACCAACCCACATAGCAGGATTGGGATCCTTCTAAATGTAACCATATGGTGTGCATATATCGCGGCAGATTGGGTGGCAACAGTTGCATTGAGTGTCATGGCCAGTAGCGAAGCAAACAGTCAGTATGATTCGTCCATGGCCAGCAACCAGCTGCACGCCTTTTGGGCACCGTTCCTTCTCTTGCACCTTGGTGGTCCCGACAATATCACAGCTTTCTCTATGGAAGATAATGATTTATGGTTGAGGCACCTTCTTATGCTGATGGTGGAAGTTGGGGTGGCGTTTCATGTCTTCATGAGGTTTTGGAGTAGCAATGCACTCACGTTTCTGACTATTCCAGTATTTATTACAGGAACTGTCAAGTATGGAGAGAGGACTTGGGTACTTTGGTCTTCAAGCACCAAATTCAACTATTCTCAAGGATCATTTCCTGTTGGTTCTGAACGTTTAGTTCTTCGCAGAAGTGATAGCATTAGTCCAAAGGATCATAATCTTGTTGAAGCCTACTTTTCATACGATAACTTAAGATATGTCGTTAGGGATGACCCTTCCAGAGATGATTATAAATTTAACAGCTACTCGATCATCAGAGAAAAGTCAACAGAAGATGCATTCAAATTGGTAGCAACTGAAGTAGGTCTCATATACGATGTGCTCTATACAAAGGCTGATATTGCTTACTCTCGACTTGGAATTTGTCTCCGCTGCATCAGCTTCATTTGCTCTGTTTCTGCTTTAGTCCTCTTCTCTATCATCATTGATGTGCGTCCCTACCTGCTAATCGACACCGTGGTAACTTATTTATTGCTTGTTGGTGCTGTTGTTTTGGAGACTTATGCATTCATCATACTTCTATCGTCAGACTGGACAAAACTTTGGTTAATCAGTTCAAGAATTGACATAAACAATCAGATTTCAAGGACTCTAATTGACAATTGTCAGAGGTTTACAAATGGTTTACATTCGTGTTTGACCACTAAGAAGAGATGGTCAGAATCCATCTGTCAGTACAATTTAATGAGTTCTGCTCGCAAAGAAAGGCAGCGCACATACCTTGGACTTGAAAAGTTATCTTGCACAAGGAAATTGTTAGAGAAGTACGAGTACCTCTCATGGATTAAATGTGGATATTAATCTGCAAGAAACGATATTCAATTATCTTAAAAGAATAGCTAATGAATTGCATCAAACCGGAAGCAACGAGTTTGATTTTCGACGATTACGTGATCAATATTTGTTCAGAAGAGGCAACTATGCTCTAAGAGATTACAGGTTTGGCGATTTTTTCGGTTTTGAAGATTATGACGCGAGAGTAATTGTATGGCACATTGTTACTAGTAAATGCTATGAAACTGAATTAGAACATCTCGGCGGTGATGTGAATAAACTCAATCAAGATTGTAAGATTGGGAAATGGTTATCAGATTATATGGTATATCTTTTGCTTTTTTGTCCATCCATTTTCCCTAGAGGAATCGGTCAGCCTAAGATATGAACATACCTATAGCCAGATTGTCTACCCCCACAGTTCACCACATTGTTGCCGTCCTTATTCAGTGTTGCGGGCTGCTGAAGGATTTTTCTTAAATTTCAAGGACGGTGAGAAAGATTGTAATAAAAGATGGAAAGTGATAAGTGAAGTGTGGTTGGAACTGTTGACATATGCTGCAAGCTATTTTGAATGGAAAGAACATACTCAATACCTTAGGAGAGGAGGAGAGTTGCTCACTCTAGTAAGTGTTCTTATGATACATGCTCGCCTTAGTAAACAAATGGCATGAACTGCCTAGTAATTACTATTAGTGTAATTTCTACATATTTTTATATTACAACTTGTAAACTGTTGGGATAAGTCATTCAAAGCATAAGATTGTATTTTATCATGTCCATTCTCCATTGTACTTTGATTATGCATTTTAGATATGATTTAATCTTCAATAGTGTCCTAAATCCAACTGCTTAATTACGACTAAAATAGTGATTTATGGGTGTGGATCATGGCTAATTGCTACTAGATGATCTATCAATGAGCTATGCAATGATTTAAGGGAGAGTACTCATTCTATAGTTTATTAGAGTTTGATGACTTTACTTTTGTAAATGATAAATTTTAGTGAAATTCTCGAATTATATATATATATATATATAGACTTTCTTGGAATTTTTTTATAAAATCTATAGAAGTAGGGCAAGATTTATAATAGACATTTTGATTCATAAATTTATTGTATTCCATCACTCAAGTAAACAATCAGGAGAATTGTAAATAATCACCCAACTTTTCATGAACTAATTAAAAAAAGATAAGATGATATCTTAAACTTCTTACACTAATACCTCAGAGTTCGTGTTTTCGAGTCATTTTGCCCTCCTAAACCCGACTTAATCGTAATATTTGAAATAATTGGGTTCATAGATGTTGTGTTTGCTCACAGAAGGAGCAAGCCCACACCTTCATGCACATATATGTCTTCATATGGCTTTTCGTTGCTGTCCTCAACTAAACCAAAATCCCAGTTCTCCTGGCAACAAAAATTGGAAATGTTTAAAAGTTATAAACCAATTAACTCTGTCATTAATTAACATAGTCATCCCATACAAAAGCACAAATAAATCGATCAGCAAATAAATCGATCAGCAAATAAATCGAACCAGTTATGTATATATCACACAAAACTAAAATCAAGAAAAATTAATGATCAACCTTTTAATCGTGACATTGATTAGCAGTATAATATAATATTAGAATCAAGAAAACTTATTGATATCTTCAATTGTGATGTCTGTGTGAAAATTAGATGAGACAGATTCTCCACATATACATGCATACTATAAGGTCTAATACCATAAAAAAATAAAAAAGTTCTATTTTTCCTTTTCTTTGTCCTAGCAAACAACCATCCATACGGCTTTTGTGGTATTGATATTCTAGTCCAAGATGCCTTTAACACCGAATTCCTCCATAATCCAAAATTCCTCCTCATTTATTATGCAAAGATATATAGTCTCCCAACACCGTTAACTAGGCTAACTTTCGACCGCAGACATTAAGTGGAGGCCAAATTTTGAACTTCTCTTCCACAAAATCAAATGTCACGATCGTTATGGAATAATGTAGAAAACAATCAACCACCCACTGGATTGCTCCATTAAGAAGGATCCCATACATATGATTTTTATTAACATCAAAAGGAAAATCAAATTCAATAGTTTTCCAAGAATCGTTCTTCAGAGAAAACATTATGTATGATTTTTTCTCTAATGAGAGCTTTTATGAACTTGTAGTCGTCAATGAGTTCAACATATCCAAAGCCATGCAATATTGACGAAGGATTGTAAGGAAGGATCCTATATCATCAATGTCTACGAACATATCATCAAAATGGAAGATCATCTCGGGCATTTGATTAGATTTTATAGCGGGTAAATTTTGGGTTTCTCTAATGGAAGGATTGTATATGAAAAAATCATGGCCAGGAAGCATTAAAATGCAAAGCAACATATTAGAAGAGTTAGAGACCCAAAAAATGGAACTAAATTTATGACTTTCCATGAATGGATGATCATGCTTTATTGGAACAACTTTACGATAATTATCACAAGATGTTTCCTGAATAGATAGATGTTTCATGGTCTACATGGTAAGGAGATGCACCATAAACAAGAAGAAACTTTTGTTTTCGGGTTCGAGCCAAGTGCAATTTGACAAACTGAGGGTGAGTGATTAAAGTCTAACCATGATTTGGATACACACTTGAATCGACATAGAGACTTCACTGACAAGTAAGAGAGTATGTGGAGGATCAGTTCTGGTAGAAATTAAAGTCGACGACATGTGTGAAGCTAGCATCCCAAAGTCAGGCTGTTAAATTAGCATGCAAAAACTGGAATAAGAAAACAAACAAAAGAAACTACGACAGTGATCTTCAACAAATTGAAAAACATGAAAGGTTTTTAGCGAAAAATGCACCTCTATATCTCTATGAGCCGTTTAACTGGAATCGAAGTTGTTGCTTTTCCTCTCTTGAGACTGGTTTTGAATGGCAAAATGGTGGGATTTTCACTATATAAATAATGTTTTCACACTTTTCTTGCGGCTTGAAGTTTTGGAGCATATGGATATCGTTGTTTTCATTATTATTATTATTTAACATTGTAACATTTTGTTTTTTAATTTACGGATTGAACATTGTTATATAATAAACATACTAGTCTATGGCAGGAGATGGATACAATGAAACATATGTGTCGTTTTTGAAGCATATGAAATGTGGTATCGGGCGAATCAATGCACAGAAAGATGTACAATACCTTGTAAAACAATACTAATATTATCATTTAATGATAAATTAGTTAACATTTGTCATCACCAAAAAATCGAAATAAGTTTTTTAATACCAATGATATTCAAAAACTTTAATTCATAAACAAATATAACAGTTCACAAATGAAAATCATAAATTGTGGGTTGTTTTTTTTTAATTTTTTTCTTTGCGAATTATTTTTTTCATCTATAAATAATGATGGTGCTAGATAATATATTTTAATTATATGATAATAATTCAAAAACTCAAACTTCTTTTAGTGTAGAAAAAAATTCCCTATAAATTATATAGGAATTAGAAAAAGTAAATACTAAATACATTTTATTGGACAAAGATAATGTTACATGAAAATAAAAGTTAAAGACTCATGCAATGTGTAGAAAACTTTGCATATGTTGATGTGTAGATTGGATTTAGTTGATTTTTTCTTTTTCAGTTTATTTAGTTGATTTTTTTTTTTTCAGTTTACAAGTGGACTAATGATGGTAAAAAAATTAATTTAGTTTTTCAATGCTAGTTTCAAAACCTACACATTATTTAGAGCTAAAATAATTTTTTAAAAAAAAAAAAAGAGAAGAAGAAAGTATTCGAGTAATAATAATAATAATAATAATAAAGAACTCAATGGTCTCTCCAATTCAATATTTCTTAGACGGTCTATATTAAAATAATAAAAAAGAAATTATTCAAATAATAATAATGATGATGATAATGATGCTGATAATAATAATAAAGAACTCAATTAATATTCTCTCCAATTCAATATTTCATGCATTGTCTAACTTCCATAGCAGCGTTGTTGATGTTAAACTCCATTACAAGTATCAGGCCCGGCCCGTTAACCGAACATGGAAGAAGTTCTTGGTGGCTCTTTTAATTTAATTTAATGATATTATTATTTTTTTTTAAAAGTGACATCTAACTTGTCAAAAGCTCAGTAAAAAAAAGGATGATAGAAAGTCATTACTCTATAAGCTAACCTATAAAGATTAATTAGTCATTATTTATGCAGTTTGAATATCTAATTCTATAATTGTAAAAGATTATTATAAAAGAACTACTCTCATTTTTATAAAACATATCTCTGTCATTAAAATGAATAGAGATATATACAACCACCAAATCCAGGAGAAGAAGTGCTTAACAATATCACCTATTATTATTATTGTTATTATTATTATTATTATTATTATATATGTAGTTTTAACATCTACTTCTATAATTGTAAAAGACTACTATCAATAAACTACTCATATTTTTATAAAGTGTCTCTCCAACATTAAAGTGAATGGGAAATATGTGTACAAACCACCTAATCTAGCTAGGAGGAGATGTGCTTAATAGTATTATTTTTACATTATAAAACTATATATATATAATTATTCTGTATTAAGGATATCTTGAAATTTTTATTTTCAGACTACTAACTAAAACCATATATTTTCAACATTCTATGCTAAGAATGTTCCGAAATTTTTATTTTCGAACCACTAACTAGAACCATATATTTTCAACATGTTCCATTGAGTGATTATAATTTGTGGTCTTAAAATAAAAATTTAAAGACGTCCTGATTAGAGAATATATACATATATATATATATAATTTTTTTAAGAGAAATAATGCAATAAATAACTGAGATTAGTAGTTTTAAAAATTTTAAAGTTAAAACATATTGACCATTAATTTGTTAAGATCACTAATCTCAGTCATTCATTGTATTCTCTCTCCTAAAAACTTTTTTTATATATATAGTAATTCTACCATCAGTAAACAAATTCTCTTTTCTATTTAATTCAAATAATAATATTAAATTTAATCAGTTCGTCCTAATTTTTTAAAGTTAGGAAGCACTAATGGTAGAATTAAGCGCTGTTTGTTTTTCTATTCAAATATTGAACAATACTACTGAAAACTGAAGACTTGAATAATGATAGAAACTTGAAATCTGAATAATATGTTTGTTTTTTTTTTTTTTCTTACCTTTGAATGTATAATAGTTTTATTTGGTTTTTAAAATTAAAATTATCTTAAAACTGTAATTTGGCATTTATATCTTTTTACTATTAGTTGTTATGTAACTTCATTTAATTTAATACAAACAATTATAATAAATTATTTAACAAATACTAAACACTTTTATGTATATATTAATAATATTTTTATTCATAATTAAAATATGATTAATTATTACTGTAAAGTATTTTTTTAAAAAAATATGTATACATAAATAAATTATTATAGTAAAATAAATTAAATTTATATATTTAAACAAAAATAAACAAAATGCTCTTAAATTGAATTACTATTGAAACAAAGGTTGAAATTGTAAAGTAATATATATTTTAGTCATTACAATATTTCATTAATTATATTTAAAAGGAATCTATATAATGTAAAATTAGGACAAATACAGAATTATGTTATTTTTAGAATGATGGATTTAGAATGATAAATTTAAAAGACCATTAAGTAATTTGACATTCAAATAAAAATTAAAAATTATATTTAAAAGGAATCTATATATAATGTAAATATTTCATTGATTATATTTAAAAGGAATCTATATAATGTAAAATTAGGACAAATACAGAATTATGTTATTTTTAGAATGATGGATTTAGAATGATAAATTTAAAAGACCATTAATTAATTTGACATTCAAATAAAAATTAAAAATTATAGTGTTTTTCTTTAAATGATTTTTAAGTGGTTTTAAGTTATTTGACCACTTAAGAAAAAAAATCATTTTATAGGTGTAATTCAGACTCATTAAGTGAAAAGTAATAAAAATAAACGACCCCTTACTCTCTCTCTTTCTCTCTCTCTCTCTCCCTATATATATATATATATATATATATGAAAAAGGAAAAGTATTGGTTAATTTGATTAATCTTTCGTGCAAATCTTATAATATAATGTATAAAGATAAAGATAAATTCGGACCTTGCTTGCCAAGAATTCGCTAACTTTTCTAGCTTTTCACAAAAAGTTAACTTCAACAAACTTTTTTTTTTTTTTACAGAATATTAAAAAAATAATAATAATACAAATTAACTGAGCATTCAGATTCCAGAATTGATTTACATGTTCAAGTTTTGCAAAATGCAGGACTTTTTCTAATTAAATAATAAGCACAAAAGGCCATTAATTACTAATCAATAGGTTTCTAATTAATGATATATATCCCCAGGTATGTGGTCTTTACTAGTTAATTTGCTTTTATATGTATCCTTGTGTTCATTGATAAATTTTGCTTTATCAAATTAATTTGTAAAACGTAGTGTCAGAAGTCTACTAAATTGTAGTAGTTAAAGTTATGACCTCTTTGGGAATTGTTTAATTGTGACCTCTTCTTTTGGTCCTAAGAAATTTCTTTAAAGAAACGCAGATGTATTTGACAAAAGTGACACAAGCACACCCTATCATTGGTTGACCATAGTTACATTTAACGGTTTAGCTAATGACTTGAAGGTAAAATTGTCATTTCACCTATTAATTAAAACAGAAAATTTTTAAATTAACTTAAATCTTTTCTACAATTATAAATTTTCCTAAATTAAATTGTTAAATGACTCAAATGTTTCCTTAATTATAGATCTAACTCTAAGCCAAGATTTTAAAAGTGGATGAACTCCACTGAAAGAGATCTTCTCATCCACATAAGAACTATTTCCCTTAGAAGTTGTTGTCTCCACATAAAAGTTGCTCCGCTTACAATTACATTTCTACTGGATAACTAAATTATAATTTTCTCATATATATATACATATATATATATATATATACTGTTAAAAGTATACGTAGTTTTACAATTAAGTCCACTTAGATTGATGCATTAGTTAATATGACTTCCCCATTTTTTGGAATTGTTTTACCTTTCTTTTCATTTTTTATTTTTTTATAGGCTCTTCTTGTATACTTTTCTTTTTTGAAATTTTGTATTCTTTTCTTGAAAGAGCAATTATTTGTAACATAAGTAACTTGAATTACATGTTAAGAGAATTCAAAAGAGAAAAAGGAAAAGAAAGGAAAAGAATAGAATGTAGTTACTTGGTGGAAGGGGAGAGAATATAGAACAACTCTCATAATAAAAAATAAAAATTAAGGTTCCGAGTGTGCCAAAACTTGAAAGCAATTAAGCCAACCAGTTGAAGTTTGAGGGACAAAATTATCACCATCAATATTTCCTGGTATGTGGTCTTTATTATTGTGCTTCTTTTCTGTTATTTATATTCTTGTTCATGCAATGATAAAATTTGCTTATTTATATATATACATTGTTAAATATAGTTTTGCAATTAATTAGTCTGCTTAGATTGATGGTTGTTTATGACTTCCCCATTTCTTTGAATTGTTTTACCTTCTTTTATGATTTGAAAGAAATTAAGCCAACCAGTTGAAGTCTGAGAGACAAAATTATCACCATCAATATTTCCTGGTATGTCTTTACTATTGTGCTTCTTCGCTGTTGTTTATATAATATCGTTGCTCATGCAATGATAAAATATATAATTAAGTCTGCTTAGATTGATGATCATATTATTTATGCCTTCCTCATTTCTTTGAATAAATTTACCTTTTTTTATGACTTGAAAGCAATTAAGTCAACCAGCTAAAGTTTGAAGGACAAAATTATCACCATCAATATTTCATAGTACGTGGTCTTTGTTATTGTGCTCCTTTCCTGTTATTTATATAATATTCTTGTTCATGCAATATATATATATATATATATATATATATATACTGTTAACAATAGTTTTACAATTGTCAAGAGTGCAATGGCTCAATGGTTTGAGCTTTGGCTGCATACCCATCTCTATCTCAGGAGGTGGGTGTCGATCTCTATCTCAAGAGGTGAGTTCGACACCCCATAGCATCAGCCTCTTGTTGTCTTCTCCCTCCTATGTGAGGATTGTTCTCCCATCTATGTGTAGGTCGATCTCTCGGCTTGTTCTCCCATCTATGTGTAGGTCGCTCTCTCGGCCGTACTATCAATGTTCGATTCTTTTGATCCCAGTTGTTTCCTATATCAATCCCAGTATTATAATGTAATTAAAAAAAAAAAAAAAAACAGTAGTTTTACAATTAAGTCTACTTAGATTGATAATTGTTTATGTCTTCCTCACTTACTGGAATTGTTTTACCTTCTTTTTGTTGGCTCTTCTGTATTGATATGGACATATGGCAATTCAATATTAACTAAAAGGCAAAGCTAATTAGTATAGTCTTGACCAAATTTTCCAGTTGTTATACATTTAGTAATTTTATCTAATAGAGGTTATCATGACCAATAAAAATAAAATATATTTAATTAGGTGTGAATTACACTTAAATTTGTAGTTTAAGTAGCTAGTATACTTTCCTTTTACATTTGTAATAAGAGTTTGAGTTTCATCATGTGTATTTACTAAATATGTGAAAAGTTTTCTCTCCCTTTATTGCAAAGTAGATATATATCTGTTAGCATTATGAAAGTAAAATATATAGTGTTATTTAATTTTTATAAGTCTTGGTTGATTTATGATTATTGGTGTGAATTATTTTATTTTACATATACTATTTTACATGATAAAATTCATCAAAAAAAAAAAAACTCATAAGAATTATAATTGTTTTTATCTTAAATTTTTATTTTATTTTAATTTATTTTTCTAGTTTAACATACATATATACTGTTAGAAGTAGTTTGACAATTAAGTCTGCTCAGATTGATGATTGTTTATGACTTGCTAAATTCTCGGAATTGTTTTACCTTCTCTTTGTTGGCTCTGCTGTATATAATATGGACCTATGGCAGCTCAACATTGACTCAAAGGCAAAGGTAATTAGTAGAGTCCTGACCAAATTTTTCCAACTGTTATACATTTCGTACTTTTACATGATAATTGAAATGCAAGTGCTTCTTCAACTTTGATCAGTTGCTGGCCACTACTGGTCTAATCGTCATCATCTCTGTGAAGAGCAGAGAACATGGAGATTTTCTCAGAAACATTCAAGAAACTATGGAACTTGTGGGAGATTCGAAGCTTGGTCACACTCAGCCTTTTTTTGCAGATCATCCTCATCATATTGGGTTCCCGGAGAAAGATTACCAACCCACATAGCTCGATTGGGATCCTTCTAAATGTAACCATATGGTGTGCATATATCGCGGCAGATTATGTGGCAACAGTTGCATTGAGTGTCATGGCAAGTAGCGGGGCAAACTCTCAACGTGATTCGTCCATGGCCAGCAACCCGCTGCAAGCCTTTTGGGCACCATTCCTTCTCTTGCACCTTGGAGGTCCGGACAATATCACAGCTTTCTCTATGGAAGATAATGATTTATGGTTGAGGCACCTTCTTGTGTTGATCGTGGAAGTTGGGGTAGCGTTTCATGTCTTTATGAGGTTTTGGAGTAGCAATGTGCTCACCTTCCTGGCTATTCCAGTATTTATTACCGGAATTGTCAAGTATGGAGAGAGGACTTGGGTACTTTGGTCTTCAAGCAACCAATTCAGCTATTCTGAAGGATCATTTCCTGCTTTTCTTGACGATTTATTTCTTCACAGAAGGGACAGCATTAATCCAAAGGATCATAATCTTGTTGAAACCTACTTTTTATACCATAACTTAAGATATCTCGTTATGGATGACCCTATCAGAGATTTATATAAAGAAGACATCTACTCCATCATCAGCAAAAAGTCAGCAGAAGATGCATTCAAATTGGTAGCGACTGAAGTAGGACTCATGTACGATGCGATCTATACAAAGGCTGATATTGTTTACTCTCGACTTGGAATTTGTCTCCGCTGCATCAGCTTCATTTGCTCTGTTTCTGCTTTAGTCCTCTTCTCTATCATCATTGATGTGCGTTCCTACCTGCTATTGGACATCGTGGTAACTTATTTATTGTTTGTTGGTGCTGTTGTTTTGGAGACTTATGCATTCATCATACTTCTATCATCAGACTGGACAAAACTTTGGTTAATCAGTTTGAGAGTTGCCACAAACAATCAGATTTCAAGGACTCTAGTTGACTGTTTCCAGAGATTTACGAATTGTTTACATTCACGTTTGACCACTAAGAAGAGATGGTCAGAATCCATCGGTCAGTACAATTTAATGAGTTATGTTCGCAAAGAAGGGCAGCGCACATTCCTAGGACTTGAGAAGTTATCTTGTACAATGAAATTGTTAGAGAAGTACCAGTACCTCTCATGGATAAATGTGGATATTAATTTGCAAAAAGCAATATTCAATTATATCAAAAAAATAGCTAATGATTTGCATGATCGAACTGGAAGCAACGACTTTGATCATTTTCAAACACTACGTGATCAACATTTGTCCATGAGAGGCGAGCATGCTCTAACAGATTATAGGCTTGGAAATTCTTCTTCGGGAGGTCATGGAAATATTAGTTTTGATGATTTTTTGAATTTGAAGGATTATGACGCGAGAGTTATTATGTGGCACATGGTTACCACTGAATTCTATAAAATTGAATTAGAAAATCTCAATGGTGATGCTAATAAACTCAGTCAAGATTGCAAGATTGGGAAATGGTTATCAGATTACATGGTATATCTTTTGCTTTTTTGTCCATCCATTTTCCCCGAAGGAATGGGTCAGCTAAGATATGACCATACCTATTACCAGACTGCCTACCCTGACCGTATATATGACACTCCTTATTCAGTATCGGAACCTGCTGAATCATTTTTCTCATCTTTCAAAGACGGTGAGAAAGACGGTGAAAAAAGATGGGAAGTGATAAGGGAAGTGTGGTTGGAACTGTTAACGTATGCTGCAAGCTATTTTGAATGGAAAGAACATACTCAATACCTTAGGAGAGGGGGAGAGTTGCTCACTCTATTAAGTGTTCTTATGATACATTTTCGCCTTAGTAAACAAATGACATGAACTGCCCTGTAATTACTATTAGTGTAATTTCTACGTATATTTATATTATAACTTGTAAACTGCTGGGATAAGTCATGCAAAGCATAAGATTGTATTTTGTCATGTCCATTGTACTTCAATTATGCATTTTAGATATGATTTAATCTTCAAAAGTGTCTTAAATCCAACTGCTTAATTACAATTACTACTAATATGGTGATTTGTGGGTGTTGACCATGGCCAACTACTTCTTGATGATCTATCAATGAGTTATCTAATGATTTAGGGAAGAGTACCTAATCTACAGTTTGTTGAAGTTTGATGAATTTGTAGTTTGTTGAAGTTTGATGAATTTGTAATTTATTGAAGTTTGATGAATTTGTTTTTGTAAATGTTAGATTTTAGTAATATTCAAGGATTCTATAGATTTCATATAGATTTTATTGAAATTTTTTAATAAAATCTATAGGAGTAGGGCAAGATTTGCCATAGACATTTTTATTCATAAATTTGACTCTAAAATTTATCGAATTTCATCACTCAAGTAAAAATCAGGAGAATTGTAAATAACTGCCCAACCTTTCATGAACTATTTAATCAAATCATATGGTTTGAACAACAATAAAAGCCAACTCCTACAATTAGTTGACCATTAGTTAACTTTTGCTAAAATTTATGAAATAAGATCATTTAGATCAATTTTTGTGTAACAGAACTAAAAACCAAATTTATTGCATTAATTTTGATCAAAATAAACTAACAAGTTAAACTAACAATTAACTAACTGTCAAGGATTTTTTACTACTTGTTCAAATCATAGGGTTTGATTTGGCATTTTATAAAAAGTTGGAGGATTATTTACATGAGTTATTTACACTTTTCTTATAAAAATTTATAAAGTCAATGATTTTTTTAATACATCTAAACTTATTTAATAAAAATCTGAATTGAATATACACAAATTTCAATTGAATTCATACAAATTTTAACTTAATTGAATATCAAAGTCCGTAAGGAATCTTTAATACCTAAACAATTAAAATTGATGGAGAATTTTTTTTTTTCGAATACCACCAATATGTAACACCCCAAATCTAATATATGAATATATGATAAACATATTTAAATATAAGGTGCTAAGAAAAATTGACCTACACAAACCTCAATTCATATATATATAATATATATGGTGTTTCTACCATCAGTGTCTCATAACTTTAAAAAAATTAGGACGAACCAATCAAATTCATCCATTGCATTCTCTCTCCGATTTAATTCAAATGCAATTGATGAATTTAATTGGTTCAGTCCTAACTTTTTAAAGTTATAAGACATCAGTGGTAGAATTACTCATATATAGTAATTCTACCATCAGTGTCTTTTAACTTTAAAAAATTAGGATGAACCTAATCAAATTTATCAATTGCATTTGAATTAAATAGGAGAGAGAATTTGTTTTAGAAGAGGGAATGCAATGAATGAATTTGATTGGTTCTTTCTAACTTTTTAAGGTTATGAGGCACTGATAGTATAATTAATATATATATATAATCATTAAAAAATATATACTTATTACATGAATAATCCATAAATCTAACATCCATAATTTTCAATTAAAAGTCCAAATCTAACACAAATACAAATTTAAATAAACGGACCTTACAATTTGTACGCTTACGAAATAAATCTTCAATTGATATGTATCACGAACATACTAAATTAAAATCACTGTTCTCTATATCCAAGAGCTAAATCTACAAAATGTTGATGATGAAGGGTCAACCATCAACTATATAAGTAACAAAATAACTGTTCTAAAATGTGTTGTTTTATGTAAAACGCGATCAAATAGTTAATAACTTACATAATATATATTTGTAAGTAGCTCAATTATGGCGTAAACCACTTTACAAACTTATAACAATAAATATCATGTATCAATTTAAAATTGAGATCGTCTATAATATACATGGGTATCGATACACTTGAATTACTTACATTCTAAAAGTAATTATTGTATTTTATTATATTTGGTTATAATTAAATATGTCTGATTACATCTAAATATAGACGATTGTTGTAAATGTAATCTTATTCATTTAACTGTAATAAGATATAATAAATACATTATTAGATATAATAAAATATAATCAGTAATTTTATAATGCAATCACTCATTAGTTGTCAAGTGTAGTAATACCCAAATGTACCATAAAATGTGTCTTTAAACTTTGATCCATTCCGTGAAACCTTAGGAATTTCAGAAGAGTGAAAATGTTAATGAAAAGTGCATTTTAATGTATAATTATAATAAAAGAAGAAAACATTAGATTTGATACAATGTGTTTATACAATGTGTTTGGTGAGATTTGATCCAATAGTATTCTTATGGTAAAAGCTTAAGAGATTTTCTAATTTCCAATCTCTTTCATATGTTTTCTTAAATTCCTCATAACTGACAGTTTTGTTCACTTTAAACATTAAAATAAGACCCTTTGGACTGATAATGCAACCTTTAAGATATGATTTAAAATGTCTAAAACTATTGTCTAATATTACATCGTGTTGACTTTATCAACAAATTTAATGCAACCTCTAAGATCTAACATAAATTGTAATGCAATTTATAATGATCAATTGTTAATTACAGATCTATGTGCAGCAGTGTTCACACATTAGATTAGATTAATTAATTCTCAGCTGATGCCAGCTTAATCAGTCTTTGTTTAATAATTTATTTGGCATTATATGCACAATTACTTATATTGATACTTACTAAAATCACTTGCACCAACCATATTTAATAAATTGACCGTCTTGATCTATATATGCAAATGTTAAGTCAATAGCACAGTCTTTCTTTATAATAATTAACAACTACGGTTGACTAAATTCGTAACAAAAACTTGATAAAGTCTTTCTTTTAATTAATTAATGTAATTTTAGTTAACTACGTTAATAAGTACTTTAGTACTCATGTCGATGAAAACTTTTCCAAATATTGTTGACATTTGATAGAGTCTATTGAGTCCGGTTGAGTCTGGTGTTGAATGTGAAGTCTAAGAGGGCGTTCGATGTCATTTCCAAGACGAAGAGAAGGTGTTCGACGATGTATTTTGCAGTGAAAATGCAGAAAACACAAACCAACTTGTTTGCATCAATTGCTTAAGAAAAAAGGAAACATGGGAAACAACAATGTGATGTTTCCCATATGTTTTCCATTGTTAGCCTTGGTGACTATAAAGGCTATTGTATCTTACCCTATAAGTAATTGTTGATTTTTGTCGGCGAGTCAAATTTGAGGTCATTCTGAGAATAATTAAAAAATCATGATGTTTTGTGAACTAATCCTATATGAATTTCGAGAGGGAAAATGTCAACGAAAAGTGTTTTAATTGGTGCTCTTCATATGACATTTTTACCTATTAACTTAAATTGGTCCCCTCTATATAGGAATGGCATTTGGTTCATTCCAAGAATATTAAAAATGTCCACTTTTCAGTAGACTAATCCTACGAATTTCGAGATGCTCTACAAATGTCAATAAAAAATATGTTTTAATGTATAATTTTCACGTGACATTTGTGACTATTAACTTGAATTGGTCCACTGATCTATCTAGAAATCAAAACTTGGTTATTTTGAGTAAGACCTAAACATAACAATTTGCAGTGGATTACGCTTATGAATTTTGGGGAAACAAATAATCTGTAACACCCCTAAATTTATAAGTATGAATATTATTGTTATTATTATTATTATGATTAATGAGATGTGGCATGCAAAAGAAGATTTAGTGTTAATCTATATATATATATATATATTAAGTCTCAATTTTATTTAGAGTTTCCTCAGTAATAATCCTTAAGTGATATTAAGGAACCCTAAATGATTAACGAAAGTGTCTAAAGAATACAGGGAACTTCTAGGAATTGATTGAACCTAATTGGAGAATAAATAGGAGGGTAAAATGGTGAATGACATTAAGAGATTATTAAAGTGATAAGGGACTAAAATAAAAGAAATAAATTATATTTGGGGTCAAATTAGAATTAAGCAAAGTTGAATGATGAAAACCAAATTTTTCAAGGGACGAAATGGTCATTTATTGGAAAAGATAAAAATATATATGTTGACTTAGGCATTCTCTCTCGTCCAAAACAAGGCACAACACAGAGACCAAACACAATAATTGTGAGAGAAGAAAAAAAAAAAGAAAAAGAATTTGGCCAAGGTGAGAAACAAGAGAGATCCAAGTGATTTTAATCAATTTTTATCATCCAAATCAAGCTTCTAAGCTAATCCAAGCTAGTGAATCAAGTCTAGAGCAAGAACCAACTGAAAAGAGGTTAGTTTTCATCATTTTGAACTTGTTTATGTGATTTTTATTGGTGTTGTTGTTGATGTTTTTGGTTGAGATTTGATTGGGATTTTTATTCATAACATGAGTTGAGTATTTGGAGACCAAAAACAAGAGGAGATCAAGCCTACTCATGAAGTTTGATATGTTAGGGTTTTGGTGGGACAAACCTTAAGTCTAAAATGGATTGGTTTTGATTGAAAAAAAAAAATTGTATGTTAGGTGTTTAATAAAATGCCTCAATGAATTTTCATGAAAAATTCGAGAAAAATGGACTTAGGGTGTGTTATGTCATGAAAGACCATAGTGAGGGATGTAGGAATTCTATGAACTTTGAATCCTTTAAGCATGATTCCATGTGAAAAACATGTTGGAGAAACCTATTAACAAGTTAGAAATTAATTTAGCCAAGTTTCACTTAAAAGTCTATATGAAGGGCAATATTGGTTATCATGTAATACCACTTCATGTATGTGTTTTAATGCATTGAACGAGTATAATTGAGTGTGAATAACATTAGGAAAAGAATAATTGAGTTTAAGAATGAAAAATATGAAAAATGCATCTAAATTAGTGTCGAAAAAAAAAAAAGGTTTTTCCTAGGTTTCGCTATTCGATAGTTGAAATTATTCAGAATCGTTTTATAGGTGACCTAAATGCAAGTTAAGGAGATGCATGGAGCAAGAATTGAGGAAAAAAAAAAAGCAAGGGAGAGGGCTATGAATAGTGTTCGATCAAAGGGGGTGCCAAAAATTTGACTTTTCGTTTCGGGCTTCAGAAAATGATTTCGGGCATACGGAGATGTTCCTAGGTGTATATAAATAAGGTTCATGGAAAAAAATTTAGACTTTTAGAGCTTCGGTTAAGTAGAAATCAAGTAAGGAAGTTTTTTTGTGAAAAGTATCATTTTATGGATTACTTGAGTTATAAGTTATTTAACGAGTTTTGTGAAGTTAAATGTTATGTATTCTAAGTGAGAATGTGATATGTAGGTGAAGAGGTAGCTCAAGGAAGCCAAGGAAAAGGAAAGGAAAAGGTTTGAGCTTCCGTTGGAAAGTAATAACTAAAGAAAAGTGGCAAAAAGGTTTGTGTACATTTAATTTGAATTTTATTTTTAAATGTTTGAATATGATTTTCTAAGTGTTTAATCATTGAATTGTTTAATTAAAGTGATTTGGTAAACATGTTTGAAAGGTATATTTTGCGTGATTATGTGAATTTGAGAGAAATTAGGTATTAAAATGATGTGATTGAATGATTTATGAAATCTTGTAATTGAAAATGAATGATGACTTTTATATGTAACCATATGGAAATATTAAATGAGTCCTAGTAAACTTGAGTATTGGTAGGTGGGGATTTTAAATTTGGCATGCCAATAAAGTTATTATAGCAGTACTACGCCGATACATTTGAAATAAAATGAGAATCATTAATTTAGGGACCTTGAGAGGCACCGAATATCCGGTTCCAAATGATTATTTTATATATGTGTAATGCAATCCAATGGGTAGGCACCGAGTGTTCGATGCTAGAGAGCTCGTTTTCCAGTCCAAGGTATCATACTAGTGTTTACAATGGGCAATGAAAATTGTTTTAGATCAATCATTTAATATATGTTTGATTTGAATTTCAAATGTGTATAATAACTTGATAAATGATTTTGAATTGAAAAGTTGTTTATTTTATGATATGAAAATGTTTATATTTAAAACTATGAATTTGAATTTTATGTACACCCATTAAACAAATATGTTTAGCGTGTTGGAATTTCCGTGCGTAGGTAGTAGATTGCGCTAGGAGGGCGAAGGTTAAAAAGAAAACACATCTGCAGCGAGCTGATACAATCACATCCATCCTTCTATATTTATTTTTGCGTATATATATTATATTTGGTTTTGTATATAAAAAATTTTAATTGGTATACATGTGGATGCATATATATATATATATATATTTTGTAAATTAATTGTGGGATTTTGTGAAGAAAACCAATTTATATATTTTGGGATATTGTTATGTATATGGAAATTGATGAACCAAATGGAGCTTGGTTCCAGTTGTTGATTATTGTGTTGTAGAAAAAAAAAATTTGTTGCAAATGAATATAATGATTTGTAATAGGTTGGGAAAGTTCGAATTTTATGGAAAACTTTTGCAGTTTTTCCGCGTGAAATAAAAAGGTTTTAAAGGTTTTGTAAAGTTTTTAAAATTTCATATTTTCATGTAAATAATTTAAATATATGATTTTCGAATTATGATTTTTGTAAAAAACATATGAATGTAGCACCCCTTGGACTCGTCTGGTGAAAGGACGGGCAGAGGGTGTTACATAATCTATGAAAAATGAGTTTTGCATAAGAATACAAGCGTTTTCCAAGTAAGTTAAAAAAAAAAAAAAAAAAAAAAAAAGCCATATATAACTAAAATATAAATTTCAGCTATTGATTTTGTATCCGACTTATGTCACCAAATATTCAGCGCCCAATCAACATAAAGATCCGCGCAGCAGAAAAGGCTCATTATGCTATGTATAAATAATTCAAAAATCAAGACACCGTAATTCTACATTTGAAAATAAATATTAAAAAGAAAATCTCAAACATTAATTCTTTTACTTTACTTATGCCACTAAATTTGTTGTATATTCTAATTCTTAATACTCATGCATGTATAGATTTCTTGAAAGAATAATTCTTTGTAACGTGAATTACACGTTAAGAAGATTTTCAATGGAGAAAAAGAAAAAAGAAAAAAAAAAAGAATAGAATAGAATAGAATGTTGTTACTTGGAGGAAGGGGAGAGAATAAAGAACAGCACTCTCATAATAAGAAACAACAATTAAGCTTCCAAGTTGCCAAAACAGAAATATATCACCATCCATATTTCCTGATATGTGGTGTTTACTTTATATAATATTCTTATTGATACAATGATAAAATTTGCTTTTCACACACATAGATATATAGTTAAAAGTAGTTTTACAATTGAGTCTACCTAGATTAATGATCTTTTTGTATTCTTTTGTTGAAAGAGTAATATTCGTAACATAAGCAACATGAATTACACGTTGAGAGAATTCAAAAGAGAAAAAGAAAAAGAAAAAGAAAAGGATAGAATGTAGTTACTTGGTGGAAGGGGAGAGAATATAGAACACTCATAATAAAAAATAACAATTAAGGCTCCAAGTGTGCCAAAACGTGAAAGCAATTAAGTCAACTAGTTGAAGTCTGAGAGACAAAATTATCACCATCAACATTTTTTGGTATGTGGTCATTACTATTGTGCTTCTTTTCTGTTATTTATATTCTTGTTCATGCAATGATAAAATTTGCTTTTCTATATATATAGATATATACTGTTAAAAGTAGTTTTATAATTAATCCTACTTAGATTGATGATTTTATGACTTCCCCATTTCTTTGAATTATTTTACCTCTTTTTTATGACTTGAAAGCAATTAAGCCAACCAGCTGAGGTCTGAGAGATAAAATCATAATCATCAATATTTCCTGGTATATGGTCTTTATTATTGTTCTTCTTTCATGTTATTTGTATAATATTCTTGTTCATGCAATGATAAAATATATAATTAAGTCTACTTAGATTGTTGATCGTTTATGACTTCCCCAATTCTTTGAATTATTTTACCTTTTTCTTATGACTTTGAAAGCAATTAAGCCAACCAATTGAAGTCTGGGGGACAAAATAATCACCATCAATATTTCCTGGTATGTGGTCTTTACTATTCTGCTTCTTTCCTGATATTGATATGATATTCTTGTCCATGCAATGATAAAATATAAAACTAAATATACTTAGATTGATGATTGTTTACAACTTCCCCACTTCTTGGAATTGTTCTACCTTTTTTTTGTTGGCTCTTCTGTATATCATATGGACCTATGGCAGCTCAACATTGACTAAAAGACAAAGCTAATTAGTACAATCCTAACCAAAATTTTCCAATTGTTATACATCCAGTACTTTTATCTAATATAGGTTATCATGATGAAATTTTAAAAGTAAAAATATGTTTAATTAGGTGTGAATTGCACCTAAATTTTTTCCCATTTTTTAATACAAATTACATCTAAATTTATAATTTAAGTAGTTGATACATTTTCATATTCGTAATAAAAGCTTGAGTTTCTATCATGTGTATTTATCCACTTATATAGAAAGTTTACTTTCCCTTATTGCTGGCATAGATAAATATCTCTCAACATTATAAAAATAAAACATATAGTGATATTTAATCTTAATAGGTCTTAGTTTATGAATGTTTATGTCTTGTTTAACTCATGATTACTGATGTGAATTATTTTTGTTTTATATAAATTATTTTATATGATAAAATTCAAAAAAAAAAAAAAACTCATACAAACTATAAATGCTTTTTTCTTAAATTTTTATTTTATTTTATTTTGTTTTATTATAAATGGTCTCCTCTGGTATAAATGTCTAGGGTCCACTACTATATGCAATGATAAAATTTGTTTTTCTAGTTTAATATACATATAAATTGTTAAAATTAGTTTTAGAATTGAGTCTACCTTAGATTGATGATTCTTTATGGCTTGCTAATTTCTTGTAATTGTTTTATTATTTTTGTCGGCTGTTCTTTATATAATATGGACCTATGGCAGCTCAACATTGACTTGAAGGCAAAGGTAATTATAATTAGTAGAGTCCTTACCAAATTTTTCCAATTGTTATACATTTCGTACTTTTACACGATAATTGAAATGCAAGTGCTTCTTCAACTTTGATCAGTTGCTAGCCACTACTGGTCTAATCGTCATCATCATCTGTGAGGAGCAGAGAACATGGAGATTTTCTCAGAAAAATTCAAGAAACTATGGAACTTGTGGGAGATTCGAAGCTTGGTTACACTCAGCCTTTTTCTGCAGATTATCCTCATCATATTGGGTTCCCGGAGAAAGATTATCAACCCACACAGCAGGATTGGGATCCTTCTAAATGTAACCATATGGTGTGCATATATTGCAGCAGATTGGGTGGCAACAGTTGCATTGAGTGTCATGGCAAGTAGCGCGGCAAACAGTCAATATGATTCGTCCATGGCCAGCAACAGGCTGCACGCCTTTTGGGCACCGTTCCTTCTCTTGCACCTTGGTGGTCCGGACAATATAACAGCTTTCTCTATGGAAGATAATGATTTGTGGTTGAGGCACCTTCTTGTGCTGATTGTGGAAGTTGAGGTGGCGTTTCATGTCTTCATGAGGTTTTGGAGTAGCAATACACTCACGTTCCTGACTATTCCAGTATTTATTACAGGAATTATCAAGTACGGAGAGAGGACTTGGGTACTTTGGTCTTCATCAAGCACCCAATTCAACTATTCTAAAGGATCATTTCCTGTTGAATCTCTTAAGTTATTTCATCAAAAAAGTGATAGCATTAACCCACAGGATCATAATCTTGTTGACGCCTTCTTTTTATACCAAAACATAAGACATTTCGTTGTGGATTACCCTTTCGTAGATATATTTAAAGAAAACAGCTACTCCATCATCAGAGAAAAGTCAGCAGAAGATGCATTCAAATTGGTAGCAACTGAAGTAGGACTCATGTACGATGTGCTCTATACAAAGGCTGATAAAGTTTACTCTCGACTTGGAATTTGTCTCCGCTGCATCAGCTTCATTTGCTCTGTTTCTGCTTTAGTCCTCTTCTCCATCATCATTGATGTGCGTTCCTACCTGCTAATCGACATCGTGGTAACTTATTTATTGCTTATTGGTGCTGTTGTTTTGGAGACCTACGCATTCATCATACTTCTATCGTCAGACTGGACAAAACTTTGGTTAATCGATTCGAGAATGGATACAAGCAATCAGAATTTAAGGAGTACTCTAGTTGACAAGTTCCAGAGGTTTACAAATTGTTTACATTCGTGTTTGACCACTAAGAAGAGATGGTCAGAATGCATCGGTCAGTACAATTTAATGAGTTCTGTTCGCAAAGAAAGGCAGCGCACATACCTAGGACTTGAGAAGTTATCTTGTACAAGGAAATTGTTAGAGAAGTACCAGTACCTCTCATGGATAAATGTGGATATTAATTTGCATAAAGCAATATTCGCTTATCTGGAAGGAATTGCTAATGATTTGCATGATCGAACCGAAAGCAACGAGTTTGATTTTCAAACACTACGTGATCAATATTTGTCCAGGAGAGGCGAGCATGCTCTAACAGATTATAGGCTTGGAAATTTTTCTTCGGGAGGTCATGGAAATATTAGTTTTGGTGATTTTTTAGATTTGAAAGATTATGACGCAAGAGTTATTATGTGGCACATTGTTACTGATAGATTCTATAAAATTGAATTAAAAAATCTCGATGGTGATGGTAATAAACTCAGTCAAGACTGTAAGATTAGGCAAATGGTTATCAGATTATATGGTATATCTATTGCTTTTTTGTCCATCCATTTTCCCCAAAGGAATGGGTCAGCTAAGATATGACCACACCTATAATCAGATTGCCGACCACCATCCACCACATCCCACTCCTTATTCAGTATTGGAACCTGCTGAATCATTTTTCTCATCTTTCAAAGACGGTGAGATAGATTGTGAAAAAAGATGGCAAGTGTTAAGTGAAGTGTGGTTGGAACTGTTAACATACGCTGCAAGCTATTTTGAATGGAAAGAACATACTCAATACCTTAGGAAAGGAGGCGAGTTGCTCACTCTAATAAGTGTTCTTATGATACATTTTCGCCTTAGTAAACAAGCGACATGAACTTCCTTGTAATTATTATTAGTGCAATTTCTATGTATATATCTATATTGCAACTTGTAAACTGTTGGGATAAGTCATGCAAAGCATAAGATTGTATTATATGATGTCCATTGTACTTTGATTACGCATTTTAGATTTGATTTAATCTTCAAAAGTGTCTTAAATCCAACTGCTTGATTATGACAAATATTATAGATGTTGACCATGGTTAACTGTTACTTGATAATCTATCAATGAGCTATTTAATGATTTAAGAGAGAGTATAATCTACAGTTTATTGGAGTTTAATGAATTTGTTTTTATAAATGATAGATTTTAATAATATTTATAGATTTTATAGATTTCATATAGATTTTATTGGAATTTTTTAATAAAATCTATAGGAGTAGGGTAAGATTTGCTGTAGACATTTTTATTCATAAAGTTGACTCTAAAATTTATCGAATTTCATCACTCAAGTAAACAATAAGAAGAATTGAATTGTAAATAATTGCCCAAGTTTCATGAACTATTTAATCAAAGCATATGGTTTGAACAACAATAAAAGCCAACTCCTACAATTAATTGACCATTAGTTAACTTTTGCTACAATTTATGATATAAGATCATTTAGATCAATTTTTGTATAACAGAACTAAAAACCAAATTTATTGCACTAATTTTGATCAAAATCAACTAATGATTAACTAACTGTCAAGGATTTTTCACTTATTGTTCAAATCATAGGGTTCAATTTGGCATTTTATAAAAATTTGGAGGGTTATTTACAAGTTTCTTATAAAAAATCTATAAAGACATCTAAATTTATATAGTAAAAATCTAAATTGAATATATATAAATTTCGATGAAATTCATACAAATTTTAACTAAATACACCTAAATTTAAACAAAATTCATACAAATCTGGATTAAGTAGATCTAAACTTTCATGGACTCTTAAAACCTCAAACTTTTAAATTCTTATTATGAAGTTTCATCCCCCAAACAAGGGACAACAAAGAAGACGAAAACGTAGCAGAAAGTGAACATTGATCAATTCAAAGGCCAAGGAAGGCTACCAAAGTATGCAACCCCAAGTCACTACGATCTCCACCTTAAACTTGATTTCTCTGCTTGCACTTTTTCAGGTACTGGTAAAGTCAACCTCAGCATTACTCAAAAGACCAACTTCCTTGTCTTGAATGTCAATGAACTTCCAGTTCATGAAGCCTTGTTCACCACCTCTGGCAACCAAGCAAGTATATATACTTTGGTTGATAACCATTATCTTATCTTTACTTTTTTGTCATTATGTGGTTTCATTTTGCTGCGATATGGTCCCTCTGATGTTGTTATGGATGATGATGAAATACTTGTGTTGGCCTTTGATGAATTGCTTTGTATTGGAGAAGGGGTGTTGGAGATTGAATTTTCTGGGAAACTTATTAATGAACACTTGAAGGGGTTGTATAGATGGTGATGTTCTTTCTCTACTTCTTTTATTTTTCCAAGCTCAGTTTGTTTCAACAGAAAAAAAATTCATGAAATTCTCTTAGATTTTTAGGACCCCTTTTTGTGAAAACAAATGAAACCTTAATATATATACGAGGATTAGTGACAAAAGGAAGGAAGATTTTGAGTCATGAAATCGATTCGATTAGTATCAGAATCAAACAGAAGACACAGAAGAAGAAGAAGAGCTAGAAGCATTAAGTTTTGTTTAAGTCAAGCTTTTCGAATGATACATAGAGATGGTAATTATTTACTTTTTATTGATATGATCTTCATGCAGATAACAGTACATATGTGGACAAAGAAGTGAAGAAGAATATAGCGGGTACTCAATTAAAAGCTACAGATGCAAGGCGATGTTTCCCATGTTGGGATTAGCCTGCACTTAAGGTATAGCCAATACAGAATATCTACAAGTCTTGTAACTATGGATCTCTCTGGATTCACACACAATCACATGTATATTTATGCTTTCGTCTGTGTCCAGTAACTAATTTAGTGCATGTATGATTTACGCTCGTAGGATGCTCAAAATTGCCTTAAAACTGAGAAATGATCATTGTTGATTCTTAACAAGCAACCTTTAAGATAACCTTGGATGCTCCATCACAGTCAATGACACTATCCAATATGCCAGCTATCGATGAAAAACTTGATGGGAATGTTAAGACTGTTTATTTTGAGGAAACTCCAGTCATGTCAACTTATTTGGTGGATGTTTTAGTTGGTTTATTTGATCATGTTGAAGATACAGCAGCTGATGGTACGTCAATAAGCAACAAGCTTGTGTTTTCATGGCATAAAACTAATGATAACATGGCATAAAAAAAAAAATGATAACAATTATCAGATTCCACACCTTTTTTTGCATGAGACTTTGATGTTGTAATATCACATTGTTAACTATAATGTTATATAGCCAAACAAGCTGATTATGTAACATAGAGTCATATCAAATGAAAAAAATTAACAATGCTGGGCCTAAAACTTATAAAACTGCGGTTGCATTCACACATTTAAATATTTTCACAAAAGGAAAGAGGTTGAATCCAAATCGCTCTCATCTGATACTTCTCAATTAGAAACACATTTTCTAAAAGAAAACGTTACCTCCCGGCAGATTTTCTTGCATTTCCGATTGCTGGAACTGTGAAAGATGGACAATACCTACAATAAAAAAAACACATGCTTCTTTAAGCTTTCATCGTCAAGAACAACCAATTTCTTTTCAGGTGAATTGAGTCTCCAAACACTTGAGTCAGGTCCAGTGTGTAACTGCTTATGTAGTAGGAGATCTTCATTGAATGCAAGAACCAGAGACAACAATGGCTGTGTTAACGGTAATGGTGATAAAATCCTTTTCCATTGTCGTTGCTTTACATTCAAAGCACCCAGATGCAGCTCCTCAGACAACGGGGACATGTCATTGAAAGTACAGTAGAAAGAATCACCTGCATAGACTACGTCACGAATGAAAATATTTACGCCACACGAGAGTTCAAATGTCGTCCAGAAATCATCACCAGGGTGACATATTTGAATCTAAGTAGTCTTTCAGGTGCTGCAGTAAAGAAAGCAATTACCATACAATCCGGAGAAGTGGGACTTAGGGAAAAAGCAACTTTTAAGTAATATAGTTCAGGCAATTGGATAACTTGATTAATGAAGGGATTGTAAAAGAACAAGTGTTTCATTGTAGGCGAACCATTAATGGGTTTTGAGAAAAGCACCCAACCGTATTTTGAATCACAAGGTTCCACACCTGAAAAATCCTTGATTTTCACAATTGCTGCATCGTTCACAGTATAATTTCTGTCTGTGGATGGATCAGAAAGCGTGCAGATACCACTCTCATCATCTTTTTGATTGCGACTGAAACACATGACCCATGGAAGAAACTCTCGTGTATTTTTAGTTTCCAGAAAGCATTCATGCCAACTCTTGCAGACCAAACACAATGACACCCTTTCGGACCAAAATAGCTTTTCCATTGTGAGACTCAGAATATCCTTTGGGAGATCTGACCAATCCGCCTCCTCTATCTCCATCAGTTGCTGCCGCTGTCTCTTTTCCGCCTTCTTCATCTCCATCAGGTGCTGCCGCTGTCTCTTTCCCGCTGCCGCTGGCCTGTGTTCCATTATGGGTCTCAGAATATCTTACTTTCTTTTGTGTTTTGCCGCTCAAAACTGCCGCTCCTCCAAGCTGGTTTTGGTTTCTCTGCCAGCCGCTGTCCTTGTGTGTTTTCTTTTGCTTGTCTTTAGCTTCTTTTCCAAGACAAAATTTCCGTTTTCGGTTCATTTGGTTGAAATCCAATAACACAATTAGATTCTATCAAACTAGCAAAATCAAATCAAATAACACAACTAGATTCATCAAGCGTTTTCGTTACAACAATTAAAAAACAAAATTCAGATTACAATCCAAATAGCTCAACCCACAACCCAAGCTTAAGAGAGCCAATAAAGCTTACCTGGGCTAAGACAAAGAAACAGTGAACAACAACCGATTTCGCTGTCAGAGAGAGATATCTGAGACACAGAAGGAGAACAACAACCGAGCTAGCCGCCTATTGTTAGAATAAAAAAGCATGGGAAAGATGAAGAAGAACTTCCAAGTGAAGAATGCTACTTCAACAACCAAGTAAGAACAACATTCTTTTTTTTTTTTTTTTTCAATCTCCTTCAACAACTTCAACAATAAAGAATGAAGAAGAAGGATGAAGGAGATTACCCGCGTCCTGCTTCAACAACTAGTTTTCAGTTTTTGAGTCGGTGGCTTCAAGAATGGAAGAGATGAAAACTGAGTAAGAAAAGGTTAGGATTTGACCGAGTGCCTTATATATATCCCTCATTTTTTTTACATTACGTTTGGTTTTCGGTTCGGACCCCTTTTTACTATTCAAAACCGAATCAAACCGTAAACACCGAATCGAACCATAAATTTTGTTCCTATATTTATTTTTTATTTTTTATTTTAAAATAAAAATATTTTATTTTTTATAATTTTAAATTTAATATTATTTATTTTAACTTTTTATATTTTATTTAATTTTTTCATTGTATTATCACTTTTTCTTCTAAAATTAAATGGTCAACCATATCAATTTAATGAAATCTGAACGACCAGATTTTATAGCTTTAATATGAATATAATATTTATGAAATTAAAAAAAAAAAATTATCAAGTAAAAAGGTACTAATATTATAACCTATAAATATAATACACCCATATATATATATATGTATATATATATTCTCCTATGTATTCCCTTTTATATGAGAGTCCAAGTTAACTTTTAAGCTGCTACCCATTTTTTGTTATTTATTTATTTTTAGTTTTTAGTTGCTTCTACGTATATCATTAAGTAAATCCTAATACAATAATAAAAAAACTGCTCAACTAAAAGCAATGTGCAAATTATATAATATAATTAGGGAATTGACCCAAATAATTAGGACTATAAGCAGAATTCATTAATAATGTTAAGGAGATAATAAAAATTTATCTGATCGAGGTGTAGTCTGATGTCAAGAAAACCAAGCTTCTCTAAAGTAAAAAACCAAACTTCTCTTCTTTCTTTTAACATCATCATCCATAATTAATCAAATGGTTGAAAAGGCTTCATTTAACTACGAACGTTCTCTTTGATGAACTTGAAGCATTTCGAGTGGAGTTCAAGAATGACCAGAGAGGGAAGGAACAGAGCTATAAAGCAAATGGTGCAATCACAGGGATAATTATCCGTAATAGCGGGAAAGATTACATTGGATCATTAGTATTTCAAAGTGTCCATGAATACATTTGGCTCATATGGTACTGAAGATAATACTGTGTCTAAGGTGAAGTATTTAATTCGTTAGTTGCAAAAAAGTACATGTATTTTGGCAAATTTTCCATATATTTTCAAACAAATAAAAGAAAATACGGACCAATTCAGCCAAGCAATAGCACGGTAGGGAGCTCGTTTGAGTTTCCATTGACTGGCAAAGTGATTGTTGGCTTTTATGGACTTGACGTTGGCAGTTGTATCAATGGAGGTCTAGGAGTCTATGTCAAGCATTCCAGAGACTTGTTTTGGTCCTTCAAGCCGCGAGTACAAATTCTACTTGTGACCCCCGAAACCAAGGTTACCTTTCTGTGATTTCTTTTTTATATAATCAATTAATCCGTTTATTTATTTATTTAGGATAAATTGCACAAACTCCATGAAGTTTGACAAAATTGCAAAAAAAATGACGATTTTTGAATAACTCACACTTTCACTACCTGAGGTTCCAAAAATTCAATATAAACCTCCTCTGTCATTAGTCAACCATTAGTAAACCACCATTAAATCAAAATTATGAAGGGTAAAATGGTCAATTCATAACTAATAAATATTTTAATTAAAAATTAATATTTTAATTAAAATATTGAAAAAAATATATATTTAATATATATATTAAACTAGTGGAGACCCAACCAGTTTTTTGCTTTTTATTTTATTTTATTTTTTGATTTTAATATTCAATTAAAAATATATATTATATTATATTATATTTTTAAAATTTTTGTTTTCTTAATTAAATTAAAAAATATATTATATTAATTTTAAATTTATAAAAAGTAAATTGTTGACTTTAAATTTGACTTAAAGGGTATTTTAGTTTTTTGGTATCTTTGATTATTGACCATAAGAATTTAACCGTGATTGACTAATAGCATAAGAGGCTTGTGCTGAGTTTTAGAATCTCAAAGGAGGTCAATACGAGTTATTATACATCGTCATTTTTGCGCAATTTCACCAAACCTCAGAGGAGGTTTGTGCAATTTGCCCATTTATTTATTTAGTGTAATCCTTTTTTATTCTACCATTAAAAAGAAGTAAGTTTTCAAACTAATATCGAAGCACTATCAATGCTTACAAAGTATAGTTCGCGAATACTGATGATGCAAAAAAACTCATTTCAAGTTCTTCAATGTAATTAGTTCTTAAATTCATTATTTTTATCCTATCTCATGTAACTTTCTTTTTATTTATGTGATTTTGATAGTAGATGACTAATTTATGGGCTACTCATGATCATATGATCTATTTTTTTTTGTCAAACAACATGGTCAAAAGAAATAAATTCGATGATGTTCAAAATGAAACCGACTAATGTACAATAATTTCTAATAAATTATTATTTGTTGCAGTTGGTTGGTTCTTTCAACCAGGAAGAATGTATTAAGGTAGGGCCATAGGAAAAAATCTTCCATGAGATTGTCCCACGACTGATGTGGTGCAACAGATCAATGGAAAGAGTGAGAGAAAAATAAAAGGCCAATAGAAAGAGTAAGAGAAAAAAAAAAATGATACTATTTCATTAATATGTCGTACCATATCAACAATAAGACAATCCCATGAAAGATTTTTTCATACCATGAAGTTAGTCAAGGTCATTGGAAGAAGAGGAATGGACCTATATGCTAAAAGGTGCAAGCTGCAACATAGTTCAAAATTGGTTATAATGAAAATTATATCCAGTTAATCTCCTTCAAAACTTCTGATGAAAATAATGTTTCTAAATATTCACAAAAATTTGATAAAGAATTTGCAAAGCAAGAGGTATTTATATTCAATTTATTTGTTTTATAATTTCATTATTTTCCTTTCGAACAATTTCTTTATTGCATAGATACGAAAATTGTCTTTCAGAGTATTTGGGAATTATTATTTCGTTTTCATTACTTGTTATGTCCTAAGCTTCTGTTTTATCTTATAAGGTTTGATTGTTATCTCACTAGTGTCTATCTTTTCATGATTATGGAACAATATGAAGACTATCAACAATCCTTAGTACGTATGATTTAATACTTATCTTGACCTTATGAAGTTCGAGCCACCTTTACCATTTTAGTTATTCGTATACTTATGTATATATGTTCACTGTATTTTAAAGTACGTAAGAGTGTTATTATTTACCAATATATTTCTTTTGTCAAATCCAACATCTGCTCACTAGTGTTTGAAGCGGCAACGGTCACCAAGTTCGTACTAATTTACCGGCAACGACCCACTTACAAAGAGGGACATGGTGGAGCTCTTGGTCTGCATGCGTAAAGTTGCACTATCCACCACGCTAGCAATGCCCAGTCTTGTTCCAGTTTTTGCAATGTTGAGTCTTGTACCTGTACACATTCGATTGAAGTTCATTTCTCTTCCTTTTTGCCTGCACATAACATTAATTCATCATCAGCCAATTGAAATGCACGCATCAAGCTCACCAATGACTGTTGCTAGTGAGAGGAGTAAATAGTAATTTTAACGCAGCAATGAGAGGAGCCACGGTCCGACGACTGTCACTAGTGCCAGCGGTAGCAACAGTAGCTGGATGCCAATATTTGGCATTCGGGCGTTCTGGTAATTGTCAATTAGTTGGCAGATGTCCTGGAGGACCGTCTGCAGCGTGACATTCTCCTGGCGAAGGGTCCGCACCTTCTCTTCCTCTGCATGGGTGCGCTGTAGGCAGAAACTATGGTCTGACAACTAATGATCCATTTTCTGTCTATTAAAAAAAAAAAAAAAAAGCAAAAACAAAACTTTAATATTATATACTAATAATAAAGTATTATATATGTATATAATATTATAATAAAATATTATATACGTAATATTATTTACCAATATATTTATTTTGTTAACTCCAACATTTGCTCATTTGTGTTTGAAGCGGCAACGATCACCAAGTTTGCACTATTTGCCGGTAATGACCCACTTACAAAGGGGGACATCGTGGAGCTCTTGGTCTCCATGCGTAAAGTTGCACGGCCCACCACGCTGGTATTGCCCAGTCTCATTCCAGCTTTTGCAGTGCCGAATCTTGTACCTATATACATTTGATTGAAGTTCCTCTCTCTTCCTTTAATTTTGCCTGCACATAGCATTAATTCATCATCAGCCAATTCAAATGCACGCATCAAGCTTACAAATGATTGTCGCTAGTGAGAGAAGTGAATAGTAATTTTACCACAGTCGTGAAAGGAGCCGCGCTCCGACGACTGTCACTAGTGCCAACGACAGCATTAGCAGTTGGACCGCCAGTACTTGGTATCTGGGTATTCTGGTGATTGTCAATTAGTAGCCGGATGCCCTGGAGGACCGTCTACAGCGTGGCGTTCTTCTGGCGGAGGGTCCACACCTCCTCCTCCGTTGTATGGGTGTGCTATAGGCAGGAGCTGTAGTCTGACGATTGGTGATCCGTTTTCTGTCTATTCAAAAAATACAAACAAAAAACAAAAACATAATATTTTATATTGAAAATAAAATATTATATACGTATATAATATTATAATAAAATATTATATACGTAATATTATTTACCAATATATGTTTTTTGTCAAATCCAACATCCGCTCACTTGCGTTGAAAGCGGCAGCCGTCACCAAGTTTGCACTTTTTGCTGGCAACGACCTACTTGCAGTAGGGGACATCGTGGAGCTCTTGGTCTCCATGCACAAAGTTTCACTGTCCACCACGCTGGCAGCCTCCGGTCTCATTTCAGCTTTTGCAATGATGAATCTTTTACCTGTGCACATTCGATTCAAGTTCCTTTCTCTTCATTTTTCTTGCACATAGCATTAATTCATCATCAGCCAATTCAAATGCCTGCATCAAGCTCATCAATGACTGTCGCTAGTAAGAGGAGTGAATAGTAATTTTACCGTAGCAGTGAGAGGAGCCACAGTCTGACGACTGTCACTAGTGCCAGCGGCAATACCAACAGCTGGACCGCCAATACTTGGCATCCAAGCGTTCTAGTAATTGTCAATTAGGTTGGTGGATGCCCTGGAGGACCGTCTGTAGCATGGAGTTCTCCTGGCAGAGGGTCCACACGTTCTCTTGCTTTACATGGGTGCATTGTCGGCAGAAGTTGTGGTCCGATGATTGGTGATCAATTTTCTGTGTATATCAAAAAAAAAAACAAAAAAACAAAAAAAAACAAAAACGTAATATTATAACTAATATTAAAATATTATATACGTATTAGACTATTACTTCTTCAAGAGACCAAAATTAGGTTTTCTTAGCAATATTATTCCATTGCTAATAGTAATTGTAAACACAAATCCATGCAATCACCAATAGGGCTAATAGCATTATTATTAGTTTAAAAAAGAATGATCAGATAGAGCTAATAACAATTTGCCATCATTCCGGCATTGAAATCAATGAGGAATCATTCTCATCGTCACGTCATTCTCCTACTAAACATTCAAAAGCACCAAATTTAATTAAAAGAATAAAAAACACATGAGAGGATGACAAAACACGAAAATGGAGAGAAAGATCAGATAGAGCTAATTAATACAAGGTCGATGCTATCATCACAGCTATCAAACCAATAGGGAATCTTGTAGTCATCATTTCATTCTCACCAACAAATTCGAGATAAAATTTTAAGAAACAGAAATATCAAGAACCTTAGTTCAAAAAAGAAAAAAGAAAAGGAATGTCAAGAGCTTGACTACTTGAGATAGAACTAGAAAGGCGTACTTGTTTGTATCAAACCCTAATTAAGGTATTTATAAAAAGCAAAGTAAATGGAATAAAAGATACAATGAGAGCAATCAACCAGATATATACATCGAAACTTAACTTCTAACCGTAATAATAATCGATGAACATAAAAAAAGAGACCGAGAGATGAAGTTGACCTGATCAAGAGAATGAGTTCTTGTTTTTCTTGAGAGAGCAAATCGGACAGTAACTAATTCACTGAAAAATATTAACAACAGAGCAATGATGAAATCAAGAAACAGAACAATGATTCATCAAACAACAATGATAATGGAAGAAAAAGAATAAGAAATGATACAGCCAATTCATTGAAAATGAAAAGCAATAGAGCAACGATGAAATCAAGAAACAAAGCAATGATTCATCAAACAGCAACGATAATGGAAGAAAAAGAACAACAAATGGTACAGCCAATTCACTGAAAATGAAAAACAATACAGCAATGATGAAATCAAGAACAGAACAATGATTCATCAAACAGCAAAGATAATAGAAGAAAAAGAACAAGCAATGGTACAGCCAATTCATTGAAAATGAAAAGCAATAGAGCAACGATGAAATCAAGAAACAGAACAATGATTCATCAAACAGCAACGATAATGGAAGAAAAAGAACAACAAATGGTACAGCCAATTCACTGAAAATGAAAAACAATACAGCAATGATGAAATCAAGAACAGAACAATGATTCATCAAACAGCAAAGATAATAGAAGAAAAAGAACAAGCAATGGTACAGCCAATTCACTGAAAATGAAAAACAACAGAGCAATGATAAAATCAGAAAACAGAGCACTGATTCATCAAACAGCAATGATAATAGAAGAAAAAAGAACAAGAAATGGTACAGCCAATTCACTAACAATGAAAAATAACAGAGCAATGATGAAATTTGAAAAAAAAAAAAAAACAGAGCAATGATCCATCAAACAGCAAAGATAATGGAAGAAAAAGAAATTGAAATGGTACAGTCAATTCACTGAAAATGAAAAACGTCAGGGCAATGATTCATCAAACAGCAATAATAATTAAAGAAAGAGAGCAAGTAATGATACAGTCAATTCACTGAAAATGTAAAACAACAGAGTAATGATAAATCAAGAAACAGAGCAATGATTCATCAAACAGCAACGATAATGGAAGAAAATTAGCAAGAAAGGGTACAGCCAATTCACTGAAAATGAAAAACAACAGAGCAATGGTGAAATCAAAAAACAGAACAATGATTCATCAAACAGCAATGATAATGGAAGGAAAATAACAAGAAATGATACAGCCAAGTGAAAATAGCCATCAAGCAAATATATACATCGATCAAGAGGTTAAGCATACTTAGGGTGGAGGAGAGCTACGATTTCACATTCTTGAAAGGATTCGGTGAGGGTTGGGGTTTTATACTGGGTGAAAATTTGGCGGGAAAAAAATGGAAGCTATGTTTGGTGTGCTTGTACAATTGAACAAATCTCTGAAAACCTTTTTTAAACATCCTTCTAATAGAACTGTTTCTCTATATTTACTTTAATACCCCTGCCATTGGCTTGGCCAACCGCCTTCTTAGTAAGGGTAGGTTGGTCACTAGATTATTTTTGCATACCAATTGTACAACTACCTCAAAGAAGTCACCGGAGAGAATTAAGTTAGTTACATGCTTTTTGGGCTACATAATTCTTTAATTAATTTGGTTGAAAAACTCAATTTTTCTGAGATGAAACAAAATTATAATTACTATTCAATATATCATGCGGTTAACAATACTTATATAATCTAATAATATTTCATGTTCAAACCGCTACATTACGGATACTATTTTAAAAAATAAATAACAATACTGAATTATGTAAAATTATAATATAATTCTATAAGTTATTTATATTAAATTTAATTGAACCTGTTAATATTAGGTAACCTAAATCAAAGACAAAATTAATTTAAATATTCCATCATCAAAGCCCTTAATTCTTTTCCACTACTTAGGACTCCATGGTGGTCAAATAAGATGTGTCATTACTGTTTGCTAACCAGCAAAGCAAAGCAAAGCCACTCAAGTCGTTTAACGCAAAAATAGAGATGGGCACCAATCATTGGTGCTCTAAAATTTCTAAAGATTTAACAAAACTAATCTTTGATTATGTGGACAAGAAAGCTGAAATGACTAGGCAACAAAGAAAAACTCCCTTCATTGAATTGCCTTACAACCTACAATTAATATTTTGTTTAAAACAAATCACATAAATAAATTCACGATGAACAATCTTGAAAAAATAAATTATAATGTTTTGTTCCAAGGTAGGTATGCATCAATCATCATGAATTTGCGAGATGTGATGGCAAATTCATGAAATATGGCAATGATAACTACATATTGGGATAGATATATTACCACTTCAATGGGATTTATTCAAATAAAAAGGGGCGTTGTATATGAGATCGATATGTATGTTGTTCAAGATACTACCACAACTTAAGCTTTTGATCATCGTAGATAGGTTACTAGTATTGTCTATTAATTTGTCTTGCCCTTCTTGCTTTTACTATTGTATAATAGGATGCATAAGACACAAGTCTTCATTCAATATTTTGTTCTTCATGTTGTTGCATTTGTGTTATCGACACAAAACTCACACCTTAAAGAACTTCCTAAAACATTCAATAGTTAGAAACAAAATTAGAAAGTCCTAAAAAAAGAATGTGAAAGAATATTTTTGTTGCATTTCAATATTCAATATTATCCTTTTTGTGTCTTAAGAAGTATCTTTCGAATCAAATTATGCTTTGAAAAAAAAATATAAATAAAACTTACCTTCCACTTCTAGAAATCTTTGGCATTTTCTCCAACTACGATGATTCACGACATAGATCTATAGAAATCTATTGATCACTTTTCCGATGAGGAATAATGAAGAAGAAGAAGAAGAAGAAGAGGAAACCTTCATCGATGCAATGTGCTTCCTGAATGTCCAATTTGCAAGTGGAAAAGGGAGAAAGAAATAAAAGTAGAAGGAGAAAAAAGCCAATTCTGTCCAAAGTTATAGTCATTGGGATATGAATGATAAAAACATTAGAAAATGACTCAAATGTTCATTCCGTTTTCCTTTTTCTTTTTTCTCATATTTTGGATATTCTATTATTTAATTTTTAACAAAGTGCTTCTAATAACTAATTATAATTAAATTCAGAGAGATTGTTAAACTATCCCTAAAAATGAAACTAATGTGAAACCATCAATTTTTTATGTTCAAAAATAGGATTCACTGATATTATTTTTCATTTTAAGAGATTTTTCAGATTTTTTCTTTGAACTCATTCATGAGTACTGGAGACAGGAATTACTGAACCCATGAAAGAAAATTGTGAGGGCTTGGATGGATATATCGGGATACACAACAAGAAAATGTCAAGGAAACGAGCATAAACTCATGTATGGCTGCTGTTGTGTCATTTTCGCTTAACAACCCACAGTGAGATTGAACGTGCAACATTGCATGACGAAGAATAATTTCATGATTCGGATTTTGAATTCCAATTGTTTAACAAATAATAATTTGTGCAATTGAATTCTGATTTGAATTTTCGGTTAATTTGAGTTGTCCTAAGTGCAAATACAAAAAATATTCTTAATAACTACTGTTGTACCATCGCCTAATGTATTTTGATAGTAAATTCTTGATTTAACTTGATAATCTCTCATATTTGAATCATTACATTATAAATAGTATCTACAAATAAAAAATAATCACAATTGTGCATGTCTGTTATCTTATGGTTAATGATAGTAGTTTGATCAATCAAAACTGTTTTTGAGGTTTTCCAAATTAAGGATGGTTTTTGACACTTTTTACAATTTTAGAAAAAGTTTATGAAAATTTCCAAAACAATTGACATGTTGCTTATATTGGAGTGAATTTTGCTCCAGAGTTGTAATTATACTCAATACTACTTTTTTGAAACCATGCTAGCTGATATGATATGATCAATGAATAATAAAGTTAAACCGATAGATTCACTCGTAACTCGATTGAACATTCATGAGAAATGTAAATATAACCTTATGTTTATCAACATTTATGTGGTAATTTTTCTCAATATAACCTTATGTTTATCAACATTTATGTGGTAATTTTTCTATGTTTCCAATCATAGTTCTGTCTTCGTATTATGAGAGTAGATATCTCTTGATATTATAAAAATAAATTTTTATATAGTGTATGTAATTTTTAAAATCCATAGGCTCATTTAGATTTAGTGCACAAAATTTGATTAGATTAACTTTAAAAGATAAGATTAGATTAAATATGATTAATCTAATTAATATTATATTGTGTTTGATATAGCTGGGATTGAAACATACAGTCGACGAAATCTACTTAAAAGTCAAGTTTTATTAATTTAAATCTCTAATCTTAAGATATATTAATACAATTTGCACATCAACTCATAACTCAATAATTTATCAAAGAGTTAAAAATTCAATAATAATTCAACTAAAAGTCTTTATCTAAGAATTTATAATTCCATAATAATTCTCCCCAAATCATTTTCAACTCGACCTAACTTACAATAAAATAAATAAATAAATAAAAATCAAGAAACCATCCACTGGCTGACATGGCAAGCTTTCATTTCACATAGAATATATTTTATAGCTAAGCCCCACCACACCAAAACCTAACTCAACCCATTCATGGATAAGCATTTACACGTCATCTGACGTCCTCTAATCCTCTCTCACTCAAATCCAAATCAACCATCCAAACCTCCAACTCCCATGCATATCAACGGCCCTCATTTCTCCACATCTCCTACACCCACACACACCAATTATTCACCTCCCCTCAGACAAGCTACCCGACAACCCAACATTTGAAAAAAAAAAAAAAAAGTTTAAAAAATATTAAATAAATAAAAAGCCTTATCCACATTCAAAGTCGAAGGAAAATTATAGTAAAACGACCTCATGTTACAAAATTGCACTTACATTTCAACCATGCTCGTATTTCATGAAATGCTCTTTTAAGTGACGATCCTCAACATTAATCACTACCATTTCAAGAACAATTAAATTATATTACTTAATTTAATCACATATTAAAACATGCAATTTTGAATTTTAATAAAGCTCATTTTACCAATTTCTTATATTTAAATTTTAATTCACTAAAATTTTAAGCTTGATGTAATGAACTTTCATCGGCCCACCAATTTTCTTTTATTTACACATTTAATATCACATGTTAAACAACCTAATTAGCCTTAAGGTTCTTCTTTAATCAAGTTTAGTCTTAAAATTTTATCAAAAACCATCCAATTTTCGCCATTCATTTTTAATTACTATCCTAATAAGTAGTAAAAATAAAAAGTCACAAGTAAATTTTCAAAACTGATCTTTCCTATAGAATTATTTATTAACTTTCAAGTGTCAATTCATTATTGTAAGGGCAAATTGCACAAACTCCTTGAGATTTGGTGAAATTACACAACTATGATGATGTTTGGGTAACTCACATTAATCTCCCCTGAGATTCCAAAAACTCAGCACAAACCTCCTCTCCCGTCAGTCAACTAAGGTTAAATTCTCACGATCAACAGTTAAAGTTGTAAAAAGACTAAAATACCCTTCAAATCCAATTTAAAGTCAATATTTTATTTTTTTATAAATTTAAAATTAATATAATATATTGTTTAATTTAATTAAAAAATTAAAAAAAATCAAAATTAATATAATATATATATTTATGTATTTTTAATTTAATATGTAAAAAAATATTTTTAATTTAATTAAAAAACAAAAATAATATTTTAAAAAAATATATAATATACTTGGTCTCCATGGGAGATCGTGGAGACCAAAACGATGGAGACTGTCTCCAGTGAATGGTCTCCATCGTTGGAGACTTGGTCTCCAGCGATGGAGACCAACACTGGTCTCCATCACTGGAGACCAGAAGGTCCAGTCTCCGATGGTGGAGACTGTTGGAGATGACTGTCATCTCCAACTTTTTTTTTTTAATTTGTATAAACTTTATTTATTTATTTTATTTGGGAGATGTTTGGTTTGATTTTGATGTTTAATTTAGGCGATGTTAGTTTGATCAAAACGATAGAGATGATGATTTTGATGAATGTAGAAGATGAAATTGGAGATGAGGAAGATGATGAGAGGTAGAATATGAAAGAGATTGTTTTCCTTTTTCTTTTTAATTTATTTTATTATTTTAGTAATTAAAAAAAGTATTTTTTAATTAAAATATTTATTAATTGTAAATTTACCATTTTACCCTTCATTATTTGGATTTAATGGTGATTGACTAATGGTTGACTAACGGTATGAGAGATTTGTGCTAAGTTTTTTAACCTTAAGGAAAGTCAGTGCGGCTTATCCAAATATTGTCATTTTTGTACAATTTCACCCAACCTTAGGGAAGGTTTGTGTAATTTACCCTTATTATAAGCTTTTTAATTCCATAAAATCTTTGAAAGTCTAGACTGAATACACTTCTAAACTTGGGTGTATTTATTTCAAACTTTTAGATGTTTTATAAAAATTATAAAGTATTCAATATAAACTTTTAATAACTTTTTTAATAAGTTAATAAAAGCTTTAAGATATTCAATCAAGGCTTCTGAAAAGTCTATAAAAGTCAAATTATTTTCAATTTATTGATGATTTCCGTAGACTTTAAAATACCAATGACTTTTATTAATATTTGTGTATAAAAAATTTCATAATTTATCTTCCATTCCTCTAAAAATCTATAAAAATCATTCATAATTTTGTAAAGTCTATAAAAGTCAATAAAAATTTATTAACTTTATAAAAGTCATTCACTAAAAAGGAAAAAAAAAAAAAAAGTCTATAAACATTTAAGATTAAATACATGCCCTGGAAGTCCAAAAAGAGAGAATTTCCATAATAAAATCACTTTTCACATACTAACAATTTTTCCCAATATACCTCTTTTCCTAACCAACACGTGTCAGTCTCACAGCCATCCACGTCACCCCAATCAACCTCCTTTACCGGTCACCCACTCAAAAACACACTTCTCGCCATTTATATAAAATTCTTCCTCTCTTCAATCAATGAAGAGAAACATGTTTTTTGTTCTCATTTTATCTATGCCTCTATTTTCCCGGTAAAAGATCCAAACTTTCCGGCGAACTCTCTGTTGCCCGCGGTGATGATGATCAACTCTTCCATACCAACCTCAATCTGATCTGGGTTTGTTCTTATATTCCTTCCTCACCACCCAAAAAAAAAAAAACACCCAAATTGATAGCTTTTCAGTCTCTGTACATATATATACATACATATATAAATATATATAATGAATTTGAGGGCGGCCGAGGGGGGCGAATCGGTTTCGGGCAGAGAAATCGACGTGCCGGGGGAGATAGAGTGGCAAATGCTCGACAAGGGAAAGTTCTTCCTCCACGGGGCGGCGCTCTTCTCCGGCGTGTCGGCGGTGCTTTATCCGGTGGTGGTTCTGAAGACAAGGCAGCAGGTGGGGCAGAGCAGGACGGCAGGCGGTGGCGGTGGTGAGGACGGAGGGACTCCGGGGGCTGTACAGAGGGTTCGGGACGTCGCTGGCGGGGACGGTGCCGGCGAGGGCGGTGTACATGGCGGCTTTGGAGGTGACTAAAAGTGAAGTGGGTGGGGTGGCAGTGAGAGTGGGGTGCACAGGAAGCCACGGCGGCGGCGGTGGCGAATGCGATCGGAGGGCTGAGCGCGGCGGTGGCGGCGCAGCTGGTGTGGACCCCAGTTGATGTGGTAAGTCAAAGACTTATGGTTTGTAATGTGAATGATAAGGACTGTAGATATTTGAATGGTATTGATGCTTGTAGGAAGATTGTTAGGAAGGATGGTGTTAGAGGGTTATATAGGGGGCTTGGGATGTCTATATTGACCTATGCACCCTCCAATGCGGTTTGGTGGGCGTCTTATTCGGTGGCCCAAAGGGCGGTATGGGGCGGGGTAGGGCGCTATGTTAGGAGGGATGGGGGCGAGGGAGAGGGGGAACGAGGGGTTAGGCCGGATTGGAAGACTGTGGTGGGGGTTCAGGGAGTGAGCGCAGGTATGGCAGGTGGGGTTGCGGCGTTGGTAACAACGCCATTGGATACAATTAAGACCAGGATGCAGGTTTTGGATGGCGGGGGTGGGCGTGGGGAGGAGAATGGGGGGAGAAGAGGTGGAGGGGGACCGAGTGTAGGGCAGACGGTGAGGAGTTTGGTGAAGGAAGGTGGGTGGATGGCTTGTTATAGAGGGTTGGGGCCGAGATGGGCATCAATGTCTATCTCTGCTACGACTATGATCACTACTTATGAGTTTTTGAAACGGGTATCGGCTAAGAGTCAAGAGATGATTACATGAAGAAGGAGGAGAGCAATTATGAGTGCTTATGGCTTTCTGAAACAGTTTTTGGGTACGAGTCAATATAGTTCTTACATGAAGAGGAGAGAAATGATGGGGAAAGATGCATTAGAGTGTTGTGACGAAAAATCTTTGCTGGAGGATTGAAGCTTTATGCTTCAGTGGCAGTGCCTGAAACGGCAATGATATAACTGCCTGTGAATCCTCAAAAAATTAAGACAGCTATTCCAGGACCAATCAAGTTGGTCTGTGAGGATGAAGAAAAGAGAAATAATGAGAAGAAAGGGGTAGGTTTGTAGAATGATCTTTGTCAAATCTTGATAAACTGCTCTATGCTTTTACAATCTATTTTTTGCCATTTTCTTCCTGGTTCATGGGTTGATCAATGTAATTACTGTAGATTTTTATTTTGCATATAAATGCAAATTCTTCTTGTTTCTTCTGTTCAACACATTGTATCATCTTGTAAATGTTGTTCATCCTAAACTCCCACTTTTTAATAAATATGGATTTCATTACACATGTACTGTTCCATATCATCTCCATGATCTTCTTCCATCTTGGATCAGATTACTGTTTTTGAGTTTCTCACTACGAAAGTTATTATAAGACAAAAAGAAAGAAGAGTTGGGAGGAATTTTATTATAATTATTTATTTTGATTTGTTAGTATTTAACATGAGCCCTCTTATTGCACTCTTATGGAAGCATTATCTTTGTCCTTACTAATTTTTTCTAATCAATCAAAGAAAACAAATTAGAGAGTGGAAGGTGTGGATAATTTTATAAAATTTGGTGGGGGCTATTAATCTCGTGGATAGATATGGAACTTGGGAAAAGTATTTTCTAGGTTTCAAGAAAGAAACTTAATGGCAGAGAAATTGAGTATAAGTATTCAAATTAGGTAATGGATCAACTATATGTATCGACTTTTATGTCTTAAATCACTCGAAGAATCTTGAACTAATTAAAAAAATTTCTCATTATTAAAAGCTTTGTTCTATATTGTGTCATTACATTGTTAAACCCAATTTCATGTATTTTAGTTCAAAGCATCAATCATCCTTGTTTATTCAACAAATCAATAATTAATCATTCATCTTATTTTGAAGTTTGGTTGGTCTAGCCACTAATTGAAACATAGACATAAACCTGCAGGAAGACAAGAATTAGTCTGTATTTTAATCAAATCAAAAAGAAAATTTGTAAAATCATACCTCTTTGAATCAATAATTAATGTTTTGACTCCAACCTCTTAGTACAATTGGAGCATGGTGTACACAAGCTTGTGACTCGTGAGGTTCCACCAAAGCCTTGAAAGTGAGATTTTTATAAGAAACCAAACGACCTAAGAGTATTGACTTGGTTGTTGGTGTCTTTTCCTGAAACAGGGTTCTGATTGGTAGTTCATTTTGGTTGGTGGAAGTCACAGACCGGATAAGATTTTATTGCTGATGTGGAGGGCAACGATCAGTGATCATGTCCCTGAGTTTGAGTCCATGATAAAGACTCGTGGATGGACTCTCTCACTTGGACCAGTTGATTAATTTTTAATAGCTGTAATTTCAGATTTAGCAGAATCTAAGCATGGTCTTGGACTGAAAATATCAAACCCCCCTTTAGGTCTTGTATCAGCAGGAAATGAGAGTACTCTAGGAACAGCCATATGATGACTTGAATTGTTGATGCAGTCATGGCATGTGAAGAAAAATGTAATGGAACAGTAATTTCAGGATCTTACCATTCACAGTGCCTGTATATGTCAACTTTGTCAAGCCACTAGTCAGAATTTTGAAATAAGAATCCTCTCTTCATCTGAATTCATACCAAACAAGAACCTGAGCATCGGATTTTCAAGATAAGAATCCTCTTTTCATCTGAACTTGAATCAATAGAGAAGTCAAGAGTCAGATTTTGAGATAAGAATCCTTTCTTCATCAGTACTCAAATTAGAAGAGAAATAGAGTCCTAACTTCTGATCGTGACATCATCATAAACTAAAATAGGATAATGCAGTTCATATAACGAAGGATGCCAGTCAATTCAATATAGTCATAATGATTTTTGTTCACTTGTATCGGTCATCCATTTTGACAGCATAACGTAGGGATTAAACACTTGATTAATGCATATGCAGATTTTAGGATACAAACACAATGATCTGAGCAAACTTGTTATCCTAGAAACAGAATGTAAAAACCAACCATTATGGAGTCTATTTCACTACTATAGAAAGAGATTTGCCTACTCAATGGAAAGAAATTACAATTATGTTTTTCAGAGGAGACCAAACTACAGATAAACAGCATCGAATTGAAAACTAAGATCTCCTAAACTTAAGTATCCATTCACATGCTGACTACTGATACTAGGAGAAAGAGAAAAGAAACCGATTAACAGGGCAGTAAAGGAGTTACAAAGTTAAGAGTACAAAGGCCCGGGAAGAGATAGAGATAGAGAACATATCACTTGGTTGTTGTATCAAGGGCGAGCTCTCTTGTTGCTGCTGCAAGAAGGGCACTTGTACTGCTTGATATGCTCTGCCCTGGCTGGGGTGATCTTCACACACTTCCCATGGAACCACTTCTCACAGATGTCACAGCATATCCAAAATTCGTCTGATGCATAGTTCTCACCACAAGCCCCGCACAATGTTTCCCCATGCTCATCTTCATCTTCTTCATCCAATTCTTCTTCTTCATCCTTTGGCTGCGATGCCTTAACATATTTTGCCTGAGGTTGCCACAAAAACCCGGAGGCAAAGATACACCAATTAGTAATACAATACTCATTTCAAATTAATCAACAAAAAATGTTTGCTTTCACTTTTTTATTTTTTTGATAATCCATAAATCCCCCGAAACCGTTTAGCAAATTCGAGTTCAAAACTAGAACCCCTGCTGAACCTTACAATCTTTGGGAAGCAGTAAACTATAGCTTTGGCTATGAAGGTGCCCATGAGGATTTGAACCTAGACCTTGAGAGAGCAAATCTCCAAAGCCCAACCATTTTTACTAACCATTCATGGAAGAATAAACATTTGAGGAGAATAAACATTTTGTAAACTGGATTGCACCAGCATTACATGCATAAATTTTTTTCACAACATAAAAGACTCTGTATAGAACCTCTTTTGCTGCTTTGGAGTTTGACTTGGACTTGTTGCTACTATGATTTGAGACAGATGACTTGTCCTTTACTTGTTTCTTTGCAACTGCCAGTTACAACTTCGAAAATTGTCGGAAGATCATTTATCATATTAAAGAGCCGTTTCCTGCATCACAATTATGAATATAAAGCAACATTGCATTAAAAACCAGTAACATGGTATGTCACAAGATGAATCACAAATTGCATACTTGAGTATGTCTGCATTCATTTTGTCTCACTGGCTATTTTTTCTTTTTTTTTTAACAAAGAGGAGACAGATGCTACTTTAGCAAACTATGCAAAATTAAATTGAAAAAGTTGTGCCAATAGAAGCACATGATTAGGATCAAACCCGTTAAAAAGGTGAAGAGCTTGACCTCAACTCAACAGGAATATTCATTCAATCTTAAGACCCAGTCATTCAGTGTACAAAAATGAAACATATGAGATCAACAGGCCATGAGTTTCCAAACCTCAGATTTGAAGTTTATAACAAATGATCAGAGAAAAATTCTTATCTAAAACATTGGAAAAAAAAAAAAAAGAAAGAAAAAAAAAAAAGAGAGAGAGAGATCAATTTATTTTGTTGATGGGTTAATTAACAGCCCAAAAGTAAGGCAAACCTAACAAACATACACACTACTTTTGCTTAAAATGAGAGGACGCTGAACATTAGTAACATCATTCAACTCAAAGAAAATCAAAGAGTGCCATCATTCCAAATTTTCAACAATAGTTTCAACATTAAACAAATTTTAACAACCCAAAGAGAATTTTTCGCCTACTACATACACACTATTTTTGCTTGAAATGAGAGAAAGCTGAACATTAGTAAGATCATTCAACTTAACAAAAATCAAAGAGTGCCGTCATTCCAAATTTTCAACAATAGTTTCAACATGAAACAAATGTTGACAACCCAAAGAGAATTTTTCTCCTACTACATAAATAAGATTTCCAGTCTAGAGCCAAAAGTTAACCCCCAAGTTGTAGAAATGTTTCACTAAATAGACCATACTTACATGAACTCAGCAGATAAAATTTATCACCATAAGAAATTTACCTGTCAGCTTTATCGAATCCAAATCTGGCACCAAAATAAAACGCAACAGCCAGCAGCCATGCATCACTATGAACAGCAACTAAAGACAACCAGTCCTTTTCCTGCATGCCATCTCTTGCAAAATTGATACCCAATGCAGGCTCTGGAAGCTCTGGAGGCACTTCTTCAGCTGGTAAATTGACCTCCCATTGCTCACTAGGAAAGCCATACAAGCAGAGATTCTCCTTTTCTGTAAGTAGAAAAAACAAAATCATGAATGTGAGCTGAAACTAATAACAGAAAGCAGCCAAGAATAAGATCTAACAAACATGAAGCATTGACTACTAACTGATTAAAACATGGAGACAGCCATCAAACAGGCGCTATAGTTGTCATTTAATATTTCCATGGTTCAGAAAATTCTACTTTGAACAATGACAAAGTATCCGAACCCATACAAATCCACTTTTGCAAGAACAGTATTATTTCCAAAGTTGACAACAACTCAACCAAATTAAGCACCATCAAAGTAAATCCTGACATAAAGAGAAACATATGGCCGCAAATCTCTAGGTACTAAACAACTTGGTATGAGCACTCAAAGTTCCCCAACACTTCCGCACACATAGCAAGCTAAACATAGAATTCTTCCTTTTCAATGGGTAGTTTATACTTTAACAATATTACTTACCAACTAATAAGTAATCAACTATATCAAGCCTCGACCACAACCCTCCCCATGCACTCCAACATAATAAACTTTGTGCACAAAAACAAAAACCTATCCAAGAGCAAGTGCAGACAACTAAAGTTTTTAAATCCACCAAGATTCATAAGACATTTAATGTGTGATTTTAAAACCTTGAACAGAAAACACTAATTGATGCATAATGAATTGTGATGTGTATGTCAATGCAGCCAAGTTGAAATATCATTAGCATGAAAAACCTAAGGGCTACCAATCATTGCATTTGAAATGTTTCAAAACAGGATCTCTAAAATTTTGTGATTCCTAAACATAAAATGCCGTTCGTCATTACTAATTGCAGGTCAGGCAGAAGCAGGGTCCTGGGAGACTTACTTTGGCTACAGCAGTACCCTGTAGCATTTTACATAAAGTGGCAGCTCTCACCACTTAGATCTAAGTGCTTGTTCTTATCAATCCAAGACTTTTAACATTTGCCAAGCAATGGCGCCTCAGGTGTTTCCTAAAAGGTGCACTCATTATATTTATACCTCTAAATGTTCTAATCAAATTTCCCTCTATGTCTACATGAAAAACTGCAATAGTTGAACATTTTGCGACTCCCTGAAACAGACAAAAAAGCTAGATCCAGAAATCAGCTTAAGAAAAAACTTTTACAAACATAGAACATTCTGAAGACCAAAAGAGCTGGACCATTATAAATGAACCACTATAAAGGTCTATACTGCCCCTGGTCAACTTTTACATGAACATTGTAGCACCACGACTTACATGTCATAAAAATTGTACAAGAAAACAAAATAAATATCTTCCCCTCTAAAGAAATATATGAAATGAGCAAGAATAGCAAAAGTGCAGCAAATGACAAAAAATTATGACACAAGAACCTAGTGTTTATTACAATGACAACAAATTAAGAAAAATCTAAGCGGGATGCAACCCCCTGGCTGAAGATAAACAATTCAACCAAATCAAGCACTCCAGATCATCTGCAATCATGAGTTGCATTATTTAATTTTACAAAAGACAAATGAACTTCACATAAAATTGGAAGACAGAACTCACGAAACATGCAAGTATTCTTGAAAAATGGTTCTTCATAAATATCATTGTAAATGGGGTCACTGATACATCATAAAAGTGCATTTATCCCTTGACAATGACAACTTAAGCACATGAACCACTATCAAGAACACCAAACCAACCTAAAATTACAAGTAAAACCACAAAAGCACCGCAAAACACTTCTCATTAATACCACACCATTAAATTTTTTTCCCGTTTTAAAATGCAAGCCATAATGCTTGAAGACATGCAATTTATAAACCAACAATGAAAGACCATCACACGTCACACACATATAGAATATAGTGAGTGTAAGTTAACACACCAAGAAGAACCAAGCATTTGCTAAAGTACTAATATATAACACTTACCAGGATCACACTGTTGATAGAAGTCTTCAACCTCTGCAAGACCACAACCAAAAACAAATTAATAAACCCTAGAAAGAACACACTTCCAAGACGTTATTTTCAAACCACAAACTATGGAAATCAAGACTCAATTTTCAACAATTCACAAACTAAAACACCATAGAAACAAAAGGCGAATAGCACTTAACATTTCATCTCCAAAACAAAAACAACATACAAACATTTCAATTCAAACACTCAACAGTCTTACTAGCTAGTCTCTCTCATACTGCTACTCCAGACCAAACCAAAAAAAAAAAATAGCCAACACAAACTGAAACTGAAATCAACCCACATTTCACTGAGACGAAAGGAGCTTGAAACAACTAAACAACCCAAAACTCTCACAATCTATCACAAACAAACTCTAGACGGAAACCAAAAAAAAACAAAGAAACACAACCATGAAAACAAACCAAATTCCACAATCAACACACAAAATTCAAAACTTTTCTCTTTCGAAAACCAAAAACTCCCATTTTGTTCACTCAGATTCTCGACAAACAAACATGCATGAACAAAACCACTTAAAACACTAATAATTCTCAAAACATATAAAACTTTCTCTCACTTTTTCGGACTACTTTCTCGCGAAACAAACAAACAGACAAATACAAAAACTAAAAAATATAAAAATAATAAAAATAAAAATTCTCCAAACATAGAACTTTCTCTCGTTTTCTCTGATGTTTTCTGACGAAACAAACAAGCAATTACAAAAACAAAAAGAAATAATAAAAATAAAAATTCTTCAAACATAGAACTTTCTCTCATTTTCTCAGATATTTTCTCGCGAAACAAACAATTACAAAAGAAAAAAATAAAACAAAAACTCTCGAAACTAACAACTTTTCTCTCACTTCCTCGCATATTTTCTCACAAAACAAACAACACATTCAACTGAAAACCAGAACGAAAAACTTTCTTGCACTTTCTCGCATATTTTCTCGCAAACCAAACACTTAAACAAACAAACAAAAAATTATTTTTTTTTGTTTTGTTATTTTAAAAACAAACAAACAAAGACCTGTAGTGAGAGCTTTAATCATGCCAGCTCTCCGTCCTTTGAAATCTCTAAACACCTCCTCCACTGTCCTCGGATTATACTGTCCTCCTCCTCCTCCTCCTCCTCCGCCGCCTTCCATCTCTCAAATTCAAAATTTGATTTTTTTTTACGATTTTTTTTTAAAAATTTTTTTATGTTTTTTCAGTCGAGAAATTGAGAGTTGAAACAAAGAGAGAGGCAGTCTGTGCGTTCGTGTATACGTATATAATTGAGACGAGGGTAAAATGGGGATTTGATAAGTATTAGAAGGGTATTTTGGGGATAAAGGTGGAAAATTTTGTTTTTTGGGGCGGATTTGAATCTGGAGTTGTTTGTCGGGCTAAACTGTATTTGAGAAAACAGTTTTGAGTCCGAAATTTCGAAACATTGAGCGAGGGAGGACGGATCGTGTGCGGTCGGGTTGGTGTCATGATTTTTGGAGTTGGTGATGTGGAGGTGTTCGATTTCGCATGTGATTATGGAGAAAACAAAAAAAATTATGTGATATTATTTATTGTTTGTTTAATATCGAGAACACTAATTCCATGAGATGCAAGTTGATAGTAATAAGATTTATATAATTTGATTTTATAAATTAAAAAAAAAAAATTCTAAATATAATATGACAGTTATTTGTTTATAATTGTTCTGATAGTCATAATTTTTTTAAATAATTTATTTTTAATAGCATATTATAGTAACAAAATTATTAAATATTGAAATATTTATATATGTGTAACAATTCGAACGTGAAATATTATTATTATTTAATCATTAGATGCGATAAAGTTTATCTAGTAATATTTTTCCTTATACTGTAATATGGGTTGTGGTCTGATGGTTAGACTAGCCACCTTATACCTCTTTAAAGGTAGAGAGTTCTATACCCAAAAACCTCACAATATTGTGGGTATTTTCCTCCGCTCTATGGTTTGATCCTTCCAGTTTTTGGGAGTTGACCCCTGAGTCACGTCACAACTTTTCATCGTAACTAATCTCGATTATATCCTAAATCGGTTTCAATTATCAAAATATATATATACATACATATATATATATATATATTTCGTTTACATTTATACCAACGAGATTATAAATTCAGCTCGTGTGACTCTGACATGCAAGCCCGCTATTAACAGGACTTATAGGCAAGATTGAGCCTGCAAAAAAGTTTTAAGACTAGCCCAGCCCGCGTCGCCTAATTGACAGCTCCTGAGGTAAAGAAATGATAAAAACATGATTGATATTAACTCAAATGGGTGGATATTTGATGCGTTGACGCCTAGTGATATGTTTTTCCGCATCTACATCATTGTAGCTTCAACTTGTATCTCCATTTGAAATCCCAAACCAATTGTAATAGTTCTAGAACCGATATGAATTGATATATAGATAATTAAATTAAAAAGTAGAACACATTTTTCATGACAAAAAGCAAACAGAACAACTTGCAATATCATTGTTGAGAGTCACTCACTCACAAACTTTAAACATTTTATATTAAATCATACCTGAAAAGACAAATAGAAACCAATTTTTATGAAGAGATCTTGAATTGGAAAACTACCATGTAATTACATTTAGATTTAAGTACTTGTATCTAAATTTGTTCATCATCAGTTCAATCTACATAACATTACAATACACCCTTATTGTGTTCATGTTGCCATATTTTGGCTGCAAAAAAAATGATTGTTAGATTCCAAATGTACATGACAATCTTATTTCACATCTCTATTACAAGAGACAAATGCTTAAAATAGAGACTTACTGTTAACAATGCATGGTTGCATACAAGAACATATTAAAACCAACCACATAGCAACTGAAAACTCCATTGTTCTTGGTGTTCAAACAAGTCAGACATTACAAGCAACAAGAGCATTAGAAAGGTAAACTAAAAGAGCCAAGGATGACTTCCCAAGGGAACACTAGCAGCCAGAATTTTTGGCTGGGCACACTGGATTCTGAGCACGGAGTTGTGCGTTTCCGCTCATCTTTTGACCGAGGAGAGGAGTGGCTGCAGGTTCCCGCCACTGCTGATGCCAGCTGAGCAACCTTGCATGGTTCTGCCTAGGTGAGAAGGGTAGCCTGAGAACCTGAAGTCCGGCTGCTGGAAGATGTCTGCACTGTTGGAGGTGGTAGTGATGCCGGAACAAGAGGTGGTGGAAGCAGCATCTTTGTAGTTGTTGGCTGGTTGAGCTTTGGATTCTGACACGTTCACAGACAAATGCATATCAGCAGAGCCTGACCCGTCTGGTTCATTGTCAGTTGGAACAGGCTTGGATTCCTGGAGCTTCTTCGTGTTGAGAAAACGTCCACCGGATCCTCTTGCCCTCTTCATTGCATGAACATGCCGCGACTCATGAAGATATGGCTGCAAATTCTCAGAAAATATCACTTGGTCAAACAACCATTTTACCGGTGCGCCATATTGCAATGGAGAGTTATAAAACGCAAAGGGCACGTACCTTGCGACCTTTGGTGAGTTTGTTTTGAGCTTCAAGCTTGGCGCGATACTGTCTCCGCCTCAGAATTGCTCGATACTGTTTTGCATTGACATAAATGGGCTCGTCTGCTGTGACATCAAGAGGTAATGGCACACGACCAGGAGTCATCCCCATCAGTTGAGGATGATGAATCTGTTGACATTTGAATGACAAATATCTCATCAACTGGTAACAAAGAAGACACATTGGGGTGTAGTCATATTCTACAGACAACTGACTTAAATACAAATGCAAGCAACAGACTGAACCGATTCAAGGACAAAAAAAAATCAGAATCTTATCGAAAAATCAATGGGCTATAGATTCTGTAGAGTTGAAAGAACATATGGAAATCAATATAATATATATAGAACTTGCTCGATTCTCTGATTATATAAGTGGTTGATAAAAACCGTCCCTCCTAGTTACAATCATTTTGCATTTATGCCTAGGAAATTCACTCTAAAAAGCAACAGCACTCTATTAAAAAAATATAATGATAACAAAAATGAAAGAGGAAACTTTACCACTACAAAGAATTGTTAAGATAATGAAAGCAAAGGAGAATTAGAACAAATGTAGATGCAAAGTAAAATATATTGATTAACAAATCCTTTATGGAGTCTGAAGAATCAAAAAGTCGGCAAAACAATTGATGCAAATACTCTTTAAAGAAATGAGTAAGCATGACGCCAAGTAAGGTGCTATTTGATGAAAGGGACGGTCTAGAGTCTAGCTAAAGTTTGAAAAATTACAAGTTGGGACAAATTAATAACCAGTACTCTTTCCACACGATAAAGAAGGCTATAAAGTAAACATTATAATGGAAGGGAGGCAAGAAAAAGATAGAAAAGAGTATGGCAACTTTAAGTGCTACACAACTTGACTAAGATTCACGGCCAAACTAACTGTCGTTACCGACAAGAATCCGTTTTCTCCAGTCTAACCCTTCCAAGGACACATTCTCAAGAATCTATATATATAAACTTTGAAGCCCACCTTGGATGAAAATCTGGCCCAATGATGCAGTATGGTATACAAGCTTATATTCATTATGGCAAACAATTGTAAATGCGCTATTGAATTTCAATTTTAGTTCAAGGTACTTACTATTGGTTGGGGACCATAATAGGGAGTCATTATGCCACTGAAATAGGGTTCAGCACAATGGAATGTAAAGGATGCCTGCAATAAGATCCTTGAAACATGAACATTCACACGTACAACTAAAATACCGGAGATTACAGATAGGTATTAACTTACAACTGACTGATTATAGTCAACATGAGAAGGTTGGATTACGAATTCCTGAGGTGCAGTTGATGAGGCTAATTTAGTCTGACCTCCCTCAGGCTTCCCTTGAGTGTCATTAAATCCTGAGCAAATATACGAACAAGAACAGCTAAATTAGACATGCATCTAGCTTAGTGGCAAAGGAAGTGCATTGGATCTTTTGTTATATCTACAGATTTGGTAATGAGAAGTCTAGTCAAAGCTAGTAATTCAATTCAAACTACTTAGTAGCTTGCAGATGGGAAGAATGCATATAAACAATGAATGTAACATAATGTTCAACGTCACTTCCTGTGCAACCCTTTTACTTAAACTTTTTGCAAGCAATTAATTAGCTTATGAAGGCATTACCCCATTGAAGACAGAACAAATACAAACACACACAAAATATAGACTGCATTTTTCATTTTATCAATCCTTGAAAGAGAGGAAATAGCAATAGAGATAAGGAACAAGGAAAATTAGTAAAATAACCTGATGATGTTGAAATCATTTGACCATTTGGAAAGCTATATTTTATACTAGCCCCTTTAGGACAAGATTGACCAGTCGATTGAGTTGATGAAGACTCTTGGTCACGGAATTGCTTAGTGCTGAGAAATCGTTGCGGAGGGACTCCCATCTTCAAGTATAGACTTTCAGACAAGGACGATTGTTGCACACAAGATTCGGATGAACTTCCCCCCCACGATGGGCAACTCACGTCATACAGCGATGTTGAATGAGCAGAACTTATGCCAGAATCTTTCTCACCCAAACTTTGCATTGTCATACAAGCATCTCAGATCATGATATGTTCACTTCGATCTTTGAAATATAAATGAAAATGAACCTTAGCATGTATTTAGCCACCTGCTTATCAGCAATCCAACCAAGTGTCAGCTGCCACAATGTTAATGTGGTTCGAGTAACATGCAACAGAAACAAATTTGCAACACCTCTATAAGAACGGGAAAAACTTGCACCCTCAACATCATAATATCATCAAAATAAATACTAATCTTCAAAGAAAATCAATTATAGGCACTTCCCTTGTCACTAAGCTCAACAGACTAAGTTCTTATAGACTTTAAGATGACATTAATCGATACACAATCTAAACACAGTTTTTCACAGTGAATCAAAAAACAAACTAGCAAATTTAATCAAATACGCCTATCTTATTAGATTGAGACAAAGAAGCCAATTTCCAGCAATCAAATGGGAAAACCAGTAGCAATCAAAGAACCAAAAACAGAACACTATATTTGGAAGAGAAACTAGCACATGTCATGCTCAATAACAGAAGCTGTGTTTAGCTATTGAACATTTCAATACTAGAATGCACAAGTTACAAAAGCACATGAATTATTGATAAACATATATAATCAAATAAATTAAGAACACAAAAACAAAGAACATAAGAGGTAGCATGTTTCAATCACAACAATCCAAGCTCAAACTCGAAACCAATTCATACATGCAAACACAGAAATAAGATCCCAAAACCAACCAACACCACCCCTTAATTCAACTCCTATATAAAAAATAACACAAAACAAGAACATTCACAAATCATTAAAAGAACATACACAAACTCCAATCCAAAACCAAGAAAGCCCCATCATATTTTTTTACAAAAACGGTAGACCATCTCTCAAACCTCCAAATGCCAGCCACCACTTGACCAGATTCTCAACCACAAAAACATTAAACAAAACATCAAGGAACAAACTTTCACAAACAAATTCACATAAACCACCAACCAAACAAACAAACCAACAAACCCAGATGAGAAAAGGAACCAAAACACAAACCTTTGCTCAAATGAAGACAAACAACAAAAGGGTATTCTTCTAAGCACTGACTTCCTCATCTCTCTCTCTCAAGAACTCATTTTTCTCTCTAAGACACATATATCATCTCCACAACCGCAGCTCTCTCTCTTTCTCTCTAGCTCTATCTCTTAAAATCTCTCAAACCCACCACCATGTTCATTAACACCACCACCCCACCACCTTCTTCAACCCCATCTTCCCATATCTCTCTCTCTCTCTCTCTCTGTGCATCATTTGATATATAATATTATATATATATAAACAAATGTTATCGAATTTTATATTATTTTTCTTTTATAATATAAAATTGTAGAAGTTGGGTTGTTTGCATTCTACTTTTGTCGTGTTGTGGTAATGCTTATTAAATTCTTACACTCAAATTTGCAGACATTAAACAAATTTCTAACTACTACTCTCTGTTTCAGTCCCTACAAGTTTTTTCACCTGTACTTACTTCCCCACACGCGCCTTCACATTCGTGTGACATGCTATTTTATTTGTTTATTTCTATTTTTTACATTTTGTAAATTAATATATGTTGTGGTGAATATTTGAGAAGTTTTGTAACGTTTGACTAGAATTGAAAAACAGGGTATGGTACGGCTTTGGTTTTGGAATTAGGCTGTTTATGGCGCAAGGGGTTTCGAGTTACCGCAACAGAGATTAATTTGATTTCTAATTTGTATCGATGCTTGATTAGAATTCTGGATTTGGAAATGAGTTGGCTATGGCACGAGGGGTTTCAAATTACGATAAGAGAGATTAATTTTATTCCTAATTTGTGTCATTGTTTGATCATAATTGAAAATAAAGTACGTTATGATTTTGGTTTTGGAAATGAGTTGGTTATGGCACAAGGGGTTTCGAATTGCAACAAGAGATTAATTTGATTTGTAATTTCTGTTGTTGTTTGGCTAGAATAGAAAAAGTTATGATTTTGGTTTTAGAAATGAGTTAGTTATGGCACACGAGGGGATTTCGAGTTACGATAAGAGAGGCTTATTTGATTCCTAATTTATGTTGTTATTTTCTAATTTGTGTACTCGTTGATTGGACGATACTGTATAGACTGTTGCTTTCAAATAAGTAGATTGGGCGGCAATTTTGTCCCTTAAAGAGAAACAAGAGTTTCATAAATGGTAAATGGAAGATATGTATGCTTCATGTGCAAAGATGAAAGAGTTTTTTACTCTAGTGATTCTATAAATTTTCATTTGAATTATGAATGTATCACGTGAATTTTAAAAAAAAAAAAAAAAAGTCATTTTGAAATATGTCGAGTGCGAAGTTGAAGAGAATCACCAGTAAATGATTTAAAAAATTCCCTTTTCAATTTTGATCGAACCTTAATTTTGAACTAATTAGACACTATTTGAACTTACACCCTCAATAGTATAGGCATAAGGGATGTAAAGGCAACTTATCATTTTGACAAACCATTCAAAACTCTTCCTTTTGAAATAAAGCCATTGTCATCCATTTTTATTCACTTTTAGTAAAATAAATAAATATATAGAAATACAGTCAATCATAAATAATCCTTAAATTGTCAAAAGAAAAAAAAAAACGTAAATTTTACTTGAAATATATCAAAAAGAAAATAAAGCAACAGGTCATTAGATGAAACCTAAATATCATTTTCCTATTTTTGAAGTTGAAAAATGGGCAAATTTGTTGAGCTTTTGTTGCAAGTCAAGCAAGCACTACCTTCAAAAAAAATTGAAAAGTAAAAGAAGTTGGTGTTTCTTCATCATCTACATAAAAACCCATTTTTACCTTTCCATCCACATTTCAATTTTCCTAGAAAATCAACCAAACAATCGCAAAAAAAAGAAAAATTAAATTTATGGCCCACCTTTTGTCTTGATTAGTTTCAACCTCCAACCATTTTATTTATTTTTTTACCATGGAAACTTTTCAATTCTTTTATAATATTAAAATCTTTAGGTTAAATCAACAATCCCTCCCACTAGGTTTGTTTTGGCATAGCTTCAAAGCATGATTAGTAAGGAATTATATTTCTTAATTATGTAAAAGCTTCATAATTACTTTTTAAAATATCTATCAAGTTTGATTTAGTCTATCCACTCATATAATAATTTATTAGATACTATCTTGTCACTTGTCTTGTCAACACCTTTCATACGTATATACTTTATTATTTAAATTCTAAAAATTTAAATTTTGGCAAAGTCGGAATCGTCATATTAAAATTATATAAATAGTTTACAGACAATATAAAATTTAAATACGAATATTAATTCATCTAACTAGCTTGATCTATTATACTTGTACAAGACGAGAATTGATTACCCTGTATCAATCAAGTTTTGATTTTACATATATAATTATTCAAATATGTTTGTATGATTATGTTTTAATTAAATATTATATCCGGCTTATCTTAAATGCAACTCATCAATTATGATGTTACCTTATAATACTTTAATATTATTTAAATTTGATTCGAGTTAAACACATCTGGACTCGTTTGGAGCTGACCTGTCTAACACCTCATTGATATTTTTATAAAAAAAATTCAATTTCTTTTCTATTTATCAAAACTTGGTGCATTTTCATACCTTATAACATTATTGCAACTTTGGAAGCTTTATTAATTTTATGGGTTTTCATTGTCAAGTTGGGGAGAAAGATTATAACAAAGATCTTTAATCTCATATAATAAAAGACAAAATTTTCAACTAAGGCCATGCTTATCTCTTCCTTCTTTTCGCCTTTTCTATGGTGTCATAAAATAATTAATTACTTTTAATTAATTGATTAATGTAGTTAAGCATGTTCTTATCTTGGTTAACAATAAATTATTATATCCACTTAATAGGCAATGACAGGCATGATAAACCAAACTCTTGTTCTAGAAGAACAAATAGTAACATATAAGTCAATGAAGTGCCATGCTCACACCATTATTATATATTTAACTTAATCCGAACAACTTTAATTAAACTAATCAAGAAATACCAAAAATTTTGGAATATTTCCATTGTTGTTTCCTAGTACTAGTTCAAGTCATCGGGGTCTAAAATAACCTACTATTTTAGCAATTATTACTTAAACAATAAATTAAAGATATATTTTAATGATATTGAGATCATCAAACCAAGAATTTCTTTTCATTGACAAAAAAAAATATTAAAATAACTAATTACAATGACCAATTCCTCTTAACACTAATTTAGATTAGTATAGTCATTCTCAGATCGGTTGATAACCAAATTGTAACATTAATTAGACTTAAATTCTTATATATTAGATACAAACAAAGATTGATACATATATTTTACTCTTGTGAAAGTGCAAAACAAGTTTTGAAAAAAATAGTTTAAAGATAGCATAAAATAGATTAAAGATGATTTATTATATTAATATCTACTACACAAGATATATCTCGAAGTCATTACATGCATCACACATATTATAATATAAGATACTGATAATACAATTGTATACACAGTCATTTTTATATGTGAAATCTTGTATTTTGTTAAAACTCAAATCGTGATATATATTCCAAAATTCTACATCGGTTTTTAACCGAAATCAAAATCCTGCCCTCGAGAAAATATAATCTAATACATATGGTAACATACTAACATCAACGTCACATTTCACATATCAAATGTGTTTAACAATCCTCTTAGCTACTAGCAGCAGCAATTGGGTGAATATTAATCTCCCTTGTAGAAGCTGTTTTGAGTACCTTGCATACATGTTTGTGCAGCACATCCACCGGCCAAAGCACAATCAGGACAGTGTAGAACAACCCAACAAGAAAAATCAGGACAATCCAAATGCAAAGAGTTGGAGTGTAAATGTGTTTGTGTCTGTACTTTTCATGATCTGGGGTCAGCATATGGAGTCCTATTAGATAAGTTGCAGCCAAGCATGAGACTGCAGTTGACATTGCCACCGTCAGGAGCCACATGAACAACTTCTTCTTGACAGGCAGCCCACTGATGATCAAGAATATCACACTAATTGATGCGGTGGAGGACACAGTGTTGGCAGCTACGAATGATCTGTATCGAGGCTGCCTGTGAGATAGAATGGAAGTTCCAGCATCACATTCATTGTCCCCTATTCAACTAATACCCCTAGCGCGCCTTTTGTGCTCCCAAACACCTTTTGGTGGGTTGATTGCAGCCTGGAATGTGACGGTGGCAATGACTGTGGCTACTAGCATTAACATGCCCTGTGTCTCCTGCATCCAATTGCCTTGGTGTTTCATGTACTTCATCAACTTGCTGTTCTTCAATTTCTCAGGGATCACGTCACTTGGAAGAATATTATCACCTTGGGTTGGTGATGAAGGTGGTAGTGATGATAATGGGAGGCTATTGCCTCTTGTGACACCAACATTTATTAGAATGTCTTGGATTTCACTTGCACTTGGTCTGATTTTGGGCACAGAAAGCAAGTAACCCAACGGTCTGCAAAATGCCAAAAACACATAAATGGAACCACAAACTACAAAGCACACAAGACGTCAAAGGAGACTTGACAAATTGTTGTTATATATGCCTGAAAAGGGTGTGACATCAAGCATGATACAAAATAAATCCTACTTGAAATATATCATTACACTATTCTATATGACTTTACTTATATTGTACTCTCTAAGTCAATTACCAATCGAATAATGATTAATAACGTTTTTAATCAAGATGCATATAAAATCATTTGATTGATTAATTCTTCATCAATGATCTCAACAAATTTTAAAAGAGGATTAAATTTTATAAATTTATAATAGACATACCTTTAATTGCTTTAACATGGCAGCCAATTTCTGACTGTTTTTCCTCCAAAATTCCTGGAATTAACAAACTCATCATCATGAGCCATCTGTACCAACAATCCAAGAGCATCCAAATGATAGTATCTAACACACAGGTGCAACACATTTTCTCCATCAGCCTCCACATGAACTGACTCAGGCCTTGCATTGACCAACTCCTCTATAACACCAACTCTCCCTCTCATTGCAGCCAAGTGGAGAGGGTTATATCCTCCCATCCTGATCACTCACCAAACAAGCATCACCATTCACCTTCAACAGCTCTCTGACCACCTCGGCCAAGGCCAAGTGCAGAGGTGACCTTTTGAGGGAGTCAAGTTCCATAGCACGCTCAGGTTTTTCTCTCAACAAAACCTGACAGAAGTCAAGGTGACCCAACAAAGCCCAGGTGTGCAAGGAAGTTTGATTGGAGTAAGTGAGTGAAAATCTATGAAGAATCAATGGATCTTCCTGGATCAATCTTTCTAAGGTGGCTACATTTCCTTGCAGGCTTGCTTTATAGAGCTGATGATGTTCATGTTCATGTTCATGATCATCCCCTCTTTCTTCCTCCATTTTTGTTCAGGTTTTTTATTACAACCCGGATGGCCAAATCCATGTTTATATATGAGAGTAAAAGAGATCATATTGGAGGAATAGTCAATGTTTATTGGCAAGTAAGTGGATGACCGAGTTAGACATTAGACTGCCAAATAACATAGTACTAAGTTATTGACTAAGTTCTGAATTACTTGAGTTGCAAGTTATTGATAAGTTTTGAATTTGTTTGAAAACTTCTAGACATTGTAACATGGATTGTACATTTGCAGTTGTTGAACAGTTAAATCTTTGCTGATATTTTAGTTTTCTCTAGCAAATAACCTATTTCATCAAAGAAATAGTCAATTGTGAGTAGCTACGGCCATTTTATGTGTATTCATTGTAGTACATGTATGAAAATTTTACTTTTATACAATGGAAGTTGATGTCTTTCAATTGCAAAAATTATAAGATAAAAATAGATATCTCTTTTATATGTTGTAAAAGTACTTATTTCTATGTATAAGTAGGCTTCTTTTTAATGTTATAAGATAAATGTACAACAAAATATCGAGAGTCCTGAATAAATCTTGATAAGATTGATAATAATTTTTTCTTAAAATAATAACTAATTATAACAGTTATAAATTCATACCTTCATAATATAGATTTACATAAATTGTCTTCTTACGAAATTTGAACACTAAAGAAAGGTCATGATTTGTAAAATTACATGATCCTTAATCCATATACCATACAATGAAAGGGATATTTAATGTTTTTAAATCAAATAAAATTGGACAAACTATTAAAACCTAGAAAAAATTATAATTTTTGTTTTATACTTGTTGAGAACCTTAAATACCCCTTTCACTTGTCCTTAATTATTTACTGTATGCCCTTAAAACACAAAACTAGCTAAACTCAATTAGAATTTATAATAACACTGAATTACTGATTGCCCCATCTTTTAATATTAAGAAACAATAAAACCAATAGACAATCTCCATCAGGTATTTTCCAAACTATATAAAATTTCAGGAGGCATTTGACATTTTTAACACAACCATCAAAATAAAGTCGTCAAAATATACTGTAAGTCTGTAACCACACCTCAAAGGGTTCAAGTTCAAAAAAATTTGATAACCAGACAAGATTGGATCATCTTTGATAAATAGGTACACCAGAGATTTAAAATTTAACATAGTGAAAAACATTAGAATCTCAACTCGATGATTTCTTTTTTCATCTTATTATTATTATTATTATTTTGACAGAAGATAATTTCTTACAACATGAATTGCATTGTGATAAAACTAATGAAAAAGATTAACCAGTGTAAATGTAAAAGAATAAGTTTTCATTTTTTTATTTTTATTTTAGAATAAGTTTTCAATGTTGCATACCTATCAGTAGAATAAAACATGACTTGTGAAGTTGTATATGATAACACGACTTGTCAGTTCCATCGAACACTTATTTCTAATGGGAAAAAAACAAACTCCAGTTTCTCCATCACAAACAATTTGATAGATACCAAGGCAACATCCAATAAAAAATATTTAAAAAGAAAATTAAAAAACTGAAAAACCAAGGTATAAACATGTGTTTGTATCCATTCTAAACTGATCCCAACTACTTTGTCAAACATAAAAAAGAAAGAGGCAAGGAGTACAAGAAGGAAGAAATTCCAAGTCAAAGAGCACATATAAGTAAAAGCGAAAGGGGCTGTAAAATTTATATCCCCAGAATGAAGAAGAAACATCCCTCAGCAGCACATATGGGGTGATCACAATTTGATGGGAGCTTCACATAGCCAGTCGGCCAGATACGCTCCCAGAAGTGCGTTCCAAGCAGTCTCTCCATATTTATTCTTCGCTACAGAGCAGAATTGACACGAACGTTGTAAGCTGAGTGACCAACTAAAATTCCCGTCCTTTATACTGCATTTCCTGTCAAGACAGAGTGCTCAATTTCATGAGTTCCGTAAAACTCATTCCTGTTACAAGGCAAAGACCGTTTTAGTACACACCTAAGTAATCAGTTTTCTAATCTCAGAAATCATTGATTTGTTTTGGAAGAAAATGTGTACGTCAGACTAGGAGGCAGCTGGTTTAGGTGAATTTTAAGACATCAATGACAATTCTCTTTCCGAATGCACAAGCTAAATGAAAGTATATGACATACAAAAGTATAAAAATACATGATGGAAAATTTCTTACAGGCTGGTAGCTTGGCATGTAAAAGAGTTGTCGAGGCTGGCCGATGAGCACCTGCTGACCATACTGTAATCAGATTAACACAGGTAATTAGAATCTGTATTGAGGAGACATGTTTACACGAACTATTAAGTAAATAAGGTAGTTTAATTAGTGATCCAAACACAATTCTCCATTGTTGGAAGAAATGAGAAAATTTTCAAAAAGGAAAACAAAAAAAAAAAAAATCGGAATGTGTAGGACAATTTTTGGATAAAACTTAAAAACCATTTCAACCTCTAAAAATAAGAAAATTTTATCCAAAATCATTTCAGAGACTCCAAATAGTATATTAACTTTTGAAATATATTTCAGATCACGAATCAAACACCCCCTAAATGTTATGGCATACCTGAGGTCCAGGGGGATAATATGCTTGTGGTGATTGCATGGGAGGAACCTGCTGATTGTATATGACATGCTGGTGCCCAGCAAATGAAGGTCCAAGCTGCAATAATGGAAGTTGACCACAACTATAAACAAGTAGAAAAAAATGCAAAGCAAAAATCTATAACAAGTGCAAGTGCACCTGTAAAAACCGACAAAAGAATTTTACAGATCGTAAATATTAATCAAGTTTACTAAAAACATATCATTAGATATGTAAAGTAACCAGGAAAGAGAGGGAGAAGGCAGAATAAAACTGGAATAAATCATGCTTAAGTAGATATCCATTTATAGCATCACTCTCACACTTCGAATTATTTTTAGGATTTTTCTCTAACCACAACAACGCCACTATAGAGCATCCTCTTTTATTATTACTACCCCAAAATTCCAAGAGGTACAATCAGGAACAAACAACTTAGTTCCAGAAATTCCTGATAAATTACAAAAGCAAGAGCATTTCAATAAAAAGCAAACAAAGAAATAACAAAAAAGGATTTACACACAAGAAATAGACTAGAGATTTTGATTACTCGACTTAATGAGAAACCTCATCTACAAATCTTTCGAACTTGTTATGTAAAATGCAGAAACAAGAATAGAAAAAAATAGATAAATGAGTTATTAAGTACTTACCCCAAAACCCATAGGCACAGGATGCATGTGAGGTACTCCAGAGATGCTTGTAGGATGATAGAAGGAACTATCAGCAGCAGGAGATAAAGGCCTAGGAGAAGATTGAGATGGGACAAAACTCCTTGCATTAGGATTGAGTTTGAATTCCTGGTTGCCACATTTGAAGAAATTATATTAGCAAAGCAATAAGAAATAATTTAACCAAGAGACAATTTCAATAAAAAATAAAAGTTATATCAGTCTTAATAAAATGTTTTGTGACTGCACCAAAATCAAATGATCATATAAAATTCACGATATACAAATCAAACCACCTTGGCATGGGGATTTAAGGATGATTTTTCAGAAGACAGAGAGCCAACTGATGAGCTTGGTGATAAACCAGGAGCACTGGAAGCTGTTGCAGCACCGGGACAATCTGAACTGGACGATGCAGAACTAGCAGGTCTTCCACGAGAAACTACAGATTGTGTTTCTACTTGAGCTTTACTAGGTAATGGCACCTCCAACTGTTCACCAGATGAACTTTTCTTTTCATTACCCTGTGTTGAAGCAGAAGATGGAGCATACGAAGAGGCACCAGCAGACAATCCAGCTTTTTCAGAGCCATCTATTTTGCCAGATTGCAAATCTACAAGAAACATAACCACATTTTAGCACAGTAATTTAGTAGGGAAACTACTATAAAAAGGATTACATGCTAGCAATTGGAGAGAAGGACACAAAAGGCACATGATCAATCTGAACAGGCATTTAAGTAAGCTTCAATTTTTTCCTATGAATAATACCAAGTACCAATATTTTTAAAGAGTACAATAACTCAAAACTTCTTATATAACTTCATGAACATTTTCACTCACCCCTGGAATTTGACAGCTGAGCATCCTCCTGGAGCTGCTGCATTGATATAAACAGCAGCGGAATAAGGAACGCATACACCTAGAAACGAGCATTAAAAATTGCAAGAAGAAAATCCAAATTTCATTCAACAATGGTCTATGGTTACAGATTTAACTCACCGGCTGCTTTTCTACAAACCCCTTAGAATCGCTATTACCACCATCTTCACCAGGCAAATTCTCCCGAACCCTATAATTTCCAATAGTGAAACTCATTGTCACAGAGAGAGATAGAATTTATTTTACTGTCTTGAAGTTTATTTTGACCGTCTTTAAACAAGTAATCAAGTTATAATCAAGAAAAGGAAACCTGCTTTCGCTGTCCAAAGTAGAGACACTTTTAACTGGAATTTCTGACACCATCTGTCTGGCATGATCATGTGAAACAGGGCGATATAAATCCGCACCAGTACTAGACTGTAATGGCTGCGCCTCATCCTGCACCCAAGAGGAGAAGCATTATTTAACTAACAAGATTGTTAAAAGAATCTTTTGCCTTTGATTATACAGGAGATACATGTCTCTCAGACAAATCTACAAGTCCGAGGTAATTTTGGAAATTTTGGTGGTTCCAATATACGATAAGTTTGCAAGATGATGTGTTTCAGGCAAAACTTTATTAAGCTTTCTCTGTAAACAAACTCTTAACATGCTTGTACAAATCACAACCATAAAAACATATCAATGCTGTGCACATGTATGCAATCAAATTATCCATATGCCTAAGATCATGGAGTCGTAGAGGACCATGGATCAATCTTTTTTAAATTTAAAAGAAAAACAATAGAAAGAACATGATTTTTTTTGCAAGTTAACGGGAATTAAAAATTAAAATACTTTCTTAAGCAAAAATGCGGAGAAAGATGAGGCAACATGGATTCCAGTAATATACTAATGACAAGAAAAATGATAATCATCCTAACATGCTTGTGTTGCTAGCACATAACAGCTTCTGAGCAACACTTCAGCAATCATACATCATGAAAAATAGAGAAGCACAAAAGTGCAAGACCAAACTTAAATGGCAAGTTCTAACCCAGAACAGGAGAAGTGCACATGGAATTAAGAACTCCAAGATTCGACCAGAAGTATTCAGAAAATTATAAACATCCAGGACTAATAACTTCAAAATATGCCTCTTAAAATTAAAATGTGATAGGAAAGCTACTACAACTGAATCTAGAAGTGAAACACCTTTCAGTTTTACTCTATGGTTCCACCTCTGAAGCCACTCTGCACCTATTTAAGTTAAATAAGAAATTAATCAAATTCTATTTGACTTAATATATCAAATTATCACCTCTCCTATGCATTCAATACTTCTCAAGTAAACTTCATTGTAATAAACAGCTCACCTAATTAACATTTCCCATTACCTATACTCCATTAACATCCCACCACAAAGCACTAAAACCCACCAAAAATTTTACCTTCAACTTCCAGACCCAATAAAGAAACCACTCAATTTGCTTTTCCCTTTTGTTTAATTTTAGTCGACAAATGCATTACTATCACCAACATGACACAATGGAAATATCCATATGCTCCATCTAACAGACTCTCCTAAAAAGTAGGGCTATGAGAAGAAGACTATTATCAACTTCACAGAGCATCATCACACCTGTTCTGCTCTTGATGCTCAACAGGACATGTTATGAGGCTAATCATCTGATGAAATTAAAAGTTATTTGCAAGCTCTAAGTGAGCACTACCTTTCCAAAATCAGAAATGTATATAATGACTCCTAGGGCTAGGACTTAAAGACGTCTTAAGATCATCAGAAAAGCATGAGAACCATACAGATGCCAAAAATCTTGTATGAATGATACAAAAATATACAAGTTTCTTTATTTCTCTTTATGCCTGATCGGAAGGCTGTTGTTTCTTAATGTTTGTTCCAATCTAGGTTTTAGTTTTTGTTTTGGTTTGTTTTATTGGTGGACTTCTGGTTCACAATTGTACTTTTTTTTTAAAAAAAAAATATTAATAAAGTTGTTTCCTATAAAAAAATAAAATAAAATAAAAACACCTTCCTCTCAACATGAACTACATTATATTTACCTCCATCAAACTTCACCAAAGAAGCACAAAAAAGTGAACTTTCATTTTCTAGCAAAATAATTAGCACATGCTGCATCTGCATGATATATGCAGAGATATGATTACATTTGATAGAAACATGTGGTCCAAAGTCCAAACAGTAAGATCAACAGGTAATATCGTAAAACATAATTTTAAATTTTCCCCATGCTAGTAATTCCACAATCTCCTAGATACAATATATGCAAATCTAGAACACGAAGCCCAACGTTATTTTCTGAAGTCTTTTAATCAAATCTCTCTCCTAAATACAAGGCTCCATTTGGAAAGTGACTGTTTTCTATCATATCTACACAATCACCTAATGTAATGGGACAAGAAATACCAGTATTTAAGCGCAAATGAATATTATATAAATTTCATAGGAGATTGCTGATTTTGAGGAATTACCAGTAAAGAAGAACTTGAGGATAATCGAGCCCCATCATTGCTTTTTCCACCAGTCAAATCAGCAGATCTGTTACTGACAGGACCAGAACCTCCAAAGGTTTCATCATTACGTGAATCCAACACTACATCCTCATCTTCTTCATATCCACTATCATCAACATTACTGCCCCTGTAAACTGAAGAGAATCTGGTCTCCTCATCGATGTCAAAATTTTCATAAAAGTTCATGCCTCTTTCCTGTTGAACAAAGATACATACATGTTTCAGCAATATAGAGAGACATTAGCCAAGTAAAACTTTTGGAAGGCAGAAAATGACATCAGGAAACCTCACCTCTGCTAAATGAAGATCTTGTGTATCCTCACCCTCAATTTCTTTGGCTATTCTCATAGCTTCTCTTTCTCTCTCTCTTGTCTCAGGACCTCTTAACAGTTTTGTTGTATAAAGTTCCTCATCAAAGGTTGTCTTTACTCCAAATAATGTTTCATTTGTTTCAAATTGATCCCATTTCCTAATACAAAACCAGTACAAAAGGAAATCAATTGATATAACGCATAATAAAACAGAGCATTAAAGAAACTTCAATCACAGCTCAACTAACCAAAATTACTCAACTTTGTTCCATGCATTCAGTGTTAATTACAAGAATCTTTTTCAAAGAATACCTAATTCTTTATTCTTTAATAAGTTTATTAAGCCACAACAAAACCTTCCCTACATAACCTTCCCTACATTTGATTGCTAAATCAAATTGCCAGTCCTAACTATCACAGCCAAAGATCCACTTAGTTTACTTGTGACAAGAAGATAACATCTCTGAGAGCCTGTTCATTATCAACAAATTTCATTAAGGAAACAAGAAATTTCATAAGTTTGCAGGCTTACATACAATGCCATTGAACATACAAATACTAAAGTGCTAAAAAGCATTTAACGTACCCAGCATATTACTATAAAAGATCCACACCAAACTGCATTAAATCATATGTTGCATTCAATTGCTGAACCATAACAAGTGGCTATGATTTCATAAATGCATTCCAATACTTTCTCTTTCAATAGTAACAAGTAAAGCCTGGAGATCCTCATGACATTGTATTTTGTAGCTTAAAGTAGTTCTAGTTCTTGATGCAATAACTACAAATAAGCAATTCAGTGAAAATCATTATCGAAAGAAACATTTCTTCAAGAAGACATATCGCAATAGCATGTGTTATTGTCAGTTTATTACTATCGAACGGAAACTATATTACTTTTTCCTAGACACTCATCATCAGAAATGCTCGATATTTTTTTATTCTAAGCATTCAAGAGCAACTGGTACCTTTATAACATTTTCTTAAGTAACATCACATTTGATCAGTCCTTAATAACAATCATTCACGAAACATCTAAATAGGAAGGAAACAATAAGACATTAAACTCAAAATGTCAAGATCAGGATAAATGAGCAGAAGATTAATAAGGGAAACAATTTAAAACATTAAGATGTGCTCCTACAGAACAAGACATAATAAAAGCATGCAATAATAAACAAGAGGTTTTAGGAAAAATATTAATTATTGTAACCTGTGCCAGGAGCCGTCAAATATATTTTCCAGCTCCGGCAACTGTGGGTCATCTTCATCAGGCATCCATCGTTCTAGCTCTCTACCCATCTCAACATGACGAGACTGGGATATAGCCGAGTCTAGCATAAGTTCATGTTGCCTGTCCCTGTGGAGATCATTTGCCAACCCATCCCTAGTTACAGCCACTTCCTGAAACCATCAATCAAGAAACATGATCAGATCCCAATAAATAAATAAATCAATAAGAAAAACAATGAAAGCATCAATTCCACTACTTCATCCAACTGCACACTTCAAACATCCTCACCACTTCGAAAATACAACTATAATAAACTGCAAGTGAAAACAAGCTAATAAATAAAGCAGAACCTTTGCTACAACTTCCACAAGTTCACTGCCAGGTATAATGAGAGTCTTTGAAGGTGCCTTGCTAACAGACTCAGCAATTGCTTTCTGCCCTCGCAAAGTACCATCTTTTATCAAGCGAGCCATTTTCAAGATAACTCCTAAAGGAATAAACAGGTGAATATGTAAGGCAATAAAATAAATGAATAATTTAGATATAATGATAGAAAGAAAACCAATTCTAGTAACGTAAAGAAGGACAGAAGCATGTTCCCTTTAACTAAAAGAAAATTAATAGAATATACCAAACTCTTTATCGTTGCTCTTTGCATGAAATATTCCAGAGTATACTGAGCCATTTTTCACATGGACTTCAACAGGAAGTCCAATAAGACAAGTCGTTACATATGATAAACGATCATTGGTCTCAAAACCTCCAAATTTGCTGCCTGTAATTGCACCTATAATGAACTACCATTAAAAAGAGGGAAAAAAAAAATCTAATCAATTCAGTTTAGGGAAGCTTACCTATACTTGGAACTTTAGAAGAGTTAGATTTTCCTGATTGCAATTTATTGTCCAGCCTAGTCCCTCCTTCTCTCTCACCTCTTCGACGGCTAAATCCATTAGCAGCAGATTTTGGTTGCACCACTGGTTGCATATTCATCATCAGCAGAAGAGACACTAACCTAGTAAAAAAAGTTTAAACCACTTCAGTTATTCCACTGCACCGTACTGTCCATTAAAAAAGATAGATACTCCACAAGGATTCCAAAGACACATCAAAATATGAATCAACACAACAAAAAGACAAACATTCAGTCAGCAATTTACAAGAAGACTTTAGTAATAAAGTGAAAGGTAAGGCAAATAACGACTCCCCATCTCTCTAACAGCAATCTACCTAAATGGCTAAACCATATATAAATATCCCAGATTATACCGACACCAAGGGCACAAAATAAAAACAAGCTTATAACTTTTCCTTAAAGAAGCCACTCAACAAAAGCTAGAAAAGAAAGATAACTTTATAAAACAAACAAACCAAAAGACAACCAAATTTGATACATATCCATAATTGCACCTATCTCACATTTTCCCTTCCACGAACACATACACAAATTCAAACACATGTATCAATACCAACATCAAAAGTTCACTGTTTAGAATTGAACTAGCCACCATTTGACAAGAGAAAAGAAAACCGAAGCAACATGAAATCACATTGAATACACTTTCTCGAACGAAAACCACACTAAGCTTACAAAACCACAGATAATCCAGACACCGAAACACATTTGACTGCAAAAATAAGCACAACAACCAAATCAAATCATATATATACTTGTTTAATCGCAATAAACTACACTAGCCACTTCTGTTAAAGCCCTAAAAACCGACACAAACCCCAAAGCTACCTTCCACTCAAATAATCAATCCTAGCACCAAACTGAAAAAAAAAAACTACAACCCAAACAAAAGCCCTTCTTGATTCTCAGCTTTCTACTCACCCAAATAACAAAACAACACGAAACCATCAAAGAAACCTGCTGCAAACCACGAAGCTTCCTAACGCTCCGAATAATCAATACAAGCATCAAATTGGAAACTACAACCCAAAACAAAAACCCTCCTTGATTCTCAACTTTCTAATCACCCAACTAACAAAAGAACACAAAACAATCGGAAAAAAGCACAATCTTGACAACAAAGTTACAACATTTAACACATACCATCTACTACAGAGCCGAAAAAGCCCTAATTTTTCCAATTCAAATCGAAAACACCAAAATAAAAGCACGAAATGCGAAATTACGAAAAGGGGAATTCAATAATCGAACGGAATGGAAAAGGATTTGATTCGTTTTACCTTGAATGAGTTCAATTCGTCGAATCCACACGGGGTGGGTACTGACTTGGGAGTCAGCTGTGGCGATTTTGACTCAGTGAGTTAGGGTTGTTTTGGTCCACGGGAAGTGGCCGATCACGTGACTTGATCACGAGCGTAGAGCTAGAGAGAGAAAGCTAGAATGAGAGAGAGAGAGAGAGAGAGAGAGAGAGAGAGAGAGAGAGAGAGAGGACTCGGTGTGATCCAGCGAGGAGGAGACGAGAAGAAATAAAATTTGAAGGGAGAAAGAGAAGAAGAAGAAGAACAACAAGAAAAAAAGAAATATGTAAGGAACGAAGGAATTGGTTGCGTGTGTGCTTGCGCATGGTAAGGTTTATTTATTATTATTATTATTTTTGGTTATTTAATATATATATACATATATACGTATATATATTTTGTTTATGAGTTAATACTTATCTATATAAGGAATCAAAACTTTGATAGAAAGAGTTGTTGAATGTTAAAATTGTGATGTAGTGGTAATCAAATTATGGTTATGGATAAAAATATAAAATAAAAAATATTATCGTATGTGTATTTTTGATATACCTTTAACAAAGCTTGCAATTTTAAAGTGTTAGAAATGTTAGGGACATGACACGTGAGTGTTGTTTATGTCATTGGTTTGATGTTGCCATTTGATTCATGAGAGTTTGCTAAAATAAACAATTAGAATATTGAAATTAAAAGTTGTCGAACATTAAAATTGTGAGCCTAGTGGTGTTTACGGTGTGGTTGTGGATGGAAAGATAAACTGGATGATATTTCCCACGCGTCTTCTTATTGAATTATAATTAACATGTGTCTTTTTAAACGAAGCATGTGAGTTCTTGTTGTTAGAAATGTGAGGGTGTTAAGTGTTATTCTTTGTATCGGTTTAATACGATCGTTTGTTTACATGCAAAGTCATCAAATATTAGAATTATGACCTTATTAGGGACAGAGTGCGGTAACTTATGAAAAAAGAAATTGAAAGCTAGTTTATGTGTGTCTTCCAAATAAATATATTGTTCACACGCGTCTCTCTAGTAAAGCATGCAAGTTATTGTTGTTAAAATTGTGAGGGCGTTAAATGTTGTTCATTGTATTGATTTAATACGATCAGTTTGTTTCATATGCACAGTCACCAAATGTTAAAATTGTGGCCCTATCATATAAAGAGTGTGGTAACCTATGCAAAGAGAAACTGAAAGTTATTTTCCTTATGTCTTCTAGATAAATATGTTATTCATATGCAACTCTCTGACGAAGCATGCAAGTTATTGTTGTCAAAAGGATAAGGGTTTTGAACGTTGTTCATTACACTGGTTCAATATATACATTCTTTTAACTCACAGGACTTATCTATATATGATCAAAACTTCTTTTGATAAGGGTATTGAATGTTGTTCATTGTATTGGTTTAATACCTTCTTTTGACTCGCGAGACTTATTTATATAGGGAATTAAAACTTCTTTTGATAAGGGTGTTGACTATTGTTCATTACATTGGTTCAATATCTTCTTTTGATTCATGAGACTTATCTAAATAAGGAATCAAAGCTATCATGTGCAAAATTGCCAAATATTAGAATTGTGGTACTAATTGGATTCAAAGTACGATTACCAACAAAAAGATGAATTATAATAGATTTTCCACATGCAAGTTCTTTGTCTCAAAAGCACGAGTGTTTAACGTTGTTCATTGCATTAGTTCAATACCTTCTTTTGACCCACAAGACTTTAAATAAGGAATTGAATTTTCACATGCAAAGTTGCCAAATATTAGAATTGAGACCTTAATGCGGTTCAAGTTGCAATCAGCAATGAAAAGATAAATCATGAATCTACTTGTGTGTCTACTAAATTGAGACGTTGTTCACACATGTATTTCCATTGAAGCATGTAACTTCCTATTGTCATAAGCATGAGGGTGCTAAATGATGCCCATTGCATAAGTTAAATACTTTGATTTAGAGTTGTAAATTTTGTATTTCAATTATTGAATTAAACACATCTTTAATTCAGTCTAATAATATCATTCTTGATGTAGGTTAATTTCCTTTCCTTTTATTCTCTCAAAGTCCATCAATAGAATTCATTACAATATAGAGATTAAGGTCGTTTTAGCCATTTTCAAACTAAAATTGTAGTATATAAATATATAATTAAACATGTAAAATTGAGTTTAGTTTGATTATTAAGACTTGTCCGAATTAGGAATGTTCATAATTTACATAACAAGTTCCCAAATATTGAAAATTTGGCCTAAAATAATATTAATTAGGAAGTCAATCATTAATAACACTATACATATACATGGATTAAATGATGTGAGTATTGATTTTCAACAAATAAATAAGTTCAATCCATTATCATTTTGCCTTTTTTCCTTAATTTTTTGCACAAAAATGAATAATAGGGCAGAAAATAAAGAAACTATGATGGTTTTTAATTCAATCACCTTAATTAGGAAATTGTGATTGGTAGATGATTAACGGTTTCAGAGGATGATTCACAAAATCAAAATAATTCATGATTAACAAACATTGAAATGAATTTAAAAAATTAAACAATAACTCAATTTATAGTAGAGATAATTATTTTTATGATGCATACAAAAAAATCAATATTGTGTCAATGATTACTAATAAACTCAATTCAGTGAATTATATCATATATGTAAATTTTCCATTAATATTCAATGAATGAAACATCGATTAAAGAAAAATCCTGGTATATTCGTGGCAATTGTATAATGACATAAAATATGCATCAATGTTTGATGACTTTGATCTTTCAATACATCAAACAAATCACTTTCAAAAAAGAGAGAGTATTAAACAAATCCTATGCATTGAATTTGCTGTTTTCAGTCCATGTCAAATTGTCAATCTCATTTAAGCCCAATCCAGCTGGTTAATGGGATATTGTTTACGTTAGCACAAGTTCAATGGAGAAAACATGTTTGAAAAAAAAAAAATAGAGGGAATATGATCTCACAATAGATAAACACTAATTTAGTGAATGAGTGACTAATGGTGACAATTTATATCATGTTTCCATTGATGGCATTTTCAAGACACTCTTACATTCAATTGGGAATGTCTTTGTGGAAAGTTGCCAACATGTTTGTTTACACAATTGATAAACGGTTATAAAATATTAGAAGCAACATGTTTCCATGTACCAACTGTATACACACATTACTGATTCCGTCTTTTGTTGCATTTTTCTCCTTCTCCTCATCCTCCTGAATTTTGTTTCCACTTTGACATTTCTATGAGCAACATTTTTTTTTCCACAATAACCTCCCCTTAGCTGTTAGGTTTAACCGTGTTTGATTGTCTCTAAAGTTTTATTTATATGTACTTCTTCTTGGATTGAGATATAGTTTACATGCATCTTCTCAATATTTTCAATTACCCTATGGGAATTAATTGGGTAGAAGGGTTGTACACATAGTTTTAGTGAGGTTCAATTACCCTTACTCTTTTTTTCAATAGCAATAAAATTATGGACAATATCAAAAGGCCATAACTTCCTTTGGAATTCATAGCTTCTTCTCAAAATAATTTTGGGATTTAAAACAATTTGGAATTTCAATTTTTCTCTTAATATGGATGAGTTTGAAAATTTACAGTAGCAACAGTGATGGATACTAGGATAGGTAGCGAAGGTATTTTAAGTAAAAAATTATATTTTGCATATGATAAAAAAAAAAAAAAAAAAAACTTTTCAAGAGTAGACAATTGAACAGTTTCTAAGGGTGCCATTGGAATTATTTTTAAAATGGTGTTTTTTAAAACTATTTTTAAAAATGAAAAATATGTTTTAAAAACAATATTTTTGAAAATATAATATGTTTGATCGAATTTCTTAAAAGTTATTTTCAAAAGCAGAAAATAATATAAATGTGTTTGAAATCGTTTTTAAAATGATATTTTTTAAAACTATTTTTAAAAATGAAAATCATGTTTTAAAAACAATGTTTTTTAAAATATAATGTCTTTATAGGACTTTTTAAAAGCTTTTTTAAAAAACAAAAAATGATGTAAATGTGTTTGGTGTTGTTTTTTAAAATGAGTAAAATAGTTGTTGAAGGCAAAAGTAATTATTTATTTTGAAAACATGTTTTGAAAATTGTAAAAAATATAAAAAAGTTGTTTTCCATTGTTAGTTATCATTTCCCAAAAAAAGTGTTTTCCATTTTCTAAAACACATTTTCAAAACCAATTTACCAAACAACATTCTTTTATTTTTTGTTTTTGAAAATGAAAAATCAATTACAAAAATGCATTCAAACACCACTATATTTTCATTTTTGAAAACATATTTTTAATTTCCAAAGACATGTTTTTGAAAACAGACTACCAAACACATTTTCATCCATTTTTTGTTTTCAAAAATGAAAAACCAGTTTTTAAAACGGAACCAATCACCACCTAAATTTCAACTTAAATTTTATGAGTATCCAAGAATTTTGGCATGAGATATTTCGGTTGTACTAGTAGATGTGAAAATATATAGGCATTTCCTAAGGAGCACATCTTCAGTCCTAAGCTTGCATACTTGGTTCTACTTCTGTAGTTGCTATAATCAAGAAGTACAATGAATAGCAAGGTTGCATTTGTATTTTTATCTGAAAATTAGTGTAGTGATGACTGATGAATTTCACTAAATATAAATAGTAACTAAAAAATTGAGTATTAAGTGTTATGCTTATTATTCTTTTAATGTATATAGTAATCTATGTTAATTGTAAATAAAAGCAAAAGTATTCATTCAAAAATTGGAGACTAAAAATTCTGGACACTACAATTAGATGAAATCGAATAAATTTCTTCCCCAGTAGGTCCATTTCTTTGCAGGCTTTCCAGAGGCAAAGCATTTAGTATCTGCACATTTTGAAATTTTTGGATTAACATATCAGAGAACATGTGGATACAACTACTTACAATCTATCTCCAATAACGAACAAATATTTCAAACAAGAACAATGTCATTAAAAAAATATGTTACCTTCAGTGATCTCTGGATGTTCCAATGGGGAACAAAGGATTTTAACCCCATGTCCGTGACGCATGAATTCTAATTCCGCTTTCACATCTTTTTCTACTATCTACATAATTACAACCAAAAAAAAAAAACAATCAATAATGGTTCTGTTAGTAACCAGCAAAATGATAACAAATAGAAACCAAACCAAAAGCTTATAAAAAAAATAGCCCAACAACGGTGTATAAGCACTCTAACGCAACTCCTCACATGTAATACTAACAGACTTAACTCATGACTTTGGCCTAAACACCCAGAAAATAACAAGATTTCACATGCAAGATCAATGGACTTCACACAACAAATGCAGAGAACAAATACAAATTTCAAATATTATCACTTGGATGGACTGCAACCCACAGCTCCTAGGACAAAGCAAGTTTAAAAACCGTTCTTGTCACTAATATATCTGAACGTTTAAACGGATAGGAAAAGACCCAACAATAGACAACAGTACACAAGCTCTCAAATATCTTTAATGAATTTAAACTATGTAACAACGTGAACCAACACTCCTAGTTCACAGTTGTTGGCATCACACAGTAAAAGAAAGCAGAGTATATGACATTAAACCAATCTCAAGATTTCTTAATTTCACTAAAATACCTCCTCATCGCACCAGGGAGCTAAAATTACTCTCATATTATGAATAGCCTCCACAAATTCATCCCAATTCCTTACTATTTGAATGCAAGCATCTTGTCTCCCCTTTGCAGCTTCTAACAAGCTTTTTTGAATCTCATCAAGAATTTCTTTTACTTTCTCAACCATAGAGGTCTAGAGAGATAAATTATTTCTTTGTTGTCACAGCGATGAGCTTCTACCTGCAGCAAGTTGTAACCAAATGGGATCATCTGCCAATTCATCAATTATACCACATATATATAAGACTACCAATGATATAAAAGCCAGAAAATGATAAGCAAGAAAGAAAGTGAAGCGAAAATACGAAGACATCAAATAGGATTACCACACCTGATCTAAATTACACACTTCTGGTCCTACTTTGATAAGCAGGGGAACACCTTTGTCTTCCCAGCACATTTTTGACAATGGAAAATCATCCAAGTCTGCACTAGCACGAATACCTGCTTCACACAACATATCAACAACACAATTGCAGGCATCAAGAATTCTCTGATCACGTATGTTAAGCCTAGAGGTCACAATAACTTGCTTAGGTGCTACTTTGGGAGGCAACACCAAGCTATTTTCATTCCCATGGACCATCACCATTAATCCAATCTGTGCAAACATATTAAACACATTAGCAAATTAATCATTAAAGTGCCAATCCAAGAGCAAATGTCCTTTATTCACCAATGACAGCATGTACTATTAAGTTTGTTATCCTGCAAATCGATACTGTAACAATTAATATAAACATTTTGTGGTATATCTAATCCACTTTCTTAAGAGGAAAATGTATTAAACCAGCAGAAATAAATAAAAGAGTAACATAAACTTAAATGATAGAAAATGCAAATCACACAACATTCTTGTCTGCTGCATAAAATACATACTCAAGGTAAGAGAATGATTATCAAACTCAAAACGGAACAAACTTAAGATGCTTACCACTCTAATGCTACAAGACCAAGAGTTCAGCCAGGCTGTAGCCTTCTCTCTACTCCTGTTGAAGTTTTCAAAAATATATCGGCCCAAACAATGTGCAGTTGCACCTCGAATAATACATGCACCTTCCAAACTTCCATATCCATATTGATTAGTCCATTCGACGTTCGGAAGAAATGCCTTGAACATAGTACATACGTAAAATTAAGGCAAGTTCATGATTATGAAGAGACTTTTGCTAATGATTAGCACTTTAGTTAAAATTACCTCAACCGCAAACTTCTTAGGCTCAGTTGTCTTGCACTTTATAATTGGAACAGCCAAGATTTCTTCAAAAATATGTCTATAGAGTTCCAAACTCTGAAGGATCTGTAACAAGACAACTATTAAGTATGATAACCAAAAATGTCTTTGCTTCTGCAAGAACATCACTAAGATAAAAAAGCTGACACAAACAAACTGTCGTGCTCAAACTGGATTACCTCAGCATCCGCTTCCATCTTGGTTGCAAAAGCACTATATGCCTTCTGGCATGGGAATTGCAAACTCCTACAATTATTAAAATAGACTGATTAAATTCCTAAACCAGATTCCAAATGGGTTTTCAACACTCAAGCAGATTTTTTATGTTTTTCAATTAAGTGGACTTTTAACATTGTTATCTACTTATTAGGAAAATCATTGATGAAAACACTATAAAAAATTATACTTTGAAATATTTAAACCTCTCAAATCCAAACGAGAAGGCAAAGCAAAAACAAAAGCCACAGAAGGCTCTGCACCAGCAGCAAAAACTTGGAATAGCTAGAATTTCACAGTAAACTTTCAACAAGCTGATTTCACATGCCTACTAAAATAAAAGCATCTTGTCATAACCAGGGAAATTTACGTCATGGGAAAATCAAAGCCAATGAAAACATTAAACTGTTAACATTTTTTCCACACAAACCAACCTTATAAATGGTATAGGCCTTGGACTCCCTTCGAACAACTTGGCACCACCGGTTAAGTTTAAAAGGCAAGTCCCGTACAGACCCAAGGAAGTCAGCATATGTTGTCTCAATAGCTGGGTCAATTGCAATAGGATCATTCGATCTAGAGTTTCCTGATATTGCAACCGAAGGAACCTGCAAATACCCCGTATCCCAATGTAATGTCACTTCTTGGAATTGTTAAATGATATTAGTCAAACAAATATTTATTTTTTAAAAAGATATAGTGAGAAGATCCTTGTCTAAGCACTTACACTCTAAGGCATTCATATTATTACTAACTGAACACAATAGTATGTAAGGGAACTAACAGGAATGAATTTATGCTCAGCTACTCTGCATTTTCAAAATAAATTCGACAATAAGAACATAAAAAACATGCAAGATGATGATGATTTGAGAACCAAATCAGTATTATTCTCTGCTATAGCAGAGCGTGTGCCTCTAAGAAACATTTCAATGTTTTATAACTGACTTCCTCCGTCTCCATGACGGAAATGTTATTCCACTATCCATGTTAGATTGGAGTGAGCTTGCTTTCTTTAAATGAGTTTTGAATGACTATGTTGTTCCTTAGAAAAAATATAACAAACTAATTTAAATGACTGGATTGGACACCGCGTGGGTGACACAAATTAATCATTTCCAATGTGACAAAGGCATTCCAAAACTCACCTCTGGAGCATTACCCTCGGAAAAATCATCTTGCTGTGTAGGATTACCAAACATTACATCCCAATTCTCAACATTGATTTCTTCGAAATTTGAATTTAACAACCCCTGCAATTTTACACCATTATTGAGTCAAACATGCTTGGACGAACAACGAAGTCCAATTAAAGAAGAACACATATAAGAAAATAAAGACATGCCAAAATTTTATCCTAGAATTAAGAAATATTTAGACTAAAGCTCTCTCTCTTTCTCACAACACATAAAAACCTCATATACATAGAGTATTTATAATAGCTTCGACTACAATAAAAAATCACTCATAATTAACTTGGAAAAGTTTTTTACAGAGAAAACAAAAATCTTCTTTATCTAATTCGATCATAATTAATTCTTTCATAAGGAGTTAAAATAAAATTTTTAGCCCTATAAGCTGACTAAACAGCTCAAACCCAATGTGTCTATGTAGCAACACAATTATAACTTTAAACTGCACACTTCAACAAAACACAGATTTGAAGATAGAAAAGACAAACAGAAGAAAAAAAAAAATCCAAACTCACTTGTAAGTTCATCCATATCCACTCAGCCCATGGCTTTATAGAAAGATTAGATCCAATCATTTGAGATGTTTGGAGTTTCTGTGGCAATAAAATAGATGGTAATAACAACTAAGCAGCAAAAGCATTAGTCAAATAAATGCTATAAGTCATCTTGTGATCATGCAAATAATAATGTGATAGCATATCAACTTACCTTAATATAACTATCCACAAATTTGGGATCTGTGACAACTTTGGAGTTACTAAAATTGGCACTTAGTTTAAGTTGTTGGTTGTCATTTATGCTAAAACGATGATTTTCCCCAAAAATAAAACGACAAAAATCCAACGCCCAATGACGATAAACAGTCTCACGAAATGGAAACAGAATATTATACTGCAAAATAAAATAAGACATTAAAATTAAATAATAAGAACAACTAAAAAAAAAAAAAACATTTTAATTATCAATGAAACACAAGTCAAAAATGAAACACGAACTTACACGAAAATTAGCACGAAAGTCATTAATTATGTCTTCCGGCAGTGGTTCACCATACCTTTTCTATACAAAATAAATAAATATAAACTATTAATAGAAAGATAAATAATAATAAATAATAAAACATATAACTTACCTGATATTTTTCGTTATATTTATTCACCGCTGCAGAGAATCTAGGCCAAACGTTTTTAAGATAAGGATGATCCTGTACAAACCCATAATAAGAATAAATGAAAACATTATTATATTTAAAAATAATAAATTTGCATTGAACTTACCCATTTACTTTCGGGAAAGTGTCGACAGACTGCATGACTATAGGTCTCCGGCGTTAGCGCCTGAATTAGAAATGTAATAGATGTGCCACATATAGGTTGATGGGGTCTTCGCTGAAGTAAAATCCAGATATCCAAATAAAAGGTTTTGCCCCAATCGAACCCACATGACTCCCAATACCCATGACCTGCATCTTCAAAAGTCATCGAATATGACCCCGAGACTTCCTGATCTTCTTTTGTGTATTTTAGACTAACCTTAGTGTAAAATTTATGATTTGGGGTTAAAACTCCTACCCTGTAACCACGACTAAGCCTTCTTTTCACTGCCGTGGACAAATTCCACAAGAAGTAAGGACGATCAGGTGATTCTGTCTTGACAATTAAACCCCGACAAAATGCATTTTGAGGGGCTTTATGATGAAATGGACTCAACCACCGCTCCCAGTTTGGTTCTGGGAAGGATTCACCCAGATATTCAAAACAGACGGTGTGCTCTTCGGGATATGGAAAAGTGGGTTTTGGGTTGACGGAGCAAAAAGACATCGAAATTGGATTGAGAAGACTGAAGCTGCTGAGAGGATCCAACTGAGGCCGCTTAAGCTTCCTGAAGAACCTTTGGTAATTTATTTGTAAACCTTCATGATTTTCAAGTTCTGAAGAGGAGAACAATAAGAGAAGCAAATGCTAAAACGTCGACTTCTGTGTCTGTGAGACCGATAGATCGAAATAGACGAAGACTTCTCTCTCTATATTTTTGGATAACTTCATTGTGCACCCTATATTTTTGGGAAACTCCTCTGTTTTTAATTGTGAATGAACAATTAAAAAGATAGAGCATGCATATACTTGTTACAATAGTAGGGCATTAACCAGTTGAATTGGGCTCAAAGAAGATGAAATTGATACCTTTTTTGCTTTTGTTTTTTTGTTGTTTACAAATTTATGCTTAAAATTTATATTATTTAACTCAACTTTTTTTTTTTGAATTTTTTGTCGAAACAATTAATGAAAAATATAAAATAACTGTCTTAATTCATTTTACTCTTATTTTGATAGTCTTCTGTAATTTATTACTTTATTTATTTTGTAATATCTAGAAAGCAGATAATAAACAACTACTTTGTCTTTTATGGAGTTATAAACTGACCATTTATTTATGAAAATGTATAGCTTATGAAACTTTATGAAATATGTAAAATATCAAGTATTTTACCATATTGATCATATTGATTGTGAACATTCAAATATTCATCACAGAATTTAAGTTAGTAAAATAGAAGGTCACCAAGTCACATTCATTTAGAGCACAAAATTTAAATTTTGTCACGAAACTTGATAGGCTTCAAAATTTTAAAAATAAAGTATAAATAATTTAAATGATACATTATATAATAAAATTTCTATAATTGAATATTTAATAAAAGAAATCATTATAAATTAACCTTTTTACGAGATACATTTTATATGCATAAATGTTACAACTCGTCCAACAAGTTCTCCATCATGAATTAATATCTGTTTTGTTTTTCAAGTTAATTATTCAGAACTATATGATCGAAAAATCCATAAAATCCGAAAATAATGATATGATGAGCATGGGGATCTGGTCAATCGTCGGAGAGCCTCTACAAGAAGAAGCTTAGTTACATAGATATGCACAGATGGAGAAAGGCCATTTCAAGAACATTACTCATTCTTGAGTTCCAAGCTGCAATGATACATTATGAATAGATTCTTAGCAATTTTTTTTTTGACAATATGAATGATGAAACTTTTCCGTCAAGAAATGGAAGAGAACTAATTAACTTGGCAACAAGTATGAAAGTTGATAAATATAAACTTGCGGGGATATAGTAGCCTAAATGTTTGATATCATATATACAAACGTGAAAGAACGTAGAATTAGTCAACCAATAAAAGCACAAATATAAAGATTATACCTGACGTCTTATAAATAAATTATAATTATAAGTTGATCTTCTCGGACCATTTAAAGATGTCGGAATAAACTTGATCTCCTCCCAAGTCTTCTCCTGAAACCCCTGCGGCTACCCTTATGATGTCTTCGATTAGTGCAAAGTTTCCCATGATATCAACATGTGCACCACTCCGGGTGCCGCAGCCTTCCAGCAGATTGGCTGGAGGTGAATGATGATATTATCTGATATATGTCTGAATTCCTGATGGACTGAATCTGGTTTTCCCACACCATCCTTTCGCACACATAAATCCATCTTTGGTATGTTGATTGTGATGGTTGTGGATATATTCAGCTGTGACGGTTATAAGTTGTTCATTACTGATGGTGGTTTGAAGGTTGATGAAGACGATGTAATGGCTAGTGGAGATCCAAATTCGTCCATCCAATTTGGATGGATGGTGGAGATACAATTTGAATCTCTATTTTTGTTTTAATTTTTAATTTTAATTAGTTTATAATTTTTATTTTAATAATATTATTGTATAGTTATTTTATTTTTTTAAATAAAAATGTGAGGGTTAAAAATATCTTTTACTTCTTGATCAATTTTGCTATTAATTTTGTAACAGATAAAGGATTTTAGATAAAAACCAAATCACGTGAGGAAAAATGAATAATTATTAAAAGTTGGGTGGTCTTTTTAGGATTTTCCCTAAAAATAAACTATTAATACAATTAGTATGAAAGTCAAACATTTTAACTCCTTCTGGTGGTGGTATTTCACGCTAATTTTCGTGCAAGTTCGAGTTTAATTTTTGACTTGTGTTTCATTAATAATTGACATGTTCTTTTTTTTTTAATTTTTTTTTTCAATTGTTTTATATTGTTTATTTATATTTTGCAGTATAATTTTCTGGATCGATTTCATGAGAAAATTTATTATCAATGGAATTTGGATGATTGGGGTTATGGTGTGGAATTTCATGGCTTTGACATAAATGACAACCAACAACTCGGCATACGAATGCCTTACTATTACTCAAAAATTGTCAAGATCCCAAATTAGTTTTAGTTTCTCTATTTTATATTTCCAATATTAATGGTAATATTATTTAAAAAATATATTTGAGTGTAAATATGCCTTTTTACCTTCTATACATGTCAGAAAACTTTTTTTTTTTAAAAAAAAAAATCGACAATAAGAGAGATTTTGGATAATTTTGAAATTAAGGGGGTAAAATAATCAGTTAAGCAAATTATAGACGGGTTTTGTCATTTTCCATAAAATATATGCTCAAGATTAGAGGATGGTTATTAAACTCAAAACCCAACAGATTTTAGATGCCTACCACTTCAATGCTACAAGGCCAAGAGTTCAGCCGTAGCCTTCTCTCCATTCTCATTGAAGCTTTCTGAAACATTTTGGCCCAAACAACATGCAATTGCACCTCGTATACTACATGCACCTTCCAAGGTTTGAATGATATACCTTGAACCTAGAACACACGTAAAAATTGAGGTAAGTTCATGATTATGAAGGAAAATGCAGATGGTTCGTACTTTAGTTAAAAACTACCCCAACAGTAGAAGTGTAGTGTCTCTCAGCGGAACTTTTTAGCTCACGCGCCTTGCACTTCATAATTGGAACAACCAAGAATTCTTCAAGACACTGAAACTAGTCCGAATTAGGAATGTTCATAATTTACATATATAACAAGTTCCCAAATATTGAAATTTTGGCCTGAAATGGTATTAATTAGGAAGTCAGTCATTAATAAGCAACTAAATATGGATTAAATGATGTGAGTATTGATTTTCAACTGATAAACAAGTTCAATCCATTATCATTTTGCCTTTTTTTCCCTTAATTTTTTGCACAAAATGAATAATAGGACAAAAAATAAAGAAACTATGTTGGTTTTTAATTCGGTCACCTTTATTAGGAAATTGTGATTGGTTGATAATTCACGGTTTCAGAGGATGATTTACAAAATCAAAATAATTCATGATTAACAAACATTGAAATGAATTTTAAAAAAATTAAACACTAACTCAATTTATATACAGTAGAGATGATTATATTTAGGGATAATCTCAGACAACCTATTGTAACTTGTAAAAATGTTCATTTTACTATTATATTTTCATTTTTATCAAAAAACTCTTCTGATATTAAAAAATTAATAAAAAATGACTATTTTACCCTCTATAACATCAATTTATGACCATCAGGAATATTATTGTCCTTTTATATGCATTTGGGGGATATTTTGAGTGTTTTTATTAATGTTAGAGGGGATTTTAGATAAAAATGAAATTATAGATAGTAAAACAAATATTTTTACAAACTACAATGATTTTTTTGGAATTATCTCTTATATTTATGATGCATGCAAAAGAAATAAATATTGTGTCAATGATTACTAATAAACTCAATTCAGTGAATTATATCATATACGTAAATTTTGCATTAATATTCAATCAATGAAACATCAATTAAAGAAAAATCCTGGTATATTTGTGGCAATTGTGTAATGACATAAAGTATGCATAAATGATTGATGACTTTGGTCTTTCAATACATCAAACAAATCACTTTCAACAAAGAGAGAGTATTAAACAAATCCTATGCAATTTGCTGTTTTGAATCCATGTCAAATTGTCAATCTCATTTGAGCCCAATCCAGCTGGTTAATGGGATATCAAAAAGGCCATAACTTCTTTGGAATTCGTAGCTTCTACTAAAAATAATTTTGGGATTTGAAACAATTTGGAATTTCGATTTTTTTACTAATAATGGATGAGTTTGAACATTTACAGCAGTAATAACAGTGATGGATACTCATAAGGCTTTTTTTTTGTTTGAAATGAAATATGGGTATATTAAATAAAAAATTCTCTTTTGTATATGATTAAAAAAAAAAAAATCAAGAATAGACAATTTATAAATTTCAACTTAAATTTTATGAGTATTGAAGAATTTTGGCTGACATATTGGTAGTACTAATAGACTTGAAAATATATATGGCATTTCCCAGAAGAGCACATCTTCATCCTAAACTTACATACTTGGTTCTATGCTATAACCAAGAAATACAATTAATACTAAGGTTGCTTCTGTATTTTTATCTGAAGATTAAACAGTGATGAATTTTACTAAATATTAAATAATGACTAAAAAATTGAGTATTGTATGCTATGTTTAGTTTAAAAAAGAAAAAAAATTGAAAATTGAATTATATAGATTAAGAAATAAAATATGTAAATTTAATTCAATTAAGTGAAAAGTAAAAATTATTTACTATTGTAATTTTGTGGTTTTTTGAAGTTATTAGAGTGATTTCATCACTTAAAAAATCAAACAGATCATAACTTATAAGATAACTCATTAGGTGCAAACCATTATTTAAACTAACTGTTTTTTCTTTCTTACAAGTATCACACAATAATGTATATAATAATCTATGTTAATTGCAAATAAAAGCAAACCATTCATTCAAAAATTGGAGACTATTAATTCTGGACACTACTTTCAGAATTCATCTAACAAATTTCTTCCCCAGTAGGTCCACTTCTTTGCAGGCTTTCCAGAGGCAAAGCATTTAGTAACTGCAAAATTTAATTTTTGGATTAAATTATCAGAGAACATATGGATACAACTGCTTAATTCAATCTCCAATAATGAACAGATAATTCAAACAAGAACAATGTCACCCAAAAAAAAAAAAAAAAGTACCTTCAGTGATTTCTGGATGTTCCAATGGGGAGCAAAGGATTTTAACCCCATATCCGTGACTCATGAACCCTAATTTCGCGTTCACATCTTTTTCCACCATCTACATAATTACAAAAAAAAAAAATATATATATCAATAATGGTTTTGTTAATAACCAGCAAAACGATAGCACATACAAACCAAACCAAAAGCTTATAAAAAAGTAGCCCAACAACGGTGTATAAACACTCCAACACAACTCCTCACATGTAGTACCTAACATACTTACCTCATGACTTTGGCCTAAACACCCAGAAAACAACAAGTTTTCTCATGCAAAATCAGTGGACTTTACACAACAAATTCAGAGATCAAAAATAAATAAAATCAAATATTATCACATAGATGGACTGCAACCCACGACTTCTAGGGCAAAGCTAAATTCAAATACCTTGCTTGTCTCTAATATATCTAAATGCTAAAACTAATAAGAAATAACCTAACAATAGACAACAGTGCATAAACGCTCTAACATCTTTAATGAATTTAAACTATGTAACAACATAAACTAACACTCCTAGTTTGCAGTTGTTGGCATCATACAAGAAAAGAAAGCAAAGTATATGACATGAAAACCAATCGCAAGATCTCTTAATTTTACTGAAATACCTCCTCATCACACCAGGGAGCTAAAATTACTCTCATATTACGAACAGCATCCACAAATTCATCCCAGTTTTTTACTATTTGAATGCAAGCATCTTGTCTCCCTTTTGCAGCTTCAAGCAAGCTTTCTTGAATGTCATCAAGAATTTCTTTTACCTTCTCAACCATAGAGGTCATAGAGAGACGAATTATTTCTTTCTTGTCACAATCACGACGATGAGCTTCTACCTACAGCAAATTGTAACCAAATGGGATCATTTTCCAATTCATCAATTATACCATATATACATAAAACTACCAATGAAATAAAAGCTCGAAAATGATGAGTAAGAAAGAAAGTGAAGCGAAAATACAAAGACATCAAATGGACTACCACACCTGCTTGATCACACACACTTCTGGTCCTACTTTGATAAGCAGGGGAACACCTTTATTTTCCCAACACTTTCTTGAGAATGGAAAATCATCCAAGTCTGCACCAGCACGAATATCTGCTTGACACAACATATCAACAACACAATTGCAGGCATCACGAATTCTCAAATCATTTATGTTGAGCCTAGAGGTCACAATAACTTGCTTAGGTGCTACTTTGGGAGGCAACACCAAGCCATTTTCATTCCCATGGACCATCACCATTAATCCAATCTGTGCAAAAATATTAAACACATATTAGCAAATTATAAAAGTGTCAATTCGAGAGCATATGTCCTTTATTCACCAATGATAGCATGTATTATTAAGTATGTTATCCTGCAAAATGATATTATAACGATTAGGGAAAATCCCAAAAAATAATTTGAGGTTTGAAATATTATCTTTTTACCCACAAAGGTTTCGTTTTTATCCAAAATCCAACAACAATTAATTTTAACAGAAAAGTTTTTAAAAAATTAAAAAGAACTTTTTACACCTAAAATTTATATTAAAGAAATATAATAATCATAATATAATAATTTAAAATAAAAAAATTATAAATTAATAAAAATCAATCTCCACCGTCTATCTATGATAGATGGATAGTGGCTATCAATTCATCAAATTAAAATATTAAAAAAATTGATAAAAATAAAAATAATAAAAAAAAACAAAACTATTAAAAAATCATCATCAACATTTGGAACCCAGATTTTTCTGGGTTTCCAATCGCTCAACTGGAAACCCAGTTTTCTGGGTTACCATTTACCTGGAAACCAATTGGAAACTGTTTCTAGGTGGCTAGAAACCACCATCATCATCAATCATCAATCATCAGTCCCACCCAAAAAAATTCATCAACTCAATCATCAATCATCAACCACCAAACCATCGAAAACCAAACCCACCCATCAATCATCAACCACCAACACCAAACCATCGAGCACCAAACCCACCCATCAATCATCAACCACCAAACACCAAACCAATAGGTTCGTTGTCGAACCCACAACGCTGCCACCATCATCATCGACCAAAGAAGAAACCGAGGAGGGAGAGAGAGAGATAAAGGGGTAGATGAGAGAGAACTTGGGTCTCTGATGGTGGACGAGATTCAGGTCTTTATAGATGCCGCCATCGAGATGTCCGCCACCATCATCACCGGCTGGAGATAAAGAAGAGTATCAGCCGGAGATAGAGAGAGAAGAGCAGAGAGAATTGTGAGAAAAAATATATATTTATATATTTATATATATTTTTTATTTTTAAATAAAAATATCTCCAATTTCTTATAATTTTATATTAATATTATTTATTTTATTTTATTTTTATATTTGAGTTAATATTATTTTACTTAATTATTCATTGCTTTTCCTTTTTTGCCCTTAGAATTAAACGGTCAACTGTGTCAACTAACGGATTCTGTGATCGTCAGGGATATTATGGTCCTTTCGTATGCCTCTAGAGGGGATTTTGGGTATTTATGTTAATGTTAAATTATATTTTGGATAAATATGAAATAATTGGTTGCAAAATGGATAATATTTCAAACCTCATGTTGTTTTTTAGGATTTTCCCTAACAATTAATATAAACATTTTGTGGAATATCTAATGCACTTTTTTAAGAGGAAAATGTATTAAACCAAAAGAAATAAATAAACGAGTAACATAAACTTAAATGATAGAAAATGCAAATCATACATCATTCTTAAATGATAGAAAATGCAAATCATACATCATTCTTGTCTGCTGCATAAAATACATACTCAAGATTAGAGAATGGTTATCAAACTTGAAACGGAACAAATTTAAGATGCTTACCACTCTAATGCTACAAGACCAAGAGTTCAGCCAGGCAGTAGCCTTCTCTTCATTCTTGTAGTTTTCTAAAACATTTTGGCCCAAACAATGTGCAGTTGCACCTCGAATACTACATGCGCCTTTAAATCTAAGAGGTTCACATCCCCACCATGCAACGTTTGGAAGAAATGCCTTGTACATAGTATATATGTAAAATTGAGGCAAGTTCATGGTTATGAAGAGAATTTTGCTAATGATTAGTACTTCAGTTAAAATTACCTCAACTGCAAACTTTTCAAGCTCACTTGTCTTGCACTTTATAATTGGAACAGCCAAGATTTCTTCAAAAAAACGTCTATAGAGTTCCAGTCTCTGAAGGATCTATAACAAGGCAACTATTAAGTACAATAACCAAAAAAGTCTATGCTTTTATGAGAATATTACTAAGATAAAAATGCTGATAGAAACAAAATTTCGTGCTCAAACTGGCTTACCTCTGCATCGGCTTCCATCTTGGTTGCAAAAGCACTATATGCCTTCTGGCATGGGAATTGTAAACTCCTACAATTGTTAAAATAAATTGATTCGATTACTAAACCAAATTCCAAATGTGTTTTCAACAATCAAGCAGATTTTAATGTTTTCGATTAAGTGGATTTTTAACATTGTCATCTACTTGTTAGGAAAATGATTAATGAAAACAACATAAAAAATTATACTTTGAAATATTTAAACCTCTCAAATCCAAACGAGAAGGCAAGCAGATGTTCTAGCAAAAACAAAAGCCACAGAAGGCTCTACACCAGCAGCAAAAAACTTGGAATAGCTAGAAATTCACAGTAACCTTTCAACAAGCTGATTTCACATGCCTAATAAAATAAAAACATTTTGTCATGACAATGGAAATTTACAGCATGGGAAAATCAAATCGAAAGAAAACATTAGACTGTCGACATCTTTTCCACACAAACAAACCTTATAAATGGTATAGGCTTGGACTCCCTTCGAACAACTTGGCACCACCGGTTAAGTTTAAAAGGCAAGTCCCGCATAGACTCAAGAAAGACAGAATATGTTATCGTCTCAATAGCTGGGTCAATTGCAATAGGATCATTCGATTTAGAGTTTCCTGATATTGCAAACGAAGCAACCTGAAAATACCCCATACTCCACTGTAATGTCACTTCTTGGCATTGTTATATGATATTAGTCAAACAAATATTTATTTTTTAAAAAGATATAGTAAAGAAATCATTATCTAGCACTTACACTCCAAGGCATTCATATTATTACTACTTATTGAACACAGTAGTATGTAAGGGAACTAACAGGAATGAATTTATGCTTAGCTGCTCTGCATTTTCAAAGTAATTTAACAATAAGAACATAAAAAACATGCAAGATGATGATGATTCAGAACCAAGTCAGTAATATTCTCTACAATAGTAGAGCGTGTGCCCCTAGGAAATATTTAAATTTTTCATACTCCTACATCTCCTTGACGGAAATGTTATTTTACTATTTATGTTAGGTTGGAGTGAGCTTGCTTTCTTTAAATGAGTTTAGAATGACTATGTTGCTCCTTGAAAAAAATATAGAACAAACAAATTTAAATGACCGGATTGGACACCCCGTGAATGATACAAATTAATAATTTTCAATGTGACAAAAGAACTCCAAAACTCACCTCTAGAGCATTACCGTCGAAAACATCATCTTGCTTTGTATGATTACCAAACATTACATCCCAATTCTCAACTTTAATTTCTTCGAATTTTGAATTTAAAAACCCCTGCAATTTTACATCATTATTGAGCCAAATATGTTAGGTCGAAAACGAAATCAAAGTAAAGACAAACACAAATAAGAAAATAAAGACATGCCAAATTTCATATGGCTTAAAAATTCCTTTCTCTCCACAAAGTACACCGGTATTTTTCTGAAATTAAGAATACTACATAGAGTGTTTATAATAGCTATCCACTACAATAAAATCGAAAAAAAAAAAAAAAAACACCCATAATTAACTTGGAAAACTTTATTGTACAAGAAACAAGAAACCTTCTATCTCTAAATTTGTCATAATTAATTCTTTCATAAGGAGTTAAAATAAAATTTAGCTTAAACCCAATGTGTCTGTGTAGCACCACAATTCTAAGTTTAAACTTCACACTCCAACAAAACACACAAATTTGAAGATAGAGAAGACCAACAAAAAAAAAAAAAAAAAATTCAAACTCACTTGTAAGGTCATCCATATTGACATAGCCCATGGCTTTATAACAAGATCAGATCCAATCATTAGAGATGTTTGGAGTGTCTGTAGCAATAAAATATATGGTAATAATGACCAAGCAGCAAAAGCATTAGACAAATAAGCGTGACAAGTCATCTTGTGATCAATACAAATAATAATGCAATAGCATATCAACATACCTTAATATACCTCTCCACAAATGTAGGATCTCTAACAATTTTGGAGACCTTAAAATAATGCGTAAACCTAAGTTGTTGGTTGTCATTTATGTCAAACCCAAGAAATGCCCCACGAAATCTCAAATCATCCAAATAGTGTCGACCATAAATATTCTCACGGAATGGAACCAGAATATTATACTGCAAAATAACATAAGAAATTAAAATTAAATAATAAGAACGATTAAAAAAAATAAATTATCAATGAAACACAAGTCAAAAATTAAATAAAAACTTACACGAAAATTAGCACGAAAGTCATTAATTATGTCTTCCGGTAGTGGTATACCATATCTTTTCTATACAAAACAAATAAAAAATAAGCTATTAATAGAAAGATAAATAATAATAATACTAATAATAATAATAAGAAGTCATCTCACTTTCTTTAAAAAAAAAAAAAAAACAACCATCTCACCTACCTTATGTTTTTCGTCATATTTATTCACGGCTTCAGAGAATCTAGGCCAAACATTTTTAAGATAAGGATGATCCTGTACAAACCCATAATAAGACTAAATGAAAACATTATTATATTTGAAAATAATAAATTTGCATTGAACTTACCAGACTACGTTTAGGAAAGGTTGGCTTCTGAATTAGAAATGTAATAGATGTACTAGACATAGGTTGATCAGGTCTTCGCTGAAGTAAAATCCAGATCTCCAAATATAAGGTTTTGCCCCAGTCGAAACCACATGACTTCCAATGACCATGACCTGCATCTTCAAAGGTCATAGAATATGACCCTGAGACTTCCTGATCTTCTTTTGTGTATTTTAGACTAACCTTAGTGTAAAATTTATGATTTGGGGTTAAAACTCCAACCCTGTAACCACGACTAAGCTTTCTTTTCACAGCCCTGGACAACTTCCCTAGGAAGTCAGGAGGAACAGGTGATTCTTTATTGACAATTATACCCCGACAAAATGCATTTTGAGGGGTTTTGTGATGATATGGACTCAACCACCGCTTCCAGTTTGGTTCTGGGCAGTAACTACCCAGATATTCAAACCAGATGGTGTGCTCTTCGGGATATGGAAAAGTGGGTTTTGGGTTGACGGAGCCAAAAGACATGGAAATTGCATAGAGATGACTGAAGCTGCTGAGACGATCCGGCTTCATGTTCGGAGGACTCAGGCCGCTTAAGCTTCCTCACGAACCTTTTGTCTTTTCTTTTTTTTGGTAAACTTCATGATTCTCAAGTTCTGAAGAGGAGAAAACAAAGAGAAGCAAATGCTAAGATGTTGACTTCTGTGTCTGTGAGAACGATAGATGCAGAAATGGACGCAAGCTCTCTCTCTCTATTTTTTTAGGTTTATATTTCAGGAGCTTACGCAACCGTTGAAATGAAACAATACGTTCCCTGTAAGACTGAATTTTTTTACTTTAATTTAGGGAGGAAAAATTTAACTCGATACCTACCCCTAATGGAGAGCTATGGTTACCATGACGTGGGGCCTGTGACCACTGTAAGTCTAAATTTTTAGTCAACATTAATCAATTAGTGCATGGGCTAATGTTAAAAGACTAACAAAAAAGGTCAGAGGTATGATAACAAATAATAGATTAATTTTTTTGAAATACGATAAACTATAGATTAATTGGTCACATCTGTCATTTGCTTACGACAACTGGCAATTAGTCATCATAAACAATTACAAAGTAACCAAGGGTATACTTAAACAAATTCAAAGTTATAAAAAAAGAAAAAAATCCAAATTGACAAAGAATAGAAATTTCTTTTAAAGGGAAAAGTTAACTAATCACATTCTTTGATAAAATATCCGTTAATTATACAAACCATTCTTGGTCAACATTGACCACCATCCAACTTAACAGAAAGAGTAGGGTTATTGCCACCCATAAAAATAATTTAAACATCTATTTTTTTAAAAAAATATTTATTTGATAGAATTGTCTTTAAATAAAATTATAAAGAAGAACAAAGACATATTACAATTTGTTTACTTTTAAAACTTAAAATAATTTTCCTTTTTTTGTTTTTTGTTGAAAACAAAAAAAAAATGATATTATTCCTACTAGAAAATCCAAAAAAAAAAAAACATTTTCTAAATGTAAAACATTGTTTCATTTATCAAAACAATAAAGATTGCCTAAAAGACAAAATAAGTCTCATTTTAGGTAAAAAAATTCGGTGGCTTCAACTTTTAACTATGGCTGCTTGTTCTTCTTCTTCTTGAAAAATTACGGTTAGAATTAAGAATTTATGTTTAAGAGAAATAAAGAAACAAAGAAAAAACATAGAAATATTTTTTAAATAGATATAATTAATGTTGTTTAAATAAGGTTAATATTAGTATATTTTTGGATGCTTATATTAATCTGTAAATTCTTATTTTTAATTAATGCATGTATTAACAATTTTAGCGTGGAAATCATATTTGTTAGTGATAATATTTATACCCTTACAGAAATTTTAACTATGGCATGAAATAACCAACCTAGCCTTTCAATAATTATTTTATTATTTTTATAATATTCTTTTAAGTTTTAAGATAATAATTTGAAAACTAAATTAAAATATATATATAAATCTTGTCTCCACAAATTAAAATTTAACTAAATCAAAATTAAAAATTAAAAATTAAAAACATATTATGAACAGCCTCCTACAAATTCATCCCAATTTTTTACTATTTGAATGCAAGCATCTTGTCTCCCTTTCGCAGTTTCAAACAAGCTTTCTTGAATATCATCAATAATTTCTTTTACTTTCCCAACCATAGAGGTCATAGGGATAATAAATATTTTTTTATTGTCATGATGATGAGCTTCTACCCACAGAATATTGTAAACCAATTGGGATTATTTTCTAGTTCGTCAATAATCGTATATAAGCAAAAGACTGCCAATGAAATTAAAGCTTAAAAATGATGAGTAGAAAAGAAAATGAAAGCGATAATAAGAAGACATCAAAGGGACTACTACACCTGATTAATAACACTTCCGGCCCTACTGTAATAAGCAAGGAAACACTTTTATCTTCCTAGTTCTTCTTGACAATGGAAAATCGTCAAGGTTTGCACCAATACGAATACCTGCTTTACATAGGGTATTCACAACGCAAGTGCAGACATCATAAACTTTTATATTACCCATGTTGATCCTAAAGATCACAAATAACTTGCTTAGGTGCAACTTAGGAGGCAACACCAAGCCATTTTCATTCCCATGGACCATCACCAAGAACACAATCTCTACAAAAATATCAAACACATTGTCATATTATCAAAGTGCTAATCTGAAAGCATGTGTCCGTTATTCACCAACAACAGCATGTATTGTTAAGTCGATTAAACTATAAATCGATATTATAACAATAATTATACGAACATATATTGCCACAAAGCAATAGAGCAAGACAAACTTTCTGTGGCTTATTTCATGCACTGTCTTGAGGAGCAAATGCATTAAACCACTAGAAATAAATAAAAGAGTGATGTAAGCAAAAATGATAGATAATGCAAATCATATTTCTTTATTGGTTGCCGCATAAAATATAGGGATAATGATTAAGGAAAAAAAGAGAAGCAACCTTTAGTTTGCCTAATTAGTTGTTTTGCCCCCTTTCATTTAAAATCTACCCCAAATCCCACCAATCTTTTATTAAATAGTTAAAATATTCCCTAGAGACTGGATGAAAGGATCAAAGTACCCCTAACCAATCTCTTTTAGCTTGAAAATGGTGACCCTTTTACTTCGAGGGCAAATAGGTAATTGCTGATACTAAATTTATGGGATAATCTCACTTTTCCCCCTTGTAGTTTGATATAATCACTAATTATACCCTTATAATTTTGGAGAATCTCATTTTATCTACTGTCGTACTATCGTTACTACAATGATTGAAATGATCAAAATATCCTTATAGTTTTGTCCTTTCATATTAAGGTCAAACTCAAATTTTCAAAATCAACTTTGATTATAAGGTGTTTTTTGGATATTTTTATAAAATATAAGAATATTTGATTTATTTCATAAATTGACAAAGAGAATATTAGTAAGTTTCATAGTGGAAGATTTTGGCATTATATCAAACTACAAGAGAGAAAATAAGATTATCCCTAAATTTCATTAAATATTTATTTAACATAAAATTAAAAAACCCAAAATCCAATTTCCTTCTCTTTCCTCTTCTTTCTCTCTTCTTCAATTTGCTCTCTCTCTCTCTCTCTCTCTCTCTTATACGCCTTCTTTATCTTCTCCCATTCTCTACTCTCATTTCTCTTTCTCTTCTTCCTCTTTCTCTCTCATCTATTTCTCTCTCTTTCTTCCTTAGGACTCCTTAGGTCACAGGGCTTCTTCTAGATGAATTAAATTAAATTAGGTTATTTTTCTTTAATTTTATGTTGTTTTGTTGATTTTCATATTTGATTGAAGGAGAAACTGGATTCTGTTGTTTTGATTATTTGTTGTTGCTGGTCTTTTGATTTAAAAATATATTTGAGAGCAAATATTCCTTTGTACTTTTTTTTTATTATTATTGGGATTAGTTCAAGAGAGATAACCAAAACCAAGTGGAATAGGACACCGATGGCCGGCTTAGGGAGCAGTTTCTGTATGGGAAGGAGCAACCCACACATAGGTGGGGGAGCGTCCCACACAAAGGTGGGGGGAAAACTAGCCACATTTTAATAGCTTTTATATATGTTATTTTGTTAAAAAATTGACGATTTGAGGGATTTCGGATAATTCTGAAATTAAAGCGGGGTAAAATGACCAATTAAGCCAATTAGAGATGGTCTTTGTCATTTTCCTTAAAATATATACTCAAGATTAGAGGATAATTATTAAACTCAAAATAGAACAGATTTTAAATGCCTACCACTTTAATGCTTCAAGACCAAGAGTTCAGCTGTAGCTTTCTGAAACGTTTTGGCCCAAACAATGTGCAATTGCACCTCTTATACTCCATGCGCCTCCCAAACTGTAAGATCTCTTTGCCATCTATGTCTACTAGACCATACAAGTTTTGACGTAAAATTGAGGTAAGTTAATGATTATAAAGAAAAACGTTGATGGTTCGTACTTTAGTTGAAAACTATCACAACAGTAGTAGTGTAGTGTCTATCTGCAAACCTTTTAAGCTCACGAGCCTTGCACTTCATAATTGGAACAGCCAAGAATTCTTCAAAAAATTGAGACTTGTCCGAATTAGGAATGTTCATTATTTCCATAACAAGTTCCCGAATATTGAAATTTTGGCCTAAAATGGTATTAGGACGTCGATCATCAATAAACAACTAAGTATGGATTAAATGATGTGAGTGTTGATTTTCAATTGATAAACAAGTTCAATCCATTATCATTTTGCCTTCTTTTTTTCCTTAATTTTTTTGCACAAAAATGAATAATAAGGCAAAAAATAAAGAAACTATGTTGGTTTTTAATTCAATCACCTCTATTAGGAAATTTGATTCGGTTGATGATTCACGGTTTCAGAGGATGATTCACAAAAACCAAGATAATTCATGATTAACAAACTTTGAAATGAATTTAAAAAATTAAACAATAACTCAATTTATAGTAGAGATACTTATATTTATGATGCATGCAAAAAATAAAGAGTGTCAGTGATTACTAACAAACTCAATTCAGTGAATTAAATCATATATGTAAATTTTGCATTAATATTCAATAAATGAAACATCAATGAACGAAAAATACTTGTATATTCGTGGCAATTGTATAATGATATAAAATATGCATAAATGTTTGATGACTTTGATCTTTCAATACATCAAACAAATCACTTTCGAAAAAGAGAAAGTATTAAACAAATCCCATGCATTGAATTTGATGTTTTTGGTCCATGTCAAACTGTCAATCTCATTTGAGCCCAACCAGCTGGTTAATGGGATATTGTTTATGTTAGCTCAAATGCAATGGAGAAAACATGTTTGAAAAAAAAGAAAAAAAAATAGAGGGAATATGATCTCACGATAGATAACACTAATTTAGTGAATGAGTGACTAATGGTGACAATTTATATAATGTCTCCATTGATAGCATTTTCAAGATACTCATACATTTAATTGGGAACGTCTTTGTGGAAAGCTGCCAACATGTTTGTTTACACAATTGATGTACGGTTATAAAATATTAGAAGCAACATGTTTCCATGTACCAACTGTATAAACACAGTACCAATTCCTTCTTTTGTTGCTTTTTCCTTCTTCTTCTGGTCCTCCTCCTCAATTTTGGTTCCACTTTGAAATTTCTACGAGCAACATTTTTTTTTCCACAATTCTCTCCCTTTAACTGTTAGGTATAACCGTGTTTGATTGTCTCTAAAGTTTTATTTATGTGTACTTCTTCTTGGATCGAGATGTAGTTTACATGCATCTTCTTGACAAATAGTGCAAGTTAATTCTTGTTGTCAGAAGCATGTAGATATTAAATGTTGTTTGTTACATTGGTTCAATACCACCGTTTGATTCACAAAAATTATCCAAATAAGGAATCAATACAAAGTTGCCAAATGTTATAATTGTAGCCTTAACGGATACCATATGTTGTAATTGACGAAAGAGGAATTGAAAGATATTTTCCACATGCCTTCAAGATGTTCACGTACATCTCTTCGACTAAGCATGCAACTACTCGTCAAAATGATAAGGGTGTTGAATGTTGTTTATTGTATTGGTTAAACACCTTTTTTGATTTACAAGACTTATCTATATAAGGAATCAAAACTTACACATGCAAAGCTACCAAATGTTAGAATTGTGGCTCTAATGGAATCAAAGTGCAGTCACCTATGAAATGACAAATCAAAACTTATTTTTCATGGGTTTTGCGACAAAGCTACGATTCACATGCATCTCTCTGGCATAGCATGCTAATTCCTACTATCAAAAGCATGAGGGTGGTAAATGAGGTTCAGTGCATGGGTTTCAATACCATTAAGTGTTCTCTAAAAACTGAAGCAAAACTTTGGAGAAAATTTCGACAAATAACACAAAAAAGTGCCAGTTTAAAAAATAATACTAAAAAATTGAATTATGTTTTTTTAGCTTTCCCGCCAACTATTGTTAGTTTGCAAAAAATGTGAAATATTTCAACGAACTATTTTCGCAAACTATTATCTTTATGGGAATTAATTGGGTAGAAGGGTTGTACACATAGTTTTAGTGAGGTTCAATTACCCTTACTCTTTTTTTCAATAGCATTAAAATTATGGACAATATCAAAAGGCCATGACTTCCTTTGGAATTCATAGCTTCTTCTCAAAATAATTTTGGGATTTAAAACAATTTGGAACTTCAATTTTTCTCCTAATATGGATGACTTTGAAAATTTACAGTAATTAATAACAGTACTGGATACCAGAATAGGTAATGAAGGTATTTTAAATAAAAAATTATTTTTTGTATATGACAAAAATTTTTAAAAAAAAAAAAACAGAAAAAAAAACTTTTTAAGAGTAGACAATTTCTAAGTGTGTGTTTGGAATCGTTTTTAAAATAATATTTTTGAAAACTATTTTTAAAAATGAAAAATATGTTTTAAAAATAATGTTTTTGAAAATATAATGTTTTTTGTAAGATTTCTTAAAAGTTATTTTCAAAAGCAAAAAATGATATAAATGTATTTGGAATCGTTTTTAAAATAATATTTTTTAAAACTATTTTTAAAAATGAAAAACATATTTTAAAAATGATGTTTTTGAAAATGTAACATGTTTTATAGAATTTTTTAGAAGTTTTTTTTTAAAACAAAAAATGATATAAATGTATTTAGTATTATTTTTGAAAATCAGTAAAATAGTTGTTTAGAGAAAAAAGTAATAATTTGTTTTAAAAACGTATTTTGAAAATGGTGAAAATATAAAAAAGTTGTTTTTCACTTTTAGTTATCATTTTAAAAAAGTGTTTTCTATTTTTTAAAACACGTTTTCAAAACCAATTTACCAAACAACATTCTTTGATTTTTTGTTTTCGAAAATGAAAAATCAATTACAAAAATGCATCCAAACACCACCACGTTTTCATTTTTGAAAACATATTTTTCATTTCCAAAAATATGATTTTGAAAATGGACTACCAAACACATTTTCATCCATTTTTTGTTTTCAAAAATGAAAAACCATTTTTGAAGATGGAAACAAACACCACCTAAATTTCAACTTAAATTTTATGAGTATCCAAGAATTTTGGCTGAGATACTTGGTTGTACTAATAGATGTGAAAATATATGGCATTTCCTAAGGAGCACTTCGTCCTAAGCTTGCGTACTTGGTTCTACTTCTGTAGTTGCTATAATCAAGAAATACAATGAATAGCAAGGTTGCATTTGTATTTTTATCTGAAAATTGTGCAGTGATGACTAATGAATTTTACTAAATGTTAAATATTAACTAAAAAATTAAGTGTTATGTTTTTTTTCTTTTAATCTATGTAATAATCTATCTTAATTGTAAATAAAAGCAAAAGTATTCATTCAAAAATTCGAGACTAAAAATTCTGGACGCTACAATTAGATGAAATCGAATAAATTTCTTCCCCAGTAGGTCCATTTCTTTGCAGGCTTTCCAGAGGCAAAGCATTTAGTATCTGCACAATTTGAATTTTTGGATTAAAATATCAGAGAACATGTGAATACAACTACTTACAACTATCTCCAATAGCGAACAAATATTTCAAACAAGAACAATGTCATTAAAAAAATATGCTACCTTCAGTGATCTCTGGATGTTCCAATGGGGAACAAAGGATTTTAACCCCTTGTCCGTGACTCATGACTTCTAATTCCGCTTTCACATCTTTTTCTACTATCTACACAATTACAACCAAAAAAAAAAATCAATGATGGTTCTGTTAGTAACCAGCAAAACGATAACACATAGAAACCAAACCAAAAGCTTATAAAAAAATAGTAGCCCAACAACAGTGTATAAGCACTCTAACACAACTTCTCACATGCAATACTAACAGACTTAACTCATGACTTTGGCTTGAACACCCAGAAAACAACAAGACTTCACATGCAAGATCAATGGACTTCACACAACAAATTCAGAGAACAAATACAAATTTCAAATATTATCACACGGATGGACTGCAACCCACAGCTTCTAGGACAAAGCAAGTTTAAATACCACTCTTGCCACTAACATATCTGAACGTTCAAACTGATAGGAAAAGACCCAACAATAGACAATAGTACACAAGCTCTCAAATCTCTTTAATGAATTTAAACTATGTGACAACGTAAACCAACACTCCTAGTTCACAGTTGTTGGCATCACACAGTAAAAGAAAGCAGAGTATACGACATGAAAACCAATCTCAAGATTTCTTAATTTCACTAAAATACCTCCTCATCGCACCAGGGAGCTAAAATTACACTCATATTATGAACAGCCTTTACAAATTCATCCCAATTCTTTACTATTTGAATGCAAGCATCTTGTCTCCTCTTTGCAGCTTCAAACAAACTTTTTTGAATCTCATCAAGAATTTCTTTTACTTTCTCAACCATAAAGGTCAAAGAGAGAAAAATTATTTCTTTGTTGTCACGGCGATGAGCTTCTACCTGCAGCAAGTTGTAACCAAATGGGATCATTTGCCAATTCATCAATTATACCAGATATACATAAGACTACCAATGATATAAAAGCCAGAAAATAATAAGCAAGAAAGAAAGTGAAGCGAAAATGTGAAGACATCAAATGGATTACCATACCTGGTCTAAATTACACACTTCTGGTCCTACTTTGATAAGCAGGGGAACACCTTTGTCTTCCCAGCACCTTTTTGACAATGGAAAATCATCCAAGTCTGCACTAGCACGAATACCTGCTTCACACAACATATCAACAACACAATTGCAGGCATCAAGAATTCTCTGATCGTGTATGTTAAGCCTAGAGGTCACAATAACTTGCTTAGGTGCTACTTTGGGAGGCAACACCAAGCTATTTTCATTCCCATGGACCATCACCATTAATCCAACCTGTGCAAAAATATTAAACACATTAGCAAATTAATCATTAAAGTGCCAATCCAAGAGCAAATGTCCTTTATTCACCAATGACAGCATGTACTATTAAATATGTTATCCTACAAATCGATAATGTAACAATTAATATAAACATTTTGTGGTATATCTAATCCACTTTCTTAAGAGGAAAATGTATTAAACCAACAGAAATAAATAAAAGAGTAACATAAACTTAAACGATAGAAAATGCAAATCATACATCATTCTTGTTTGCTGCATAAAATACATACTCAAGATTAGAGAATGGTTACCAAACTCATGATCAAAATGGAAAAAATTTAAGATGCTTACCACTCTAATGCTACAAGACCAGGAATTCAGCCAGGCTGTAGCCTTCTCCCCATTCTTGTTGAAGTTTTCTAAACCATTTTGGCCCAAACAATGTGCAGTTGCACCTCGAATACTACATGCACCTTCCAAACTTTTCAATGTTTCTCCGACAAACCATACAACATTTGGAAGAAATGCCTTGAACATAGTACATATGTAAAATTGAGGCAAGTTCATGATTATAAAGAGAATTTTGCTAATGATTAGTACTTTAGTTAAAATTACCTCAACCGCAAACTTTCCAGAGTTACTCGTCTTGCACTTTATAGTTGGAACAGCCAAGATTTTTTCGAAAAAATATCTAAAAAGTTCCAATATCTGAAGGATCTGTAACAAGACAACTATTAAGTACAATAACCAAAAAAGTCTATGCTTCTACGAGAACATTACTAAGATAAAAACGTTGACAAAAACAAAATTTCGTGCTCAAACTGGCTTACCTCTAGATCCGCTTCCATCCTGGTTGCAAAAGCACCATACGCCTTCTGGCATGGGAATTGAAAACTCCTACAATTGTAAAAATAGATTGATCAAATTACTAAACTAGATTCCAAATGTGTTTTCAACACTCAAGCAGATTTTTAATGTTTTTCAATTAAGTGGATTTTTAACATTGTTATCTACTTATTAGGAAAATCATTGATGAAAACAACATAAAAAATTATATTTTGAAATATTTAAATCTCCCAAATCCAAACGAGAAGGCAAACAGATGCGCTAGCAAAAACAAAAGCCACAGAAGGCTCAACACCAGCAGCAAAAACTTGGAATAGCTAGAATTTCACAGCAAACTTTCAACAAGCTGATTTCACATGCCTACTAAAATAAAAGCGTCTTGTCATAACAAGGGAAATTTACATCATGGGAAAATCAAATCCAATGAAAACATTAAAATGTTAACATCTTTTCCACACAAACAAACCTTATAAATGGTATAGGCTTGGACTCCCTTCGAACAACTTGGCACCACCGGTTAAGTTTAAAAGGCAAGTCCCGTACAGACCCAAGGAAGACAGCATATGTTGTCGTCTCAATAGCTGGGTCAATTGCAATAGGATCATTCGATCTAGAGTTTCCTGATATTGCAACCGAAGCAACCTGCAAATACCCCATATCCCAATGTAATGTCACTTCTTGGAATTGTTATATGATATTAGTCAAACAAATATTTATTTTTTAAAAAGATATAGTGACAAGATCCTTGTCTAAGCACTTACACTCTTAAGCCATTCATATTATTACTAACTGAACACAATAGTATGTAAGGGAACTAACAGGAATGAATTTATGCTCAGCTGCTCTGCATTTTCAAAATAAATTCGACAATAAGAACATAAAAAACATGCAAGATGATGATGATTTGAGAACCAAGTCAGTATTATTATCTACTATAGCAGAGCGTGTGCCTCTAAGAAACATTTCAATTTTTTATAACTGACTTCCTACGTCTCCATGACGGAAATGTTATTCCACTATCCATGTTAGATTGGAGTGAGCTTGCTTTCTTTAAATGAGTTTTGAATGACTATGTTGCTCCTTAGAAAAAATATAACAAACTAATTTAAATGACTGGATTGGACACCGCGTGAGTGACACAAATTAATCATTTCCAATGTGACAAAGGAATTCCAAAACTCACCTCTGGAGCATTACCCTCGGAAAAATCATCTTGCTGTGTAGGACTTACCAAACATTATATCCCAATTCTCAACATTGATTTCTTCGAAATTTGAATTTAACAACCCCTGCAATTTTACACCATTATTGAGTCAAACATGCTTGGACGAAAAACAAAGTCCAATTAAAGACGAACACATATAAGAAAATAAAGACATGCCAAAATTTTATCCTAGAATTAAGAAATATTTAGACTGAAGCTCTCTCTCTTTCTCACCACATATAAAAACCTCACATACATAGAGTATTTATAATAGCTCTCGACTACAATAAAAAATCACTCATAATTAACTTGGAAAACTTTCTTACACAAGAAACAAGAAACCTTTTTTATCTAATTCGATCATAATTAATTCTTTCATAAGGAGTTAAAATAAAATTTTTAGCCCTATGAGCTGACTAAACAACTTCAAACCCAATGTGTCTATGTAGCAACTACAATTATAACTTTAGACTACACACTTCAACAAAACACGAATTTGAAGATAGAAAGACAAACAGAAAAAAAAAAAAAAAAAAAAGAATCCAAACTCACTTGTAAGTTCATCCATATCCACTCAGCCCATGGTTTTATAGAAAGATTAGATCCAATCATTTGAGATGTTTGGAGTTTCTGTAGCAATAAAATAGATGGTAATAACAACTAAACAGCAAAAGCATTAGTCAAATAAATGCTACAAGTCATCTTGTGATCAATGCAAATAATAATGTGATAGCATATCAACTAACCTTAATATACCTATCCACAAATTTGGGATCTGTGACAACTTTGGAGTTACTAAAATTGGCACTTAGTTTAGGTTGTTGGCTGTCATTTATGCTAAAACGACAAACTCCCCTCCGAATAAAACTCCAAGCATCCAATGGCCATTGACGATAAACATTCTCACGAAATGGAAACAGAATATTATACTGCAAAATAAAATAAGATATTAAAATTAAATAACAAGAAAAATTAAAAAAAAGAAACATTTTAATTATCAAAGAAACACAAGTCAAAAATTAAACACCAACTTACACGAAAATTAGCACGGAAGTCATTAATTATGTCTTCCCATAGTGGTTCACCATACCTTATCTATACAAAATAAATAAAAATAAAGTATTAATGGAAGGGTAAATAATAATAATAATAATAATAAAACATCTAACATACCTGATATTTTTCGTTATATTTATTCACCGCTGCAGAGAATCTAGGCCAAACGTTTTTAAGATAAGGATTATCCTGTACAAACCCATGATAAGAATAAATGAAATCATTATTATATTTAAAAGATAATAAATTTGCATTGAACTTACCAAACTAAATCTAGGAAAGCTTCGATCAAAAAAGGCCTCCCGCGTTGGCGCTTGAAATAGAAATGTAATAGCTGTGCTAGATATAGGTTGATCGGGTCTTCGCTGAAGTAAAATCCAGATATCCAAATAAAAGGTTTTGCCCCAATCGAACCCACATGACTCCCAATAGCCATGACCTGCGTCTTCAAAAGTCATCGAATATGACCACCACCGGGCATCCGGATCTTCTTTTGTGGATTTTACAGTAACCTTAGTGCAAAATTTATGATTTGGGGTTAAAACTCCAACCCTGTAACCACGAGTAAGCCTTCTTTTCACTGCCCTGGACAACTTCCCAAAGAAGTAAGGACGAACGGATGATTCTGTATTGACAATTAAACCCCGACAAAATGCGTTTTGAGGGGCTTTATGATGAAATGGACTCAACCATCGCTCCCAGTTTGGTTCTGGACTGGATGTACCCAGATATTCAAAACAGATGGTGTGCTCTTCGGGATATGGGAAAGTGGGTTTTCCGTAGACGAAGCCAAAAGACATCGAAATTGGATTGAGAAGACTGAAGCTGCTGAGAGGATCCGACTGAGGCCGCTTGAGCTTCCTGAAGAACCTTTGGTAATTTATTTGTAAACTTCATGATTTCAAGTTCTGAAGAGGAGAACAATAAGAGAAGCAAATGCTAAAACGTTGACTTCTGTGTCTGCGAGACCGATAGATCGAAATACACGAAGACTTCTGTCTCTATATTTTTGGATAACTTCATTATGCGCCCTATATTTTTGGAAAACTCCTCTGTTTTCAATTGTGAATGAACAATTAAAAAGATACAGCATGCACATACTCGTTACAATAGCAGGGCATTAACCAGTTGAATTGGGCTCAGAGAAGATGAAATTGATACCTTTTTGGCTTTTGTTTGTTTTTGTTGTTTACAAATTTATGCTTAAAATTTATATTATTTAACTCTTTTTTTTTTTTTTTAATTTTTTGTCGAAACAATTAAATAAAAATATAAAATAACTGTCTTAATTCATTTTACTCTTATTTTGATAACCTTATATAATTTATTACTTCATTTATTTTGTAACAACCTGAAAGTAGATAATGAATAACTACTTTGTCTTTTATGGAGTTATAAACTGACCATTTATTTATGAAAATGTAGATTATAAAATTTTATGAAAAATGTAAAATATCAAGTATTTTAGCACTCTGATCATATTGATCATAAACATTCAAATATTCATCATAGAATTTAAGTTAGTAAAATAGATGGTCATCCAGTCATGTTCATTTAGAGCACGAAATTTAAATTTTGTCACGAAATCCGATAGGTTTCAAGCTTTTAAAAATAAAGTACAAATAATTTAAATAATACACTATAAATTAAAATTTCTATAATTGAATATTTTATAAAAGAAATCATTATAAATTAACTTGTTTACAAGATACATTTTATATGCATAAATGTCACAACACGTCCAACAAGTTCTCCATCATGAATTATTATCTGTTTTGTTTTTCAAGTTAATTATTTGGAATTAGATGATCGAAAAGTCCATAAAATCCGAAAATAATGATATGATGAGTATGGGGATCCGGTCAATCACCAGAGAGCCTCTACAAGAAGCCCAGTTACAGAGATATGCGCCGATGGAGAGAGGCCATTTCAAGAACATTACTCATTCTTTAGTTCCAAGCTGCAAAGATATATGAACAGATTCTCAGCCAATTTTTCTGAAAATATGAATGATACAATGGAAACTTTTCCATCAAGAAATTGAAGAGAACTAATTAACTTGGCAACATGTATGAAAGTTGATAATTATAAACTTGTGGGAATATAATATCCTAAATGTTGATATCATAAATACTAATGTGAAGAAAGTAGAATCTAGTCAACCAATAAAAGTACAAATGTAAACGTAAGGATTATACCTTACATTTTATAAAGAAATTATAATTGCAAGTTGATCTTCTCAGACCATTTAAAGATGTCGGAATAAACTTGATCCCCAGCCAAGTCTTCTCCTGAAACCCCCGCAGCCACCCTTATGATATCATCGATTAGTGCAAAATTTCCCATGATATCAATATGTGCACCACTCTGGGTGCCGTGGCCCTCCAACAGATTGGCTGGAGGTGAATGATCATATTCTCTGATATATGTCTGAATTCCTGAAGGATTGAATCTTGTTTTCCCATGCCATCCTTTAGCACACATAAAGCCAGCACTTAAAACAGGTAGAGTCTCATCCCCATCAACAGAATAGACTCCATCGTTCAGAAAGCCATCTTCATCTTCATCTTCAGCTGAAGTATTGATTTGAAATGGAACATAGCATTCCGTAGAAGGAGATGACTTGTAAACAGAGGCTCGCTCAGTTGGTATTCCAACTCCGTACATTGAAAAGATTTCCATATCTGAAGCATTAGGTAACCTGCAAACCAAAGTTATGGAGCAGAACATTTAGAATAATAGATCACATTTGATCAGTCCTTAATAACAATCATTCACGAAACATCTAAATAGGAAGAAAACAATAAGACATTAAACTCCAAATGTCGAGATCAGGGTAAATGAGCAGAAGATTAATAAGGGAAACAACTCAAAACATTCAGATGTGCTCCTACAGAACAAGAGATCATAGAAGCGTGCAATAATAAACAAGAGGTTTTAGGGAAAATATTAATTATTATAACCTGTGCCAGGGGCCGTCAAATATATTGTCCAGTTCTGGCAACCGTGGATCATCTTCATCAGGCATCCATCGTTCTAGCTCCCTACCCATCTCAACATGATGAGACTGGGATATAACCAAGTCTAGCATAAGTTCATGTTGCCTGTCCCTTTGGAGATCATTTGCCAACCCATCCCTAGTTACAGCCACTTCCTGAAACCACCAATCAAGAAACCTGATCAGATCCCAATTGAAAAAAAAAAAAAAAAGAAAGATCAATTCCACTAGTTCATCCAACTGCAGACTGCAAATATCCTCATCACTTCATAAATACAACTATAATAAACTGCAAGTGAAAACAAGCTAATAAATAAAGCAGAACCTTTGCAGTTTTGCTACAACTTCCACAAGTTCACTGCCAAGTATAATGAGAGTCTTTGAAGGTGCGTTACTAACAGACTCAGCAAGTGCTTTCTTGCCTCGCAAAGTACCATCTTTTATCAAGTGATCCATTTTCAAGATAACTCCTAAAGGAATAAACAGGTGAATATGTAAAAGGCAATAAAATAAATGAATAATTTAGATATAATGATAGTAAGAAAACCAATACCAGTAACGTAAAGGACAGAAGCATGCTCCCTTTAACTAAAAGAAAATGAATAGAACATACCAAACTCTTTATCATTGCTCTTTGCATCAAATATTCCAGAGTATATTGATCCACTTTTCACATGGACTTAGACAGGAAGTCCAATAAGACAAGTCGTTAAATATGATAAACGATCATTGGTCTCAAGACCTCCAAATTTGCTGCCTGTCATTGCACCTATAATGAACTACCATTAAAAAGGGGGGGAAAAGTAAATAAATATCTAATCAATTCAGTTTAGGGAAGCTTACCTATACTTGGTACTTTAGTAGAGTTAAGATTTTCCTGATTGCAATTTATTCTCCAGCCTAGTCTCTCCTTCTCTGTCACCTCTTCGACGGCTAAATCCATTAGCAGCAGATTTTGGTTGCAGCACTGGTTGCCTATTCATCATCAGCAGAAGAGCCACTAACCTATGAAAAAATGTTTAAACCACTTCAGTTATTCCACTGTACTGTGACTACTGTCCACTACAAAAGATAGATACTCCACAAAGCATCCAAAGATAATACATCAAAATTTGAATCAACACAATGAAAAAAGACAAACATACAGTCACCAATTTCCAAGAAGACCTTAGTAATAAAGTGAAAGGTAATGCAAATAACAACTCCCCATCACTCTAACAGCAATCTAATGAAATGTTCCAAACAACATTTACCTAAACCATATATAAATATCCCAGATTATAACGACATCAAGGGCACAAACTAAAAACAAGCTTATAACTTTTCCTTAAAGATGCCACTCAACAAAAGCTGGGAAAGAAAGATAACTTTACCATACAAACCAAAAGACAACCAAATTTAATATATATCCATAATTACACCTATCTCACATTTTCCCTTCTACAAACACATACACAAATTCAAACACGTATGAATACCAACATCAAAAGTTCACTGTTTAGAATTGAACTAGCCACCATTTGACAAAAGAAAAGAAAACCGAAGCAACGCAAAATCACATTAAATACACTTTCTTGACCGAAAACCACACTAAGCTTACAAAACCACAGATAATGCAGACACCAAAACATATTTGACTGCAAAAATAAGCACAACAACTGAACCAAATCATATATATACTTGTTTAATCCCAATAAACTACACTAGCCTCTTCCATTAAAGCCCTAAAAACCGCCTACCCCAAAGCTACCTTCCACTCAAATAATCAATCCTAGCATCAAACTGAAAAAAAACGTACAACCCAAACAAAAACCCTCCTTGATTCTCAGCTTTCTAATGGCCCAAATAACGAAACAACACGAAACCATCAAAAAAACCTGCCGCAAACCCCGAAGCTTCCTAACGCTCTGAATAATCAATCCAAGCATCAAATTGGAAACTACAACCCAAAACAAAAACCCTCCTTGATTCTCAACTTTCTAATCACCCAAACAACAAAAGAACACAAAACAATCGGAAAGACAAAAAAAAAAAAAACACAATCTTGACACGAAAGTTACAACATTTAACACATGCCATCTACTACAGAGCCGAAATAACCCTAATTTTTCCAATTCAAATCGAAAACACCAAAATCAAAGCACGAAAAGCAAAACTACGAAACGGGGAATTCAACAATCGAAGGGAATGGAAAAGGGTTTGATTGGTTTTACCTTGAATGAGTTCAACTGGTCGAATCCACACGAGGTGATGAGTTGGGAGTCAGCTGTGGCGATTTTGACTCAGTGGGTTAGGGTTTTTTTGCTCGACGGGAAGTGACCGATCACGTGACTTGATCACGAGCGTAGCGCCAGAGAGAGAAAGCTAGAGTAAGAGAGAAAGAGAGAGAGAGGACTCGGTGTGATCCAGCGAGGAGGAGACGAGAAGAAATAAAATTTGAAGGGAGAGAGAGAAGAAGAAGAAGGAGAAATATGTAAGGAAAGCAGGAATTGGTTGTGTGTGTGCTGGTGCATGGTAAGGTTTCTTTATTAATGTTTTATTATTATTTTTTTGGTTGTTTTAAAAATGCATTTTTTTTTTTCAGGTTTATGAGTTAATACTTATCTAAATAAGGAATCAACACTTTGACAGGGAGAGTAGCTGAATGTTAAAACTGTGGTGTAATGGCAATCAAGTTGCAGTTATAGATGAAAATATAAATTAAAAAAAAAAAAAAACACTGCGTACGTGTATTCTTGACATGCGTTGGACAAAGCATGCAAGTTTTTGTTGTTAGAAGTTCGATGTTGCCATTTGATTCATGAGAGTTTGCTAAATAAAGAATCAGAACATTAAAATAAAGAGTCGTCGAATGTTAAAACTGTAGGCCTAATGGTATTTAGGGTATGAAAAGATAAACGGCATGATAGTTCCTATGCATCTTCTTGATTGAAATGTAGTTAAAACGTGTCTTTTTAAACGAAACATGCAACTTCTTCTTGTTAGAACTGTGAGGGTGTTAAGTGTTGTTCTTTTTATTTGTTTAATTCGATTGTCTATTTTCATGCAAAGTTGCCAAATATTAGAATTATGGCCTTATTGGGTACAAAGTGCGGTAACCTATAAAAGAATAAACTAAAAGCTAGTTTCTGTGTGTCGTCCAAATAGATATGTTATTCACATGCGTCTCTCTAGCGAAGCATGCAAGTTCTTGTCGTAAAAAGTGTGAGGGTGTTAAGTGTTGTTCATTGTATTGGTTTAACATGATCGTTTGTTCACATGCCAAATGTTGGAATTGTGACTCTATTATGTACAGAGTGCGATCATCTATGCAAAGAGTACCAAAAGTTATTTTCCTCGTGTCTTCTAGGTAGAGATGTTATTCATTACATTGGTTCAATACATTATTTTAACTCACAGGACTTATCTATATATGATCAAAACATTTTTTGATAAGGGTATTAATTATTGTTCATTGTATTGGTTTAATACCTTCTTTTGATTCACGAGACTTGTATATATAAGAAAGTAAAACTTCTTTTGATAAGGGCTTTGAATACTATTCATTGCGTTGGTTCAATACCTTCTTTTGATTCATGAGACTTATCTATACGAGGAATCAAAACTATCATGTGCAAAGTTGTCAAATATTAGAATTGTGGTACTAATTGGATTCAAAGTACGACTACCAACAAAAAGATGAATTATAATAGATTTTCCACATGTAAGTTCTTAGTCTCAAGAGCACAAGTGTTTAATGTTGTTCATTACATTAGTTTAATACCTTATTTAGACCCACAAGACTTTAAATAAGGAATCAAACCTTCACATGCAAAGTCTCCAATATTATAATTGAGACCTTAATACGGTTCAAGTTGCAATCACCGATGAAACTTTAAATCATAAACTACTCGTGTGTCTTCTAAATTGAGACGTTGTTTACACATGTATTTCCATTGAAGCATGTAACTTATTGTCATAAGCATGAGGGTGCTAAATGATGCCTATTGCATAAGTTAAGTACTTTGATTAAGAGTTGTAAATTTTGTATTTCAATTATTGAATTAAACACATCTTTTATTCATTCTAACAATATCATTCTTGATGTAGGTTAATTTTCTTTCCTTTTATTATCTCAAAGTCCATCAATAGAATTCATTACAATATAGAGATTAAGGTCATTTTAGCTAATTTTAATAAAAAATTTGTAGTATATAAATATATAATTAAACATGTGAAATTTTGTTTCCACTTTGACATTTATATGAACAACATTTTTTTCCTCACAATCACCTCCCCTCCACCGTTAGGTTTAACCATGTTTGATTGTCACTAAAATTTCATTTATGTGTACTTCTTTTTGGATCAAGATGTAGTTTACATGCATCTTATTGACGAAGAATGCAACTTCTTGTTGTCAAAAGATGCGGATATTAAGTGTTGTTTATTACATCGGTTCAAACCACCGTTTGATTCACAAAACTTTTCCAAATAAGGAATCAATACAAAGTGGCCAAATGTTAGAATTGTGGCCTTAATGGATATCATATGTTGTAATCGACAAAAGAGAAATTCAAAGATATTTCCCGTATGTCTTCAAGATGCACATTCACACACATTTCTTCGACTAAGCATGCAAGTATTTGTTGTGGAAAGGATAAGGGTGTTGAATGTTGATTATTGTATCAGTTAAACACCTTTTTTTATTTTTAAGACTGATCTATATAAGGAATCAAAACTTATACATGCAAAGCTACCAAATGATAGAATCGTAGCTCTAATGGGTTCAAAGTGCAGTCACCTTTGAAAAGATAAATCAAAACTTATTTTTCATGTGTTTTTTTGACAAAGATACAAATTAATCACACGTCTCTCCGACATAGCATGCAAATTCTAACTATCAAAAGCATGAGGGTGGTAAATGAGGTTCATTGCATCGGTTTCAATACCATTGTTTGATTCATGAAGTGTTCTCTGAAAATGAAACAAAACTTTGGAGAAAATTTCAGCAAATAACATAAAAAAAAAGGCTCAAATTTGAAAAATAGTAATAAAAAAATTAATTATGCTTTACTAGTATTTTCGCTAACTATTGTTATTTTGAAAAATATGCAAATTATTTCAGCAAACTATTATCCTTATGCGAATCAATTGGGTAGAAGGGTTGTACACAGTTTTAGTGAGGTTCAATTACCTTTACTCCTTTTTTCGATAGCACTGAAATTATGTGCAATATCAAAAAAGCCATAACTTCCTTAAGAATTCGTAGCTTCTTCTCAAAATAATTTTCGGATTTAAAACAATTTGGAATTTCAATTTTTCTCCTAATATGGACAAGTTTGAAAATTCACGACAGTAGTAACAGTAACGGATACTAGGATAGGTAATAAGGGTATTTTAAATTTTTTAAAAAAAAAATCTTATGTATATGATAAATAAAAAATTTAAAATTTAAAAAAAAAATAAACTTTTTCAAGAGTAGACAGTTTCTAAGTTTCAGCTTAAATTTTAAGAGTATTTAAAAATTTTGGCTGATATATTGGGTTGTACTAATAGACATGAAAATATATATGGCATTTCCTAAAGAGCACATCTTCATCCTAAGCTTACACAGTTGGTTCTACGTCTCTCGTTGCTATAATCAAGAAATATTGAATACTAAGGTTGCATTTGTTTTTTAATTTGAAAACTGAACAATGATGAATTTTACTAAATATTAAATAGTAACCAAAAAATTGAGTATTGAGTGTTATATTTATTTTTCTTTTAAATTGAAAACTGAATTATATAGATTAGGAGATAAAATATTCAAATTTAATTCAATTAAGTGAAAAGTAAAAAACCAAACACATCATTAACTTAAAAGAGAACTCATTAGGTGCTATTAAGTGAAATCATAACTTGTTTGTAAAACTTCCGTTTATTGTATAAAGGTTTTACAAGCTTGGAGGTACAATTTTGCCCACCAACCGTTTTCATTTCACATCAGCATTTAAACTAACTGTTGTTTCTTTCTTACAAGTATCACACACTAATGTATATAATAATCTATGTTAATTGAAAATATAAAGCAAAGCATTCATTCAAAAATTGGAGACTATAAATTCTGGACACTACTTTTAGAATTCCTTTAATATCCGTCTTCCCCAATAGGTCCACTTCTTTGCAGGCTTTCCAGAGGCAAAGCATTTAGTATCTGCACAATTCGAATTTTTGGATTAAATTATCAAAGAACATGTGGATACAACTACTAACATCCATCTCCAATAACGAATAGATATTTCAAAAAAAAGCAACGTCATAAAAAATACATATATATATATATATATGTGGTACCTTCAGTGATTTGTGGTTGTTCCAATGGGGAACAAAGGATTTTAACCCCATATCCGTTTCTCATGAACCCTAATTTCGCTTTCACATCTTTTTCCACCATCTACATAATTACAACAAAACAAAACAAAAAAAGAAAAAAAAAATCAATATTTGGTTTTGTTAGTAACCAGCAAAACAATAGCACATAGAAACCAAATCAAAAGCCTATAAAACAATAGCCCAACATCGGTGTATAAGCACTCCAACACAACTCCTCACATGTAATACTAATAGACTTACCTCATGACTTTGGCCTAAACACCCAGAAAACAAGTTTTCACATGCAAGAGATAAATGGACTTTAGACAACAAATTCAGAGAACAAATAAAAATTTCAAATATTATCACATGGATGGACTGCAACCCATGACTTCTGGGAGAAAACAAGTTTAAATACCATGCTTGTCACTAATATATCTAAACGCTTGAACTTATAGGAAAAGGCCTACAATATAGAATAGTTCATAAGCTCCCTAGCACCTTTAATGAATTTAAACTATGTAACAACATAAACCAATACTCCTAGTTCATACTAGTTCGCATCATCCAGTAAAAGAAAGCAAAGTATATGACATGAAAACCAATCTCAAGATTTCTTAATTTCACCGAAATACCTCCTCATCACACCAGGGAGCTAAAATTACTCTCATATTACGAACAGCGTCCACAAATTCTGCCCAGTTTTGTACTATTTGAATGCAAGCATCTTGTCTCCGTTTTGCAGCTTCATACAAGCTTTCTTGAATGTCAGCAAGAATTTCATATACTTGCTCAACCATTGAGGTCATATAGAGAACAGTTATACCTTCCTCGTAAGTCTCGTGACGATCACGACGATGAGCTTCTACCTGCAGCAAATTGTAACCAAATGGGATCATTTTCCAATTCATCAATTATATCATATATACTTAAGACTGCCAATGAAATAAGAGACCGAAAATGATGAGAAAGAAAGAAAGTGAAGCGAAAATACAAAGACATCAAATGGACTACCACACCTGCCCAGAACAAAACACTTCTGGTCCTACTTTGACAAACAGGGGAACACCTTTATATTCCCAGCACTCTGCAGAATTGTCCAAGTGTGCATCAGCACGTATACCTGCTTCACACAACATATGAACAATACTATTGCAAACATCAAGAATTCCCTGATCACGTGTTTCGAGCCCAGGGCTCACAATAACTTGCTTAGGTGCTACTTTGGGAGGCAACACCAAGCCATTTTCATTCCCATGGACCATCACCATTAATCCAATCTGTGCAAAAATATTAAACACATTAGCAAATTATAAAAATACCAATCAGAGAGCATATGTCAATTATTCACCAATGACAGCATGTACTATCAATTATGTTATGTTACAAATCGATATTATAACAATCAATATAAAGATTTTGTGGTATATCTAATGCACTTTCTTGAGAGGAAAATATATTAATCCAACAGAAATAAATAAAACAGAAACATAAACTTAAATGATAGAAAATGCAAATCATACATCATTCTTGTGATCTTGTCTCCTGCATAAAATACATACTCAAGATTAGAGAATGGTCATCAAACTCTGTGATCAAACCAGCCTTCAAAACAGATTACTGTCAAGCAATATACCACACAAAACAATCCAAGAAAACACCAAGAACTAATCGAAATAAAGCAATCAATCAAGAACTAACAAGAAAAACAAATCAGAGATGACACACAGGTTTATAGTGGTTCAGCCAATTGCGCCTACATCCACTTTGAGCTGCAGCAATCTTGTTTAAAACCAATGTTTCTGGTTTTAGTACAACAGATTCAAAAACACTCTTTGCCAAGAAGATGTTTTCTCAAAACTGAACCCAAGTCTCACTACAGTTGCTCTCAAGATTTCTCACAAAGTTTTTCCACAGTGAAAAACTTCACAAGCAGTATGAATCTCTCTCAAACTCAAAGAATGAATTAACCCATGAGCTTATATATTGCTCAACAGACAAATTACTCTCCTAATAGAATTGAATAACTCTGCCAGTAGTCCAGTTCTGTTACTTCACTTCTTCTTAGCAGTGCCACGTCATTATTGATTTTAAATTAAAAACACTCATCTCAAACTCAAAACAGAACAAATTTAAGATGCTTACCACTCTACCATTACAAGACCAAGAGTTCAGCCAGGCTGTAGCCTTCTCTCCATTCCTGTTGAAGTTTTCAAAAGTATATTGGCCCAAACAATGTGCAGTTGCACCTCGAATAATACATGCACCTTTCAAACCTCCATATCCATATTGATTAGTCCATCCGGCGTTCAGAAGAAATGCCTTGAACATAGTGCATACGTAAAATTGAGGCAAGTTCATGATTATAAAGAGAATTTTGCTATTGATTAGTACTTTAGTTAAAATTACCTCAACTGCAAACTTTTCAAGCTCATTTGTCTTGCACTTCATGATTGGAACAGCCAAGATTTCTTCAAAAAATTGTTTAAAGAGTTCCAATATCTGAAGAATCTGTAACAAGGCAACTATTAAGTACAATAACCAAAAAATTCTATGCTTTTGCGAGAACATTATTAAGATAAAACGCTGATAGAAACAAAATTTCGTGCTCAAATTGGCTTACCTCTGCATCCGCGTCCATCTTGTTTGCAAAAGCACTATATGTCTTCTGGGATCGGAATTGAAAACCCCTACAATTATAAAAATAGATTGATTAGATTACTAAATCAGATTCCAAATATGTTTTCAACACTCAAGCAGATTTTTAATGTTTTTCAATTAAATGGATTTTTAACGAGAAGGCAAACAGATGTGCTAGCAAAGACAAAAAAACACAGAAGGCTCTACACCAGCAGCAAAAACTTGGAATAGCTAGTATTTCACAGTAAACTTTCAACAAGCTGATTTCACATGCCTACTAAAATAAAAGCATCTTGTCATAACAAGGGAAATTTACATCATGGGAAAATCAAATCGAAAGAAAACATTAAACTGTTAACATCTTTTCCACACAAACAAACCTGTTAGATGGTATACGCAAGGAGGACACACTTCTAATGTCGCACCACCTCCTAACTTTAAAAGGCAAGTCCCGTATAAACTCAGGGGAGACAGATAATGTTGTCGCCTCATCAGCTGGGTAAATTGCAAAGCTTTCTGATATTGCAGACGAAGCAACCTGCAAATACCCCATATCCCACTGTAATGTCACTTCTCGGCATTATTATATGATATTAGTCAAACAAATATTTATTTTTTAAAAAGATACATTGAAGAGATCCTTATCTAAGCACTTACACTCTAAAGCATTCATATTATTACTACTTTTGAACACAGCTGTATGTGAGGGAACTAACAGAAATGAATTTATGCTCAGCTGCTTTGCATTTTCAAAATAAATTTGACGATAAGAACATACAAACATGCAAGATGATGATAATTCAGAACCCAATCAGTAATATTCTCTACAATAGTAGAGTGTGTGCCTCTAAGAAGCGTTTCAATTTTTCATAACCTACTTCCTACATCTCCTTGACAGAAATGTTATTCCACTATCCATGTTAGATTGGAGTGAGCTTGCTTTCTTCAGATGAGTTTTGAATGACTATGTTTTTCCTTAGAAAAACTATAACAAACAAATTTAAATGACTGGATTGGACACCGCATGGGTGACACAAATTAATCATCATTTCCAATGTGACAAAGGAATTTCAAAACTCACCTCTAGAGTATTACCCTCGGAAAAATCATCTTGCTGTGTACAATTACCAAACATTACATCCCAATTCTCAACACTGATTTTGTCGAAATTTGAATTTAACAACCCCTGCAATTTTACACCATTATTGATTTAAACATGTTATGACGAAAAATTAAATCAAAGCAAAGACAAACACAAATAAGAAACTAAAGACTTGTCAAATTTTTATATGGTTTGAAATCTCTTTGTCTTGACAAAGTATATTAGTATTCTTTCCAGAATTAAGAAACAAGAAACCTTCTTTCTCTAGTTGGATCATAACTAATTCTTTCATAAGGAGTTACAACAAAATTTTTAGCCCTACGAGCTGACTAGACAGCTCAAATTCAACGTGTCTGCATAGTGCCACAATTCTAACTTTAAAATTTGCACTTCAACAAAACAAACAGATTTGAACATAAAGAAGACGGATAATAAAATAAATTCCAAACTCACTCGTAAGGGCTTCCATATCGATATAGCCCATGGCATTATAGTAAAATCGTATCCAATTATTTGAGATGTTTGGAGTGCCTGTAGCAATAAAATAGATGGAAATAACGACAAAGCAGCAAAAGCATTAGCCAAATAAATGCTACAAGTCATCTAATGATCAATGCAAATACTAATGTAATAGCATATCAACATACCATAATATACCCCAAAAAATATCCAAGACCTCCGATAATTTTGGGGTAATCAAAATCATGCGTAAACCAAAATTGTTGGTTGTCATTTATGTCAAAACCACAAAATTCCTCACTAAAACCCCAATCATCCAAATTCCATTGACAATAAACATTCTCACGAAATCGAGCGAGAATATTATACTGCAAAATAAAATAAGAGATTAAAATTAAATAATAAGAACTATTAAAAAAGAAAACATTTTAATTATCAATGAAGCACAAGTCAAAAATGAAACACAAACTTACACGAAAATTAGCGCAAAAGTCATTAATTATGTCTTCCGGTAGTGGCATATGATACCTTTTCTATGCAAAATAAATAAAAAGATAAACTATTAATAGAAAGATAAATAATAATAATAATAATAATAATAATAATAATAAAACATCTAACATACCTGATATTTTTCGTTATATTTATTCAAGGCTTCATAGAATCTAGGCCAAACATTTTTAAGAAAAGAAGGATCCTGTACCAACCCATAATAAGAATAAATGAAAACATTATTATATTTAAAAATAATAAAATTGCATTTAACTTACAGGACGACATTGAAGAAAGGTTTGCAGCGTTATCTCCTCCTGAATTAGAAATGTAATACATGTCCTAGATCTAGGTTGATCGGGTCTTCGCTGAAGTAAAATGCGGATATGCAAATATGGGGTTTTGCCCCAGTCGAACCCGCACGACTCCCAATAACCATGACCATCTTCAAATGTCATAGAAAATGAACGCCAGCCATCCTGATCTCCTGTGTATTTTATAGTAACCTTAGTGTAAAATTTACGATTTGGGGTTACAACTTCAACCCTGTAACCACGACTAAGCCTTCTTTTCACTGCCCTGGACAGCATCCCTAAGAAGTAAGGAGGATCAGGTGATCCTGTATAGACACGCATACCCCGACAAAATGCATTTTGAGCGGTTTGGTGACGAAATGGACTCAACCACCGCTTCCAGTATGGTTCTGGGCAGTATCTACCCAGATATTCAAAATAGATGGTGTGCTCTTTGGTATATGCACAAGTGGGTTGTCGGTTGTAGTCCCCCGAATATTTGAGGCACAAAGTGGGTTTTCGGTCGTAGTCATCCAAATGTTCGGTAGGGAAATCATCCAATTTTTTACGATAGATGTGAAGTTGGGGATCTTTTCTACTGGGTAAGAGGAGCGAAATGACGGGGCGAGAAGACAGCGAAATTGGTTTAAGATGACTGAAGCTGCGGCGAGGATCCGACTTCGGGTTCGGAGGACTGAGGTCGCTTAAGCTTTCCTGAAGAACCTTAGGTATTGTATTTGTAGACTCCATGATTTTCAAGTTCTGAAGAGGAAAACACAAAGCTAAGTAAATGCTAAGGGCTGGGCAATTGGGTGTTCGGTTCGGTTCCGAAGGAAATCGAACACGGTTCGGAACCGAACACGAACCGAAAAGAAGAAAAGAGGAAATGGCAGGAAGAGGAACAGAGGAAGAGATGAAGAGATGGTCGGCTCTGAAGGAAAGAGCAACAGAGGGGCTAGAGACAGGCGGCTTGAGGCAAATCAGAGAGTGAAAGAGTTTAGGGAATCATTTTGATGGTCTTTTTACCATTTAAGCCTCGAAGGAATTGCAGAACATCCCCTGAGGTGTGGAAGTCATCATGACTTCCGGTGGTGGGGTCTCATTCCTTGCCGGCTTCCATTTTGTGAGAATATTTAATTATCAATGGAATTTGGATGATTGGGTGTTTCGGTGTGGAATTTCGTGGCTTTGATGTAAATGACAACGGCTAAGAGCCATGCGAATGCCTTATTATCACTCCAAAATTGTCAAAGATCCCAAATTTATGAATAGGTATACTAAGGTACACTATGCCATTACATTATTATTTGCATGGATCACAAGATGACTTGTAGCATTTATTTGACTAATGTTTTTGCTGCTTGGCTGTTATTACCATCTATTTTATTGTTACAAACACTCCTAACATTTCAAATGATTGGATCTGATCTTGCTATAAAGCCATGGAATATATTAATATGGATGACCTTACAAGTGAGATTGGATTTTTTTTTTTTTTTTTTTTGTTCTGTTTGTCTTCTGTGTCTTCAAATATGTGTGTTTTGTTGAAGTGCTTAGTTTAAAGTTAAAATTGTGACACTACACATAGACATTGGTTTTGAGCTGTCTACTCGGCTCGTAAAGTTAAAAATTTTGTTAAAATTACTTATGAAAAATTAGTTATCATCAAATTTGAGGAAGAAGGTTTCTTGTTTTTGTGTAAAAAAGTTTTTCAAATTTAGTTATGAGTGTTTTATTATTTAATCGGGAGCTATTATAAATACTTTATGCATGTGAGGGTTTTATGTGTGGTGAGAAAGAGACAGAGCTTTAGTCTTAACATTTTTTTATTCTGGAAAGAATTCTGATATATTTTGTGGAGATAAAGGGATTTTCACACCACTGTCTTTATTTTCTTATTTGTGTTTGTCTTTAATTTGACTTCGTTTTTCATCCTTACATGACCTCACATGTTTGACTCAATAATGGTGTAAAATTGCAAAAGTTTTTAATTCAAAATTCGAAGAAATCAAAGTTGAGAATTGGAATGTAATATTTGGTAATCCTACAAAGCAAGATGATTTTTTTGACGAAAAGAGAAATCGAAAGATATTTTCCGCATGTCTTCAAGATGTTCACACACATCTCTTTGACTAATCATGCAAATACTTGTTCTCAACAGATAAGGGTGTTGAATATTGTTTATTGTATTGGTTAAACACCTTTTTTAAATTTACAAGACTTAACTATATAAAGAATCAAAATTTACACCTGCAAAGCTACCAAATGTTAGAATTGTGGCTCTAATGGGTTCAAAGTTCAGTCACCTATGAAAAGTTAAATAAAAACTTATGTTTCATGGTTTTTTTTTGACAAAGATGCAATTCACACGCGTCTCTCCAACATAGCATGCAAATTCTTACTATCAAAAGCATGAGGGTGGTAAATGAGGTTCACTGCATTGGTTTCAATACCATTGTATGATTCACAAGTGTTCTCTAAAAAAGAAAAATAAAGCAAAACTTCGGAGAAAATTTCGACAAATAGCATCAAAAAAAGTGAGAGTTCAAAAAATAGTTTTGAAAAATTGAATTGTGTTTTTCTAGCACTCTTGCTAATTATTGTTAGTTCGCTAAAAATATGAATTAATTCAACGAACTATTTTCCCGAATTATTATCCCTATGCGACTTAATTGGGTAGAAAGGTTGAACACAGTTTTAGTGAGGTTCAATTACCCTTACTCTTTTTTGGGAAAACTTCATTTTAGTCCTTAAGGTTTTGAAAAATATCAAAATTTTAAACATTTTTCGGAAACAGCTCTTTTAGTCTTTAACTTTTTCAAAACTCTTCAAAATAGTCCAAACTGTTAGTCAAATAACAGTCAACAGTGACAGAAAACTTAGATGGAAAGGGTAAGATGGTCTTTTCATGTAAGAGGCTAAGATTGTGATATATGGATGACTAAAATTTTAAACCTATAAAAAATTTAAAATAATTTAAAAAATAAAAAATTACTTATGAAAAACATTTTAAAAACTAAAACAAAAATCTAGAATTTTTTTTTTTAAAAAAATCTGGATTCAAACATATGGTTTGAACCTAGAATGTGTAAATTCAAATCTTTAAAACAATTTACCAAAAAATAAAAAACAAAAACAAAAACAAAACACTCAACAAATTCATCAAACCACAAACTAGAACAAATGTGCAAATTCAGATTTTCAAAGCAATTTAAAATAGAAAAATGAAAAAAAAAAAAAAAAAAAAAAAACACTCAACAGATTCATCAAACCACGAATATCAACCCCAAACACCAACCACAATTGTCAAACCCCAACATCAACCCTAAAAACTAACCACAAACGCCAACAATAAACATCATCCCCAAACACTAACCCCAAATATCACATACTAACCCCAAACATCTCTCGCCGCCGTCATCATATTCATCCCTACCTCCAAAATTTTTCAATTTTTTTTTCCTCTGCTGATGTTAGGGTTTGGGCTCTGAGTTAATCGAACCCAGAACCACAACCCAAAACCACACTGGTTCTAGGATCGAACCCAAAACCAGTCTCTGGTTTTGGGTTCCATCGAACTCAGAACAGATTGAAAAAAAGGAAAGGGAAATGAAGGAGGAGAAGAAGAAGAAGAGATGAGAGAATGGATGAGATGAAGAAGAAAAGAGAGAAAAAATGACAGTGAGAAAAAATGAGAGAGTTATGGTGATCATTTTTTTTTTATTATTACTATCTAATTAAATAAAAAACTTTTGATTATATATTAATTAATTTATTTTTAATATTTTTATTTAACTGGAGGTAAAACGATAATTTAGACATTACAACCAAACTTAGGGGAAAATGAGTTATTTTGTTTTTTCTGTCTCTTTTAACCGTCAGTTGAATGACGGTTTAGACTATTTTGAAAAATTTTTAAAAAGTTAGGGATCAAAAAAACTGTTTTCAAAATATGTTTAAAAATTTGATATTTTTCGAAACCTCAAGGACTAAAATAAAGTTTCCCCCTCTTTTTTCAATAGCACTAAAATTACATGCAATATCAAAAAGGCCATAACTTCCTTTGGTATCGTAGCTTCTTCTCAAAATAATTTTGGGATTTAAAACAATTTAGAATTTCAATTTTTATCCTAGTAATGGATGAGTTTGAAAATTTATAGCAGTAGTAACCGCGATGGATACTAGGTCTAGGATGGGGTAATAAGGGTTTTTAAATAAAAAATTATCTTTTGTATATGATATAAAAAAAAAAAAAATTAAGAGTGGACAGTTTTTAAATTTCAACTTAAATTTTAAGAGTATTTAAGAATTTTGGCTGACATATTTGGTTTTATTAATAGACGTGAAAATATATATGGCATTTCCTAAAGAGCACATCTTCATCATAAGCTTACATGCTTGGTTCTGGGCTATAATCAAGAAATACACAATGAGTACAACGAATCCCAAGGTTGCTTTTGTTTTTGTATATGAATTTTATAAAAAATAAATAAATAAATAATAACTAAAAAATTGAGTATTGTGTATTATTTTTATTTTTAAAAAATTGAAAACTGAATATAGATTAAAAAAATAAAATATGTAAATTTAATTCAATTAAATGAAAAATGTAATTTTTTTTACTTTTTTAATTTAATAATTTTTTTTAAGTTATTTAAGTAATTTTATAACTGAAAGAATCAAAGAGTTCATAACTTAAAAAAGAACTCATTAAGTACTACTCAGTGAAAAGTGAAAAAATCCAACTAAGTTGAAGATCCTTTTTTCTTGGATATAGATTTTACAAGCTTGGAGGTACAATTTTGCCCACAAACCATTTTAATTTCACATCAGCATTTAAATTAACTGTTGTTTCTTTCGTACCAATATCACACACTAATGTATATAATAATCTATGTTAATTGTAAATAAAAGCAAAGCATTCATGCAAAAATTGGAGACTATGTACGTCAAAAAAAAAAAAAAAAAAAAAAGATACTGGAGACTATAAATTCTGGACACTGCTTTTAGAATCCATCTAATAACTTTCTTCCCCAATAGGTCCACTTCTTTGCAGGCTTTCCAGAGGCAAAGCATTTAGCATCTGCACAGTTTGAATTTTTGGATTAAAATATAGAGAACAGGTGGATACAACTACTTATATCTATCTCCAATAACGAACAAATATTTCAAACATGAATAATGTCATTGAAAAAATATGTTACCTTTAGTGATCTCTGGATGTTCCAATGGGGAACAAAGGATTTTAACCCCATGTCCGTGACTCATGAATTTTAATTCCGCTTTCACATCTTTTTCTACTATCTACATAATTACAACCAAAAATAAATAAATAAATAAATAATGGTTTTGTTAGTAACCAGCAAAACGATAACACATAGAAACCAAACCAAAAGCTTACAAAAAAATAGTAGCCCAACAACGGTGTACAAGCATTCTAACACAACTCCGTACAAGCATTCTAACACAACTCCTCACATGTAATACTAACAGACTTAACTCATAACTTTGGCCTAAACCCCTAGAAAACAACAAGATTTCACATGCAAGATCAATGGACTTCACACAACAAATTCAGAGAACAAATACAAATTTCAAATATTATCACATGGATGGACTGCAACCTACAGCTTATAGGGCAAAACAAGTTTAAATACCACTCTTGTCACTAACATATCTGAACGTTCAAACTGATAGAAAAAGACTTAACAATAGACAATAGTACACAAGCTCTCAAATCTCTTTAATGAATTTAAATTATGTGACAATGTAAACCAACACTCCTAGTTCACAGTTGTTGGCATCACACAGTAAAAGAAAGCAGAGTATATGACATGAAAACCAATCTCAAGATTTCTTAATTTCACTAAAATACCTGCTCATCGCACCAAGGAGCTAAAATTACTCTCATATTATGAACAGCCTCCACAAATTCATCCCAATTCTTTACTATCTGAATGCAAGCATCTTGTCTCCCCTTTGCAGCTTCAAACAAACTTTTTTGAATCTCATCAAGAATTTCTTTTACTTTCTCAACCATAGCGGTCATAGAGAGGAAAATTATTTCATTGTTATCACAGCAATGAGCTTCTGCCTGCAGCAAGTTGTAACCAAATGGGATCATTTGCCAATTCATCAATTATACCAGATATACATAAGACTACCAATGATATAAAAGCCAGAAAATAATAAGCAGGAAACAAAGTGAAGCGAAAATGCGAAGACATCTAATGGATTACCACACCTGGTCTAAATTACAGACTTCTGGTCCTACTTTGATAAGTAGGGGAACACCTTTGTCTTCCCAGCACCTTTTCGACAATGGAAAATCATCCAAGTCTGCACTAGCACGAATACCTGCTTCACACAATATCTCAACAACACAATTGCAGGCATCAAGAATTCTCTGATCGCGTATGTTAAGCGTAGAGGTCACAATAACTTGCTTAGGTGCTACTTTGGGAGGCAACACCAAGCTATTTTCATTCCCATGGACCATCACTATTAATCCAATCCGTGCAAAAATATTAAACACATTAGCAAATTAATCATTAAAGTGCCAATCCAAGAGCAAATGTCCTTCATTCACCAATGACAGCATGTACTATTAAGTATGTTATCCTGCAAATTGATACTGTAACAATTAATTATATAAACATTTTGTGGTACATCTAATCCACTTTCTTAAGAGGAAAATGTATTAAACCAACAGAAATAAATAAAAGAGTAACATAAACTTAAATGATAGAAAATGCAAATCATACATCATTCTTGTTTGCTGCATAAAATACATACACAAGATTAGAGAATGGTTATCAAACTCATGATCAAAATGGAACGAATTTAAGATGCTTACCACTCTAATGCTACAAGGCCAGGAATTCAGCCAGGCTGTAGCCTTCTCCCCATTCTAGTTGAAGTTTTCTAAACCATTTTGGCCCAAACAATGTGCAGTTGCACCTCGAATCCTACATGCACCTTCCAAACTTTTCAATGTTTCTCCAACAAACCATACAACATTTGGAAGAAATGCCTTGAACATAGTACATACGTAAAATTGAGGCACGTTCATGATTATAAAGAGAATTTTGCTAATGATTAGTACTTTAGTTAAAATTACCTCAACCGCAAGCTTTCTAGACTTACTTGCCTTGCACTTTATAGTTGGAACAGCCAAGATTTTTTCAAAAAAAATATCTAAAAAGTTCCAATATTTGAAGGATATGTAACAAGGCAACTATTGAGTACAATAACCAAAAAAGTCTATGCTTCTACGAGAACATTACTAAGATAAAAACATTGACAAAAACAAAATTTCGTGCTCAAATTGGCTTACCTCTAGATCCACTTCCATCCTAGTTGCAAAAGCACCGTACGCCTTCTGGCATGGGAATTGAAAACTCCTACAATCATTAAAATAGATTGATTAAATTATTAAACCAGATTCCAAATGCGTTTTCAACACTCAAGCAGATTTTTAATGTTTTTCAATTAAGCGGATTTTTTAACATTGTTATCTACTTATTAGGAAAATTATTGATGAAAACAATATAAAAAATTATATTTTGAAATATTTAAACCTCGCAAATCCAAACGAGAAGGCAAACAGATGCGCTAGCAAAAACAAAAGCCACAGAAGGCTCAACACCAGCAGGAAAAGCTTGGAATAGCTAGAATTTCACAGTAAACTTTCAACAAGCTGATTTCACGTGCCTGCTAAAATAAAAGCGTCTTGTCATAACAAGTGAAATTTACATCATGGGAAAATCAAATCCAGTGAAATCATTAAACTGTTAACATCTTTTCCACACAAACAAACCTTATAAATGGTATAGGCTTGGACTCCCTTCGAACAACTTGGCACCACCGGTTAAGTTTAAAAGGCAAGTCCCGTACAGACCCAAGGAAGACAGCATATGTTGTCGTCTCAATAGCTGGGTCAATTGCAATAGGATCATTCGATCTAGAATTTCCTGATATTGCAACCGAAGCAACCTGCAAATACCCCATATCCCAATGTAATGTCACTTCTTGGAATTGTTATATGATATTAGTCAAACAAATATTTATTTTTTAAAAATATATAGTGAGAAGATCCTTGTCTAAGCACTTACACTCTTAAGGCATTCACATTATTACTAACTGAACACAATAGTATGTAAGGGAACTAACAGGAATGAATTTATGCTCAGCTGCTCTGCATTTTCAAAATAAATTCGACAATAAGAACATAAAAAACATGCAAGATGATGAACATTTGAGAACCAAATCAGTATTATTCTCTACTATAGCAGAGCGTGTGCCTCTAAGAAACATTTCAATTTTTTATAACTGACTTCCTACGTCTCCATGACGGAAATGTTATTCCACCATCCATGTTAGATTGGAGTGAGCTTGCTTTCTTTAAATGAGTTTTGAATGACTATGTTGCTCCTTAGAAAAAATATAACAAACTAATTTAAATGACTGGATTGGACACCGCGTGAGTGACACAAATTAATAATTTCCAATGTGACAAAGGAATTCCAAAACTCACCTCTGGAGCATTACCTTCGGAAAAATCATCTTGCTGTGTAGGATTACCAAACATTACATCCCAATTTTCAACATTGATTTCTTCGAAATTTGAATTTAACAACCCCCGCAATTTTACACCATTATTGAGTCAAACATGCTTGGACGAAAACCAAAGTCCAATTAAAGACGAACACATATAAGAAAATAAAGACATGCCAAGATTTTATCCTAGAATTAAGAAATATTTAGACTGAAGCTCTCTCTCTTTCTCACCTCACATACATAGAGTATTTATAATAGCTCTCGACTACAATAAAAAAATCACTCATAATTAACTTGGAAAAGTTTCTTACACAGGAAACAAGAAACCTTCTTTATCTAATTCGATCATTATTAATTCTTTCATAAAGAGTTAAAATAAAATTTTTAGCCCTATGAGCTGACTAAACAGCTCAAATCCAATGTGTCTATGTAGCAACACAATTATAACTTTAGACTACACACTTCAACAAAACACGGATTTGAAGATAGAAAAGACAAACAGAAGAAAAAAAAAAATTCCAAACTCACTTGTAAGTTCATCCATATTAACTCAGCCCATGGTTTTATAGAAAGATTAGATCCAATCATTTGAGATGTTTGGAGTTTCTGTAGCAATAAAATAGATGGTAATAACAACTAAACAGCAAAAGCATTAGTCAAATAAATACTACAAGTCATCTTGTGATCAATGCAAATAATAATGTGATAGCATATCAACTAACCTTAATATGCCTATCCACAAATTTGGGATCTGTGACAACTTTGGAGTTACTAAAATTGGCACTTAGTTTAGGTTGTTGGCTGTCATTTATGCTAAAACGACAAACTCCCCTCCGAATAAAACTCCAAGCATCCAATGGCCATTGACGACAAACATTCTCACGAAATGGAAACAGAATATTATACTGCAAAATAAAATAAGATATTAAAATTAAATAACAAGAACAATTAAAAAAAATAAACATTTTAATTATCAAAGAAACACAAGTCAAAAATTAAACACCAACTTACACGAAAATTAGCACGGAAGTCATTAATTATGTCTTCCCATAGTGGTTCACCATATCTTATCTATACAAAATAAATAAAAATAAACTATTAATGGAAGGGAAAATAATAATAATAATAATAATAAAACATCTAACATACCTGATATCTTTCGTTATATTTATTCACCGCTGCAGAGAATCTAGGCCAAACGTTTTTTAGATAAGGATCATCCTGTACAAACCCATAATAAGAATAAGGGCAAATTGCACAAACCTCCCCTGAGGTTTGATGAAATTGCACAAAAATGACGAAGTTTGGGTAACTCGCACAGACACTACCTGAGGTTTTAAAAACTCTACACAAACCTCTCTACCGTCAGTCAACTACGGTTAAATCCTGACGGTCAACGGTCAAAAATATGAAAAGACGAAGATACCATTTAGGTCAAACCTAAAGTCAATAATTTTTTTTAAAATTTAAAATTAATAAAAAATCTTTTTAATTTGATTAAAAAAAAAAAGAAAGTTAATATATATATATATATATATTTTTTAAAGGAGCTGGTCTTCATGGGAGACCAAATCCTTGTCTCCGGCGATGGAGACCAATTTCATGGTCTCCATCGCCAGAGACCAGTCTGGTCTCCAGCTAGAGACGGTGGACTCCTGCGCTGGAGACCACCCATTTTTTCTGATCTCCAGCTTTATGAAAGAATTAATTCGATCATAATTAATTCTTTCATAAAGAGTTAAAATAAAATTTTTAGCCCTATAAGCTGACTAAACAGCTCAAATCCAATGTGTGTATGTAGCAACACAATTATAACTTTAGACTACACACTTCAACAAAACACGGATTTGATGACAGAAATGACAAACAGAAGAAAAAAAAAAAATTCCAAACTCACTTGTAAGTTCATCCATATCCACTCAGCCCATGGTTTTATAGAAAGATTAGATCCAATCCTTTGAGATGTTTGGAGTTTCTGTAGCAATAAAATAGATGGTAATAACAACTAAACAGCCAAAGCATTAGTCAAATAAATACTACAAGTCATCTTGTGATCAATGCAAATAATAATGTGATAGCATATCAACTAACCTTAATATGCCTATCCACAAATTTGGGATCTGTGACAACTTTGGAGTTACTAATATTGACACTTAGTTTAGGTTGTTGGCTGTCATTTATGCTAAAACGACAAACTCCCCTCCGAATAAAACTCCAAGCATCCAATGGCCATTGACGACAAACATTCTCACGAAATGGAAACAGAATATTATACTGCAAAATAAAATAAGATATTAAAATTAAATAACAAGAACAATTAAAAAAAAACATTTTAATTATCAAAGAAACACAAGTCAAAAATTAAACACCAACTTACACGAAAATTAGCACGGAAGTCATTAATTATGTCTTCCCATAGTGGTTGACCATATCTTATCTATACAAAATAAATAAAAATAAACTATTAATGGAAGGGAAAATAATAATAATAATAATAATAATAAAACATCTAACATACCTGATATTTTTCGTTATATTTATTCACCGCTGCAGAGAATCTAGGCCAAACGTTTTTAAGATAAGGATTATCCTGTACAAACCCATAATAAGAATAAGGGCAAATTGCACAAACCTCCCCTGAGGTTTGATGAAATTGCACAAAAATGACGAAGTTTGGGTAACTCGCACAGACACTACCTGAGGTTTTAAAAACTCTACTAAACCTCTCTACCGTCAGTCAACTACGGTTAAATCCTGACGGTCAATGGTCAAAAATATGAAAAGACGAAGATACCTTTAGGTCAAACCTAAAGTCAATATTTTTTTTTAAATTTAAAATTAATAAAAAATCTTTTTAATTTGATTAAAAAAAAAAAGAAAGTTAAAATATATATATATTTTTTTTAAAGGAGCTGGTCTCCATGGGAGACCAAATCCTCTTCTCCGGCGATGGAGACCAATTTCATGGTCTTCATCGCCAGAGGCCAGTCTGGTCTCCAGCTAGAGACGGTGGTCTCCTGCGCTGGAGACCACCCATTTTTTCTAGTCTCCAGCTTTATGAAAGAATTAATTCGATCATAATTAATTCTTTCATAAATAGTTAAAATAAAATTTTTAGCCTTATAAGCTGACTAAACAGCTCAAATCCAATGTGTCTATGTAGCAACACAATTATAACTTTAGACTACACACTTCAACAAAACACGGATTTGAAGATAGAAAAGACAAACAGAAGAAAAAAAAAATTCCAAACTCACTTGTAAGTTCATCCATATCCACTCAGCCCATGGTTTTATAGAAAGATTAGATCCAATCCTTTGAGATGTTTGGAGTTTCTGTAGCAATAAAATAGATGGTAATAACAACTAAACAGCAAAAGCATTAGTCAAATAAATACTACAAGTCATCTTGTGATCAATGCAAATAATAATGTGATAGCATATCAACTAACCTTAATATGCCTATCCACAAATTTGGGATCTGTGACAACTTTGGAGTTACTAAAATTGACACTTAGTTTAGGTTGTTGGCTGTCATTTATGCTAAAACGACAAACTCCCCTCCGAATAAAACTCCAAGCATCCAATGGCCATTGACGACAAACATTCTCACGAAATGGAAACAGAATATTATACTGCAAAATAAAATAAGATATTAAAATTAAATAACAAGAACAATTAAAAAAAAAAAAACATTTTAATTATCAAAGAAACACAAGTCAAAAATTAAACACCAACTTACACGAAAATTAGCACGGAAGTCATTAATTATGTCTTCCCATAGTGGTTCACCATATCTTATCTATACAAAATAAATAAAAATAAACTATTAATGGAAGGGAAAATAATAATAATAATAATAATAAAACGTCTAACATACCTGATATTTTTCGTTATATTTATTCACCGTTGCAGAGAATCTAGGCCAAACGTTTTTAAGATAAGGATTATCCTGTACAAACCCATAATAAGAATAAGGGCAAATTGCGCAAACCTCCCCTGAGGTTTGATGAAATTGCACAAAAATGACGAAGTTTGGGTAACTCGCACAGACACTACCTGAGGTTTTAAAAACTCTACTAAACCTCTCTACCGTCAGTCAACTACGGTTAAATCCTGACGGTCAATGGTCAAAAATATGAAAAGACGAAGATACCCTTTAGGTCAAACCTAAAGTCAATATTTTTTTTTTAAATTTAAAATTAATAAAAAATCTTTTTAATTTGATTAAAAAAAAAAAGAAAGTTAAAATATATATATATTTTTTTTTAAAGGAGCTGGTCTCCATGGGAGACCAAATCCTCTTCTCCGGCGATGGAGACCAATTTCATGGTCTTCATCGCCAGAGGCCAGTCTGGTCTCCAGCTAGAGACGGTGGTCTCCTGCGTTGGAGACCACCCATTTTTTCTAGTCTCCAGCTTTATGAAAGAATTAATTCGATCATAATTAATTCTTTCATAAATAGTTAAAATAAAATTTTTAGCCTTATAAGCTGACTAAACAGCTCAAATCCAATGTGTCTATGTAGCAACACAATTATAACTTTAGACTACACACTTCAACAAAACACGGATTTGAAGATAGAAAAGACAAACAGAAGAAAAAAAAAATTCCAAACTCACTTGTAAGTTCATCCATATCCACTCAGCCCATGGTTTTATAGAAAGATTAGATCCAATCCTTTGAGATGTTTGGAGTTTCTGTAGCAATAAAATAGATGGTAATAACAACTAAACAGCAAAAGCATTAGTCAAATAAATACTACAAGTCATCTTGTGATCAATGCAAATAATAATGTGATAGCATATCAACTAACCTTAATATGCCTATCCACAAATTTGGGATCTGTGACAACTTTGGAGTTACTAAAATTGACACTTAGTTTAGGTTGTTGGCTGTCATTTATGCTAAAACGACAAACTCCCCTCCGAATAAACTCCAAGCATCCAATGGCCATTGACGACAAACATTCTCACGAAATGGAAACAGAATATTATACTGCAAAATAAAATAAGATATTAAAATTAAATAACAAGAACAATTAAAAAAAAAAAACATTTTAATTATCAAAGAAACACAAGTCAAAAATTAAACACCAACTTACACGAAAATTAGCACGGAAGTCATTAATTATGTCTTCCCATAGTGGTTCACCATATCTTATCTATACAAAATAAATAAAAATAAACTATTAATGGAAGGGAAAATAATAATAATAATAATAATAAAACGTCTAACATACCTGATATTTTTCGTTATATTTATTCACCGTTGCAGAGAATCTAGGCCAAACGTTTTTAAGATAAGGATTATCCTGTACAAACCCATAATAAGAATAAGGGCAAATTGCACAAACCTCCCCTGAGGTTTGATGAAATTGCACAAAAATGACGAAGTTTGGGTAACTCGCACAGACACTACCTGAGGTTTTAAAAACTCTACTAAACCTCTCTACCGTCAGTCAACTACGGTTAAATCCTGACGGTCAATGGTCAAAAATATGAAAAGACGAAGATACCTTTAGGTCAAACCTAAAGTCAATATTTTTTTTTAAATTTAAAATTAATAAAAAATCTTTTTAATTTGATTAAAAAAAAAAAGAAAGTTAAAATATATATATATATTTTTTTAAAGGAGCTGGTCTCCATGGGAGACCAAATCCTCTTCTCCGGCGATGGAGACCAATTTCATGGTCTTCATCGCCAGAGGCCAGTCTGGTCTCCAGCTAGAGACGGTGGTCTCCTGCGCTGGAGACCACCCATTTTTTCTAGTCTCCAGCTTTATGAAAGAATTAATTCGATCATAATTAATTCTTTCATAAATAGTTAAAATAAAATTTTTAGCCTTATAAGCTGACTAAACAGCTCAAATCCAATGTGTCTATGTAGCAACACAATTATAACTTTAGACTACACACTTCAACAAAACACGGATTTGAAGATAGAAAAGACAAACAGAAGAAAAAAAAAATTCCAAACTCACTTGTAAGTTCATCCATATCCACTCAGCCCATGGTTTTATAGAAAGATTAGATCCAATCCTTTGAGATGTTTGGAGTTTCTGTAGCAATAAAATAGATGGTAATAACAACTAAACAGCAAAAGCATTAGTCAAATAAATACTACAAGTCATCTTGTGATCAATGCAAATAATAATGTGATAGCATATCAACTAACCTTAATATGCCTATCCACAAATTTGGGATCTGTGACAACTTTGGAGTTACTAATATTGACACTTAGTTTAGGTTGTTGGCTGTCATTTATGCTAAAACGACAAACTCCCCTCCGAATAAAACTCCAAGCATCCAATGGCCATTGACGACAAACATTCTCACGAAATGGAAACAGAATATTATACTGCAAAATAAAATAAGATATTAAAATTAAATATCAAGAACAATTAAAAAAAAAATTTAATTATCAAAGAAACACAAGTCAAAAATTAAACACCAACTTACACGAAAATTAGCACGGAAGTCATTAATTATGTCTTCCCATAGTGGTTCACCATATCTTATCTATACAAAATAAACAAAAATAAACTATTAATGGAGAGGAAAATAATAATAATAATAATAATAAAACATCTAACATACCTGATATTTTTCGTTATATTTATTCACCGCTGCAGAGAATCTAGGCCAAACGTTTTTAAGATAAGGATCATCCTGTACAAACCCATAATAAGAATAAGGGCAAATTGCACAATCCTCCCCTGAGGTTTGATGAAATTGCACAAAAATAATGAAGTTTGGGTAACTCGCACAGACACTACCTGAGATTTTAAAAACTCTACACAAACCTCTCTATCGTCAGTCAACTACGGTTAAATCCTGACGGTCAACAGTCAAAAATATGAAAAGACGAAGATACCCTTTGGGTCAAACTTAAAGTCAATATTTTTTTTTTTTAATTTAAAATTAATAAAAAATCGTTTTAATTTGATTAAAAAAAAAAAGAAAGTTAAAATATATATATATATATATATATTTTAAAGGAGCTGGCCTCCATGGGAGACCAAATCCTCTTCTCCGGCGATGGAGGCCAATTTCATGGTCTCCATCGCCAGAGACCAGTCTGGTCTCCAGCTAGAGACGGTGGACTCCTACGCTGGAGACCACCCATTTTTTCTGATCTCCAGCTTTATGAAAGAATTAATTCGATCATAATTAATTCTTTCATAAAGAGTTAAAATAAAATTTTTAGCCCTATAAGCTGACTAAACAGCTCAAATCCAATGTGTGTATGTAGCAATACAATTATAACTTTAGACTACACACTTCAACAAAACACGGATTTGATGACAGAAATGACAAACAGAAGAAAAAAAAAAAATTCCAAACTCACTTGTAAGTTCATCCATATCCACTCAGCCCATGGTTTTATAGAAAGATTAGATCCAATCATTTGAGATGTTTGGAGTTTCTGTAGCAATAAAATAGATGGTAATAACAACTAAACAGCAAAAGCATTAGTCAAATAAATACTACAAGTCATCTTGTGATCAATGCAAATAATAATGTGATAGCATATCAACTAACCTTAATATGCCTATCCACAAATTTGGGATCTGTGACAATTTTGGAGTTACTAAAATTGACACTTAGTTTAGGTTGTTGGCTGTCATTTATGCTAAAACGACAAACTCCCCTCCGAATAAAACTCCAAGCATCCAATGGCCATTGACGACAAACATTCTCACGAAATGGAAACAGAATATTATACTGCAAAATAAAATAAGATATTAAAATTAAATAACAAGAACAATTAAAAAAAAACATTTTAATTATCAAAGAAACACAAGTCAAAAATTAAACACCAACTTACACGAAAATTAGCACGGAAGTCATTAATTATGTCTTCCCATAGTGGTTGACCATATTTTATCTATACAAAATAAATAAAAATAAACTATTAATGGAAGGGAAAATAATAATAATAATAATAATAATAAAACATCTAACATACCTGATATTTTTCGTTATATTTATTCACCGCTGCAGAGAATCTAGGCCAAACGTTTTTAAGATAAGGATCATCCTGTACAGACCCATAATAAGAATAAGGGCAAATTGCACAAACCTCCCCTGAGGTTTGATGAAATTGCACAAAAATGACGAAGTTTGGGTAACTCGCAGAGACACTACCTTAGATTTTAAAAACTCTACACAAACCTCTCTACCGTCAGTCAACTACAGTTAAATCCTGACGGTCAACGGTCAAAAATATGAAAAGACGAAGATACCCTTTAGGTCAAACTTAAAGTCAATATTTTTTTTTAAATTTAAAATTAATAAAAATCTTTTTAATTTGATTAAAAAAAAAAAAAAGAAAGTTAAAATATATATATATTTTTTTAAAGGAGCTGGTCTCCATGGGAGACCAAATCCTCTTCTCCAGCGATGGAGACCAATTTCATGGTCTCCATCGCCAGAGACCAGTCTGGTCTCCAGGTAGAGACGGTGGTCTCCTGCGCTGCAGACCACCCATTTTTTCTAGTCTCCAGCTTTATGAAAGAATTAATTCGATCATAATTAATTCTTTCATAAAGAGTTAAAATAAAATTTTTAGCCTTATAAGCTGACTAAACAGCTCAAATCGAATTAATTCTTTCATAAAGAGTTAAAATAAAATTTTTAGTCTTATAAGCTGACTAAACAGCTCAAATCCAATGTGTCTATGTAGCAACACAATTATAACTTTAGACTACACACTTCAACAAAACACGGATTTGAAGACAGAAAAGACAAACAGAAGAAAAAAAAAAATTCCAAACTCACTTGTAAGTTCATCCATATCCACTCAGCCCATGGTTTTATAGAAAGATTAGATACAATCATTTGAGATGTTTGGAGTTTCTGTAGCGATAAAATAGATGGTAATAACAACTAAACAGCAAAAGCATTAGTCAAATAAATACTACAAGTCATCTTGTGATCAATGCAAATAATAATGTGATAGCATATCAACTAACCTTAATATGCCTATCCACAAATTTGGGATCTGTGACAACTTTGGAGTTACTAAAATTGACACTTAGTTTAGGTTGTTGGCTGTCATTTATGCTAAAACGACAAACTCCCCTTCGAATAAAACTCCAAGCATCCAATGGCCATTGACGACAAACATTCTCACGAAATGGAAACAGAATATTATACTGCAAAATAAAATAAGATATTAAAATTAAATATCAAGAACAATTAAAAAAAAAACATTTTAATTATCAAAGAAACACAAGTCAAAAATTAAACACCAACTTACACGAAAATTAGCACGGAAGTCATTAATTATGTCTTCCCATAGTGGTTCACCATATCTTATCTATACAAAATAAACAAAAATAAACTATTAATGGAGGGGAAAATAATAATAATAATAATAATAAAACATCTAACATACCTGATATTTTTCGTTATATTTATTCACCGCTGCAGAGAATCTAGGCCAAACGTTTTTAAGATAAGGATCATCCTGTACAAACCCAAAATAAGAATAAGGGCAAATTGCACAAACCTCCCCTGAGGTTTGATGAAATTGCACAAAAATAAGGAAGTTTGGGTAACTCGCACAGACACTACCTGAGATTTTAAAAACTCTACACAAACCTCTCTATCGTCAGTCAACTACGGTTAAATCCTGACGGTCAACAGTCAAAAATATGAAAATACGAAGATACCCTTTAGGTCAAACTTAAAGTCAATATTTTTTTTTTAATTTAAAATTAATAAAAAATCGTTTTAATTTGATTAGAAAAAAAAAGAAAGTTAAAATATATATATTTTTTTTTTAAAGGAGCTGGCCTCCATGGGAGACCAAATCCTCTTCTCCGGCGATGGAGACCAATTTCATGGTCTCCATCGCCAGAGACCAGTCTGGTCTCCAGCTAGAGACGGTGGACTCCTGCGCTGGAGACCACCCATTTTTTCTGATCTCCAGCTTTATGAAAGAATTAATTCGATCATAATTAATTCTTTCATAAAGAGTTAAAATAAAATTTTTAGCCCTATAAGCCGACTAAACAGCTCAAATCCAATGTGTGTATGTAGCAACACAATTATAACTTTAGACTACACACTTCAACAAAACACGGATTTGATGACAGAAATGACAAACAGAAGAAAAAAAAAAATTCCAAACTCACTTGTAAGTTCATCCATATCCACTCAGCCCATGGTTTTATAGAAAGATTAGATCCAATCATTTGAGATGTTTGGAGTTTCTGTAGCGATAAAATAGATGGTAATAACAACTAAACAGCAAAAGCATTAGTCAAATAAATACTACAAGTCATCTTGTGATCAATGCAAATAATAATGTGATAGCATATCAACTAACCTTAATATGCCTATCCACAAATTTGGGATCTGTGACAACTTTGGAGTTACTAAAATTGGCACTTAGTTTAGGTTGTTGGCTGTCATTTATGCTAAAACGACAAACTCCCCTCCGAATAAAACTCCAAGCATCCAATGGCCATTGACGACAAACATTCTCACGAAATGGAAACAGAATATTATACTGCAAAATAAAATAAGATATTAAAATTAAATAACAAGAACAATTAAAAAAAAACATTTTAATTTTCAAAGAAACACAAGTCAAAAATTAAACACCAACTTACACGAAAATTAGCACGGAAGTCATTAATTATGTCTTCCCATAGTGGTTCACCATATCTTATCTATACAAAATAAATAAAAATAAGCTATTAATGGAAGGGAAAATAATAATAATAATAATAATAAAACATCTAACATACCTGATATTTTTCGTTATATTTATTCACCGCTACAGAGAATCTAGGCCAAACGTTTTTAAGATAGGGATCATCCTGTACAAACCCATAATAAGAATAAGGGCAAATTGCACAAACCTCCTCTGAGGTTTAATGAAATTGCACAAAAATGACAAAGTTTGGGTAACTCGCACAGACACTACCTGAGATTTTAAAAACTCTACACAAACCTCTCTACCGTCAGTCAACTACGGTTAAATCCTGACGGTCAACGGTCAAAAATATGAAAAGAGGAAGATACCATTTAGGTCAAACTTAAAGTCAATATTTTTTTTTTTTAATTTAAAATTAATAAAAAATCTTTTTAATTTGATTAAAAAAAAAAAAGTTAAAATATTTATATATTTTTTTTAAAGGAGCTGGTCTCCATGGGAGACCAAATCCTTGTCTCCGGCGATGGAGACCAATTTCATGGTCTCCATCGCCAGAGACCAGTCTGGTCTCCAGCTAGAGACGGTGGTCTCCTGCGCTGGAGACCACCCATTTTTTCTAGTCTCCAGCTTTATGAAAGAATTAATTCGATCATAATTAATTCTTTCATAAAGAGTTAAAATAACATTTTTAGCCCTATAAGCTGACTAAACAGCTCAAATCCAATGTGTCTATGTAGCAACACAATTATAACTTTAGACTACACACTTCAACAAAACACGGATTTGAAGATAGAAAAGACAAACAGAAGAAAAAAAAAATTCCAAACTCACTTGTAAGTTCATCCATATCCACTCAGCCCATGGTTTTATAGAAAGATTAGATACAATCATTTGAGATGTTTGGAGTTTATGTAGCAATAAAATAGATGGTAATAACAGCTAAACAGCAAAAGCATTAGTCAAATAAATACTACAAGTCATCTTGTGATCAATGCAAATAATAATGTGATAGCATATCAACTAACCTTAATATGCCTATCCACAAATTTGGGATCTGTGACAACTTTGGAGTTACTAAAATTGACACTTAGTTTAGGTTGTTGGCTGTCATTTATGCTAAAATGACAAACTCCCCTCCGAATAAAACTCCAAGCATCCAATGGCCATTGACGACAAACATTCTCACGAAATGGAAACAGAATATTATACTGCAAAATAAAATAAGATATTAAAATTAAATAACAAGAACAATTAAAAAAAAAAAAAAACATTTTAATTATCAAAGAAACACAAGTCAAAAATTAAACACCAACTTACACGAAAATTAGCACGGAAGTTATTAATTATGTCTTCCCATAGTGGTTGACCATATCTTATCTATACAAAATAAATAAAAATAAACTATTAATGGAAGGGAAAATAATAATAATAATAATAATAAAACATCTAACATACCTGATATTTTTCGTTATATTTATTCACCGCTGCAGAGAATCTAAGCCAAACGTTTTTAAGATAAGGATCATCCTGTACAAACCCATAATAAGAATAAGGGCAAATTGCACAAACCTCCCCTGAGGTTTGATGAAATTGCACAAAAATGACGAAGTTTGGGTAACTCGCACAGACACTACCTGAGGTTTTAAAAACTCTACACAAACCTCTCTACCGTCAGTCAACTACGGTTAAATCCTGACGGTCAACGGTCAAAAATATGAAAAGACGAAGATACCCTTTAGGTCAAACTTAAAGTCAATATTTTTTTTTTAAATTTAAAATTAATAAAAAATCTTTTTAATTTGATTAAAAAAAAAAAAAGAAAGTTAAAATATATATATATATATATATTTATATTTTAAAGGAGCTGGTCTCCATGGGAGACCAATTCCTTGTCTCCGGCGATGGAGACCAATTTCATGGTCTCCATCGCCAGAGACCAGTCTGGTCTCCAGCTAGAGACGGTGGTCTCCTGCGCTGGAGACCACCCATTTTTTCTGGTCTCCAGCTGGAGACCAGAAAAAATGGGTGGAGACCAGAAAAAATGGGTGGTCTCCAGTGCAGGAGACCACCGTCTCCAGCGTTGGAGACCATTTTATCTGGTCTCCAGTCTAGGGACCAGAATTTTCTGGTCTCCAGCCAGAGACCAAACTGGTCTCCGGCGAAGACCAGACAATTGGTCTCCATGGGAGAGGAGACCAATGGTCTCCATGCGCGTCTCCATTGCTGGAGACGCACTTGGAGACCAGTGGTCTCCGGCGATGGAGACCACTGGCCTCCTGCCCTCCATGGCGATGGAGGCCAACGGAGACCACTGGTCTCCAGGTCTCCCTCGCGAGAGACCAGATGTGGTCTTCGGCGATGGAGACCAGATCGTCGGAGACCAGATCTGATCTCCAAAGGGTTTTTTTTTTTTTTTTAAATTTCGTGAACTTTAAGTTTTTTTATTTGAGTGATATTTGGTTTGATGATAATGAATGATTTTGATGATGTTGGTTTGAAGAAAATGATGGAGATGATGATTTTGATGAAAAATAAGAGATGGATGATAAAAATGATGAAATGGAGAAGAGGAAGAGGAATATGATGATGGAGAGGTAGAAGATGAAGATTTGTTTTTTAGGGTATAAATATTATATTATTATTTTATTAATTAAAAATATTTTTTTTTTTAAATTTTTTGTTTATTTATTAATTAAATTAATATATATTAATTTAAAATATTTATAATGTGTGTATTGACCATTTTACCCTCGATAATTTTGATTTGACATAAGTTGACTAATGGTTGACTAACAGTAGGGGGGGTTTATGTTGAGTTTTTGGAACCTCAAGGGAGGTTAGTGTAGGTTACCCAAACATCGTCATTTTTGTGCAATTTCATCAAACCTCAGGGGAGTTTGTGCAATTTGCCCTAAGAATAAATGAAATCATTATTATATTTAAAAGATAATAAATTTGCATTGAACTTACCAAACTAAATCTAGGAAAGCTTCGATCAAAAAAGGCCTCCCGCGTTGGCGCCTTGAAATAGAAATGTAATAGCTGTGCTAGATATAGGTTGATGGGGTCTTCGCTGAAGTAAAATCCAGATATCCAAATAAAAGGTTTTGCCCCAATCGAACCCACATGACTCCCAATAGCCATGACCTGCATCTTCAAAAGTCATCGAATATGACCACCACCGGGCATCCGGATCTTCTTTTGTGGATTTTACAGTAACCTTAGTGCAAAATTTATGATTTGGGGTTAAAACTCCAACCCTGTAACCACGAGTAAGCCTTCTTTTCACTGCCCTGGACAACTTCCCATAGAAGTAAGGACGAACAGATGATTCTGTTTTGACAATTAAACCCCGACAAAATGCGTTTTGAGGGGCTTTATGATGAAATGGACTCAACCATCGCTCCCAGTTTGGTTCTGGACTGGATGTACCCAGATATTCAAAACAGATGGTGTGCTCTTCGGGATATGGGAAAGTGGGTTTTCCGTAGACGAAGCCAAAAGACATCGAAATTGGATTGAGAAGACAGAAGCTGCTGAGAGGATCCGACTGAGGCCGCTTGAGCTTCCTGAAGAACCTTTGGTATTTTATTTGTAAACTTCATGATTTCAAGTTCTGAAGAGGAGAACAATAAGAGAAGCAAATGCTAAAACGTTGACTTCTGTGTCTGTGAGACCGATAGATCGAAATACACGAAGACTTCTGTCTCTATATTTTTGGATAACTTCATTATGCACCCTATATTTTTGGAAAACTCCTCTGTTTTCAATTGTGAATGAACAATTAAAAAGATAGAGCATGCATATACTCGTTACAATAGTAGGGCATTAACCAGCTGAATTGGGCTCAGAGATGATGAAATTGATACCTTTTTGGCTTTTGTTTGTTTTGTTGTTTACAAATTTATTCTTAAGATTTATATTATTTAACTCAAATTTTTTTTTTTTAATTTTTTGTCGAAACAATTAAATAAAAATATAAAATAACTGTCTTAATTCATTTTACTCTTATTTTGATAGTCTTCTGTAATTTATTACTTGATTTATTTTGTAACATCCAGAAAGTAGATAATGAACAACTACTTTGTCTTTTATGGAGTTATAAACTGACCATTTATTTATGAAAATGTATAGCTTATAAAACTTTATGAAATATGCAAAATATCAAGTATTTTACCACATTGATCATATTGATCGTGAATATTCAAATATTCATCACAGAATTTAAGTTAGTAAAATAAAAGGTCACCAAGTCACATTCATTTAGATCGCAAAATTTAAATTTTGTCACAAAACTTGATAGGTTTCAAAATTTTAAAAATAAAGTATAAATAATTTAAATGATACATTATATAATAAAATTTTTATAACTGAATATTTTATAAAAGAAATCATTATAAATTAACTTTTTTACAAGATACATTTTATATGCATAAATGTTACAACACGTTCAACAAGTTCTCCATCATGAATTAATATATGTTTTGTTTGTCAGGTTAATTATTCGGAACTAGATGATCGAAGAATCCATAAAATCCAAAAATAATGATACGATGAGCATGGGGATCTGGTCAATCGCTGGAGAGCCTCTACAAGAAGAAGCTTAGTTACAGAGATATGCACAGATGGAGAAAGGCCATTCCAAGAACATTACTCATTCTTGAGTTCCAAGCTGCAATGATACATTATGAACAGATTCTCAGCAAATTGTTTTGAAAATATGAATGATGAAACTTTTCTGTCAAGAAATGGAAGAGAACTAATTAACTTGGCAACAGGTATGAAAGTTGATAAATATAAACTTGGGGGGATATAATAGCCTAAATGTTTGATATCATATATACGAACGTGAAAGAAAGTAGAATCTAGTCAACCAATAAAAGTACAAATATAAAGATTATATCTGACGTTTTATAAAGAAATTATAATTATAAGTTGATCTTCTCAGACCATTTAAAGATGTCGGAATAAACTTGATCTCCACCCAAGTCTTCTCCTGAAGCCCCCGCGGCCACCCTTATGATGTCTTCAATTAGTGCAAAATTTCCCATTATATCAACATGTGCACCACTCTGGGTGCCACGGCCCTCCAGCAGATTGGCTGGAGGTGAATGATCATATTCTCTGATATATGTCCGAATTCCTGATGGATTGAATCTGGTTTTCCCACGCCATCCTTTCGCACACATAAAGCCAGCACTTAAAACAGGTACAGTCTCATCCCCATCAACAGAATAAACACCATCATTCAGACAGCTATCTTCATCTCCATCTTCAGCTGAAGTATCGATTTGAAATGGAATGTAGCATTCCGTAGAGGAGATGACTTGTAAACATAGGCTCGCTCTGTTGGTATTCCAACTCCGTACATTGAAAAGATTTCCATATCTGGAGCATTAGGTAACCTGCAAACCAAAGTTATGGAGCAGAACATTTAGAATAATAGATCACTATGAGCTATTCACAAAGATTTTCCCCATAAATTTCAATAATCAATGACACTGAACGAAAAGAGGATGCACATAGGTTCTTACTTTGTCTCCAAGGGGTTCGACCAATATCTGTAGTGTTGGTATTTTGGGTCGTCCAAGTTGTCAGCTATTCCGTATGAGAAATGAGCGCTACCACGTGCCATCATTTTCGGGGCAACAAAGTGCAACAGATCTAAAACTGATGCAGCAGTGTAAGTTTTATATTCTGTGACAGCCTTGATTCCTCCGATCCCCATTTCATGGTATTCAGGTCCACACATCTCGACAAGTATTTGCAGCATGGTGACCCTTGACAGCATCCTGCACTATAGCAGTTCCAAAACATGTAAATGTCATGCCTGAAAAGTAATTGACTTAGAAATTTAGAAGTTCACAATTGCCTCACCCTAAAATCGATCATCTCAATCTCAGACGAAGGTGCCTCAGCTACATCTTTCCCAAATGATATAATCCTCCCATAATTTACGCGCTTTGTTTGAGAAACCCTGTTTCCCCCATCTGCATCCTCCTGAGTATCATTGTTTCTTCGCTTTCTGCTGGTAGGGAGAACAGGTTTCCTCAGGCGACCAATCAAGAGCACCCCATATAGTGTCCCCACCTTTTGGTATCATTGACATGGTTGAATCCCATGTGCGTGTCATCCTCATTACATGTTGCAGTGTCTGAAGGCGAAATAAATCATTATCCAGAAAACCTGGTGCAATGGCCCTGCATTTTGAGGAAAATAATTCATTGAATTTCATTATGTGCAAGATATTAGAGACACGTACTTCCATATATAATTAAAACCTTTTTATAGCAAATGAAAAGTTTGATATACGACTAAATAAAGTATCCAATAGATAAAAATGTACACATACAGAGGATCTAGTGCCTTATATAGAATGTATTGTAGATACCTGGCAACTGCAATATCTTTTGCTTCAGCTGAGAAAAGCCCAGCTACAGCTTTTGGAACACCTAAAAATGGTCCACCAATGTTCATCACTGCCTTTATATGCTTAGAACACCAATCAGGTCCGCCGCCGCCACCCATGGGAGCTGGTGCCTCAACCCACTTCATGAAATGTTGAAAGTACAAAACACCCATTGAATGTGGAATAATAACTGCCTTGTTTCCTCCATTGGTAGCTACCATCAATTCTATGTTACTTTTGATGCGACTGAGTGTTTGATCCCTCACCTAATTGATTCAGTTAAAAAGAGATATTAGATTTAGCAATGAACCCCACAGGCATAGTTCAATATCAGCAAGAAACCCAAGTCGCTTACCTCGGTGTTTTGGAATGAGATTCTCCAATCATATGAAGCCATATACATGGTTTTCTCCTCATATCCAATGCGCGCCAAGTTAGCGATCAGAACAGCCCAGACAAAGTAACCTGGAGCAAAGTAATCAGCAGCTACTAGTCCAGAGACAGGTCTGACCCTTATACCAGAAGGATCCAATCCAGTTTCATTGTCAAGTGACATGTGCTCCACCCAGCACAGAGGTCTGCAGAAAAATGTGCTCTTTTAGTACACATCAGAAACACTAACGGAAGTCATCACTATACAGCAAATTACACCGAAGCTTACGAAAAACAAAAATTGTTGATACGAATAAAGTGTGAAAAGGTCAACGATCACGAAAGTAGGACAACCAACCATGAATCTTATGAAAAAATTAGCACAAACTAAGTTTACTTTGTTATTCATTGACATCCTTGCTTTAACATCAAAAATGGGAAGTAGTTGAAGAAACAACTTGAACAAATTTCGATCTCACACTTGATTATCAAAGAAAGACAAGTTGTTTATGATAAAACACTCTTACTACTAACACCAACTCAACCAAAAAGGAGAATCCAATTAAAATGGTCTTCATTAATGGCATATAATTACTTACTCTCAATTCAAATTTCATCTTCTAAACCTCTTTTCGTCAAACCACCAAACTCCAAAATGGTAAGAAAAGGGTCAAACTGCCCTTCATTAATTATACAAAACTTCTTACATTAAATTGTTGAAAAGGAAAGTTCTTCAATATCCAACTTCAATTCTATTTACTAAACTACTCATCCTCTAAACCTCATTATCCAACAACCAAACCCAAAATGGGAAAATAAACAAGCAAATGATTATTAATTGTACAAAATGTCTAACACTCAGTTGTGTAAAAGGCAAGTCTTTTAACACCCAAGTTCAGTTCTTTTCACATACATTTGCTAACCCAAAAAAATAATCGTTTTTCTCTCAAATTCAAACCATCAACCTGAATTTCACCATCCAAATAAACCAAAAGCAGCATCAAACAACCAATAAAATTTCCGTTATCTAAACAAACCAACCAACTAAACAATCAAAATAACCATTCAAATCCTCCAAAACAGCCCCAAAAAAATTCACAATTGTCCTTGTCAAATCCTTACATTCGCCCACAAACATCATCTTTTCCATTAATTCAACACCATAAACCTCAATTCCACCATCCAAACCAAAACCACCACAACAAATACCATCAAACAAAACCAACAACCAACCAAAACAATGATTCAAATTCTCTACAACATCAAAAACACCACATTCCTCATTCTCAAATTTGTCACATTCCAGTTCCAACTCTATTCACATCATCTTCAACAAACCCAAACAAACAAAAAAGAAAAAAATCACCTTTTTCACAACTTCCAACGCCATAAACCTCAATTTCACAACACAGAACAACCAGAAACAATCAAAACATTCAAATTCACACATCAAAACATCTACACTCATAATCTCAAATTTCCACCTCTAATTCTCTATAAAAATGTTAAATTTTCCACCAAATCACTCAAATTCCATCTTCTAACCCCCAAAAGAACCCACCTTTCTCACAAATACAAACACCATAAACCTCAAAAACAACATTAATCATATCCAAAAACACACAATTATGATGTCAAAATTTGTACCTCTTATAGACCTCCCCAAAAGTGCCACCCCACAACCTTTTCCTGAACAAGCCATCAGCACACTGCTTGCCTTGCCAGAGCTCCAACCCACCCGTGACGATTCCGGGCACGAACACCACCGGATGCTTCACCTTAAGCCCCTCCTTCCTCAGCTTCACTCCGGGCGGGTCGGGCACCGGCCCGGTTATCGCCTCCGTCACGTACTGGTTCAATGACCGTGGCATTGCGTTGTATAGGAACAACAACAGCCACCAGGTCACGCATATGCACCCGATCAACCAGCAACACGTGTCCACACACGACCATTTCTGTCTCCTCTTCTTCTCCTTCTTGTCTTCCTCTTCTTCGTCGATTGTTGTCTTCTTCTTCTTCTTGTCATCTTCGTCTTCGTAACTGTCTTTGTCAGTTGGTTTTGAGCTGTCGTTCTGTTTTCTCCGCCGAATTGTAGACATTTTGAAAGAATTCCTGTTCGTTTCTCGAGAAAATTTTGTTCTCTAGAGAAATTTCTAGTAACAATAATGGAAAATTAAAATTTTCAAAACAGTTCGTTCGAAAAAAAAAAAAAAGAAAGAAAGGAGTTTCACGTTGAATGATAATGACTTCAAAGAATCCAAAATTTTTTATAAAATTTAAAAAAAAAAGGACAAAATTTGAAAAAAACAACACAAAGATGAACTTTTTAGAGCTACGGGTAAAGAGTATTGGAGACGCTAAAAGAGTTTCTCGACGTGGCTTGGTGGCCTTTTTTTGAAAAAAAAAAATCCAGGAAAATTTCTTTTTTTCGCGAGGAAGTGTTTTCTCGGGAACAAACAGTAGATGAGCTTTGAGAGAGAGAGAGAGAGTATTGGTATTGGAGAAGCTCGAAGAGTTTTTTCAAATTGTGGTGGTGGATTTTGGAAAATTTTAAAGCTTTCACGAGAAGGCGATTATTTCTCGCGAAACAAACAGTGGATGAGAGGAAAGCGGAGCATTGGAGTAGCTGAAAGAGTTCGTATGCGTGGTTTGTCGAGAAACAAAAAGGAGGTTAGCTTTCAGAGAGGGAAGCGCAGCACTGGAGAAGCTGGAGAAACAAGCAGGAGATGAGCTTTTATATGTGGCGGCGATTATTGGATAATTTTCCGGCAAAATGATTGGCCAGAGAGTGCTTTCTCGGGAAACAAACAGGAGTTTATTAGGCGGGGAACGATTGATGACTGTATGGTGAGAGATTCGAGAGGGCGTGGATCGCGTGGAGATTTGATTGGTTGGTGATTTCTTCGTTAAATATATGTGTGGGTCCCAATATAGAAATAACTGATGAGAGAGTTCGACATGTGGTTTCAGGATATTTAAATTTGCAGTCCGTTGTCAGACTGTGAGATGACAAAAGTCACAACATTTATTCCAATCCAATCACAACTTGGACAAACGATTCGTTTTCACTTGTGTATTTTTCGAACTCAATCCTCGTTTTGAATAAAATAAAATTCACGTGATATATTATTTGGTAAAAATATTTTAAAAGTTCAATATTAATCTAAAAAATAAAAGACATTAAATTCAAAAAAAAATAAAAATAAAAGACATTGATCACGTAAATTAGAAATCAAGCGCAAAGCTATGATTTTTATTGTGTATATGTAAAACGGATTGAAATATAATTTTTCAAAAATCAAATTACAATCTCCATGTAAGTTTCAAGTTTTTTCGATTTCATTTAACTCTTCCGGCGACACTAAGTCACAACTGACAACACAATTCGGCGCTGTTTTCCATTTTTATTTTCTCGTTGCAAATTGTTTTATAGGTTCTCTCCCATTTTAAATCAGGCGACAGTATTGATTTTGGTGACATATATGTTTACAGGTTCCGTCTTCTTTTAGTCCATTTCATTTTAAATTGTTTTAAAGAGTCCAGATCCGATGAAGCCCAGTTTTGTTCGGCCCAATTCTCGAAACTTTGGACTGGGTCTGATCTTCTTTTAATCCATTTGATGTTAGATTACTTATAAAGCCCAAATCAGATGAAGCCAGTCTTTGTCGGCCTAGTCCTCATATTTCATTATCGATGGACGTTACCCATAGCTTCCTTGTTTTGAAACTAGATAGCACCATCAACAGCATCATCCTTTCTATTTGTCACCATCATCATTCAAAACTTGACATCAGAATTTCAAGTTTTTCCTATTTTCAACAATGTCCGGTTTTCCAATAGGCGTGCTACTGAATATGGTTCATGGTTTATACAGAAAATGACCAAACAATATTACCATAAACGAGCTATCTGAAACTGATACGAAATCCAATAGTAATGATTGAAACAATGAAGTACATGGAGTCTGTCTTGGTTTCCAAGGAGTTTGACGAGTATTTTGTAGTGTTAGTACCTTGGTTGTCCAAATTGTGAGCTATCTATTCTATAAGAGAAATGAGCTCTACCACATGCCATTATCTTTGGAGCAACAAAGTGAAGCAGATCCAATCCCCATTTCATGGTATCCTGTCAACACATCTCAAAAGATAATATTTGCTGCATTGTGACACTTAACAGCATCCTGCACAATAGCAGAGTCAGAGAACATAAATGCCGTGCCTAAAAATAAATAATTGACAGAGAGTTTGACACAAATAATAGTTTTGATAATTTGTTGCCTCGTTTTTCAATAGTTTTTGTACCTTAATGTATATTTCTATCATTACAAGAACGCCACAGTTTTCAAATTTATTCGTATATATATATATATATATTTTTTAGAACTTATATGTTTAATATTATTTGAATTAAGTCCCCCACACTGAATTACATTATTTACTACGCTACTAAAACTAAGAAATATGTTCACAAATGAGGTTGGTATGGCTTATTTTCAACCCTTCTTTTAATATCAGAAACTCTTTAAAAAAAATTAGTTGTTTGGTATCAATTTAAAAGCATATTTTTTTAATTATACTTTGAGCTTCTCCTATAAACTCATTTGTAAATTAAGGAAAAATATATATATATATATATCAAATACCTTTATTATCTTTCATAATTTCAACATATCCATCTAGAATAAAAACATCTATTTTATTTTTTAAATACCTTTGTATGATTCTTAAACAAACTATTAGTTTAAAATTATTGTTTCATTTGGCAACCCAAAAATATCAAATTTTAACAAGGAGTTCAATTTTGAAAGGTCTACTCCAAACAATCTACTGATAAAAGTTTAACTTGAAAATCATTTCAAACGCACTGCACATCTTGTTCTTTCAATTTTACTATTTGGTGGTAATACGCACCGTATAACATATGTAGTTTACTAAATTTAAGCAGCAGTGATAGTATGTAGTACACAATTTATTTATATCATGTTCTTAAGCTTTTATTACTCGACGGTTACATGCAATTTATATCATATGCAATTTACTAAATTTAAACTGCAAAAATGGCATGTAGATTACTTTTGTTCTCCAAATCCTATCCTCATTAAAAACAAGTCTCCTTCTCTCACTATGTATACACCTCGATCTCTTCTTCAACAACTTCATCACAAAACCAAAAACTAAAATACTCTCTTTGCCTTCAAGCTTCTAGAGGTTTTCCATGGCGACACCAGCTTCTTCATCATCATCATCATCAACCAACGCCTCCTCCACCATGGTTGGCGACAGGCTTCTAACCCTGCAATCCATAGACGGCCATATCTTCGAAGTGAAACAACACATTGCAGCACAGTCAGTGACTATCAGAGGCATAATTGAGGAAGGCCTTTCGAACTCGACGATCCCGGTCATCAACGTCACCGGTCAGGTCCTCACGAGGGTGGTCGAGTGGTTGAACATGCATGAGACAGGCATGCCTGCGGACATGCAGGAGCTGAAGGAGTGGGAGACTCGTTTTGTCACCATAAACAACGACAAAAGCCGCCTCAACGATCTGTGCGACCTGATACATGCAGCCGACTACTTGAATGTGCAGGAGCTGCTGGACTGCTGCTGCAAGGAGGTGGCAGCCAACATCGCGGGGAAGTCAGTGGCGGCCATACGAGAGTTTTTTGATATAAGGAATGATTTTACTGCAGAAGAAGAGGAACAAGCTAGGCAAGAAAACCAGTGGAATGTTGCACCCTAGGTTTCCTTGAATTTGCCTATATATATATATATATAAGTGGAGAAGTTTGGTTTGGTCTTTTAATTTTGTTATCTAGTGGAGATGAAATTAAAAAATTGAGTTTATGTATAGCTTTTTCTTTTTTTCTTTTTTTTTCGGTTGTTTGTTTGTTTCAATTTAAAATTTTACATCAATTTTGTTTTAAAATTATAACATATATGAAAGTATCCTTAAAATAATAACCTTAATAACAATATTATTATTATGGATTTAGAGATAAACCGCCTATTAAGGATTTCAATTAAAATAAATTGTATGTAATTTTCCTTTATAAATTATTGTTGTCGTCCTATTTGAAATTAATGAGGTGTAACTCAAATAAACTGGGTGTAATATTAACTTTCTATAATTCTGGGATATTAATTAAAATAAAACAAACTACTCAAATTTCAACTAAGAGTTGCGTATTTAATCAACTATGTATGATTTAGATTTAAATTGTGTGTGGGCGTCACATTTTAATTGAGATAAACTGCCATGCATTGGATTTCAAATCTGCAATAACTGTGTACTATCCACACTATTATCGCCGTTGAAATTTTAATAATCTGTGTACGATATACATTGAGTGCTACCATTGAATTTTAATAAACTGCCACTGAATTTCAATACGTTACTTACATATAAAGTATATGTACTATCTACTACTATCACCGTTGAATTTTAACAAAGTGCATATGCTACCATTGAATTTTAATTAAAATATTCATTGAATGTTAATAAATCACATATATACGACATAAAATCAATGTTGTAAAACTCACTATTAGATTGACGATCTAGAGAGTAACGAGTTCTCGATTACTCAGCGAGCACTCAGTTTAATCGTCGGTCATCAGTCAACCTATTGATTGATGGTTAAACTTAATCGATCTATAAAAAAATATAAAAAATTTTTATAAAGTCAAAATACAATTATATTATCATAAAGCATTATTGCGATGGTATAATTATCCCTTCTATAAAAATTAATAATTGTGAGATAGCAAAAGAAACCCGTTGATCGAGTTCTCTGCGAGTAGTCAAAACTACTCGCCGAGTTTGACAACAGTGATATAGCTATAGAATATCTATATACATACCCAAAATAAACAAAAGTATTAAATTCAAATAGACATGGATGGAAACTCCAAGGCAACAAAGTTCATGATGATATGATATTAGAATTAGACCCAACAAATCACAACATGATGATATTATAAATAGTTAATGATGCTATGATATTAGAATTAGTCCGCGTACTTTTGATGATGATATGATATTGTGTGCTTTGTATATTTTTGTGTAGATCACTCTACTAATAAACCCCGTCACAAAACTTGTCAAAGTATGCAGACTAATTCCCATATACACAACTTATAATATGGGTGTCCTCTCAGAGCATATATATTCAATTATGACTTTTTTTTTTTCAAAAAAGTATATATATTCTCAATAGATTAATCCTTTTTTTTTCAATATATACATATATCTAAGCACAACCATAAATTTCAAATATATAATAAAGTTAAGACAACCATGATTACTGGGGCAAAGGCCAAACAGGGCCCAATATAGGTGAATCACAACAACAGTACCGATCCAAAAATTGCTTGCTTACTCAGAATCAGAAAACATCGTTACAATGCATTCCCTTTTTGGTAACCAAGTCTGAGTTCACCAAACAACCTCAAATTTTACATAAGATGCCTTAGATGTCAAACCTCGTCTACTCTTTGAAGCTCCAATCTAACTCAACCAATTCTACCACCATTATCATACTAGCTCTTCTTGTACTTATTTATTGTTTACTTTCTACAGGACGTAAGAGTATTCATTGCTATTTACCAATTGTCTCCTCCATTAAATGTCACCACTGGCTCAGTTGGCCCATGAACCTGTCCTGCTGACCAAATGCGCAAATATCACCGGCATGCAGACCATATCGGCAAACATCATCCTCAGTTAAGTCATAAAGTGTAGTCTTGGACATGCCATGGTTGTGTACACTTCCAGTTCAAGTGGCTCCTCCTCTCTCTTTCCTCCCTGCTGCACATACACCTTTCGCTGCATTAATTAATTCATCATCAGCCATGTAGACCTGACTACTCACTTCACATTTCAATTCAAATGCATGCATCAAGCTCACCAAAAACGCAACTGACAACTAGCTTGAATTAAGTCATAAAGTATTCCCTTTTCAGTGAACTATTTGGTGTATCATACTTGTCATGGGGTCCACAAAGACAACCAACATTCCATTATAAGATGATTTACTAAAATTTTGCCCGTCAATGCTAAAATATAAAAATATATATATAATATATAGGACTTTTATAATTAGATATACTTGATTTTAAAAAGTAATAAGCAATCAATTAAATTTATCCAGTGTATATGAATTAAATAGGAAAATAATTTATTTTAAGAGAAAGAATACAATGAATGAATTTGATTGGTTGATTTTTATCTCTTAAAATCAAATATATTTAATCATAAAAGTCATTTATAGATATATATATATATATATATATAAAATACGCATAATGTTTTCATAAAATCATAGGAATATTGTAATGGGTTGGGCCTAATATAGTAATCGCCGACTCAATGTGGACAGTGGGTTGGGCCTTTTGGAACCACATTTTGTTCCAACTTCTAATAATCTGACCCAGCAGTACCAAATTTCTTGAAAATTTAATGATAGATAAAATATCACTAATGACTCTTTATATATATGTATGTATATATATATTATTACATTAAATTCCATATTTGAGGGTAGAAAGATAATTCGAACTCACAATCTCATCTGTGTAAATGTGATTGATGTAGCATTAACCAACCTCATCTTATTTCTATGATTTAGACATTACAATAAGAATTTTGACAAAAAAATAACTTGATCTCACAACCTCTTGTATGTAAGTGTGAATGTGTGAGTGATGTACCATTAATTAACCTCATCTTGTGATTTATCTCTTTGATTTAGATATTATAATAAGAGTTATGATGAATTTTAAAAAAACATAGAGAAGGTTTCTAAGAACGTTTCTGACAATTTTCAAAATCGTATAAAAGACACATGTATGTATCACAGTAACTATGTGGTGTACTATATTCATACATAATTTGGACCTTAACTGAAGTCCAACTCCCAACTCTATGGATAAAGAGGTTGTTGTTTAAGTAAAAGTGAAAAAGCAATTTTTATTTTAGTAGTTCTTAGTTATGCTTTAGTTCTAGGAAGCCAGTGGACAATAAACACTGTTCCTTTCAGCTTTTTATATATATATGTTTTATATGCACCTACAAGCAAAGCATATCCTCCCCTACAAGGCTTTTATCTAGATTAATGTACCTTGGAAAAGAGAAGTAGCTCTCTTTAATCACTACTTAGTTTGTAAGGAGACACAAAAGGTGGCAAAAGCACTCGTAGGCTTCGTTGGAAGACAACTAACATTAATTGATTTCTAATTTAATAGTTTTTTCATAAAAAAAAAATTCTGACACCAAATGGATCAAGGAACTGTCAAGATCTATTTATATTAAGTATTATATGTAGAGTTCAGTTATCTATATTATCTACTTTCACAACACCATGGAGATTACTTTTTATATATGTTGTAAAATTTGTATATTGGATTTTGAATCTCCCACCACAACCATTGAAAGAAAATACATACAACACTTTAGTTAAAAGAAATGTACCTCAATTTATGGTGTATATATATATATATTCTCTTTTTATAATCTCTAATGTTAGTAATTTGAAAGTTTAGACTAAAATGTTATTCAATATATTATTAATCCATATTTTAATAGTAAGAAAGTTAAGATGAATCAAATGATTTATTGATATGTTCTTTATTGCGCCCCACATCAAATTAAATTGTGAGTTCGGAGATTTGAACTTTTTAAGCCATTGAATGATTATTAAATGTGTACTCACAATGGTTGAATTTGTTGATGTAATTGAAGACAAAATTTTGATCTTATTGATACAAAAAGTAACTTATCTTCTTTTAGACAAACATTTCACTTGATAAACACGGTCTATAATCCATTTATGCTTTGCTAAAAGCACTTGTAGGCTAAGTTGGAAGCCAACTAAAAGAACTTAAAACTTCGAACTTTTTTTATATGTTATACTCTCGCCATTGTAACCTCTTGTGTTAAGGAACTTAATGACTTTCCACTTAGTAAAGAATGATAATTTGAGATTGTCACCACCATTAAGAAAAGCATAACCATAATGTATAAAGCTTTTCATATGTAATTATCACTTTGTTACCATTCATGATTCACATAATTATATTAGAGATTTTATAGATGTTTTCTACTTTTCCATCTTTGATTTGATAACTTTTGTCTTGTTAGCATTGTTAGTAGAAATTCTATGAATAGTGATTATTATTATTAGTATTTCCAATCTAGATCGCTATCAATTAAATAAACACTCTCTATCATCAAGTAACTTTAGATTATTATAACTTATAACATTATTAAACATGTGTAATAGTATAACATAGTTAATAATCTTAAGCTTCCAATATATTATATTCTTATAAGTTTCAAAATTTTACTAAGAGATCTTTTTTGCTATTCTATTATTGTTGTTACCTCTATGTAAATTTATCAAATACTATCTTGGAGTTTTATTAAAATTCATCGGAATCTTATTTATACAGATGGACTTTGTCTTTTTAATGAATTAGATTATATTTAAACAATAAAAAATATAATTTAAACAAAAATTGAAAAACAAAATTGTAAGTGTTTAAAAAAAAAAAAAAACCACACACACATATATAAGTGTAAAACAATAAATCCATACTTTATTGGTTAAAAAATTACTAGTGCACGTGACACTATCATTTGCATCGTGACCAGATCTCCCTAAACAATACTTTAACAAAACTCTAATTATTAAAAATAAACAAGTTGATTTTAATTTAATTAGGGCCGCCCACAACGAAATGACAAATACGATGTCGTTTTCAACACATCATATTCTGTTTGTCGTCTTGTGAATTGAGTTGGTCATTTTCATCAAACCTATTATTTAGTGAACCTTCAATGGTCCCAAAATCATACCTTTAAAAAGAAAACAATGGTTAATAATTTTGGACCACTGTTGTTGTGTCAAAATCTTATTTCACTTTTAACAAATTTATCCTTTGCATGTGCATGGATCTTTAAAATATGGGGAAAGATGAAATAATAAAGTATTTTGAATAATATTGATATGATTTAATTCAAAATTAAATGAATAAAAATATATTTGTACACCTTTTTTTATTAATTATTATAAACTCAGAAATTGGAATAGAGTGACATTAATCAGTACAATTTGATTGATGTAAATATAAAGAATTTATTACTAAATAAATTAATTTTTAGTATGTATAATGTAGTAAGTTTTTGAAACAAACTTTTATTTAGTATGTATAATGTAGTAAGTTTTTGAAACAAACTTTAATTTTTTGTTATTACATGGGAATATTATGTACGGTACCTAAAATTATGTCAATCACAATCATGGTTGGTATAATTTGTTATACATATACATATAGATACATATACATATAGATACATATAGAGGGTTTTTATAATCAGGTATACTTGATTTTAAAATGTAAGGATCAACCAATCATCTTCATCTATTACATTTTCTCTCCTAAAATAAATTATCTCTTTTATTTAATTCAAATGTAATGGATGAATTTGATTGATTGTTCCTTACTTTTTAAAATCAAGTGTACCTGATTATAAAAGCCCTCTATACATATATATATATATATATATATATAGGGTTCCTAGTTATCCATAAATATGACTTACAAGCCCATATTTTATTAAAAAATTGAATTACAAAATAAACCCAAAATAAAATGACTACTAAGAACAATTAATATGTCCTGCTTTTTGACTTCTCTTGAATCTCTAGTTTCAAAAGAAACATGCTTCTTGTCTCCATCTCTATGGCACAATCAACTACATGTATGGCACACTTTGTTTTGCCTTCAACATCTCGACTTTTCTATGTTTGTTCTTCCAGAAAATATCCTTAAAAGCTCACAAATTAGTTATGTTAATTTACATTTATTATCAAAAGCCAAGTTATACAAAACCATTAAGTGCCTGCATAAATTTGTTCGTCCCTTGCAATGAGTCTCTAATATGTCCATCACCAGCCAGGCAAGAACATCTGGGAGAGAACCACAAAGAAGAGGAAAACAACAAAAATCAAAATGCCTAGTTGCAGACTCAAACATATGCAAATCCTTGTTTTTTTGAAAACAAAGATTATCACTCACATAAAGTAGTCCAAAATCTTAGTTTGTAAGAGAATTCCCAACGATAAATCTTGCTATGATGATATATATGCTGGGAAGAATTTGAGTGTGTTAATAATATAAGTGTATTTACAAATAAAATAAGTAAATTTATATTAATAATTTGGTATTAGGTTGGTGCTTGTAGTATTTATTTAATTTTCAAATTTTAGATACGGTTGTAGATATAAAGTGTATGTATAAATTATATTTATGGACGACAATATCGGCACTTATATATATAAGTGATTAAAAAATTAAAATAGTAGGTATTTACTCATAATTGAAGTGGTTAATGTATTTTTCCATCACCAATGGATTTGAGTCCAATTATATATATATATATATATTTGAAATCAATATATATATATATATTTGAAATAAAGTCTAATTATATATTTACCAATATGCATGTTGAGTTTTTTTTCCTCTTATTATGAGATTTATATCTTCCATTTATAGGAATTGTTGGGACCTTAGCCCAATTTCTTAGCATTTGTTACTATATGGCTTTGCCCTTTTTACCTATAATAAGTAGCGTCTTAAGGTTTGAATCCGAAATCTTAAATGTTTTTTGGATGTAAACCTCTTGCCACTAAGACAACTTACCTTGGTAATAGGACGTTTGCAACATAAAATACATTTAAGGTTCACGGTTCAAACCTAAAAACGTTGCTTACCATACATAGACAAGTAAATGAAACATTGAGTTGAGGTCCCACCAAGAATAAATTTTGTCTCTATTATGAGAATAGATTTATCATTATTACCTTAAAATATATGTATAAAAGAGAAAATAGTATGATTTTAATTGTCATTTTTTTTTATCACCAAACACCAATAGGCAACACATAATACATTCACATATTTATCGGCAGTTAAATAAGACAACTAGATCAACCTTTTGTTGCAAAATATAAGTTTTGCAGTTAAATTATTGTGATTCATTACCAAAAATTAATTCATAATATATGGCATAACGCTTGTCATTCCATGTTTAACCTTGTTACTTAAAAAAAAAAAAAAAAAATTGATCTAAAGATGGAATGGAATTTTTTTTTCTTTGAATATGATGTAATGGAAAATTTTACTTCAATAAGGTAAGATCAAATTATCTTATGGGGTGGAGTGTAAGGTAAAAATATAAAGAAATAGAAGAAAATAGATAAATCTAGAAGTTTAATAAAGGTTGATGAAAATATTATGTTTTTGTTGTGATCTAGACTTTCCTAACACATAGCAAAATGATAAATAGTTACCATTAAAAATGTGATTTTATCGTCTATAAAAAGATAAAAAGAAAATACCTTCCTCCATTTTTAAGTTTTGAAAGGCCTTTTGATACATGCCGATAATCATCATTGATTTATTTAATTACTCATATATATATTTGAAGAAGATACATGTTAATATTTATAATAAACAATGGATAAATATAAAGTAAAAAATAATATATATATATATATATATATATTGATTGACTCTTTCATCTTTAGTGATGAGTTTACTTATAAATCCAAATCCAATTTATATAGTCAAGTGATGAACTGCTTACAAATTCATACTAAACGATTGCAATAAAATTACTATAGTACCAACGAAATTTAAGATACTGAAACCATAAGCCAACACGATTGAACCATTTCAATTGAGTTACTACATTATTAATGAAAATCCAAACCAATCTGATTATAAACTAGTCATAAATTCAAATATAACGATTTTAATATATATTTTTTTTATATCATTAACACCAGATAAGAGATTCTGAAGCATGATTTAAATTATGAAATTTTATTCTAAAAGATAAGAGAGAATTATTCATATAAAGTGAAAAAATTATTCATACATTAATAGAAGGATTCGAATGGATTTCATAAGTTTTGGTGCGGGGGTGAGGGTGGCGATGCCCCTGCGGGTACCCCACTTGCTGTAATTTCAATAGACTTATTGTGACAATAACGTACCTACCTATGCTCCTTGTCAACCTTTTTAACCACATCACCTCTCTCACTCGTCGCTGTACAATTACACAACATAGGGTGGCGCCAAGTGGTGGTGCACCCAAAACCATCGACACAACACACTTCCTCGCCGCCCACCAGCCGCCACCTCCTCCTACCTTTTTCCCTCTCTCCTTCACTTCACCCTCCACTCACTCAACTTTTTTCATTTACTTTCAAACCCACAAATCTTTTCACTTTTTCACACACACTTATATATAGAGACACACACTCAACGCACAGACACACACACACATCCACTTGCTTCTTGTTGCCCAAGTCTCCATAGCCAACCCACCTCTCTCTCTCTCTCTCTCTCTCTCTCTCTCTCTCTCAGAAGAAGCAAGTTTATTATTTATTATTTTTTAAAATTTTTATGTCATTTTTTATATGTAGAGGCAGAGTGTTTGTTACTCTAAACTAATATATGTGTGAAAACAGAGAGAGAGAGTGAAAACACAATAAAAATATTGAAACTTTGCCTTCAAAATCGCCATAAACCATGCCTTAATTTCATCTTCCAATCTCTCTCTCTCCATTAACGGTCACTTTTTTTTTTTTTCCCTCACTCAAGTTTTCATTTTTGTTTAAAGAAAAAGGTTTTTTTTTTTTTTTTTTTTTTTTTTTTTGTGAGATCTCAAATGGGAATTTCTTCATGTTTTAGCTAACCATGTGTGTATTTGTACTTGTAACTTGTCCTAGTTGAAAAGCTAGAAATTCGAGATTCCATTCTCTCAGTGTAAGCATTACATCATATCTATGTTTTTATATACATAAATTTATATGTATGTACATATTATATATATATATATATATTAAATGTCAACTAATATTTGAAAGGTCTAATTTTTTCTGGGTTTGTGTTAATTTTGGTTTTTATTGAGTTTGTGTAGAGAAAACTGATCTGGGTGTGTTTTATTTCATAGATATTGTATACATGTGTGTTTGTTTATATATACATGTATATTTATGTGTATTATATATATTATGATATGATACTAAATGTAAACTAATATTTGGAATGTCTGATTTTTTTTGTTTGAAAAAATTTGTGGGGTTGTGTTAATTTTGGTTTTCATTGAGTTTCTGCAGAGAAAACTGATCTGGGTTTGGTTTGTTTCATGGATAATGTATCCACGTGTGTTTTTATTTTTATTTATTTATTTTATTATTGTTTTTTATGTATATGTGTTTGTATATATTGTATATGAGACTAAATGGGCGTTCAAATTTGGACGGTGTGATTTTTTTTTTTTTTTTGTCCAGAGAAGTTTGTGGGGTTGTGTTAATTTTGGATTTTGTTGAGTTTCTGCGGAGAAAACTGATCTGGGGTTGGCTTGAGGGATTTTTGTTTTATTTTGATGTGAATTTGATTGAATCTGATCTGTTTTTGTAGAGAGAGATGTTGACTTGTATAGCGTGTTCGAAGCAGCAGCAGCAGCAGCAGCTCAACAAGGGATCTCTGCGACCGGAGGAGGAAGAGGAGGATGTGGTGGCGACACCGCGGACCAAGCAGGCCATCAAGGCTATCACTGCTCAGGTAATGATTTGCTGTTCAGTGATAATCTGTTTGGTTGGTAAGAAAATGAGAGAATGTGTATGGCAGCTGGAAAGTTTGATTCTTTTTTGTGTCTTATGTCATAAGAGTTTGGAGGAATTGTGATTTTCGATGAGGTTTATTTTTGTATTTTTTAGGACTAAATGGATGTCTGTTTGGATGATGAGAAAGTGAAAGAAATTAAAAATTAAAGATGAACTAGAGTTTTGTCATATGTGTCTAATAGGACAAATGAAAATGGTTTAACTTTTTAGTTTGATTTCATTTCAACATCTGGGGTGCTAAAATTTGGAACCCAGATGATTTTTTTTTTCCATTCTTTTTCTATGCAACCAAACGGATAATGATTTAAAATATATATATATATATATATTTATATCTTTTTAACCTTTTTTTTTTTTTAATCTCAACTTTTAGTTCAAATGAAAAACTGGTGGAAGTGATGAATGGAACTTAGGGTCTCTGTAGGGTTGCTGAAAAGGAGGACGGGATCTTGAGTTTTGAGGACTTTTGTTTTTTTGTTTTTAAGAGGGCAAGTAATGGGACAAAAGGAAAAGGTGTCACCATTTGTTTGTTTTTAATTGTACTATTTGGTTGGTGAGAAAGGGTGGGGAAATTAAGGGAATCTAAAATTTGGGTGTTTTCTTCTTCTTTTTCTTTTTTTAGTGGTTTTTTTTTTAGGATGTAGTGGGGCAAAAGAAAAAGTTGTAGTTTAGCTTTTGTTGTTATTCAAGAACTTGGTTTATGCAAAATGTGCAAAAGAGGTGGATGATATAGGAGGCTTGAATTTATTGATTTGTTATAGAGATGTCTAATCATAATTATTGTATTTTGCAATTTTTGGAGGCGGAAAGAAAAAACAGTTTAATTGTATTAAGTTTACAGTTTTGTGAAGTGATAATGGTTGAACAAACAATTTGCGAAACTTTACTTTTCACTTGACTGCCGTTTTCTCAACTATGAAAGATTTTGATTATTTTGTTTCATTTTCATTTGAAGAAAAGGTAGAAGCTGATGAAGTATGGGAATCTTCTTCGTTTTTTAAATGTATATTTTATTTTTAGATCAAGGACATGGCAATCAAGGCGTCGGGTGCATATAAAAACTGCAAGCCATGTTCTGGATCATCGAACCATTCCCAAAATGGAAACTATGCCGATTCTGAGGCTGCCTCGGACTCGGCAAGGTTCCATTGTTCATACCGTAGAACAGGGAGTTCCAACTCAACACCAAGAATATGGGGGAAAGAAATGGAATCAAGATTGAAAGGCTTATCTAGTGGAGAAGGGACACCTGCATCTGTGAGCGGACGGACTGAGTCTGTAGTGTTTATGGAGGAAGATGAGCCCAAGGAATGGATTGCACAAGTGGAGCCGGGTGTTCTCATCACCTTTGTGTCTTTGCCCCAGGGAGGGAATGATCTTAAGCGGATTCGATTCAGGTACACTCTCAATTGTTTGATATTCAAGCCTATTATTTGTCGGTATCTCAAAATGTGAATAATTTTCCATTTTTCTTTATTTCTTTATAGTTTATCCAATGTTAAATCTTTATTTACTGAGTTTTTTCTCATTTCACATCTTTTCGGTTGCTGGTGGTAATCAAATTGTAAGTGACAATGTCATGCCAATGTTGCACTTCACTGAATTTGCATGTGACTTGTTATCAAATTGCTTTCATTAGCCATGATTGAAGTTGTTCCCTAGTATGATTCTGATTTTATAACTTATCCTTCATATCCATACCTGCACCGTTGTAATTCGAGAAGGTCCTGTTACATATGTGCTACACTAATTGAAAATAACTGTGGAAAAGAATGGTAATCCTGCTTTAATGTATGGTGCAGTGCACTGAATTTGCATGTGACTTGTTACTGCATCACATTAATTTTGCATTTGTATGATTGAAGTGGCCCCCAAGTATGGGTCTGACTTGAGAGCTTTTTCTACAGGCATGATGGCTCTGTAGAAGTTCCTGTAAATTGATCTATGCCTTCAATAATTGATAATATAACTCAAATAAAGCAATCATACTTGTCCTGGGGTACTCTTGCTTTGAATTTTTACACATTAGCTCCAACATCAATCCATTTACGGTTTAAAATGACTAATTTGAAATGCCGTTTTGGGCAAAATTTGATGTCCATTTCTGAGGCAGTAAGATCAGGGACACTGATTGATGAAATAGGAATGATATAAGTACTAAAGACTTGTCTGGTGCACATGTATGTGTTTGTACTTGTAGTTCATTAACTCCTGAATGGATAATCGCAGGGAAAATAAAAATACATCACCTGATGACAGTGACTATCTACTGTTTCACACCACGGGTCCAAATCTTTAAAATTTGGTTGGATCATTCTGTCGTTTTATGTCAACTAGTATTTGTTCTTTGATGGACCAGAAACATGTAGAACCATTTGCACTGTCTATTTAAAAAGCTTTGGATGGCTGACAGTTAGGACAATCTTGAATGATATCCCTCTGAATTGGAGCTTTTAGGTGTTGGATTCTTTGGTGAATGGATAAGTCTGACGTGTTTTTATCAGTTTCGTTATAATTTCCAATGGGGAATATGAAGATTCCTTTCTATGTAATAATTGAAAGAGCTCGTACAACAAAAAATAATAGCCTTGGACAAGGAGCATAACGGTCAGAAAACCAGAAATGCATTAGTGTTCCTTTTGACATAGGATTGTTGCTTTGCAAAGAAAAGCTCATTGATTTCTGTGGTGAGGAAATGGAGTTGTACAACTATAAAACTGAAATTGGTAAAGAGGCTTTTAACTGGTTGTGTCCAAGGGCACAAAAAGTGAGGCTATGATTTTTACGGTTTAATGGTGGCTTCATTTTTTACGTTTTAATCTTGAATTTGCAGTAATATTTACTGCTTCTGTTTTTCCTGGTTTTACTTCACTTGTCAGTTCCTGCATGTGACTAAATTGCTACCTTGTGGAGTGTCCAATGCTAAACTTCACAATATGAGAAGGAAAGGGTTGAAATTGTACATGTTATGTAGTAGTAAACTTTAGGACTTGCCTCTTTTTCCGATCAACCCCAAGCATATCCTCGGCCTAACTTGTGTTTATTTTTTTAGGCAATCTTATATGTGTTTTTGTATGATGAGTATTATGATTATAACTTTTAGATTTTGTAATGTACCCTCAAAGTAACTGAAATTTCTAATTAAGAAATAATTTTGCTACAAATGTTCTTTTATTGTGATATTAGCTGCTAGTAACATAAATTGAACTCTGTTATTAAATTTCCGGCATTTAGACTGTTTTTTTGTCATGGTAGACGTGCAAAAAAATACACATTTCATTCTCTGGTGTTCTTCTTGCTTAACTCTCCTGCATATGGTGAGTCCTAATTTTGTTTTCTCTGTTTAATCAGTCGCGAAATGTTCAACAAATTTCAAGCTCAAAGGTGGTGGGCTGAGAACTACGACAAAGTCATGGAATTATACAATGTTCAACGGTTCAATCGTCAAGCTGTTCCACTTCCAACTTCACCAAGATCTGAGGATGAGGTAAGCTCACACCATAACTAACATTTTTGAATTTAATGATCTTTATTACTTTGTACTGTCTTTCATGAGTTTGACTTCACCGATTAAATGGATTTTCTGCATACAAACAAAACGACAGATTGGTGGTTACAAATATCCTTTTATGTTCTTACAGAGCTTGAGGTTTGAATCTACCAAGGACAGCCCCATGACTCCTCCACTGGGCAAAGAGCACCCCCGCAACTTCCACCGCCCTATGGGAGTGGGTTATTCTTCATCAGATTCACTGGAGCACCAACCAGTGCAATCTCATCAATGTCATCACTCAGCTGGTCTTGCTTCGACGCCTAAACTTTCAAGCATTAGTGGGGCCAAAACTGAGACATCATCAGTAGATGGCTCTGCAAGGTCTAGTTCATCAAGAGAGGCTGATCAATCTGGAGAGCTTTCCATCAGTAATGCTAGTGACGTAGAGACTGAATGGGTTGAACAGGATGAACCTGGAGTGTATATCACCATCAGAGCACTTCCTGGCGGTACTCGAGAGCTTAGACGTGTCCGGTTCAGGTATGCAGGATTCTAACTTCCTATGACACAGTTTCAGGTTTTGAACCTTTTTCGACAAGCATACTAGTTTCATCGGTTCTGGTTCTATGTTCGAATTGTGAAGCCAAACCCTGCTCAATACTTCTTCATAACCGTTTGCAGGCCCCTCAAACATAGCACATTTGCTAAACATCATTATAGATGTTAAACTTAAACTTCACATTGTTAATAAATATTGTTTCGATCAAATTTTCACTTACATTATTTTCATTCGATATGTTTAATGCAGCCGCGAAAAGTTTGGAGAGATGCAAGCAAGGATGTGGTGGGAAGAGAACCGGGCCCGGATACAAGAACAGTATTTATGATCTACCAATATTCTGATGAAGATAATGGTTTAATAGTGTTTTTAACAGTTTAAATGCCATGGACAATCTCATAACATAGTTTTTTTTCTTCTTCCACAGATTTCAACTATGTTCAGAAGCCATTAGCTTTGTTCCAATATAATCATTATCAGGGTTGTGTTTTCTCTTTTTTTTGTAGATTTTTTTTTCTTCTTTTCATACTGGGGGTGGATAATGTGCAATTGTTGGATGGTCTTTAGAGTTTGGTGAAGGGGAGCGAAAAAATGGAGAAAAGAAATGATGGGAAATTGTTAATTTTTATAATGATATTTAGTTTTTTCACTGAGGTTTCTGTTGAGTAGTTAAATCTAAAATGGTGGTGTTTTTTTATTTGTGTTTATATGATATAGCTATGAATTTGCTCCAAACTTCAATAGATTTTAATATATTGAATTGGAACTGTGGTTTTTTTTTTTTTTTTCCCTCCATTCAATAGATTTTAATCTTCATCACATGAATGTAGTACATTAACCAATAGCTTAAATTTTTCGGACTATATTTGTAGTAGTTGATCTTGTGTTTTGGTTTTTATTCAACTAATGTTGGACTTAAAGTATTATAAATGAATAAATAGAGGAAGTAAAATTACTTTCCTTTGGTGACTTGAATTCAATTTACTGGCATATATTTTGAAATATCACTAGTGGTGTAGCAAGTCAAATCTATGATACTATCGGGTCGAATGAGCGCTCTTTTTCATTAAAGTACATTAATATTCAATTTAGCTGTATTTGAAAACAATAATTTTGAATCCAAAGAAAATATTATGATATTATAAGTAGACCATTTTTAAAACTTAAAATGATAGTTTCATATTACAATCAATACGATGGTAGATACTTTTGAAAATATCTCGATCATCTATGTGTACATTCTGCAACCAGCCCAGCCCAGCCCATTTTTAGTATACTCCCAAGTTCAGGAACAAGTGGATGACTTAGAAATTGGACCAATCCCTCAAATTGTTCTATAAAAACACAAAAGGCCCACTTATCTTCTATAAAGGAAAGAAAAAAAAAATGCCACTTAGACAATTGACATTGCCTTTTTAAATAAGGTAAGTGCTTGTTTGACATTATTTTAATAAACAAAATGTCAATAGAAAATGCAAGTGTTGCTTTTTTGACTTCAAAACTTGTTTAACAAAACTTCTACATTGAAATAAATTATAGTAAAGTATATACTCATAGTTGAAAAACAATTCAATGAAAATAACGAAGTTAGGTCAAAGGGATAAACTCATAAATTACATATTCTAGATGTACTTGATATTAAAATATTTGACTTTAACTTATACTTGTGACTTACAAGTAATTAGAGGAGATATCTCCAACTATTATGAAAACAGATGTTTAGATCATACAATTGTTCGAAAAGCCTTGACAAATCCCTGAATCAATTAATGTTAATAATTTTTTAAAGTAGAATATCACTGAAGTAATTCCAATACTCTCACTAGAAAATGAAAATCCAAAAATAAGAAAAAACTAAAGAAAGACAAAATTATAAATGAACCCTATAAATGTCCCCAACCATCAAAAGTAGATTATTTCAAGAAAAATTGTCAAAAGTAGATTTCTAATTTATATAATTGTCGATAAAGCCTTAACATACAGTACAATTGTCAGTAAATCCTTAACAGACTATACAATTGTCACTAAAGCCTCTACAAATCCATATCCTATACCCAATCAATGCCATTTTATTATTCTTTTTTTTTTTAAATCACCAAACAAATCCCAATAATTTCAAAAAAAAAAAATGTTAAAACCATAAAAGATTAAAAAAAAAAAAAGAGAGAGAGGAAAAAAGAAAACATAGAGGGCAAAAAGGTAAACAAACCCTGCAACCAAAGGGCAAAACCGTCCAAGAAATTTTTTTCGACTTTTGAGTGGTAAAACGATTTTCAAACCCCCCAACCCCGAAACCACCAAATACAAAAGGCGTTCCCTCTCTCTCTCTCTCTCTCTCAATGCAAACCCTAATAAACCCAGAACCCTAATTTCCATATAAACCCTAATCCACCCCTAAAAATCGAATCTTGCATTCACGATTGAAGAGTCCACATTGAGGGTTTGTTTCTCGTCGTCTGGCGGCGGAAGTGGCGGCGGCGGCGGTGGCGGTGCGTTCTGAGATGGTCACTGGTGGTGGGTCTAGTAGAAACATCGAAGGAGGTACGCAGATTCTGTCGGCTGGAGTGAGGAGGACCATCCAGACGATAAAGGAAATCGTGGGCAATCACTCGGATGCTGATATCTATTGCGCTTTGAAAGACTCCAATATGGACCCCAACGAGACTGCCCAGAAGTTGCTCAATCAAGGTCCTTGCTTTTCTTCTTGATCTTCTTGTTGGATTGGTGGTTTTTTTTTTTTTTTTTTTGGTGGGTTCAAGTTGTTTGGTAGTTGTTGTTGTTGGTTTTTGTTGTGGAAAAATGTGTTTTTTTAAATGGTTTTTGGAGGGTTTTGATTGATTGGTTTGGTTTGATAGATTGATTGCTTGGGAGGGGTCTGGTTAGTTGGTGGTTTTGTGTTGATATATGAGACTGCCCAGAAGTTGCTCTGTCAAGGTTCTTGCTCTTACTGGGTTCGGTTGTTGGATATATATATATATATATATATATATATATATATTTTTTCCCAAGTTGTTTGCTTTTTGGTTGTTGTGGAAAAATGTTGTTTTTTGATTTTTTTGGAGGGTTTTGATTGATTGGTTTTGGGGGGGTGGGGTTGTTAGTTGGTGGCTTTGTGCTGATATTGAGTGTTATATCTTGTTATGTGTGTTAATATGAATTGCTTTGTCTTGGTCAGTGTTTATAATTTAATTTGGATTGTTGTGGTATCGGTTTTTGTGGTCATGGAATCATTTTGGTGGTTTAGTAATCGATTACTTGTGGGTTCACTGGGGTACTTTAGTTAACATTTGTTTAGTGCCTTTTCTGTGTGTTTGTTTTTCTTTGTGGTGGCTAATTGAATTCTGATGTTATGTTTGTTTTTCTTTGTGGTGGCTAACTGAATTCTGATGTTATGTTGTTTTATGATTATTTGATCATGTTTTCTTTTGTAAGAGTGGATAGCTTTGGATGGTTTGAATCTTGAGTTGGAAACCTGGAATGTAACTTATTTTTGTATTTGGGGTGTATTTAAGAGGAGGCACTAAAGTGATTCTAGTTAAACTGACCATAAGTTGGTATAAGGTCGGTCATAATTTGGAACTTGTGCTTCTATTTGAATGTTTGTATCAAATGCTTATTATGTTTTGGTTCACTTGTTCTGTTTTTGGGTTTGCCAATTGAAAGAAATTAGTAGTTGTGCTCACTTCTTCCATTTAATTGTGCTACTGCTGTGGTTTTGTATTATAAAATGTTATTGTTTGATGGTCCCTGTTGTGAAGTTTACTAATATGATTTCTCTTTGTTTCTTATGTAAAAAAGGGTGGTCCTTTTGGTTTATAATGATTTCTTTGCATTAATATAGTCTTTTTATAGTGGAGTTTTGATAATGGTTTTATGAGTCTGTGTTATGAGTATCTGGGAGGTTTGTGTTTGTATGAAAGAGGGAGTCTTCCTCAAGATATGTTAGTCTGCACTCACTGGTGCTTAGGGGTTGGTTAGATTGTTTTCGGTTTCTTGAATATTCTAATAGTTTTCAGAGATGATGATCTTTTTTCCATTCATTCGATGCATTTGGTCTGTAACTTATAGTTTTACCTGTAGTTATTTATCAGAAGTCATGTTTCACATTTATTTATGTTTGTTTGGATATGTTCATCTACAGATCCATTTCTTGAGGTAAAGAGAAAAAGAGACAAGAAAAAAGAGGTACAATTTTGTCTTTGAGCTCTGATGCAAGTCTGTCCAATGCTTGTTTCTTGTTGTAGGGATAGTCTGAATTTATACTTTAAATTTCTTTTGTTTTGGCTCCTTCGTTCTTGTTGTTTAAAAGTTAGTAACCCATATACTCTATTATGTTCAAGTTTAGTTTTCCATATTAAAGCCATTGACAATGTGTCACCTTAGTAAATGTTGTTCTAATTTGTTTTGTTTTTGTTTTTGAATGCAAATGCCCATAGCCTCAGATTGTGAGCTACAAGGTTCCAACAGATACAAGAAAAAACTCTGAGAATCTCTTTCCATCGGTGAAACCTCGTACATTTGCTGAGCGTAATTTGCGTAGAGGAGGCTATAATCGAAATGTTGCACCAGGTAATGCAGAATTTTAAGCCTGTTCATTGTTTGTTGTCATGTTTGTTTCTTTAAACAATGTATTATGCGGTTCGATTCTTATTCAGAAGTCTTTGTGACACTAAGTCGATGATATTCAACCTTTTGTAGAACCATTAGATATAATAGTAGTTTTCCATGTTCTTGTGCTTGATGGATGAGCTCTTGCTAGATGCAGGACCAAACAGAGAGTTCCGTGTGGTGAGAGACAACAGAAATATCCGAAATACAAATAGAGAAGTGAACTCTCCTCCACTACAAAGTTCATCATCTACCAATGAGAAAGTGGTAGCAAATATTACTGACAAGGGGTGAGTTCATGTGGGTACTTTCGATGTTATTTTTAATCTAAATTTGTGTTGTTCTGTTCAAATTTTTACATTACCTATTTAGCCATCTAAACCATCTTGTAAAATCTAACATTTTGGCCATGGATATTCTACAGATGAAATTGGAACATCCTGTTTATGTCTGTGTTAATTATCTCTTTATTTTATGTCTTGGTGTTGATATTGTTGGCATTTGCCAATTGCTTTAAAATTGTTGTTATCCGTGTTGGAAAATACGATCTGCTTGAAAGCTGATGGTGTTTAGAGTATCATTTGATTTATTGAACTGAGAAATGAGGGCATCTAATTTAAGATTTTTGTATCTCTGCCTAGAAATGTATTTTTAAAAATTGAGGAAATTCGATATATGTGAGCGTTATTAGGTAACTTTTAAATAATTGGATTGTTGTTTGAGAAGGCCTTTAATTTTTGATGTCAGATTTTCTGTAAGTTTTTATTCTATCATTAGACAATTGTGCTTTGATTTCTGTTTTTCTTATAGATGCTAAACTTGCTTGTCATGACAGACATATTGAATATGGTCCTTCTTTTGTTTTGTTTTGTTTTTTTTTTTTTTTCTTTTCAGTAGCCCAAAAGGAATCTTAAGCAGTCAAAAACCCTATGGAGGTCGGAGTTCATCCCAGGCTTTGAATGGACTAGCTGATTTACAGCCCAGACATGTCAGAGATGCTATTGCTAGTGGTGCTTATAGAAAAGAAGTATCAGAGGAAAAGCAAACTAAAGGTCCTAGTGCAGATTCACGTGTACAAGTGGTCAAACGTAACAATTCACAAGCACATTCTTCAACACTGGCATCTAGCAATTCGGTTGTTGGGGTGTACTTCTCTTCTACAGATCCTGTTCATGTTCCATCTCCTGATTCTAGATCATCTGCTGCTGTTGGAGCTATTAAGCGTGAAGTTGGTGTTGTGGGTGGAGGTCGACAGTCTACTGACAATGCTGTCAAAGATCCATCAGCGCCAAGTAGCTCTTTCTCAACTTCGCTTATGGGAAGAGATAATTCTTCAGAATCATTCCGACCATTCCCTGCAATTTCTAAAGCTGATCAAGTGGGTCAAACTGCTGCAACTGAGTCTGGAATGCATGGCATTCCTGTCAGCAGGGCTTCGTCAGGCAATCAGTACACTGGCAGATCACACCAACAATCCGTAGGTCATCCAAAAGGTATTTTTTTTATCACATATGAGCTTATATGATGTATGACTCCTTTCACAAGGGAACTGGGTTTTATTATAAATAGAGCTCTCCTTTGTGTTTTTATTTTTGTATCGAATTAATTGCATTAATTTCCCATGTGGCTTTTTTTGTTTTCCCTTCTGTACTTCATCAAGTTGATAAAAGTGCGCGTGCGCACACACACGATAGCACTGTGAAAGAAATTTGTTAATTATAAATCAAGCTTGACTATTGGCGTGCTGGTTGAAGCTGTCACAAGAGCGTTTATTTAGTGTTATGTTATTCTTGGTTTTTTAGTGCTTTTGCAGTTTAATGTGGTAATTTTCTAGATGCTAAATCTTAATGATTCAGAGTATTACGTCTTTCATTAAAATGATTCTAAATTGTATTAAAAACCATCACGAGCCTTTTTTGTTTTTGGATCTTACCTCAAGGAATTTGAGAACTTAGGTTCTGTTACTAGCTAAAGTTGGATGTCTTAAAAAGAGTTCAATACTTAATTAATGGGCACACCTTGTTGGATAATGATGTGGATTTTCCATTTATCTGGAGTTTCAAGAGGATATTATATATGATGATGCACTTTCTTGGTGCCGTGAATCCTTAAAATATTATGATTGTGTTATTGAATTTGGATTTGCCAGTTTCCATTTTTACCTCGTGATTCAACGTAGTTGGTTGTGTTCTTTTGTTCACTTTAATGATTGTATCTAAATTGTGAAGCTTACATTTTTTTTTATCTTTGGCTTTCTGAAACTTAGTGAGTTCATGGAAATAGTTAGATCGCTGCTGTAAAAGAATTTGATTATTAGAGGTTTCATGCTGCCATGTTTGTCAATTTTTCGTGGCATAATTGTTTACAAGCATTTTATGCAGCTTCACAACATAACAAGGAATGGAAACCAAAATCGAGTCAAAAATCAAGCATTACTACTGGCCCTGGTGTGATTGGAACACCTACTAAGTCTACTTCACCTCCGGCTGACAATTCTAAGGACTTGGAATCAGATGCTGCAAACTTGCAAGATAAAGTTTCTCAAGTAAACATTAATGAAAACCAGAATGTAATCATAGCACAGCATATTCGAGTCCCTGAGACTGATCGCTGTCGGCTGACTTTTGGAAGTTTTGGAGTTGATTTTGATTCACCCCAGAAATTTGGATCTGGATTTCAAGCAGTAAGTGCTACTGACGGATCAAATGAGGAACCTGCTGCTAGGTTGGTATTTTTATGAAATTCACTGCATTTGGATGATCTTTTATAGAGTTGCACATTTTAATATTTTATCAATTATTTTGAGTATGTGTTGTTTAGAAGTTCTCTAATAAAATTTGGACCGAATTTAATTCTTGATAACGAGTAATTATTTGGCTGATTAGACTTCGGAATTATTATTTATGCTCTAAGTACATTATTTCGTTATTGTTCATGGGTCTGTCATTCATTTGAATTGACATGTATTGATATATAGAAAAAATTATATAGTTTCACTTAACTGTGGGATGCGTGCAAAACTAAATTGTGACATGTTTATGTTGATGGCAGCTCTTCTGCACCTGCTCCCAACTCTTCTGGTAATGATGTTTCTGGCAGCAAGCCCATGGAGATTCTAAATGATCAAGTTAGAAATTCTGGTTCTAGCTCACCAGCATCTGGTGAAACATCCGAGCATCAATTACCTGATGATATTAAAGATACCTCGAGTCCCCAGAATTTGGACAATTATGCTGATATTGGATTGATACGGGACAATACTCCTGCCTATGCTCTTCCAGAGTCGCAACAGCAAGATCCTCCAGAATTGGCAAGTTTTTCGGTGAGCTCATCTTGCCAACACTAAAATTTACTCGCTATCTTTGATCTGATGAGGAGTAAACTTGTGTTTGCGTGACACTTAACTGTAGTTAGCAAACAATTTTCAACATTTTACTCAGAGAAGAAGTATATTCACAATTTGTGGCCTATCTATCTTGTTGTCACTTGCATGAACCATACTCATATTCCCCCCTTTTTTTTTATTCCCTAGGCATATGATCCTCAAACTGGTTATGATATGCCATACTTCAGACCCACAATGGATGAAAATGTACGAGGGCAAGGTCTGCCATCTCCTCAGGAGGTAAATATGAGTTTCTTTTTCCCATGTATATATTAAATCAGTATTCATTCCATCTCTTTTCAGATATGTGTGCATTCTGTGCTCATGCTCATTTATAGATCTTCTAGATAGCAGGTTTTTTTTTTTTTTGACATCAGTCTATAATATTATCGTCTGCACAATTGTTTATAGGCTTTTTCAGCCATTAGGTTTTAGGTGTAGCTCTTTCAACTGTTCTTTGTTGAAGTTTGATATTTGTTGCTTTGCATTGTGTTTGTGTTCCTGACTGTTTTACATTTCAACATATGCACAATATATGTCATAATGGCTTTGTGCTCTAGGCAGGTGACTTAGGTTGACTTATTTTCGGTTAGTTAATTGAAGGCCACTATCTCATTTCATCTCAACTAATGTATTTGTAATTATATGATTACAGGCCTTAAACAGCATCCCTGCATCAACAATAGCCATGGTACAGCAACAACACCAACAACAAATGGCACAGATGTATCCTCAAGTTCATCTTTCCCATTTCCCTAATATTATGCCGTACCGCCAGATCATCTCCCCGGTTTATGTACCGCAGATGGCCATGCCTGGCTATTCTAATAGTCCTGCCTATCCACATCCATCAAATGGTAGCAGTTACTTGTTGATGCCTGGAGGTAGTTCACATCTCAATGCAAATGGCGTCAAGTATGGAATTCAGCAGTTTAAGCCAGTTCCTCCAGGCAATCCCACTGGGTTTGGCAATTTTACAAGTCCAGCTGGATATGCCATTAATGCTCCTGGTGTGGTTGGGAGTGCGACTGGGCTTGATGATTCATCTCGAATGAAGTACAAAGATAACCTTTACGTTCCAAATCCCCAGGTAAAAACTGATGTATTCTTTTAGGCAGTAGCAACAAATTCTTTGCTTTTTCATAGATTGAATGTGTGTCAAAACGCAAAACATCTTGATATCCGTTATAAACACGTTATGCTATTTCGTGCATGAAGTTTTCCTCTGTTTGAGCTTGTGTCTTGCCATGTAATTGATGGACTTGGTATGCAGTGTTCTGTTACTGTGGAGAACTTAGATTTAGATCATTACTTGAAGGGTACCTATATTATTAAAACTATTTGCACCTGCTCGAATTGCTACTTGTAGGTCTTTAGTTTTCAGTCCTGATGTTCACTTCAGTATCCAGTTGTGCATGCATGAACATATGGAATTTTCAATTTTGTGCTTTTCATGCCACGTGGGTGCTCCTTTGGATTTCAACTCTGGTCTCATGTTATGCGGTGGCCCCTTATAGTCATTTGTGTGTTTGTGTTTCATTGTAAGAATATAAAATTCGCTAATGGGATTTTTCATACTTCATACATGGCAGGCGGAGACATCTGAACTCTGGATTCAAAACCCTAGGGATCTTCCTGGAATGCAATCTGCTCCATACTATAACATGCCTGCCCAAACGCCTCATGCTGCTTATTTGCCATCCCATGCTGGTCATGCTTCCTTCAACGCTGCTGTGCCACAATCTTCTCATATGCAATTCACAGGGATGTACCATCCTACGCCCCAACCTCCTGCATTGGCCAATCCGCACCATCTGGGCCCTGCTTTGGGTGGGAATGTTGGAGTCGGGGTTGGCCCAGCCGCTCCTGGGGCACAAGTTGGTGCTTACCAGCAACCTCAATTGGGAAATTTCAATTGGACACCAAACTTTTGAAAGATACAATACAGCAGGCTAACCCTTGTTGCTTGTAAGGGATTTAACTAGCTCTATAGAAAGCTTTTAGTTTCCTTTGTGAAATGAGTTACCCATTATCTTTTCTCATTTAATGCATCATTTGGTGTTCATTTTCCAATATCTTCAGTTATCTTCATTTTGGCTGACTCTATTTTACTTGCACAAAATCGTTGCCTTGAATATTTACTTTCGAAGTCTCAATCTACTGATAATTTGGTGTCATAGAGGTGTCAAATGGGCAAGGTTTGTTTGGGCCTATTTTAAGTTGGGTTGGGCTTGCATGTCCGATCTTTGTACTCATGCCATCGGTATGGATTGGGCTGGGCATGGGTCGGAGTGGCTCTATCTAGTTTATGTCTCCCTGGATACAAACGTTTGCCTCTAAAATATTGTCGCCTTTATGAACCTTAACCTGCAGGTTCACTTGAAAGTACCTTGAAAACTTTTGGTCCTTTCCATCCTATAAAATTTATACTTAAAATCTCAAATCTACCATAAAGTTTAGTTGAATTGTAGCTATATTTCCATGGTTTTGAAATTTTGTTATATATCATTCATGAGTTTATCCTAAAAAGAAGTGAGAGAATTCTTGAAGTTTGTAAGATTTATCGGAAAATCTCCTATCATACCAAAACCTTGAAGTAGGCGAACAAAATTTTTGAAGCATAAGAGATATATATATATACACACACATCAAGTGATGGAATCCATCCCACAATCATCTTTCTTTATGAAATTTTTATATGGGTTTGTTCAACACTTGGTTACATATGCATGAACATCTCCTGTGGCTAAAAAGCATAAAGCTTGCAAAATTATCATGTGCCAATGTCACTGTTTGTTTTTGAGAATCATTTGCTGTGATTGTATACATAAATAAGAGAGTAGAGTTGTTCTTGTTTCCTTTGTCAGAGGAAAGAAAAAAAAGAGTGTGAAAAAGGGGAAGGAATTAGCATTGTTATGTGTCTTCATTCACTTTAAAAACATCAATAGTCTGCTTTCCTCCTTGGGATCACCAAACATTCCTTTTCATGTTTCATGCCACAACTCTCAATATCCCCTCCCTAGCGCCTACTTTATTTGCCTAGCATAAACCTTCCTTTATCTCCTACCAATGTTTGTATCTCTCTCTCTCTCTCTCTCTTCTCTGTCTGGCTCTGGCTCCTCCATGTGAATTCAAATCCCCAGTTTGATGACCTTAGTTGTCTATGAACTTTCCATGTCATTTTTAGATATTTTTGAGTCATGGAATACTTGCATTGTTTTTGTACTAGTGGGTTCAAAAGAACAAAAGGAAGTTAAGGTTGTTTAATGTTTATGGTGTGATTTGATTCTTATGATCTTCTATTGAAGATACCTAATCATCATAAATATTAGAGATGCATATGTGTGAGGCTTCTTTCTTTCTTTTGTTATATATATAAAAGTAATATTACACTATCTAAAGTTTTGTTCAAATTTATTACCTAAATGATGTAGCAAGTTTATGTGTAATTACCACATCATCAATATCTTATTCTACAATTAAGGTGGTAGTTACAAATCAGTTTGTCACATCATTTAGGTAAAAGTTTTGGATAAAATTTTGAAAAATGTAGCATTCTTCTATATATATATATATATATATTTTTTGTAACAACAATTAAATGTAATCTAGACTCTCCAAATTTTGATGTGAGAGAGGGTTTTAGTCAGTTACTTTTTATAAAATAAATAACCAAAGATCTTATCAATTGAACTAATTTAGTATTTGTATATGTATAAAACGAATTTATAGGCTGTTAAGGTTTTCAAAAAAAATTTATATTTTTATTCAAGAAAAATATTGGGTTCTTACAAAATGTAAAATATTTTGGATAAATTTTAATGAAATTTAAATTCACCAAAATTTATATGCACATATTGTCAAAAATTGTTTTTATATAAAAAAAATATAAAAAATGAAGAAGAGTAAAAGGCTAATCACAGCCATTTTGTTTTTCAAATGGAGTTGTGAGTTGTCTACAATGAGATCAAATCACCTTCTTTGCTAGTCTTATTGGTATTATAATGAAAAGATTGAAGTGGCCAATATGGGCCAAGCATGCATATCTATCTAGGGTTTTGATTAATGGAGCTAAGGTTGGAGTGACCCACACAATTGAAATGAAGATGAAGAAGAAATGATGGAAAAGCTTAGCCCTCTTTGAAACAATCATCCTTTCCTAGTTTAGAGGGAGCTGTAATTGTAAGTAGGTGGTGTAGCATGAAAGTGGAGGCACATGACACTTTTGATATGTATCTCAATTGATGATCAATTCACACCTTATTGTGGTAGCCACCACACCAGCATTCATACAAAGTGGTGTTGTGACCCAACAAGCAATGGGTCAAATCATCAAGCAACGTAGTAGATCAAAATTTCTTTTGAGCTTTTTCCACTATTGTTGTCTAAATATATACAGGTTTCATCTATTTACATTTCTCAAAATTATTTGTTGCAATAAAATTTGCTGAAATTTTTTTTTAAAAAGTTTTAAATAACTCGTTCAAAAAGATTCTTAATAAATTTTAGGTATCTACAAATGTCACTGATAAATTTGAAATCATATAATATGTGTACGTAGATCTTAATATTTGAAACGTACTCGATATGACATGACATATTAATAATATTTATAATCTCAAGTGGGCATTTTGTATTTCTTTGGATCAATGATTGCATATTATTATTATGTGCTAGCATACAAGAAAATTAATGAAGAAAGAGCCCCAGAAATACCCTTTTAATTGTGCTAATTCCCTTTTCATTGTATATGCAATAGGACAATTTCACTAATGTGCTAGGACATTAACAATGTCATATCATATGATGTGTCAAATCTAGTGGGCTAATGCATCCACCCAGAGTATATATATATATATATATATATATATATATCTATCTCCTTTTGGTGTATGTTCTTAGGTGGGATGATGATAAATTGGAAAAAAAAATGGGCATGGGACTTTTTCCTTGTTAGGGCATGTCAATGGGGCACTTTGGTTGGGGTATTTGGGGTCCCCCAAAATGGTCACCCTCCATGATCTGAATGGAATCTTGTGTTTTCATGTAACTCACATCAGCCCTCCATGACCTGAAGGGAATCTCTCTACCTTTTTTAGAAAAACAAAACCCAGACTCCATAGTGTTATCTCTTTAAAAGTATCATTATTGCTCAATGTTAATGTATTTAAAGGAACTTGCGTTAATATTTGTCCAAAATCCTTTCTGATAAAGAACATGCTTGATAGATAGTTTCACTAGAAGCAAACATACAAAACTCTGCACAAAACAAAAGCATTCTCTATATATACAAACATAGTACTCCAACGCATGTACTCTTAATTAATTATAGGACACACAAAATGCTAATGCAATTAAGTCATTGAAACTTGTGGTCACATAGATATACTTATTCTTCCTTAATTCTCATCAATGTAATAGACTGATGATGATTGAAGCTTTTGAATGAATTATTATTATTATTATTATATCTATATGTGTACCCAATACAATAATGTGGAAATTTCTTGAGTTTGAAGGGAAGTCTAGAGGGAAAAAGATAAGAGGAATAGAGTACATGCGAGGAAAGGAAAAAGATAGGAGAGAAATATTGAAGAGGAATTAATGCACACGCACACAACTTTTTTGAGAGACACCTTTTTCTTTTTAGGTTACAAATCATCATTATCTATTTAGTTATCTAATCTCCCTTTTTATCTCTCTCTCTCTTCACGCACAAACAATACAACACAACACAACACAACACAACACACATTAATCCTTCCTTAAAAACATTAGTTAATTAATTAATTAATCAAATCACATCTATCTCTCTTGCTTTGTTCTTGATTTGTTTTGAGTGATCAATATCTCATAAAGTTTAGGAGCCACGAGTGTAATCATTGTACAAATAAACACCATACCCACTTACAATATAACATGCTCTCTTTCGCTCTTTTTGTAACCCCACCCTAACTCTCTTCAAGTGCGAAACCAAGCGTTGGTTAGTAGTGTGAGCGGATTTGAACCCAAGACCTTTTATTTCATTGATTAAAAGACTTTACCAGTCAAACTAATTGGTATGGCAATCTCTCTTTTGACTAAAAAGCACATGTATACACACACATAAATAAAAACATATGTATGGGCAGCCGAAGGAGTTAAGGGAGGGCATATAGCTAGTGTGAAAGTGTGATGCACAAAATTGGTTGCTTTTCATGCCAAAGCAGTTTACAGTTTTTGTAGATATCTTCATGGGCCATGGATGGATACTTATTATATACGGTGTAATGTACGATGGGTATATGATGGTTTGATAAAGCAAGAAGATGTGCATGAATCATCTCAACAGCCCATTGAACGTATGTTGCAAGATATATATATATAGACACACACAAAAATTTTCATATTCAAGTGTCTATACTTTCGTTAAAAATATGACTTTCTTACTTTTTTAATGAAATTTTCAAGTTAAAGACTTAAAGAGTTAACTCATTTCTACTATTATTTCATGTGGCTTGGTGGTTGGGAGCTCTTATTTAGCTTGATGATAGCTTAAAGAGGTGTTCAATTTAGAGTTTTTTGGAGTTTGATGATTTTTTTTTTGTTTTTAATGATAGATTTTAATGAAATTCATAAATTTTATGGTTTTTATATTGATTTTATGAGAATTCTTTAAGAAATCCAATGAAATTTTGAAGAGAATGATAAAATTTGTTATAATTTTTTTCCTATAGAAATTACTTTAAACTCCATCAAAATTTATCACTCAAATGAAATTTTTGAAGTTAATAATTTTTTGAGTACATATGATATTTGTTGGATTATATACAAATCTGAATTGAATATATTTAAATTTTATTGGATTCAAAACAAATATGGAATTAAATACACTTAGATTTTAATAGATTTCATACAAATCTAGAGTGAATACATATAGGTTTTAATAGAATCCATTCAAATTTGAATTGAATATATCAAAACTTTTAAAATCTTTTAAATTCAAATAAAATCTTAAATTGAATATAACCCCTTAGATTTGAGTGACTACTGTACATGTGGTATTTCAAGAGCAAAATAAGTCAACTTATTTCTAGATGTCTTTATATAAATATAATGGTTAGAATTTATCATTTGAATGAGTATAAAGTGTTGAAATTCGCACTAAATATAGTTATCACAAGTTCAAATATGCATTCATATATTTACATGTATAATATGTATGCATATGCGTGGTTAAATACATACATAAAAAAGAGTGTGTAAGAGTTTTCACATCCCTATAAGTTATTTAAGAGATTATTTATAAAGTAAGAAAACACTAAATAAAAATTGTCAATTTTTACCTTAAAAGATTATATTTAATAAGAAAAATCCTTTCTTCTTCACAAATTAATCTTTGTATAATATAGAATCATAGAATATTTTTTGTCAAATCAGCAAGGGTGGAATCTCAAAAACTATGCTAGAAAAGATTAGCACATATATGTTATTAAAATCTTGATGAAAAACTCGTAAATATCTAATTATCTTTAAAATAAAATTTTATCATGCGCAGAATTAATTTTAAAAGTATTATTATTATTATTTATCTATTTTAATTATCTCAATCACTAATGACCACCATTATCTATATTATTTTTAAAAGTGAGTGCCAATTAGCTAGGAAGCCTCCAATTTATATTATCAATTACCCTAAAATTATGATTGTAAGAACATGCATACAATCACTTTCACCCAAAATTTTTGGTAGTAATGAGAATACATAAAATAAAATAGAATAAAGAACATAAACAAAATGAGATGCGAGTACCCACTTGCAAGGGTCAAATGGGTGACAAATTTAAAGTGAAGGTAAAATATTTTAATTTGTTTGTAAAAGGAAAAACACACAAAATCATATTCTCCTCAATTATTGATTGTTTTCTTAATCAAGATTAGTGAAAGGTAATTAGTGAATGTTCACTGTATCAACTGCATAATCATATGATTTGCCATTTGAAAGGCTAGTTTATAGGCTTTATACGATAATTAATATTCTTATATTTGGTAGTTAAATAAACTATAATATCACAAGTATTGCTTTAATCATGCGTAATCCCTGTTTAATTACCATGTTGTTTTCCTGTTTAAACCATATCAACCCCATAATTATATTGCTGATTTGCTACTTAAATGGCCTATTAGCCTATAATCACTCGAGGATTTGCCGACCATCACTGTTTTTCTTATTATAATATTATAAATTGATATTGAAATTTCGATTCTAATTTGGGAATGCTTTTATTATCGTGAAAAACGTTTTTAAAATAGTTAGAAGCATTTTCTTTATATATATATATATATTTATATATAATAATTATTAATATATTCTTAAGTAATCTAATAATACACGTATCCCATGCTTATATTTTTTACAATATTTTAAATATTTTTATTGAAAACATTTCGATTAATTTCAACTGCATAAATATATATTATTTATTTATAAATTATATATGTACTAATTCTCTATTTGTTTTTATTCTGTTTTTCTTTTTAATTAAATAAAATGCTAATGTGGTTGTTATTCTAAAAGATTCTTGTTTAATTAAAAATAGTTTCGAACATAAATAAAAATCAAATTCAAAGCTGTCCTAAGCATGTTTAAAGTTTACAACAATTGATTCGTTAAACATTCTAGCCTCTGGTTTGAATTAATTTATATCAAAACCCTTGTAATATTGTATACCAAAACCACCTTGTACTTTTAAAATTTAGTTTAAAAAATCCTTAATTTTTGTCAACAACCTCATTTTCATCTAAACTAATTAAAATCAATAGGTTATTGTTGAAAAAGGTTCAAACCTTAGGGATTTTTTTGTGAATTTTTCTTTCATGGTATTGTTGTATATTAATTCAAAAATATACTTTTGTAAATCACCCCTTAATAAAAGTGGTTAAACACTTTCCTTAATTCTAAGAGATCAACGGTTCAAGTTAGATGAGTAAAGAATTTACAACACAATTTCCATTCAGATACAATCATCCCATACATTTGTGGTCAATTTGAGTATATATATTTAAGGGCTATGCCAATGTTTATTGAGCCAACCCTTTATTCTATTACATCACAACATTTAAATGAAAAATGGAATTATAATAGCATTAGGAATTGTCAAAAACGTCAACAATCATTATTTTTTTTCTGGTATAATAGTGATAACACATCACATGATACCATTGTTTAATTAGCAAGCATATTGGCATGGACACAAGGATATAGCACCAATTGGATTGCAATAGCCAGTACCTTGATTGTACTTACTGGCACACTTAGTATTACAGCATTCATCTCTGCAACTAGAGTTACACACACCTAATCCGTCATTGCAGTTTCTTGGGGGTTTAGGGCCAGGTAGAGGTGTACAATCGTAAAACCAAGTGCACAGAGGGTTGCGTTAGACGATCGCACGATCCTTGTCCTCCACTGTGCTTTGCCTTGCAGTTTGCATCACAATTGCTGTCGCATATTCCCATTCCTTCTTGACATGTTGTTTCTCAATCTACCATCGCCACCTTTATTGAAACTACTACACACATCACAACATTTATAAAACAGGTAAGGTAAACTAATATAACAATAGATTGGATTTTTGCTACAGTAACAAAACGACGAAGGAAAACACTATCACCCAACGAGCATTTAGCTTGATAGTAATTTAGGTTCAAATCACTGCATTGCGTGTGATGTTTTTAGAATAACAAAACTACAATGGAACATAATTACCAGAGGCAAATGCAAGGAGAACAAGGAAAAATACTAATACAAAAACGTTGGTCATTTTCTAAAAGGTAAAAATTTTTGAGTTCTAATTTTAAAAGTGGTTACTTTTACTTGTAGTCTCACTATATTGTATTTAGAGAGTACTTGCAAGCTACTATTTTAGTTGGCAAATGCAGAAAAGTCCTCTTAAGGAAAGATACTATTTACCAGATAGCTAGAAATTAAAATTAGCAAGGTAACTGATGTTATTAACTTTTTCGATTTCACAATATAATTGGTTGAAAACACACAATTGATTAAAGTTAATAACAAACAGAAAAAGAAAGGAGAAATTATGAAAAATGTAACAAACTATATTTGGTTGAAAATACAAAGGAGGGCACAGCATAATTGGTGTTCATCGGATTGGTAGATGGTGAAAAAAAGTCAAAAGATCAAAGGAGCCGCATTAGTTGACTGTTCAAGCTTATTTATAGCGGGCACAATAATGTTTCCTAATATTTTTCAAAGCAAATGCTTATGGTCTCCAAATCTCTGTATAGTGCTAGTTGTCATATTTAATATTTTCCTTCGCAAAAGGAAAAATTGGATTGCCATATCTAAATCTTGTTTCTTTATTTTAGAATCCGACACAAATAAAATATATAAAATACCAACAAGCTAATAATTTTTGTGCAATTGCACGCATAACATTCTTTAATAGTAGTGATTGAATACTTTCCTTAATCCTAAAAGGTTAAGGGTTCAACTTTTATTCTTATCCTAAAATACAAGGTGTGTGTAAATAGTTTTATCTGAATTTAATCTTCACTCTCTTACCATAAAAAATCCTATAATTCCATAATACTTAAGGAAATTTACTTCACAATATGTTGGTCAATATATACATGCATGGTGTGATTTGAACTATATTACAAATATGAAATTCTCATTCCCTATTCACATTTCCTAATCCCTTAAGTAAATACAACATAACCACTAAAATTATAAGTAAATGTACTGAATTACTGGTGCTTTAAGAACATAAAATTCATTTTTAATTTACATAAGAGGGCATATTCAATTTAAAGTTTATTGAAATTTGAGAAATTTTTTTAATGATAGATTTTGATAGAATTCACATATTATATAAACTCTATATTGATTTTGTTATAATTCTTTTATAAATCCAATTGAATCTTGAGGAGAATTATGAGATTTGTTACACATTTTTTTCTTTATAAAAATTATTTTAAAAACTATCTAAATCTATCATTCAAATGAAATATGTAAAATCAATGATTTTCTGAATATACTTAGATTTTATTAGATTCCATATAAATATATACTGAATATACTTATATTTCAATATATTTTTATATAAATTTGAATTGAATACACTTAAATTTTAATTGAGTCTATTTAAATTTGGATTGAATATACTTAAAGCTTTAAAATTTTTAAATTCCAATGAATTATAGATTAAATACATCCCTTTAAAGAATGATGAATTTTTTTTTTAACTCATTTAATTGGATAAAAACCATGGTTTGGAATATTCACAATATTTCTTTCATACATCAACTTGTTCCTGGTAGTATTATCCGAAGCACTTTCATTATTGTTTTTCCTACACTATATACTGTACACATTCTCATGTATGTTTAAAATAATAATAATACAAAACTCAATTCTTGGTTTCACTCTTATAGTCATTTAAAAAAAATAATAATATTAACTTTATTATTAATTGATCCAAAGATCGATACAAATTATAATTTTAAACAATCTTGCTATAAAAAGAATTATAAAATATTTATAAGTTCGATCAACCGATAATTGAGTTGATCGTATTTTCATAAAAAAGAGACAGAGATGAAGATCTTTTTTGGTTACAAGAAAAGAAAAAAAATGATATTTAATTAGGAGAAAATCAAAGAAAGTATCTGGACCCAGATGAAGATTGGCTTTGTTGTTAGTATCAACATATCTTCTATGCAGAGTCATAAAAAACACTCATAATTATTTACCGTTCCTTTTACTTTTTTGATTTAAAAGCAAGGATCTTACGTCACTTCATCATCCAAATTTTATTACTGTAAATTATATTGAGCGAAAAAAAACTAGATATCGGTTGATCTTTTCCTGGTCTAAACTCTTCTAATTTTTCTTCATTTTTTTCTGAGATTTCAAAAGTTTTTTTGGTCATATCACTATTACCAATAACCAATTGCATGTGTTTAACATATTTAGGTAAAACAGTTTGAATTTTTTTTTATTGATATGAGTTTTTAGGTGAATGTATCTAATAATTATATTTGGTTGTTACCAAAAAAATTTAAATAGAAATAATCCTAACCACCGTTGGTTGATATTACTCATGTTTAATGTGTTTTGACTTTTAATCCGATGATTGTGTATCTTCACTTTCATACCTGTGTTTGATATTTGAATTCCACATTGCTTGTGAGAAAGCTAATATGAGGAGACTCTCCCATCTAATTTTCAAAGTCAAATCATATATTTAAGCCGCATTAATAATATTTAATTTCAATTACATAAATTTTGGCAAACAAAAAATACCCAATTTGAATTCCAAATAATGACTTTAAAAACTTAACAAAAATTCCTCCATAATTAAGAATCTCCCAATTAAATCTCAAATCAGTATTAAAAGAAAAAAATTAACCTTAACAAGCCATGTCATCACTGCCAATCTGGCACACTTGTCATTGTTGATCCAAAGCTTCAAAGCATGGATTCTTTGGCCTTATAAAGCCTTTTGTGAAAGAGAGTTGCACAGAAACTCTCTCTCTCTCTCTCTCTCACACCATTTCAATTCAATAATTTTCTCTTCTCTCCAGGCGTGGCTTTTGGCTTTCATTACACAACACCAAAACATTCTCTCTCTCACTCTCTCTCACACTCTTTTCTCTCTGGAGAACCCCCATAATCAATGGCCATGTCTTTGTTGTTTCCTTCTGATTTGCACCCACAAACTTATGAAAGCCAAAAAAGAAGACAACCTCATGTCTTTGCTCTTCTTTTCCTCCCACAATAGTAATCATGTCCTCTCCAGCTTACCATTTCATTTCATTTTTCTCTCTCTCTCCCCAACACAGCTTTGAGTGTCCACCACCACTACTTCTCTCTTTGAAGCAGCAGACAGCAACAAAAACAAGAGTATCATTTAAAAACCACCTCCAAGTACATACAGTTTCTTGTGTAACACTTGAAACCCTTCTTCTATAAAAAGCCATGGATGTGTGGGAGAAATCAATGAGAGAAGATCATCACAACAACAAGAACAGGAGAGAAAACGGCCCTTCTTTCTCTTCCACTCTTCTTGATGCTATCTACCGTTCGATTGACGAATCAAACGGTAAAGAACATGATCATGACAGAGAAGAGCTGTTTTTCTACAAAGAGAAAACCATGAGGAAGAAACATAGTGGTAACATTGAAGAAGAAGAAGATGATGAAATGGAGAGCATGCGACGAGCTTGCATGATCGAGAGGTGGATGGAGAAGAAAACGAGTTGTGAAAAGGTGGTTGTTCGACGAAAATCCATGGCGGATTTCGAAAGGAAGCTGTTGCAGCCTCATTCAAGAAACGACTTGTTAATGAATTCTAGCTCAAGCTCTTCGGATTCGAGCTGTGGAGGAGGGTTTTCGTCCTCAGAATCAGATTCTTTCTACGTCGCCACCAAGGAGACGTCTGCATCAAATTCCAGCTCATGTTATTCGATGCCGAGGCCTAAACCTATTAGAACAAGTATCTCTACGGGTAAGCCTGAACGTTATGAGAAAGTTTTCCATCAAACGCGTAGTGAAAATTTGTTTCTTCATGAAAGGAACAATGTAACAACAACGACACAGAAGCCGAAGAAGAATCATGAGAATGGTTTTGTGAGGACGAAATCCAAGGCTTTGAAGATTTACAGTGACCTCAAGAAGGTGAAGCAACCAATATCTCCAGGAGGGCGGCTTGCCAGCTTCCTTAACTCTCTTTCACTGCAGGGAATGCGAAGAAGTCCAAGAGATCGTCGAATAATGTGTATGATTCGTCAAGGAATGAATCGATAAGTACATGTTCATCGGCTTCTTCGTTTTCGAGGTCTTGTTTGAGCAACACTCCTTCGTCGAGAGGGAAGGTGAGCAACAATGGGATGAAAAGGTCAGTTAGGTTTTTTCCTGTTAGTGTGATTGTTGATGAAGATTGTAGGCCTTGTGGGCACAAGAATTTGTATGAGAATGATCATGTTATGAATGAAAATCGCCGTGTCGCCGAGGCTGCAAGGGAGCTGTTGAAGAGTTATCAGAAGAAGAAGGATGAGTTAGATCATCATGACCGTATGATGATCAGGGAAAGTTGTGATGTAAATGGACGGATAGATGTTGAAGATGAAGATAACGACGATGATGATGCAGCAAGTTATGCAAGTTCTGATCTGTTTGAATTGGATAGTATTGGGATTGAGAGGTATAGAGAAGAATTACCGGTTTATGAAACTACTCATCTTGATACCAATAGAGCTATTGCTAGTGGGTTGATCTTGTAATTTTCAAAAAAAAAAAAAAAAATGGAAAAAAGAAGAAGAAGAAGAAGAAAAGTTTTTCTAATTAATAGCTTTATTAATGAATGGTTTGGGGGTTTACATCAAGGAATAAGATGTCACTTTCTCTTTATTAATTCTTTAACCTCTTTTGTTTTGTGCATATCTTTGTTACTTTGATCTATGTTTGTACAAAAAGGAAGATAATATATGATATGAAAATTCTCATGTGCGGATGGTCTGGGCTTCAAATTCTTAGTGAAGAATCGAACTAGTTGTATATGTTCTACTTTCAGTAAATTTTTGTCATTTTTGTAATTTTATCATAATTTATTTTATGTTTATATTAAAATAGAATAAATTTCTGTTGGAATGTATCTAGGTTAGCGTCAGAGAATAACGACAAAAAGGAAGATTATATCGAATAAAAGGGTAGTTAGATTGGACATTTAGATAAATCTTGAAAAAATATGAGAGAGAAAAATGTGATCATTGTATAAAGATAGAGATCAAAGAACTAAAGAGCAAGTAAATCAATTAATTAATCAATTAAATCTAGATTCTTGAAATTGTATTCATACACTTGAAATGGGAATTTAAAAAGTAATTAAAAGAGAGGGTGAAGAAGATATGAAGATGAGGTTAAAGCAAAGGGCAGATTTTCTACCCCATCATCCATGGGGAAGAGAAAGAGAAAGAAAGTTATCAAAGCTTTTGCTTTCTCACTCTCTCTCCATCTTCTCTCTCTATGTATATATTGTGGGGTCCTTAATTGCTTGAACTTAACACTAACTTGATGATCACCATACGTATATATGAGAAAGAATATTAATTTTTAGTCAAAAAAGTTACCAAATTTTCTTTAATATGTTTAAATTTGGATTAAAGTCACCGGCAGACTACCGGAAATGATTTTCCGGCAACCGGGGAATGGTTTTACCAGCTGTAATTTTTTTTTGTTTTTTAAAAGATAGGTATTGAAGAAGAAGATAATCAAGAGATAATGGAGAAAAAAGGGAGGGGGGGGCGGGGGAGGGGGAGGGGGGGGGAGAGAAATGAAATGAATACATGGTCTCTAAAGCTGTGGACAGAAGGATCTAATCTTTGATCCTCAAAACCCTAGTTGTCAAATTTGGTTGGCTCATAAGCCATGAGTATGGTCCAAAAGTAATTGAAAGTTTTCTCCAAATTTGCCTAAAATATTGCCCACAAAACTTCATTTTCAAACCCACCATATCAATATTGGTCCATTTGAGATGTTTTATTGACCTTTTTTAATTCAATTTTTCCTCTTCCTCACATGCACATAAAATAACAAAAGGAACAAGCAGAGCATTAGGGTTCTAAATGGGAAGAATTTTGAAATGAGATTTTTATGAATATTAAAAGTTTCAAGCAATCTAGTCCAATGGAGCTCAAACATTATGGGGAAATTTTTACCCTTTTAAAATTCTTCTTTTTTTGTCTGATTCTTTACATTGTCTCTGATATTGACAGCATAATTATTGAGAAGAATGGACTAAGAACATACTCGCTGAAAGCTGAATCAAAATAAGAAATGTCAAATAAAAACTTTAATAGCATTTTAAACTCTCAATCTTTCAAATACTATAGTCATTCTCAGTTCTCACAAATTTATATATGAAATGTTCCTTCCACCACTGTCCATGTTAATAGAGAGCTTCCTATAATATTTGATAATTATTTTAGTTTGAACCATTACACTGTAGATGGTGCTTGAAGACAAAATGGATTTTTGCAATTTTTATCAGTATTAGATATATAAGTGTCAGTTATTGTATTTACATTAACTTGGCTGAGGTTTAAAAACTCTTTTGTGGACATTATTAACAATTTACTTTTTTTTTTTTTCCTTTATACACAATAATTACAAAACATAACTTTTTTCCAAAGTGTTGATATTACAAATGTTATATTTATAGTCTAAATATTTACTTCCACAATCAAAATATTTTTAATCTTACAATATCAAAAATAAATTTATTCATATATTTATAATAATTGATAACGGTGAAACTTGAACCTCAACCATAACTTCATAATAAGTGTGGAAGAGGTTACACCACTACAAATTCTGTTTTGATCTTTCTTAATTTGTCAACAATCAAATCAAGAATTGGCGTAAACTTGGCTTATTATACGCTTAATTTAATCTTAATTGCGTTCTTCAATTTCTTTTTCTTTTTTCCAACTGTCACAAACAATATTATTAGTAAACCTCACCTTCATTACTAATATTCTTACTTATATATATATATATAGTTATATAGTTATATAGTTAATTTGTTGGTCCTTAATTGAATGATCTCGACCATATTCTTATCAAAATAGGTACATAGGCCGTTAACAGATTATATCTTATCCCTCATAATATTATGAGAAGCACAACTCAAGAGAAAGATCTAGACTTGGGGAGGACCACTGAATCATAACAGTTTGATATACTAATTAAGTGATCATCATAGCATAATTTTCAACTAAGATATTTTATTAAGGGCCAAATTAATTAATTAATCAATCAAATTAGAGTAGTACTTGTTTGAACTGTACTGGGAAAAGAAAAGGCTAACCCTATAAGTCAAAAGCATACTGTAGGCTCTAATTTGCCTATACAATTCAAAATTATACATGGGGACCAGAAAATTAAATAATAAATCAATATATTGTTAATCAATATATTAATAAATTAATAAACTTGGTAGTTAATTACACATCAAGAAAATGACCTAATGAAAGCAATTTGCCATGCAAATAGAACATCATTGGCTTTGAAAAATATTAATTTTCTAATAACCATACAAGTTAATTGAATTTATTAAGCTAAATTAATGGATATTATTTAAGACTTAAGATCGGTTTCGATTAACTACAAATCTCTAATTGTTAGTACAAGATATATATATTAAAAAAAAATGAAATTGAAATCCTAAAGAGGCATTTTAATTTCAAAATGGTTGGTGAAGTGGAGAAGTTGAAAACAATGATGAGATTTGATGGGTAATGGGTCTTGTTCTAGTGGGTGTGAGATCACCAACCCATACCCATGCATCCATGCGTTGACAATACTTTTCTTCAATATATTCCCTAATCATGATTGTAATCGTTTCCTACTATTAAGAAGTTCTCTAATCTAATTATTATTATTGGTGTCTTAAGATTCTTGATGAGAACTTGATCGGTACATATAGATAAAATGCAATCAAGTTAGCTATTTTCACAGGACATTATAACTTTAAGTTAATTCTTGTGATTTAAGAAATGTAAAAATATTTATAGTTTGAGAGATTTTCAATGTCTTATAAGAGTCCCTTTTTATCCAATTCAGCAATCATATTATCTTAAAATGTTTTGTTTAATTATTATGTTGAGAGGTAATAGTTACATTCAAATTGTGTATATAATGATTAATATTTATAATTCATAGCAAATTTTTATCTAATCAATGTCAAATTTTTTATTTTTTAAAAAATAAGAGTGCAAATTAGGGCATCCAAAAACTATTATATACTAATTGACTGATGTCTTGAAATAATTGTTAGGCTAACTTTACCACCATACAAGAAGTTGACGCTGATAGCAAAGATGATCATTATATAGCTCTGCCTTGGTGTGGAGGTCACCAGGCCGCCTGAGTAGTAATGGCAGGTTTTGAGCTCCAAGCCAAGTAAAAGAGATATGTGATAATTTTTCTCATTTAATGTGGGCTGTTTCTCATTTGATATGAGTTGTTCTCTTCCACTTCTAGGAGGTGATTCCTGGGCCGCGCTTTAGAATCATATTTCAGTTGATCCCAGTTGTTATCTAGGCATATTTCAGTATTCAAAGAAAAAAAAAAAGAAGATGATTTTATTTTATTTTTTATAATTCTGGTGCAGAATCTCATGTCTATACATGATGTGGGCGGGTTCAAGGGGTTTCGTAATGCCCACACGGCACCGGCTGATTAATGCAATCAAATATCGATGTCATGCTCATACATGATAGTGATTTACTTCATAGAGTGATAATATATTAACGAGAATAAATATAAGTGTTTTGTTTCATATGCTTCAATTCTCGACATGTTTCGTAATACAAAGATAAGAAAGTTGTGTCATTTGAAACATGGATTGTCATAATCAAGAACTTGGCCAAGTTCATCTATAATACATGATTGCTCATACAATAACTCACGAACCGCAATCGACCTCTACTAAGACCTCTCTAGCTACATCACCAACCAACTCAAAAGAAAAACACAAAAAAGACATCAAATAGGGTATGTCCCATTTTAGTGTGTTTTTAATGACTCATGTCTTCGAACAAATTAAAATCGAATTGTTACTATCATCTTCTTTGAAGCAGTACAATACATTTTGGAGGCAACCCAATTTGCCTATGTGCTGGGGTTGTCACTCACCAGCCATGCACAAATCACTGGCATGAACAGAGCCAGAGAACATACACATAAACACAAAAACACAAGAAAACCATCTTCATTATATGTGGCTATATAGCAATAACATTATTGAATTGATGAAAATCGGGTCTACAAATTCGGATTAGGGTTCTATTACAAACCACAAGTGGGTTGATCATTGGCTCGACCACCTTTCTTGTTGTCTATGTACAAGGGTGCATGTTGGGTCAAGTTAAAAAAAATGCAGAAATATGTTAAGAAGAATTGCTTTGTCTTTAGGGATATATACATACATGAGAGAGGACTTGAACCTCAGATTTGTTAATTTTTTATTAGATATTTTCCTTCTCAATAATTAATTTCGGCAGCATTTGAAAATTATTGTTATTTGACAAGCACATAGGTTAGGAAGTTTGTGAAATTTTAAGTTTGTTTTTTTCTCTGCATGGAAGTACCATTCATTTTATAGATGATAGATTGATAATGCAAATGTTTTTTTTTGGTTAGCATGTCTTATCAGCTAAGGTACAAGAAGGAATAAAAATTAATAACATGTATCTACATGAATCAAATCTGGATTTGATTAAAATTGAAATGACAATTCGATTCAAAGTACATGAAATATAATACTACAATAATCATATGTTGTGGTAAGGAATTAATAATTTTAGAATCGAGTCTCACTAGTATTAATGTTTCACAAAGTTTCTTTCAATGTTCAAGTCATATTGTTATATATTATATATAAAATAATAAAATGTAATAAAATATAAATATTAAAACGTAAATGTATTAATTTCTCACGATTCACATAATATGATACTACTTGTTTTGAATGAATACATTCCTTATTATTCAATGGTGATACATAATGAGACTATATATGCATCTTGATGATTATAACTTCAATATTAAATAACGATACGTAACAAAATAAATGATTCTTTTTATAACATTGAACTTGTTGATGGCATCATTTTCTTCTATCAATTTAAATAGCATAGATTGCCTGATGATATATTATAATTTGAAAATTAAAAAAAATAAATAAATAGAAAATTAGAAACCTTGCCATATTCTAATTTAAATCTTAATAATCTATATATTAAAAAGAAAATTTAAAAACATAGAATAAGTAGAGAGAAAAAAAAAAAAACAAAAGGAGAGGCTGTGTGAACCACATTAAAAATGGGCCCACAATGGTCTAGCAGCTTAAAGCAAGTGGCACCCACAAGTACCACACCAGACTGCAAGCCAACCCACCCACAGTGATTTTAAAAGCTTTTGGGCCGCACGTGACAATGTGGTCCACGTGTCCACATCCTGTCACGTATGCACACGTGTGAAGTTCTCTGATTTTTTTTTTTTTTTTTTCGAGAAAGTGAAGTACTCTGATCTGATCTGATCTGATCTGATCCTCCCTAGCAGGATCCTCTGATCTCTGATCATCAAATCAAATTACAAAATCACACAATCAAACACAGGGCATAAACATCATATCAACTTGGGTAGGGGACCCCACCTTTTTTTGCCCTTTGATTGAACTTGCCCCCTTACTGCCTAGCAAAAAAATCACCACCACTAGTTGTTTGACACGTGTCCTGACATACACGTGTGGGTGATTCTACTCATTTTTTTTATTTTTATTTTTATTTTGATAAATTATCTTCCCACACATGAAAATTTAACAGAAGGAAGTAAATTTGAATATAGTACCCGATATATATCTTATATTTTACATATTATTGGGTGATGAATATTTTTAATGAATATAAAAAATATTTATAGATATTTATGATATTTTTAATATTTTAAGTAATAGTTTATAAATTTAGACTTTGATATTTTTATTTAAATTAATATACAATTTCTTGATGAGAGATTCCTTTCTGAGATGGGTGTTAGTGGAAAAAATGGAGAAAATTAGAAGGGAGAATTTTAAAGAGAGGAGACAAGGCAGCTTTAGTAAAAGGAAAGAAAAGAAAAGAGAAGAAAAGAAAATTTAAAAGAGAAAGTTGAGGGAGAATTTTGGTGATCCCAAGAAGATTACATTTGTAAATTCAATCTGTTTGAACCGTTGCAGCTTTTCTTTCTTTTCTTTTCTTTTCTATTTTCCTAGAAAACGATAGAGGCATTCGGGACACGTCAGAGAAAAAAGAGAATTTAATATGAAGATGACATATATTTAAGTGATCTCAAGTTGATTATCACATATCGCTTTCACTTTGGTTTCAATTATTTTCTAAACAGAAATCCATTCTTGTATTTTTTTATATGCTCGAAATAATATTTGATGCACGTAGTTAGTCGTGATTGAGTTGAAATATAATATTTAGTGACAAAAAAAATTATGTATAGAATATTTAATTTATAGTTTTCTTTCTCTTGTAAATCATGTTGATGTGAGTGATTATTTTGGACTACTTTTTGGAATGAGATAGGTGTATTTTCCTACCAAATTTATCTATAATAGTGAAGTAGATTACTAGATTGTTCTTAGGCTTCCTGTTTCTATCGACTCATTTCAAATTCTTTTGAGCTACCTAGTGCAAATGACAAGAAAGCTAGCAAGCATTGGAAGAATCTTGCAACAATTTTTGTAACAAGGAAAGAGAAGGCTTTCTCTTCTTTTCATTGGAAGAAAGAAACAAAATGAATTGCATGAAAGTTCTATACTTTTTGATTCTCAAACCACAAACTGATTTAGTTTGATAATATTCAATTGCCAGACATAATTTTCGTGCATCCCTTTCGTACATGAGTGATTTTCTTGAAGAATTAATAAAGTTAACCTATTTAAATATAAGTTAAACAAATATGTTAATGAGTTATCACATAAATATATCAAATTAAAACGTATTTTAGACTAAACATATTAGAGAGATTTTGAAATATAATCGTGTATCCTCATGAATAGGAAACTTCGCCCTTTTAATTCTATTTTTAATTTATTTTTTTTCTAATCAAAGAAATATTTGGACAGGAGTTTATAAGCTAAACACTTACCAAAAGTGTTTATTAAACAAAAGTGCTTTTGCATGAAGTCCAAAAAAGCACCCCCCACCTACACACAATACCTAGCTCTATGTATTCATATTCCAATTAAGAACTTTTTCACACCACGTTTATCTCATATTTAATTATAATTATAAACATCACTAGACTGGAAACTAATCCATCAAAAGATAATGATTGCACGACTAATTAATGCAATTAGATTCTAAACATACAAACCTTTCCGCTTGAACTCCCACTTTCAAGTTTCTACAAGCACTTTATCTTTTGAGTTAAAAAAATTAAATTAATAAATTAAATAAATTAACCACCATTCTACCTAGACCCGATTATGAAGGAGCTACATTTTTAATTTTTTAGGGTAAATTTTGGTGAGGAGAATCACACGCTTGTAAATTAGACCATCTTTATTAACAAATTAATTCATGTTTAAATGTGAAAATATTCCAATAAGAAACTAATAATATTCAATTACAGTCTTCTTGACTTCTTTTGAGATAGGCAATCTTACTAGAAATAAATTTGAATGATACCAAAAATATTTATTAAAAACCTATGTAATATGTTCTTGAACTTTGCTTATGTCCATCATGTATCAAAAATTGTGATAGGTAAGGAGTTCTAACAATATTGCAATGCATAAGGCATAAAAAATAGCTATTTTTTTTTTAAAAAAAAAGAAAAAAATAATTGCAAGCTTATAATGATGATGACAATGACTAGTTTTATTTTTCTTTAAAAGAAAAAATTGAAATAAATAATCAAGTATCACTTTTTCTCTTTGACTCTTCTCCGATCATGCATGGAAGAACAACTCTTTGATTATGATTTATGATTTTTATTTTATGAAAAGATGAATATATCTTCGATTCAAGCGCAAGCTTCACAAACTGTTATCAATGTTGACTTGAGAGGAAAAAACAAAAAAGCCCTAAGGTGGAAAAAGCCATTATATTCTTTGAAAGTGAAAACTGTTTTTGTGACTTATTCCAAACAAAAAAAAAAAAACACTGTTTTTGTGGCTGCAGGTTAGCTACAGTGACCTTAAAGAGAGAGAGAGGTGGCTGTTGACCCACCATGGCTTTTAGCTTTAGCTAGATAGTCACCTTGGGCTTAAAGTGAATATCAGTCGGTTGCTCTACATCTACACTACACACCTAGCTAATTAGGTTAGCATTTATTTTTTCATTTTCATGCATGGTCCACCTCTATTTTCAACTCTATGAATAATTAGGTACGTGGGTGAGTACTGTTAGTGGGTGACACAATTTGACACAAAGTAATACCGTATATGATGAAGAACAGTTACGCGAGTCGATGATACTTTTTTATATGATAGATGAATATGATATGAAATTGATAATTTATCGAGTTAGAGTTATAAAGTTTGACATGAATAATTAAATGGGTACGTTGTGTTTGAATTTACATCAACACAACACAACAACACAAATTAAATTTTTAACTCCAGTACTTAGATAACTAAATTTAGGTTATGTGTAAATCTTCCCTTAATTTTCTAATTAATTCCTGATCCTATTTAATTAAGCAAGTCACATATATTAATTAAATTTAAGATGTTTTGTGTTCTCTAAGTGAGTCATATTTATTATCGTTGTATCACACAATGTGAATTAATAATAGAGAAAGTTCATGTTGCACGTTAATATCCTATATTTGAATTGCTGCATTGTATGCGGTCCTTTTTTTTTTTTTTCTTGGTTTTGTGAAGTGTGTCAAACCTAGAATGTTTGAGTTTTGAATATTTTCATTAGGGTATTGGGTTCTGTATTTCTTTTTCTTTTTATTTTTTTTTGAAAAAATAGGGCACCTTTCAATCATATATCGGAAAATTGACAATCCCGACAAATTAAATAACTCTTTAACAAGAAGATTCAGTCAAAGTTTTCAGCATCTACCTATGATGAAACTAGTTGCAATCACAAACATTAATATATCAATTCCACACAAACACTGATCAATCTAATTAGCAGGTCCCATGATCGGATGCCAGTTTAAAGCCAAAATTATTGTGAATTTTTAGTACAAGTTAGGTGTGGACATAAACCTAAAAATATCTATATATATTATAAATGAAAGCAAAAGATTTCTCATCAAAGTTCATTTTCATGCAATTGCTTTAATAATTTGTCCTCTATATAAACAGTTACTTCACCCAGACTACAACTATATAATCTTTCCAGAATCCTGATTGGAATGGCTATCAACCGTGGCCTTGAATTCGGACGGATTTTTGAATACTGATAGTGACAAAATATATAATATATAAATATGTATATATTATTGTACCAAAAATGTGCCGAAGCCACTGGCCAGCCGCCATAGCTTTCAGCTTCACAGCAATAATGTAGCATATATATATATATATATATATATGTATTTTGGTGAAAATGATACTGAAAAGAAATTAGGTTGGCGTCTTTGTTGCTTGGATTGTGTTTTTGTACGATTAGGAGTGGACTTAGAAACAGTAAAATTTAATGTTTAATTTGACCTTCAAATGATTGATACTTAGAATAATCAAACTGTTGACTCTAATCAAACTCTTGACTTTTTAAGCTTTCTTATGTTATAGATTGATGGGAGTGGTTTGAAGAAATAAGTTTTAAGGGATAAAAAAAGACTAGTGTGATTTTTATTTTTTTATATAAATTATAAGGTAATAGGAAGTCAGGAGTCTTTAGAATTATTTATTGAATATCGATAATTCACTCAATCAAATCTAATAAAAATAGAAATTGATGAAACCAAAAGTATGTATGTATATATGTCAGTATGTGTGTGTATGTGTGTGTGTATATCATAAAAAAAGACTAGTGTGATTTTTATTTTTTTATATAAATTATAAGGTAATAGGAAGTCAGGAGTCTTTAGAATTATTTATTGAATATCGATAATTCACTCAATCAAATCTAATAAAAATAGAAATTGATGAAACCAAAAGTATGTATGTATATATGTCAGTATGTGTGTGTGTATATCATAAAAGTTATTAACTTCTTTCAAGTATAATCAACAGTTAATAACATTCTTGAAAATGTTGGTGCACTTGAGAAAAAAAATTTGGAATTTACATGTGAGAAACTCTTCAATTCTGATTTCGGGAAAAAAAAAAGTGAAATAAAGAAACTCTTCAAATTTTGAGGGCCATAATCACTGGCCAAGACATATAACATCCTACTTCGATTGATTATAAATTAGCCGCCTGGTATTGGGCCTGACATGCTCCAAGACAGGGTTGCATCAAGTTAGAGACACTTAGGCCCATGTGCTCTTCACTTTCACTGCTACACTCCATATGATGGTCCATGGTATACTGTTTAGTAGCTGCAACCGACTGTGGTATTGTGATAGAATCAGCTAGAGTTGGTTAATGTAAAAGAAAGCTCATTTTCAAACATTTTTAGACAAAATTATGTGAAAATATAATCGAAATTATAAGCTCTAATGGGTGTCCATTATTGTAGGTCAGCATTGGCTATTACTGATGAGTGTCAGTTATAATCTGTTAAAGGGTTACAAATTAAACAAATCGCTGGATAAAGAATTCGTAGAAGGATAATATAGCAGCAGTGCATGCTGCAGCAGCCAAGAGCATTTTTAATCTTGATTACAAAATGCTACAAGGAATAGTAACAATGATTAAGAAAAAAACAAAAAAGCTACACGGACGTATTATTGATAAGAATATATTAAATATCCTAATTCATATTTCAATCAATGATTTTATAATTGGTGAACAAATGCATTTTATAAGTAAAATAAATTATCATTAGTCTGTATCCATTCATCAGTTGCTATATCATTAGTTGGTATATAAGTGAAAAACAAAATGTGGGATGATTAATTTTATTGTACCGAGAACTCTTTCCTTTTTATATATGAAATCATTTTGCATTCTGTCACAGATAACAGGCTTGGGCTTGTACTTGGGCTTGGGCTTGAATGTGATAGATAAATATAGATTAAATTATTCTTATTAAGAATTAAAATTATATTTGCTAATAAATCTATTTATTTTCCAAGGTTATTACAATTTATCCTACAATTTCTAAACTCAAAATTGAAATTAAAATTTTGAAACACTTTTGAAAGCTTAAAAAATGAAAATTGTATGTTTATTTAATTAAAATTATATAAGTTGAGTTTCCAATGGTTTTAACATATGATTGACTATATTATATATATAAAACAACATATTAGTATTAAACTGCACCAGTTTTGTCTAATCTCTATGCATATGATGGCAACTTCATCAAATTCAATGGTCAACGCCAGTTTTGCTGCTCTAGGTCCCTTGAACTTGCCCTCCATTACAAAGGTATGGTTCAAATTTCAAAGGTGTGGTTCACACTACTTGAACTTCTCAATTTCATGGTCTCAATTAGCAGTATTTTGTGTTGAATTAATTTGTTGGCATGAAAGATGCCTCTAAAGATATCGTATATGGTATTGTACAAAAGGGTATATATGTGCTTTCTAGTTTTATAATTTTCAGGTTCTAAGCTGCTCTTGAGTTAGAGTTTGCGTGCAAGTGCTGTGATTTTTTGTTGCATATGAAACTAGAAAGTGTTGTCTAAGTTGTTGTTTGATGTGTGTTTGGGGACAGTTCAAGGTTGGACTGTGCCAGTTATCTGTTACTTTAGACAAAAATCAGAATCTAATTCATGCCCGGAATTCGATTAATGTTGCTGTAGAGCAAGGAGCAAGGCTTGTTGTGCTACCTGTGAGTTAAACATTTACTAGCTTGGGAAAAATAATGGCTATTAGATGTCTTTTGCATGCTTAATTTTAAGTTGGTTGACTGTTTTTGGTGATAGGAAATGTGGAACTGTCCTTATTTGAACGATTATTTCGCCAAATATGCTGAGGATTTTGATGATAAGGATGGCTCGCCGTCATTTTCATTGTTGTCCGAGGCTGCTTCTTGTCATGGGGTCACGATTGTAGGCGGCTCTGTGCCTGAATGGCACAATGGTCAGTTATACAACACTTGCTGTGTTTTCGGACCAGATGGAAAACTGAAGGCTAAGCATAGGAAAGTAAGCAAGTCTCTAAACTTCATGTAGAATTTCATTTTTAATGTTTGATGACTTCGAGAGAGAATTATCTCGTGAATGAAAATAAAGGTAGACGATGTAATGCATGGACTAAAAATATGTAATGATATGCTGGTTTGCAGATACATTTGTTTGATATTGACATCCCGGGAGATATCTCATTCAAAGAATCTGACACCTTTACTGCTGGAGACAAACTTACCGTTGTTGAAACCGGTATGTATTTGAGCAGAAATCATGCTTTTCACTAGTAAAATTTGGATTGATGCCAATTTATGATGCTCGAAGAAACCGTTTTGTTTTTATTTCTTTTTTATGTACAAACAGACCAAACTAAAAGCCAACAGAAACCTTGAAACAAGCAAACTAACAAACCACAACTGAAGCTAACAGATAACAGGGCAGTAGTCATGCCAAATTTTATTTATTATATTTATTTTAAATTTTATAAATATATATATATGTATCATTTATTAATTCTTATGATATAAAAAAGAAACCACATATTTATTCCAAACTTAGTATGTGTATTTTTCTATTTATATTTATATTTCTATTCAAATATTACATATGTGATAACTTTGTTTCGTACATTAAATGTGAAATTTTACTTAAATTTTCACATTTTGAATTTTTTTTTTTATCGTAAGTTGCATAATTTATTATTTAAATTTAATATTTTGATGTTTCTTCTAGTATATTCTTTATTTTGAAGTGTGGATAGTAATTATGAATTATAATTATCAAAATATAGATTGTCCATATTTAAAAAAAAAAATATTGATGTCATAACATTAGTTATAATTCATATTTGTTAAATTTGATTATTTAAATATTTTGTTCAGTCTTTTTACTTTTATTTTTATTAATATATTTATTTATAATATGAATTTTGAAGCGTACAACTTATTATATCTTCATTAATTAGGTATGTCTTTATTTTTTAATTTAAAAAACATTTTCGTACGTCGGAGTTTATTTAAAAAATTTATTCTTATCTATTCTGATGTAAAATTCTGATTATGTCCTTAGCTTAGGAGGAATCTTGTGGTTCATTAGATTAACTAAGTCTATGGATGTTAAATTTTCATTAAAATGATTGTTTGGCACAACTATATCCTATGTATTTCAATAATAATCAACCAAAAGCTTGTAAGAGCATTCATGAGGTGATTCGGGGCTGCTACATTTGTGTTTGTCCTTATAAATTACGTACGCATTTCTTATGTTTTCACCTGTCATAGATTTGATTCACTTTTCTGTGTACTAAGCACATGACAAGTTTCTGATAAATGCAGACATGGGCCGCATTGGAGTAGGAATTTGTCACGATATACGCTTCCCTGAACTCGCCATGTTATATAGAGCTAAAGGTTATATACCTCTTCTCGTAGAAGTATTAGCTTCTAGATGAAACATGCGAAAATATTTATAAAGCTGAATCATCAAATTAAATGCTAGGTGCTCATATGATATGCTATCCTGGGGCATTCAACACGAGCACAGGTGAATTATTGTGGGAGCTGATGCAGAGAGCAAGGTAAGAATACAGTTAATTTATAGTCCCCTTCCACACACCAATCTTGTGCTGCCAGTGGATCAATTGATGGAAGATAACATCTTGCTTTCATGTAAATATTAATTGGTTTGATTTACATAAGAACGATAATTTGTTTCTTATTGAATATTGATAGGCCTTTGTCATTTTGATCATTTATGTCCATCCTTAGATTAGATAAAGAAAACAAAATCATAGACTATGTTGCACTAGTTCATGATCATGAGTCTCCAAAGTCGTAGAAGCAAATAACTAATCTCTTTCGGTTTTCATAAAAGCGAGAAAAGAATATCATTCCACAAGAAATTTTACGTTATGAATGTTTACAATACAATGTTGTATTTTTGTTTAACTGTCTTATAAAGTTTGAACTGCACTTTACTTGTACTTACATTTCCTTTGGTTCAACATTTCAGGGCAGTCGATAACCAGGTACGGTTAAAGCTTATATGATCTCCATAATTTAGCTAGCATGAAAGCAAGCTTGAGCTTGAGATGTTGTTTGCAGTTATTTGTAGCTACTTGCTCACCTTCTCGAGATTCTACTGCTTCTTATAAGATATGGGGTCATTCCACTCTTGTTGCACCGGTATTTGAAGTTCTTCGTTCACTAGTTTGTCTCATGATATAATAACTGGAAGAGTTGATTGTAATAAAAGGCTATAGTTTTAGTATTTGTGTTAAAACAGTCTGGGGAGATGATCGCGACCACAGGCGGTGAGGAGACCATACTAGTAGCTGAGATTGATTACTGATGCAATTGAGCTTCAAAGGTGGTGTACGATCATGTTCAAACTAAAAGATAGTGATTTATCAAAGTTCATCATCTTGATCAAAATGTTTTTGATTATACAGACACAACATTCCACTAGAGAAACAATGGCGGGGAGATGTGTACAAGTTCATGGACATATCAGAAGCAGAACCTTGAAGGATCACTACATGATGTCATGGTGCAGCTTGACGCGATGTCAAACTTTTTAATTAGATGTCTAAAACTAGAATAATTCTCTACTAATTCGGGTACGGTGTTTCTTAATTAACATAAGCTTCAATGTATAATGTACACGATCTTTTCTACGAATTTGGATCATGTGCTAGTCTAAGTTGTTTCAGGTCGTAAAGGGTCTAGTGTGTGTTGAGATTATTATTATTATTATTTTTAGTCGATTACCTGTTAGTTTTAGGAGTATTTAATCGATGCTTACAGCAATCAATATGTAGAGAATGTGTGTTCTCTGATGCCAATTAAATCTTTTTGTTCTTTGCAATTGCTGATTTTGGTCGAGCAATATCATGGAAGTTACGGTCAATGTGTTGTTTTATGCATTGCTACTCATGAGTGAGGTGATTTGATGATTAGTCACATTTACCTGCTACTTCAAGTAACAAATTCGAGTCCTAATAAGTTCTACCATTTGTGTTAATATTTATAAAGGTGTAAATAAACGATTTCCTAATATCTGAGAGCAGTAATCCGAGTTATACTATTAGAGTCTCATTTATATGTCTTGATGGTTCTTTGACTCTTAAAAAAGTGTAAGAAAACAGGAAAAAAAAAAAGGCTTGTTCTGTTTTTATTGATTTTTGTAAGACAATTCATTTTAATAGAAATAAATATGCATATCATCTTATAGCATAGGTGATTATGTACCTATCAATTTATTAAGGTGATGAGGGTTTGATTCATACAAAATGTTTGTAGACTTCGTATGGTAATTATTTTTCGATTGTGGAAGTAGATATTCAGGTCATACAAATTGTATTTGATTTTAATATATTTTATTTGACTTCTGATCCGTTCATTATTAGCTTTAAGAACAAATAGAAAAATTTTACATCAATAATGCATTTTTTAGATTTAAGTAACAAAATACTTATAAATGAATATCATTTCTTCTCCTTAATAGTTATTTCGATATCTTACACAATAGTGTAAAAAATGATATATCACTAAGATTTGTTAGTTTATTTTTCTCTTATGTATTACAGTGTTTCATTCAAACTACAGAAAACTCTTTGAAAATCCAAAATTTCTCGATAGAATTCAATAAAAAATTTTATTAAAAACAACTTTTTTTTCACGAAAAACAAACCCTCCTTTTAATTACTCAAACATGACCATACAAAATTTCCAAAGACATTGATGACAACCAACAAGTTTCCCACCAAAAATTTGATAACTAACTACTTGCACATAAGCAAAACCCTAAACCAACTAAAACAAACACACGCTGTCTTGATCAAAACCCAAACCAAACCCCACCAAAGATATCAAGCCAGCCAGTTCCTCAACAAGCTACTTCCGCATCCTGGTGACAACCTGACCTATGCACTCCACCTGTTTGATCAAATTCCCAAGAGAAAAAGAACCCAGTTCCTTTTTGCTTCATTGATACGTTACCATGTTGAACATGCACATTTCAAGCAATCCATCATTTTGTATGTTGAAATGCAGCAACTGGGTGTGTTTCCATCTGGGTTTACATTCTCTTCTGTGTTGGCTGCGTGTGCGCGTATCCCTGCCTTTATTGAAGGCAAGCAAGTTCATGCTCAAGTAGTGCAGTTAGGTTTCTTGCAGAACAAGTTTGTGGGGACTGCATTACTTGATATGTATGCGAAATGTGGGTTTGTGATGGAGGCAAGGAGGGTTTTTGATGCGATGGATGATGATGATAAGGATGTAACTGCTTGTACCGCTATGATATGTGGATATACTAAGATGGGTATGATGGATGATGCTAGAGGATTGTTTGATTCAATGACGGAGCGGAATGTCATTTCGTGGAGTGCGATGGTGGCAGGGTATGCGAGTTGTGGTGATATGAGAGTGGCGAGGGAGTTTTATGATAGGATGGTGGAGAAGAATTCGGTTACGTGGGTTGCTATGGTCGCTGGTTATGGGAAGTGTGGAGATGTGAGTGAGGCTAGAAGAGTGTTTGATGGGATTTTGGAACCGGATGCTTCATGTTGGGCAGCAATGGTGGCTTGTTATGCGCAAAATGGGTATGCAAAGGAAAGTATTGAGATGTATAAGGTGATGAGAGAAGGGAATGTGAGAATCAGTGAGGTGGCTATGGTGGGGGACTATCTCTGCTTGTACACAACTTGGAGAAATTGAAATGGCAGCTATCTTGGATAAGCATGTAGAGGAAGGTTGCTGTGGTAAGTTTTCGTTACTAGTTGTTTCTAGTGATATGGTTAGAAACCATTTTCCATGTTCTATAGGAGTAATTGAATGGTGCCATCTGAAAAATCTTATCGAAGGCAAACAATTCAGGTTATTTTTCGATAAAAGTAATGTTTTTCACAAGAAAATACTTATCAAATATAAAATGGATACACTAGGCTCTTGAATGTTTAAATTTTCAAAAAAGTGTTTTTATTTGTCTCTTTGAAATGTTACAAAGTGAATACCAAAGCAGTTTTGACTATTTAAAAGTGCCTATGGCGATACTAGAAGCACTCTCAAACATTGAATATTATATTGAAATGTTTATAGTATTAGTCCCCATTTGGCATTGGTGTTCACAATGATGTAAAACTGATATATTTCATGCTTTCAGACAGGACACAGTTTGTATCCAATGCATTGATCCACATGCATGCAAAATGTGGATGTCTGGAGCAAGCTCAGAGAGAATTCAATAGAATGAAGGACAGTGATGTTGTGTCATACACCACGATGATCACAGCCCTTGCTGACCATGGAAAGGCTGAGGAAGCTCTGCATACGTTCTTGAAGATGAAAGAGGAAGGAATAAAGCCAAACCAGGTTACATTCGTTGGGGTCCTCAGTGCATGCAGTCAAGGAGTGCTGGTAGAAGAAGGGCTCAAGCACTTTGAGCTGATGGCTCAAAATTTTGGTATTGAGCCCTTACCAGAGCACCTAACTTGCATGGTTGATCTACTTGGAAAAGCAGGGCAACTTGAGAAGGCATATGGTGTTATAATGGAACACACAAATGCTATTGATGGAGGAGTTTGGGGTGCTCTATTAGGAGCTTGTAAAGTTCATGGTAATGCTGAATTGGGAGAGATTGCAGCTAGGCATCTATTTGAAATCGAACCTAACGATGCAGGCAATTACGTTGTTTTAGCGAATATTTATGCATCGGTTTGTAAATGGAAGGATGCAGAGAGGGTGAGGATGATAATGAGGGAAAGAAGAAAGAGGAAAACCCCAGGTTTGAGTTTGATTTCAAAATGAGATAAATCAAAATTCATGAGGCTTCTGATTCTCCTATAACCCTTTTGTAGACCTACTTGAGAGAAGTGAGAACCATAACGTTCATGATGGAATCTTTTGGTTCAATGTATATACCGAATAGAATGAATTCCATGTCAAAGGTTTCAATGCTTCTCAAAGCCAACATATGGTGGCACACAATGCAAAACATACATATCACGAAATTGAGCTTTAGTTTTCCTTCGTATAATCGAATGAATGAGTATGGGGGCACACAATGAAAAACATTCCTATCACAACTTAATATCCAGAGAAGCTTTCAAAGACGTCTAATGATACAAAAAGGATCTTGGTTTTACTTGCTTTCTAGTTTCTAGTTATAATTCCAAAATTGTAGATCACAGCAGAGTAGAAATAAAGCATCTTAATCGAATCCCATTTAAACGATAATATTAAAAATACAACCGCAGAGACAAAATAGAATTCTATACTAGACATCAGAGGCAGAATAGCCATCCTTGACTCTGGGCAGATAATACTTCAGCATTTCATTTGTTTCTGCTTATGGCTACTTCACTGGACAAGCAAATGTCTGCAATGTGGTAACTATCAATTTAATCATGTCTTCAAAGGAGCTTTCTTCTCTCTGTCGGATATTCGAGCAGGGGCTGTCGAATGTGATTTGAACCTACCTCTCCCTCCATCTTCCTTCTCCTGAAAATTTCGTATCACAACCATTTCAATTTTAGTTGTAAACTTAGTAGCATACTGTCACTAGTATAAAGGCCAAGACTTCTATGCAGTGCAACTACTTGATAACAAAGCAGATTGTCTGGATATACTGTCTATCAGATTAATAAATAGAAGTAATGGATCTCGTTACCTTTTTCTTAACAATCTGTACCACATCCTCATCTTGAAGAACATGACCAAGGCCACAATGCTGTGGGTAGTGCCTAGCACTTGTACCCCAAACTAGCACGTATTTGACATCCTTTATCAAACTCCTGTGTATGTGATTACAGAAGTCTTCCACCGTGCAGCCACCTCTATCCTATCAAGCACCAGAAAAGAAAAAAAATGAGGACATGGGAAAAAGAAGAGCCAGAAAATTGGATGCATAAATGATCCCTAAATGTACATAAGTATTCATCCAACATGAGGAGGATATAAGACATACAACAGATAGAACCACAGGATCCGTGAAATCAGGTTGCTGGCCTTGTGGTTTAGTATAAACTCTAACCAGTCCCATCTCTTCCCACATCCTTGCAAGAAGTCTGTCTAAGTTCAGCTGTATCACAACATGTACAATAAGTTAGTGTTTCTCAAAACCATAACATCAAGCTGAAAATTTAAATGCAATAATCAGATCAAACTACTGCTGAGTTACATGTGATTGGCAAGGACACTTGATTATCTATAATGTGATTGTTGGCACACAATGAGAGATGGGGCATAACGGAAGTACATGGAAGCAAAATGCATTTAGATAGTACACCTTATACATTCAATGTTTTTGGTACTAGCCTCTTATAAAGCATTTAGCAGACTGGCCAGCAGGGTCCTTACATGTCATTAGATGATGTTTATAATTAGTCATCAACCATTCACTTTCTTTTTGTTTTCTTTCTCTTTTTTTGTTTAAAAAAAAAAAAAAAATTATCAGCTTAGAACATACCTTCAGATTGCAGCTAATGACAACTGAATTTGGCTGTCGGGCTAATTTGTCCACATCATCAATACCAATAACATCTATCTTATTGTAAACGTATATACACTTCATGTATTTACGGTTTCCTTCAATGACATCTATAAGATCATCCACAGTGGCATCCTCTCGAAAAAGCACCTACAACAAAATCCATCACAAAGATTATTAAAACTAGGAATGAGATGAAATATGAACCACTTCAGAGAAGATGCATATAATGCACGTTGAAAAAGAGTGAAATGCCAAGAAAAGAACAGTACTGTAACCATTATTTCATGCCAATATTGGACTACTTAAGTTTTTGACACTCAAGCAATCACATAATCTGAGCACATGAAGTACAGTTAAGTACTCTCAGATTCTGATGCAAACCATTAACGGAACACAAGCACAGCTTAATCGGTATCATGGTAATAAGAAAGTACCTCTGCATTGTGGATCTTGTATTCATGTAGAATCTGGTAACAGAGCTTCTCATCAACATGAGTTAATTGTACAGTACTGTTGAAAGAAATGCCCCCCGTTTTCTTCTTTTTGAAATAAATCTGCCATGACACAAAACAAAAGGGCAAATGAAACAAAACCATGACTATATTGGGGAAAAGATTACTTATACTTCATTATTAAGTACACTACACAATGAATGATGCTGGAGAGAAAAAATAAAAACCGTTAATATCTAGCTGTTTGGGAAAGCCACGATGAAGGGCAGAGAAGAAAGCAAAATTAAAGACTAAAGAGAACACGTTTTGAAAATGTAAACTTTATTAGATTTCACAAATAAAATTCATTATTTATTTGATTGAGACATTTACCATAATCAACATTTAAATAGGCATAATTGAAGGGAAAAACTTACTTGAGGTGGTTTCTTGTTTAATCGTAATCCTACAGCTTCCAGTTCTTTTGTCAATATTTGCCGATGACCCTCGCTCTGAAGTATTTTGCAACATTACATGAAAGAATTAGGAAAAGTTTTTATATAACTTATAAGCCAGAACATGAGAGTAATATAAAATAAGAACAGATCATGCAGTGAAACAAGTTGGATATAAATATTAGGCAACAATGTAAATATCATGTATTACTAGAATATGACCACTTACTTTTGAGGCATCAAGAACCATCAACACAATGTCTGAAGACTTTGAAACAGCAATAACCTGACAGATGAACAGTTACATCATATTTCTTTAACTTACATGAATTCTACCAAATAAAATCTAATAAGACTTCTGCGACGATTTTCTTTGCCTGGGGTGTAAACACATGACTAACTCTAACATAAACAGTCTGTTAGTGCAAAGGAATTGGCATCATATGGCAATCGTTTAGCAAACTCAAGTATTTGTGTTTTCTGGGTTTATGTTGCAACAGAATGTGTTTTCTGTTGCAATAGAATAGCAACGGACCTGGAGCATGAATAGGAAAAATGGAGTTTTCCTCTTTTGATCTTATTCAGTTTTTGATCTTATTCCATTTTTTATCGTATTTTAATATCTTTCCTTATTTGTTTTATTGGTCTAAAGATGCTAACAAGATACCATGTAAAATAGGAGTTGAGAGATTTTTACCTGCCGCCCACGTCCCTTGCCTTCAGAAGCACCTTCGATAATTCCAGGAAGATCAAGCAGCTGAATTTTAGTGTCATTGTAGTGTATGATACCAGGAATGCAAGTAAGTGTTGTAAACTCATAAGATGCAGCTTCTGAATGGGTGCCCGTTAACATAGTTAAAAGGGTAGACTTCCCCACGCTACAATCAAAATACAATTACAATCATAACTCGATATACTCTTCAACCTCTCCCTTCAACACACAAAAAACCACATTTTTGTTTGTATTTAACATCGCAAGCATTCAATAGGAAAAACAATAATTATGATAATAATGATAAAACAATCACGAATGACCCTCTAAGCTTTCAACATCTATCACATCAGAACCATGCATATTTTTGAAACAAAAAGTTGACAAACCTCGGAAAACCAATAAGCGCAACACGTCCATGTCCAAATTTCGTAACTTCAAAACCTTCTCCAGCTCCACTAGAACCCTACATGCACACACGCATTCAAACAGCTATAAGCAAAAACTCCAATTGTTTTCCGATAACGGTTTTTCTACCCTTCATAAACAGCCAACACATCCACAGCCTCAAATCAGACACCATTATAGCAAAATTCAAAGCCTTTGCAACTACAATATCCATCAAATCATCATTTTTCACACACAAAACTTATTAAAAACATAAAAAAACACAAAAGGGCATACTTTTGGAGGCTCCAATAACTGTGTTCTTAGCTTTGCAATCTTTGCCTTGAGCTGCCCAAGATGATACTCTGCATATATCCATTACATTTACAATTATAAGAAAATAATAATAATAATAAAAACCAAAAAAAAAAAAAAAATTGACAAATTGAAGAACTTATATGTAAACATAAATTGTAACATATACATGTATTTGGTTTGATTACCTGTGGCTTTATTTTTCTGGGTGCGAGCCATCTCGGCTTCGATTTCTTTTATTTTTTCAATGATACCCATTTTGTTTTTCTCTTTATTATTCTACCTGCAACCATTCAAAAGTAAAAATTGTTAAAAAAAAAAAAAAAAAACTCGGGAACTGAATTGAAGTTGATTAGATGATGATAATAATAATAATAATAATAATGATAGTGATAATAATAAAAGAATGGATTTTGAATTGTGGGGTTTGGATAGTGTTGGAGTTGGAGGACTCACAGGGAGTGTGAAGGCGGATCGGAGGAGGAGGAGGAGGTGGAGGTGATTGAAATACAGAGAGTGATTGTGAGGAGACAAAAAGTGGAAGAGAGACGAGGAAGTGATCCTGGAAAAGGCTGCTTGGGTGTCTTTAGAGTTGTTGTGGGGTTTTTAAGTGTACGTGAGTTTTGGACATATAAGTTGGAGCCCAATTTTCGTTTTCATTATTGTTATTATTATTATTATTTGAGCTGCAACAGAATTCTTAACTATCAAATCATATTGAACGATGATTTTTCTTTTTTTCGCAAAAACTAATACAGAACAAATTAGAAGTTTACCAAAACCTAAAATGTTCCAACCACTGCTTACGTGGTAAAAAAATAAGAAAGTCTATTATTATGATCAAAAGACTAGATGAGTTAAAAGTTTATCAGAATTTATTGAGTTCAATTACTATTTATAAGATAAAATATTTATTTTTATAATTGAGAGTTTGAGAAACGTACCTCTCAACACATTTGTGAAATGCTTGACTTGATTTCAACTCCTTATTATCAGGTTGAATGGGACTAAAAGACAATGTGTATATAAAAATGAGAGTTGGAAAATGGGAAGTGTGAGTTTACCTTGATTGGATTGGTTGAGTAGAATTATTGATTTGTGCAATTTTTTTAACGTTTATATGTACATGGAAAATGAGAAATATAACGTTGGCCAATAAATAAAATGTAAATTTGGAGAATAATGCTCTCTTTTCTATATGTTTATTATTACATTTTTTGAAAAAATGGAGCGTCCTCTTGTAGAGTGTAATACATTTAAAATTGAAAATACTTTAGGGTTCTCTGGATAAAATGCACTATAGGGGCTCACTTTGATGACTCTATCGCTATATTAATACTTCGAGTTTCAACGTCATTAAAGTATGTGTACATACAAAAACACATTTGCTCTAAACTTGATTTTCGTATAAGAGATAAATATTTCATTCGAAAGATAAGTTATTTCTTTGAGAGATAAGTCATTCATTCGATAGATAAGTTATTCATTAGATATTTTCTTCTTTAAAAAGATAAATCTTTTTATCGAGAGATAAGTGTTTCTTTCGATAGATAAGTCATTCTATCGAGAGAGATAAGTGTTTTTTTCGATAGATAAATTCTTTTTTTAAGAGATAAGTCATTCTTTTGATAGATAAATCGGACGTTTCTTTCTTTTCAGAGATAAATCATTTTTTCAATAGATAAATCATTTCATTAAGAGATAAGTCTTTCTTTTGATAAATAAATTCTTCTTTTGATAAATAAGTTTTTCTTTCGAGAGATAAGTCATTCATGTGAGAGATGTTTTCATATTTTTCATATTTACTTGTTGAATTTGAAAATACATAAAGAAGTTTCTTGTAAAGGCTTGGCTATAAATTGTAACTTGTTTGATGCTGCCTCTGTTTTTGTAATAATGAGAAGGAAAAGGAAAATATTTTTTGTTTTTCTTAAAATGTTTTCTTCTTAATAATAAAATTTTTTATTTGTGAAAAATCATTACCAAAAGATTTGTACTGGCTAAATGCATAAACGTATACCTTCCATTACAAGTATCACGCTCACGCATACAGATTACAGAATCGGAACCTAATTAGGTCAACACACACGGAAGTACTTATACTCTCTTTTTAAGAACCATTTGTCCTCTATACAAAACAAAGAAAATTTATATCACTCCAAGGTCTGAGTTCGATTTCAAGTTGAGATAAATTAAAATTCTGAGGCTTCTGATTCTCCCGCTTGTGGACCTATTTGAGAGAAGTGAAGAACCATAATGTTCATGAATAATCATGATGGAATCTTTTGGTTCAATGTATATACAGAATAGAATGAATTCCTTGTCAAAGGTTTAAATGTCTCAAAAGCCAAAATATGGGGGCACACAATGCAAAACATTCATATCACGAAATTGTGCTTTAGTTTTCGTTTGTATCATCGAAAGAACGAGTATGGGGCCACACAATGCAAAACATTCATATCACAACTTAATATCCAGAGATGCATTCAAAAACGTCCAGCCATACAAAAAAGATCTTGGTTTTTCACGCTTTCTAGTTTCTAGCTATAGTTCCAAAATTGTGAATCACAGCAGAGTAGAAATAAAGCATCTAATCAGAACCCCATTTAAATGATAATATTAAAAATACAACCGCAGAGACAAAATCGATTTCTATTCTATATATCAGGGGCAGAATAGCCATCCTTGACTGTGGGCAAACAATACTTCAGCATTTCATTGTTTCTGCTAATGGCTACTTCATTGGACAACCAAATGTCTGCAAGGTGGTACCGATGAATTTCATCATGTCTTCAAAGGAGCCTTCTTCTCTCTGTCAGATATTCGAGCAGGGGCTGTTGAATGTGATTTGAATCTACCTCTCCCTTCATCTTCCTTCTCCTGAAAATTTCATATCACAACCATTTAATTTTAGTTGTAAGCTTAACGGCATACTGTCACCTAGTATAAAATGCAATGCAACTAATTGATAACAACAAAGCAGATCGTCTGGATATACTGTCTATCAGATTAATAAACAGAAGTAATGGATCTCGTTACCTTTTTCTTAACAATCTGTACCACATCCTCATCTTGAAGAACATGACCAAGGCCACAATGCTGTGGGTAGTGCCTAGCACTTGTACCCCAAACTAGCACGTATTTGACGTCCTTTATCAAATTCCTGTGTATGTGATTACAGAAGTCTTCCACCATGCAGCCAGCTCTATCCTATTGAGTACCAGAAAAGATAAAAATAAAGAAATGGGAAAAAGAAGAGCCAGAAAATCGGATGCATAAATGATCCATATATGTACATATGTATTCGTCCAACATGACAAGGATAACATACAATGGATGGTACAAAAGGATCGGTGAAATCAGGTTGCTGGCCTTGTGGTTTATAATAAACTCTAACAAGTCCCATCTCTTCCCACATCCTTGCAAGTAGTCTGTCTCAGTTCAGCTGTATAAGCAACATGGACGATAAGTTAATGTTTCTCATAACCATTACATCAAGCAGAAAATTTACATGCAATAATCAGCACAAACTACTTCTGAGTTACACTTGATTGTCTATAATGTGCTTGTTGGCATACAATGCGAGATGGGGCATAACAGAAGTACATGGAAGCAAAATACATTTAGACGGTACACCTTATACATTCAATGTTTTTGGTACTAACCAGGAGAAAAAGCATTTAGCAGACCAGCCAGCAGGGCAAAAACATGTCATTAGATGATATTTATAATTAGTCGTCAACCATTCACATTATTTTTCTTTTTTCTTGAAAAAAGAAAAAGAAATTATAAGCTTAGAACATACCTTCAGATTGCAGCTAATGACAACTGAATTCGGCTGTCGGGCTAATTTGTCCACATCATCAATACCAATAACATCTATCTTATTGTAAACATATATACACTTCATGTATTTACGGTTTCCTTCAATGACGTCTATAAGATCATCCACAGTGGCATCCTCTCGAAAAAGCACCTACAACAAAATCCATCACAAAGATAAGTACGCTTTTATTTGGGATAGCTAGTTAAAAATAGGAATGAGATGAAATATGAACCACTTCAGAGAAGGTGCATCTAATGCACGTTGAAAGAGAGTGACATGCCAAGAAAAGAACGGTCCTGTAACCATTATTTTATGCCAATATTGGATTACTTAAGTTTTTGACACTCTTGCAATCACATAATCTGAGAATATGAAGGACAGTAGAGTACTCTCAGATTCTGATGCAAGCCATTAACGGAATACAAGCACAGCCTAATCGGTATCATGGTAATAAAAGAGTACCTCCGCATTGTGGATCTTGTATTCATGTAGAATCTGGTAACAGAGCTTCTCATCCACATGAGTTAATTGTACAGTACTGTTGAAAGAAATGCCCCCGGTTTTCTTCCTTTTAAAATAAATCTGCCAATGAACAAAACAAAAAAGCAAACGAAGCAAAATCATGACTATATATCCTAAGAGATATGGGGAAAAGATAACATATACTTCATTATTAAGTACACTACATAACGAATGACGCTGGAGAGAAAAAAATAAAAACCATAAATATCTAGTTGTTTGGGAAACCTATGATGAAGGGCAGAGAAGAAAGCAAAATTATAGACTAAAGAGAACACGTTTTGAAAATGTGGACTTTATTAGATGTCAAATAATATTCCATGATTTATTTGATCGAGACATTTACCATGATCAACATTTTAATAGGCATAACATAATTGAAGGGGAAAACTTACTTGAGGTGGTTTCTTGTTTAATCATAAACCTACAGCTTCCAGTTCTTTTGTCAATATTTGCCGATGACCCTCACTCTGAAGTATTTTGCAAACAGATTACACAAAAGAATTAGGAAAATTGTTTATACAACCTATAAACCAGAACATGAGAGTAACATAAAATAAGAACAGATCATGCAGTGAAAAAATTTGGATAAAATTTTAGGCTACAATATAAGTATCATGTATTACTAGAATATGAGCACTTACTTTTGAGGCATCAAGAACCATCAACACAATGTCTGAAGACTTTGCAACAGCAATAACCTGACAGATAAACAGTTAATCATACTTCTTTAACTCCACATGAATTCTACCGAATTAAATCTAACAAGATTTCTGCAAGCATTTTCTTTGCTTGGGGTGTAAACACGACTAACTATAACATAAACAGTCTAAAGATGCTAACACAATACCATATAAAATAGGAGTTGAGGGAGATTTTTACCTGCCGCCCACGGCCCTTGCCTTCCGAAGCACCTTCAATAATTCCAGGAAGATCAAGCAGCTGAATTTTAGCATCATTGTAGTGTATGATACCAGGAATGCAAGTAAGTGTTGTGAACTCATAAGATGCAGCTTCTGAATGAGTGCCGGTTAACATAGTCAAAAGGGTAGACTTCCCCACACTGCACTCAAAATACAATCACAACTCAATATACTCGTCAACCTCTCCCTTCAATACACACAAAAACGCACATTTTTGTTTGTATTTAACATTGCAAGCATTTGACAGGAAATACAATAATTACAATAGTAATGACAAAACAATCACGAACGATCCTCTAAGCCTTCAATATCTATTACGTACGAATATGAACCATGTATATTAATATTCGACATAAAAAGGTTGACAAACCTCGGAAAACCAATAAGCGCTACACGTCCATGTCCAAATTTCGTAACTTCAAAACCTTCTCCACCTCCACTAGAACCCTACACACACACACACACACACACCACACACACACACACACACATACACATACAAACAACAATAAGCAAAAACCCCAATTGTTTTCCAATAACATTTTCTCTACCCTTCGTAACCAACACATCCACAGCCTCAAATCAAACACCATTATAGTAAAATTTACAGCCTTTGCAACTACAATATCCATCAATCATCATTTTTCACACACAAAACTTATTAAAAACATAAAAAAAGCCAAAAGGGCATACTTTTGGTGGCTCCAATAACTGTGTTCTTAGTTTTGCAATCTTTGCCTTGAGCTGCCCAAGATGATACTCTGCATATATCCATTACATTTACAATTATAATAACAATAATAAACACCCCAAAAAATTTTGAATAATTTAAATAAAATAAAATAAAATAAAAAATAAACTTCTTTTGACAACTTAAAGGACTCATATGTAAACATAAATTATAACATATATATATATATATATATATACACACACACACACGTATTTGGTTTGATTACCTGTGGCTTTATTTTTCTGGGTGCGAGCCATCTCGACTTCGATTTCTTTGATTTTTTCAATGATCCCCATTCTGTTTTTTTATTTATTCTTCTACCTGTAATCATTTAAAAGTAAAAATTGTCAAAAAAAAAAAAATTGCGAACAGTAGGGAAGTGAATTGAAGTTGATTAGCTAATGATGATGATAAAAAAAGAATGGATTTTGAATTGTGGGGTTTGGATAGTGTTGGAGTTGGAGGACTTACAGGGAGTGTGAAGGTGGATCGGAGGAGGAGGAGAAGGTCGTTGTGATTGAGAGAGAGAGTGGCTGTGAGGAGAGAAGTAGACAAGAGAGAAGAGGTGATGGTGGTGAAAAGGCCTACTTGAGTGTGTTTTTAGGCTGCTTTCGTAGGAGCAACGGGATTGGATTAATTTGGATTGATTGGAATCATTGCCGTTTAATCCATTATTTCGTTAATTATTGAATTAGATTGAATTTGATTAAAAATTATATTAAATAATTAATTTTAAAATAAAATAAAAATATTCCAATTTTATTGATAAAATACAAAAAAAAAAAAAAAATTAATCATAAAATTTGAAGTTAATTTCAAATATAATATGTATAATATTTAAAGAAAATATTTATTTCCTGTTAATTTTATATTATAAATAAAATAACTATTTTTAATTTGATAAATTAATTTAATTTTTATAAAACTATAAAACGAAAAAAAAAAAAAAAAGTAATATAAAGGCATGCAGTCAGCAAAACAAAACAATAGGAGAGGTAATTATTGGGCAAAAAAAAAGAAAAAATGGAGAAAGTGGTTGAAAAACCACCCTAGTGTAATTGGCGAAACCCGCCTTCCCGGTGTGTTTCCTATAGCCGTTGTGGGTTGGATACAAACCACTGCAACGTGTTCACCATCCTCAATACAGTCCACTCACCGAACGCCTGTCTACAAAATCTAATTCCTTTTAAAGTGTGATACAACCCCATAACCAGCCGACCAAACAAGGTTGTAGGGTTTGCAATGTAGGTGGGGTTTGCAATGTAGGTGGGGTTTGGTTAAAGAAGTTGGAGCCCAATTGTATATTTTTATTTTTTTGTTTTTTTAACGATATAATGACTCTCAATTATCAAAACATATGCGACAATAGTTTTTCTCCTTTTCAAAAAAAAAAAAAAAAAATACCAAAAGTTTGTTGAAACATACAAAAATCTTGTCATTTGTTGTGTGGTCAAAAAAATCTACTCCTATGACCCATAGATTAAATAGGTTAAAAGTTTATCATAATTTACTGAGTTTAATCACTATTTATATAAAATATTTATTTTTATAATTTAGTGGCTTATAAATGTACCTCTCAAACACATTTGTGAAATGCTTGACTTGACTTCAACCCCATATATTAACAGGGTGACCAGGACTAGTAGAGAATGTGTGTATAAAAATGAGAGTTGGAAAGTATGATTTTACTCTTATTGGAGTGGTCGAGTAGTATTATTGATTTGTGCAAATTTTTTATGTTTATATGTACAAGCAAAATGAAAAATAAAACGTTGCCCAACAATTAGAATGTAAATTTTGAGAATAGTGCTCTCTTTTGTTTATTTTTTCCTTGTTATTTTCTGAAAAAGTAAAGTGTTTTTTTGTACAGCATAACACATTTAAAATTGAAAATACCCGATCAATACTTTTAAAAATATAAATAACTTATAAATAACCAAGTACAAAGTTGTCCACACATAGACACAAAGTCTCCATCGACGTTAAGAGGTGTCCATAAAAATAGACGCCATTGATGTAAACATTTAGGTCAAAGTAATGATTGCTAATCAATAAAATATAATGATACTAAAAAGCAAATCTCAACCATACACTTATCTTTCAAATAGATGATCCAAGTTCGTAAAAAAAGAAAGCACTATATATATGAAGAACAACTAAAACACCATACACTTGTATCAAATGGTCATATATACTATAAGGCATCTAAGTTCATGTCAATCCAACTGATGTTGATAGACAGAATCCAAAATTAGTAACTTTATTCTAGATTTAGACACCTAAAGGTTTGGATTATTTATTTACAAAATTACAAATACCCAGATGATCTTGTTTCATGTACATTTCTCCCAGTAGAGCCAGCCAGCTTGCCGGAGCTTAGATTTGGTGAAACCTGTTGCTGCATCTCAGCAAGTTCTCTCACTCGTAGCAGAATCGCTGCCGGAATAGGCATTGCAGATGCATGTTTCCGGGAATTCATCTATATAATACCAGAGAAAAGATACAACTTTAATGCCACGAGTTGATATTAATCTTGATATAGCATCAAACTAAATCAATGAGAATAGGGGGAAATCGTGAAGCGGATTGCTCACCCTTTTGTCTGGAGGAGTTTGTGCAAGGCTTGCTTTCAGCAGATTCCTCCACTTGTCCTACAAAATAAGCAAAGCTATCAGCTAACAATAATTTGTAATGGCTGAATCAGGAACTTTTGTTAGCCAAAAGAAGCATACCTTGAGATCAACAGAGGTACGATACGAATAAGAAGCAAAAGCAAGCCTTTTGATCTCGGACCACCTTCCTGCTCCATACCTAGATACACCTTCAACAAGTTTCATAACTTCGGAGAGAGTCCAAGCTCGGTGATGTTTCCTTCTCATTCCACCTTTCCCAGTAGGAACGGTGACTACATTATCATCCGAGACATCCCCGGACTGGTCTATATGTTTTGGTTCCACATTTTGCCCTTGTTCAATTGAAGCCACAGGTGAAAATTGCTTATCCTTCTCTGGTTCAACGGTAAACTGGGCACAGAAACAGAAATTCCCTTGATATAAAAAAAAAAAAAAAAAAAAAATTCCCACAAAGATAAGTGAACAATCACTATTCACCAGGCAATGTTAAGATTTATGACCAGCTGAGTCTAAGGGCCATAACGTAAAAATGCACAAAAACTTGAACCACACCTATTTAGTTAGGAATATATATAAGTTATCCTCAACTCCTATATTCAGGCCCGTTCACATACTCATTTGCCTATCCATTCTTCAAGACATACTAGGTGAACTCCCTATAAATGATACACGTTCAAAGTCTAAAACAAAGTTACCAAATTATCTAACTCCTATTTGATATCATCACCCATGGAGACTACAGACTACCGCTGCACAGCTTATATAGATGACTTTTATCTAATTCTAGCCAGCTCCCATGGTAAACAATGTTAGGCTTCAGGCAGATGGATTCCAATAAGATTTTATGTTTATATGAACTGAAAAGAAATCAGCTGGATAACAAGTGTCATGCAATTAATGAAAAGAGAAACAGAAAATTGGTCTTACTGGCTGCTGAGTCGGTTCAGGAGCAGATCTGGCTTTCAACACTTCATCCCCACTCTCATTATTTGGTTTAGTATCATGCACAACAAGGGCCTTCTTTACCAGGGTAGCTGTCACGCTCATGCCATCAGGATGGAATCCCTACAGATTACAGAACAGGAGCCTAATTAGGTCAGTATACACAGAAGTACTTACACTCTGTCTAAGAACCATTTGTCCTTTATACAAAACAAAGAAAATTTGTATTACTGCAATGAAACAAGCCCAAAATACTACATTTTTTTGAAAAGAAATAAATTTCATCCCGTGCCATAATTTTTTTTTTTCATGAAACAATAAGCATATTCATCAATAAAATAATGTAAACATAGCCAATTTGACATTTAGCAGGAAGGGAACTAATATGATAAAGCCAATGTTTGCATTTTAACACATGCTAAAGAGACAAAAATTATATAAGCTACATTTACAGTGCAGAGGCACTAAAGGGTTTACATACCATAAGTGCCATGACATTTTTTCTCGGACGGCTTCTCCGGACCCGACAAACATATGGAACCTGAACCCCAGATCCTCCAAAGGAATCCATCCTGGCCATTTTGAAGGGCCTGACATTAGATTTTATGGATATTTGCCTAAGGCCAGAGTTTTTAGTTGAAGCCATTGACTTTCCACTGTGCTCTTTGGACTCCACTTCTGACAGTTCTTCAATATATCGTCTTGTGGGCTTCCGAACTCTCTTGGCAGCTCTCTGTTCTGTGCTAAGATCTTCAGTTCCTAAATCATCATCTACGCTAGAGTTTCTCAGTTTCTCACTGGAAACAATTTGAAGAGTTTCCGCTTGGCCACCGTGGTTGATTGGTGAATCTTTGCAGTCATTCATTGTTCTAACTGCTGAAGCCTTGGCAAGATCACTACCCAGATTGTTATGGTTTTCTTCTTTATCTTTGTTTACCAATTTGTTGTCTTTAATTACAAAACTTGATGTTGAAACATCACAAGAATTAGTTAACCCCATAGCAATCCTTCTCTTAAGCCACTGCTTGTCCTTGACAGTAGTTTCCCGCCCAAATGTTGCTTTGAAAGTTTCATGAAGTTCTTTAATTGATAGATTGTCCAAGCAAACTTCCCCCTTTAACTTAGAAAAATCGGGCTTCGAACTCGTGCAGTCAGCAGACACTGATGACTGACCTTCTACCGGTTCATTTCGAGCATTTGAGCACTCCCCAACATTCCCAGATTGATTGATATGGCTTTCATTCATACTTGGAGCAGAAGAAGGGTCATTTTCCTGCAAAGGAATTTCATATGGAGCTTCTCATCAATACCGGGCAATTTATCATGTTGATCAGAACGCTCGTTGTCTACAATCACATAAGCAGAGCAATGATCAGGCGATCCAAAAACTAAAAGGAGACACTCATCATATCAGACCTATTGCAATGTCTCCTGTACTAGAAAAGATTTTATTGGCTGGAAATATCCAAGATAATCAACAATCCGGTTGATAATTGTAAGCCAGAACCAACCCTTATTTGCAAATGTAAAAGCAAGGAAAGATCCAAGATAATCACCGATCCAGTTGATAATTGAAAGCTAGAACCAACCCTTATTTGCAAATGTAAAAGCAAGAAACAATGCTCAGAGAATAATCTGACACTACAGGCATAAATTCAACACTAAGAATAATTACTCAAGCCACCGAAAGCAGCATTCCAAGGTATCTAACACAACTCAGGAAGAAAAAGAAAAACTCCGGTACAAGGAAAACCAAGGGGGGACCGGGGGAGAAGGTATAAGTGATAAATAACTTCACTAGAAGCTCAATACTATAATCCTGTGAACAAAAGTAAAAAGGATATTCCTATAAAAAAAAAAAAAAAAAAAAAAAAGTAAAAAGGATATCATAGCAGTGGAACTAAACCAATGACGAGCCCAATTGATACCTAAATACTAGTAAAGTTCTGAATTAAAGGTGGATCACATGGTGCTGCAGGCTGCAGTACAATATTTATTAAGACTCCAGAAAGCGTTAATCAGTTCCGTTTTAAAGCAGAGAATCACTGGATAAGTTCCAGGCAATACCTCAAGATTTACATTTGATTTTCCAGCATCAACTTCAGCATTTTCAGATTGCGACAAACCTGGCATACGGGACTAAATCAGACAGAAAATATATGGAGCCAAATATGAAAGACGATAAAAGAAGATGTGATAACCAATAACCTAATGGACCAAGATGGTGATGTTGTTAACCTAAAGGGTATTATCAGGTCTAATGTAAGCCGGAAAAAGCTATACAACAACGATATTCAATTATTCAACGTTTAAAGCTCGATAAACAAAGCTACAACAAAGTGTAGAAATATGAGTGATCTGCAACAAAGTAGGCCTTGCTGAAGGAAAAAAAAAATTGATCCTAATCAAGAATGGTGAATGATTCTCCTAGACATTGATAAAATAAGATAATAATTAAATTAGTCCACAACAAAAAAAAATAATTGTCATTGTCTATCCTCGTTATGTTAATGGTCAAAATGTTTGATGGTGTGACACTACTAGTAGAACTAATACTAGCAAAATGTTTCAGTTTGTAGTATCTCTTTTACTATTGTAAAAATTTGAGTTTGATAGTCTCAGTAGTAGTAGACAGACCTTCTGAGCTTTCTAACCGGGGCATCCCAGAGGAAGTTCTTTCACTGCAAATGATCCCTCCAGCCTGCCCAGTGTCTGCAACAAGATGCATTTCTATTTTATCATCAGCTAGCAAATTTCCCACCTCCATAATTTCATCATCTGTTGCAGGCACTAACCTCCCATCTCCTTCAATCTGTACATTACACATAACATCAGAATTTCATGTCCCATCTAAAACAAAGCAGTTAAAAACAAAGGATGAGAACAGAAACGGAAGATTATAAATCCCCAATCCACTTTATCAGCAAACATAGCTCAGTTACAAATTATTGGATATGACTTCAATATGTTCTTTCGCTGACTTTCAAAAACAAACAGCATAAATGAGATCCACTTAGAGCACGAGTCATCGTCACCAGATTTCAAACTTACAGGCTACAGCCTACAAAATAAAAACTCTTTCAAATGACAAAATATCACCAGTACTAGAGTCTAGATTCTAATACTAACCTCATTCTGACAAACCTTTACATAAACAAGAGAAGCAAACAAATGAAATGATAAGTCACTAATCACTCATCATATGTTTCTGACTACTATTACGACTCCCATCTCTAATCAATGCAAGTCATGAAATACCCTAAATTAACTTTCAAGGCAACTCCATAAGAAACTGCAAGATCATGTAGCCTGCTAGTACATAGTAAAAGTTGCAATCATATCAGTCAAAGTCATTATTTGTTTCAGAAATGTAGTGAATACTCATCTTGAATTGCAATTGCTTGACACAGAAAAATATGAAGACCCTTGGCTTCATTTAAATATTAAAGTGCCTTATTCCCAATAAAGACTATAGCTCCTGACATAGGATAATTCTGGATAGTGTAGTTATGTTGAGCGACAGAAGGGAGTCTGAAGACTGAAGATAAGAATAGTCTTGCTAAGATGAACGCCGCTTGAACAAGTTTAAGAGTTGAAAGAGTGAAATCAAACTCTTCCTTTTGAGGTCAGGTTAAAGAAGGGTCTCATCAGGGTATTTACCTAGCTCACTAGCTTCCTATATTCCCAACACCCGACAAAGGGGGGATGGGGAAAGCTACAGGCCCAAAATTAAGAAATTACGGAAGGCAGGAAAACAATAATGTTTCTCATGAAATTCTCAAACATTCTCAAGCTACTATGGTTCCTACTTTCAAAAGGTGATCTCACGGCAGAAAGTTGTAGTTCTAAAGCAACAACTACTAGTATACAAACCAAGCAGACAGCACTTAATACAAATCTCTTTCAAATTCTTAAGCTCACCGCAACAAGCACACGTTCACAATTCTATCCCAACTCTAGAGCAAAATTACTAATTTCCACCTCCAACTTAAGTAAAACTAAAGTGACTACACCTGTCTTAAATAACAACAGATCAACTAATTTTCTTTGTCTAGACACAATAAAAGAACATCAACCAACAAGAAGACAATAACATGTCTATAAACAAATACAAAATCTACTTGGACGACATTATATCAGATCAACTGACATGCACTATATAATACAAACACAACAAGCAGTCCTCCACACCTCCATTCCAACTCAAAAGCAAAATCACTAATCTCTATCTCCAACTTAAGTCAAACTAGAGTGATTACATCAACAAATCATATTTTCTTCATCTAGATACAATAAAACAGTATCAACCAACAACAAGACATTAAACATGTCTACAAAAAAATACAAAACATACCCGAACGAGCTTATACACAACCGGATCTGCAGCCAGCTTCGGCGAAGACAACGTAGAGTTACTCTTCTCAACCCCACTTTCCTCAAACTTCCCTTCATCATTCCCCTCAACTCCAACCACTGTTTCCATGTAAAATCCACCACATGCAACTCAAATACACTAACTGAAAACAACAACAACAACAACCACCACCCAAAAACAAATGAAAAACAAACAAAACAAAACAAAAAAAACCCAATTTTTTTCTCCTTTCCATGAATTCAATACAATCATCAATTTAATGACACAACTTTCACTCCATTACTGAACTCATAAACCAATCCAGCACATAAAAACCAATTTTTTTATTTTTTATTTTCCATTTCAAACCAAATCATAAAACCTATCAAACCAAAAAAAAAAAAAAATCAGTTTAAAAATTCAATTTTTTTAAACTTCTATCTCATTTTAAACATGCAAATACCAAAAACCAAAAAAAAATTCAAAAAAATCAAACTTCTTATTCATTTCTAATACAAACAAATTACCTGCATTTCAAGCACTAAAATTTGACTAAAAATACTTAATTCTTCAACACAAACAAAACAAATTCAATTAGATTTCACATGTTTTTAAATTTTAATCTAATTTTAATCACGCAAACACCAAACAAACAAACAACGACAAAGAAAATACGAAAAAAAAAAAAAACAAACTTTTTTATTCCATTTCCAATCCAATTAAATCACCTACATTTCAAGCCCTAACATTTAACCAAAAAATCCAATATTTCTTTATTTTTACCTAAAATAGAAATCAAACAACCAAACAAAAAATAAAACTCGAAACAGATTATATAATTGATGAGCGAGATCGAGCGGGTTTTGGACTCACCATAGGCGGAGTATCAGAAGTGGACTCGATAGCTACCGAGTTGACTCACCGAGTTGCGAAAATATTGAAACAACAACAAAACCAAAAACAAAACAAAAAATCGAGAGCGAGAGCAAGAGAGAGACCTAGAGAGTTTGTGTGCGTGCTGTGCTATGCGCGTGAGGTTTGTGTTTAGTGAAGTGAGGTAGAGTGCATACACTTGCCGGATTCGAAATTTACTGTGGACTGGATTTCATAAAATGGCGTGGAGTCCGGGCTTTACACGTTTCGGTACGGTGTGATCAGATACTATCGGTTAGGTTATATATATCTATAATAATTATAAGACGCATGTATTTTGATTTCGGTAAAAATTAAACATTGATTTCGATAAAAATATCAGAATTTTAAATTTATAAAAATAAATTTAAAAATGCAAAAATAATATCGGATAGATTGAGGGATTTTTTTATATCAATACTCTTAAAACAATGTTGAGTGGATTTAAGACGTAAAATCAATTTTATAACATTATAAATCTTATAATTAAAATTTTGTAGAAAAATGGTGTTGGAGCACTTACCAGAAAAAAAGGTATAGAATCCTATATATATATATATATTAATACAAAAATGGGACATATGTCCAAAGAAAAAATGAAAAAAATTAATAAAGAGCCCTATACTTCATTAATTGTTTACATATATATTTTAATACAAAAATAGTACATAAGTCCAAAGAAAAAATTAAAAAAATTAATAAAGAGCCCTATACTTCATTAATTGTTTACATATATATATATATATATATATACATAAGAATGTATTTGTAATTTTATGTTTGGAATCCCATACTTCTTCTTTTAGAGTTGTTATTGAATAAGCCGAAGCGCTACCGGAAGATATTAAAATCAAATACTATTATTCTCCTTATAAGATGAAAAAAATACACTAATTATATGACCCCCAGAAGATATTAAAATCAAATACTATTATTCTCCTTATAAGATGGAAAAAATACACTATTTATATAATCCCCGGTATCTCCTCTCACAAATAAAATATAACTACTTAACCATTCATATTAAGAAGCGATATGCTTAGAACCCTCATACTATAATTTTTGCAAGATTTTTCAAGTGAAAACTAATTTTTATCGATGTAAATCAAATTCAGCTTGATTTATTGCACCATTCTAAATTTAAATAATAAAAAATAATAAAAAAGGGTTTAAAATCTATAAAAGAAATTACATAATTCTGTATATGAATTATACAAATGTGAATTCCACGTGTGATTTACAATCCAAATATAATATTCGGTCTAATTGAAAATTGAGAGCACTTGACATAGAATCCAAATATAATACTTCAAATCCAATTATAACACTTCAAGAGGGATCACACAAAATCATATCTTTGATCAATATAGGTCTACATGAAAAAACTGTCAAGGCACCTTTTTTTTAACTACTAGATTCTCCACTGCACACATGAATAGCATATTTTTTATCTTACATGTGTCTTTTTGTCTTTTGAAACCACAAAAGCTAAAGCTTAAAACAGCTACAACTTGAGCTGCTGTGACCTCTACAAGATTTGTTGCAGTCTGCAGCAGTTCACAGCACCAGCCACCAGGAAGACTTTTTTTGGAGCCTCTTCGGTTCATCACCATCGAGCATGATTTCAACCTTAAAAGTCAAACGACAAGTAGACATGGGAAATGTGTTAACATTGGGCAATACAGTCTCACCTACCACGGGCTAAACCATATGCTTGTGCATAAGTTCAGGGTTCAAGAATAAACAATAACTCTAAGCATGTTGTTGCATTGCCTGACATTTCGGCAAATTTGTTACAAAACAACACCAACAAAGATATGGGCAATGTTGAAGTGACATGAGGATATCATGCGTCCATCCACCATCAGTAAAACAGCACGGAACCTTGCAATCCGCTGACCTGATCTTCATAGTATGTGTAATGGGATCGTAGCAAGCCCTGCACATGGGAAGTGTAACTGTTGATCAATAACTAAACCGAATTCCAAGTTTAAACAAATGACATAGTAGTTGTATAATTGATAACTATTCTAGTGTGTTGAACGAATATATAGGATCCCAATACCCATGCTTGAAGCATCACTATAGAAGCAAAACATGCAACAATCGTCCAAGCTACTCATCAAGATATTATTAAAGCAGAGTTCAAAGTATTGGAGTCCCCAAACTCCAAGAACTAGAAAGAGTTCATGAACACTAACTAACTCCAAATATTCAATTTAAGTGTTGTTATGATGCTCTTAGCCCATTATTGTTGGGAAAGGGAAGAGTAAATCAATGCTAAGTTGCTAACAACTAACATTTAGTTCTGCTAAGTGAGCACCAAAGAAACTCAGATATGTAATCTCACAACTAAAAATGTAACAATAAGCTAACAGAAAACTTAGTTGGTATGAAATGTGGCAACCAGCACACAACAATATACAAGTAAGCCAAAGGAACCATAAAACACAGCTTATGGTATCCAAAAATCAACCTGCATGCATCCTGTCCATGATCAACTACTTCTGAGACGTTAGAGCTGCAGCCCATTATATACGTAACATCATATTAAGCCCTCAACTGTGAAGCAGAACTGGTGACCAAGACCAAACTGAACTCTATAACTAAACTGAAATCTAACATTATACAAAATACATTCTAGTTATATTACAAAAACAAATTTTTAGTATCTAAAGACTTATGCAACAAGTATTATGTAAAAGATAGATAATTTGGAAGCAGAAGACATGAGACTCATCCTACTCATGAAGAAACTATTGTGGCAAATTTTCCAAGCCGATGTAAAGCAGTATAGGAGTTCCCGAACTCCAAGAACTATAAAGAGTTCACGAAGACTAACAAACTCCAAGCATTCAATTTAAGCATTGTTATGGATCCTCTTAGCCCATTGTTATTGGGAAAGGGAGGAGTAAATCAATGCTAACAACTAACGATTGACAATTCGTTGTGCCATGCCGGCATGAAAGATATCACACAAAAGTTCCAAAAACCTAACTACAATACAAGATCTCACAACCAATGCTGTAACACCAAGCTAACGGAGACATTGATTGGCTAAAAACCTATAACAATGCAGACATAAGCACACAACAACATCCAAGAAATCCAAAGAAACCATCAAACACAGCTTATGGTCAAACATACTTAGAGACAGCGGTGCCATCCATGATCAGCTATGTCTGAGGCATTAAACCAAGGAGCAGCCACCCATCATCAACTTGCCTGTTTTTGGACCACAAAAGAAACCATGAAAGTTAGCTTAAATAACACATTTCTTATAATAACTAAAATATGCATAGTTGATAGTCCAATGAGCCTTAAAAGCTTATGCAAAAGCTAATTAACGTATTCAAAAAAATGATGCTTAGCAACTTCACTTCAACATACTGAAAATTTACTCAAAATCAAATTTAACTTCCAACATAAAAACCAAATATTGTTCCATTTTTGTTTCTATTTTGAGTACATAAAAGTATATAAAACATGAAAATACATAAACCATTCTTTTGATGTGTTTGGATGCTGAGAAAAAGCAGGAATGTGAAGATAACAAACAAAATTATAAGAACAAGTTTGTTTTTCCTGGCTTTTTTGAATAGTTAGAGAAAAAATATTGATTGAAAACAATATAAAGTTCAAGTTTTTACCATCGAAGAGTCATCAACAATGTCATCTCCAAGTGGGTTATCGCCTAGCAGTCTCCACAACCACGATCCGGTGCTCATTGTTGCATCTCTTGGGCGTGTGGTTGGTGAGAAAAAGCAAGTAAAAAAAAACAGGAACAGCAAGGAGAAGCCACCAGGAGATGCCACGTGGAATGATAACACTGCCAACGATCAATCAAAACCCAGATGCCACGTGTAATTTAAGGTAGGGGCATATATGGAATTTCATGGTTTACACAAGTTGACGGGCCTTGATTGAGTTTGGGATAGTGGATATAAAAATTGGGTACTAAAGACACCCCATCATTGTTTCTTAAAAGAATTGTTTTGATTTAGTATCACTGTTTTGACTATTTATTTCGTTTTGTTATTATTTACAATTGTGTTATTGAAAGTCATGTTCCCTATAATTATTAAATCTTTCAATTGATCCCTTAAAGTTACGTTGAATTTTTGGACCGAATTGATGAGTAATGCTTGTTATATGTTATGTTTTTGTCCTTGTTACTTACGTTTGGATGGTTGTTGTGGATTTAAAGATTCGTGTGAAGGACCAGTTATGAGAATATTGTATGCTTTTCTTCAAGATGATATAATTATTTCTTCAGTCATCAATGGATTCAAATCCAACCTAGAGAGACCATTCGATACGGTCCGTTCTAAATAATGCATTTGCAATGTTAGCCTTTAAAGGAATATTGTCGAAATAAAATAAATTGGATACGTTGATCAATCCTAAAATGTATCTCTTCTGGACCCTTTTCTTATTGGGTCATTTAGTTATTGGGCTTTTAATTTGTGGCCTATTAACAAGGTAATTGTGATATGCAATCAATTTACTTTTGAAGGGTAGATTGTGACATAACAAAAAAAATGTTATGGAAGTATGAACCTTTTTTTTGGTTAATTTTTCCCTTTTATTTTAATATTTTATATTTAATAACTTATTAATTCAAATTTATTGATACTAATTACTATTGATTCTTTTTTAATTCTTTGGTTTTAGATTTATTTTATTTTTATACATTTAGTAATTATGCCAATTTTGGTCACTTGTCACCTGCTCAACAACATTGAAAATAGAACATTAAAGTTAATGAACATGGAGACATCATTTATATGAGAAAATAGACCCTCTTTGACCAACGACAGGAAATGTTTTAAAGGCCGTGATTTGATCCAGTAAAATGAAAACCCAAATCCAAACACGTAAATGATTCCATAATTTATTGGTATGTATATAATTGGTCATGACTAGTTGGACCTGTATATTCTTATCCAGTAGGGAGTTCAATGCCATACATTATTGGGCATATACATGACCTCACTAATCTTAACTGCAGTCAAATTAAGAGTTTTTTTTTTTTTTTTTTGAAATTTGCAGTCAAATTAAGAGTTGGCATTACTAATGAGATTTTTTTTTTTTTGAGAAATTTGAAATATATACTTAGTTATGAATAATTTTGATAAAAGCTGTTATGGCTTTTGAAAGGTTTGATTTCAATTAACAACTCACTCTTAAACATCAATTTTTTTTTTTTTTTCTAAATGGTATCGAATTTATTTATGCAAAAGGTGTCAACAATATTACTAAAGAAAGTCACTCAATTAAAGACAAGGATAGACAACTACAAACCAACTTAATTCTATTGACATTTTTTTTTTATTACAGAAAGACATTAAAAAAAAAAAAGTCATCTCTCCACTTGAGGTAATTGTATACTTACGCGCACACAAATTTATTATTTGTTGAGAAAGGCCTATGTACTTATTCTTACCTCATTGGTCTGAGAATGCTGGGGCTATAAGTGGATTTGAAAATATCAACCAAAAGAGGAAACTGCATGAATGCGAATAAGGTTACCGGGACAAAAACAAGTGTAGCCATGACAAACGTAACCCATTTCCATGGTTGAAGAAATATGTGAAGGGTTGAAGCAAAGGCTACCATCATACTTGCAATAGAGAAGAATAAGGTGATAAGGCCGGTAATTAACTTCTTTGGCAATGACTTGAGGAAATCTTCTTCTGCATAACGTGAAGTGAGGATTCCCAAGAACATTTGCACTGATGCAATTGAAGAAAAGAGAGCAAGTGCAATGGAGACAAGAAACACTTTGAAAGATGTTTTAGGCAAGAAATTGGGTAGCCCTTCACCGTTGATGCCGCCTGGAAAAGTGTAAGCTGTTGCAAAAACTACTGTAATAATGAGTGCAGCCACCACAGAGCAAGCCGTAGCAGTTTCTTTCATCCATTTTTCGCCTTCTTTTACTAATTTCTTGTGTTCTTCTGTAAACACCTCTCTAGGTGTTTTTTCATATAAATTGCGCCGGACTTTAAGTGCAGGAAAAATAATATCTTCAACAGCCTAGAGAAAAAAATTATATAAAGCATCATGATTTTAGGTAATATAAAATTTCTCAAATAAATAGACTCCACTAGTCTAAAATTTTATTAGGAATTTCTTTTGAGAGTATGCAAGCTATTATAAACTTCCAAAAAAATATGTGGAAAACCTCTATCATACTTTCCCCTTTGAGATGGACCTTTATCCATATTTCAATTAAATAATGAGGTGATACTTCTGCCTTTCTAAAAAAAATGAAAAATTAAGGAAAAAATTTTGAAAAAAAGACAAAATAATGTATTATAAATAAAAATCTGGTCTTATAATCATAAAATATAATCATATTTAAAATGTTATTATTTGGAATGTTATTGCTATTATAATCATATTTTCATAAGTTGGTTGGAGACAGCTTTTGGAATTGAATTTTGAAAGAGTTATTTGATTACTTTTGAAATGTTTATGAGTCATCACTTCCTCATTAGTTTTAATGAATGATAATAGTGTCTTCATATTCATGAAAAATATTTAAAACAGATAATCAGAAACTAAAAAATAAATATTTTAATTAAGAATAAGATAATTTAATAGTGTCTATGTTTTGTCTCCATTTGAAGTTTTATTTCTTATTTTAGATAATTAGGATTTAAATTTATCAAATATCCTTTTTAAAAGCTGTTCCTAAAACAAAAATAAAATGATCAAGGTGATGAACAATATTAACCCCAATTGTAGTTTTATTACGTAACTGAACTATAATGTAAAAGGTACATGCATGAAATGGAAGATATAATATAAAATGTTTGTTACCTTAAACCATTGCAACTCTCGCTGCATTTGCAATGCCGCACCAGGTACTTCATTTGAAGGTACCAACTTTCCAGCTAAATGCAACATGTTACATTCTGTATCATCCTTGTGTGTCATTGTCTGGTATTTTACCAAAGATGCTTGCTTATGTATGAGATTAAAAACATTTTCCTGACGATGTAAAACTGCAAGATGAAATATTGTATGTCCATGTTCATCTTTGAACAGAAATGAATAAGAATAGGCCTTTAAAATTTCTTCAACAAACCGGTGATTCCCTAATATTGCAGCTGTAAACATTGGTTCCTTTAGTGACTTAAGAGCTTCTTCGAATGACCATGTCACTCCCGCAATCATCAATCTTACCATTTCAAGTGTTTGTTCATGCAATAACTTCTGATCATGTATGCATTTTATGCCTGGTACTGCAATAGGAAAACCTTTTTGAGTTTCATCAAATTTAATCAACTTATTCTCAAAGAAAATAACATTTTTATTTCTATGGGATGGATCATAAAAAAAGGAAATAAACTTCATAAAGTAATAATTAATCATAATTACTTATAAATTTTATCTCTCAACTAATGATTAATATACATACCTAGAGGCAAGAGCGCATTCCAAAGCTTATATTGCAAATTTGCAAAGAATTTTGTTTTCTTGGATGTTTGAATTTGATTTTCTATGTCTTCATGCTCGGATTTTGAATTATGCTCCTCTATTTTCACGGTAATGTCTGCAGAGAAATTAAAGTCGAGTACATATTATTATCAAACTGTTAATTAATGAAGTTTTTTCAAAAATTAAAGTCATTTTATGTAAATTTGAAAATATTTTAATTATTTATTTTTTGAAAAACTCAAATCAAAATACAAATAAAATGTTCATAGTAAACTATTAAAAGATAATGAAAGTGATTGTTAACACTAACAATGATAAATTAATCTTTGCCAAAACCCACGAGGAAGCCCCATATCCCTTTTAGCCAGCCCATCCAAAGTGTCATTCCAAATTTTGTTTCGATCTCGATCAGCCAACTTTGGATATCGATTTAAGAAACGAAAAGCTAAATCTGCACACCAAGAGTAGAAAGAAAATTCAAGTATACACTAAATTCAAGTATATATATAATATAGTTGTACGTTCTAACCAATGTGATTAGCTTCGATCAGGACACCAATTACTCCAGTAGAGTAATTTGGAAATTCCTCATCAGGTCTCTTTCCTTCGGCAGCATGAGCTGATAGTAGATACTCAACTGTTTCCTTATAACGGCCAGTATCCATTGCCCAATGAACTGGAAGATTTTCAAAATGGTCCTCGAGAGAGAACAATTTTGGGTTTTTTTTAAGAAAGAGTTTTACAGCCTTTGTGTTCCCAAACATAGCTGCTAAGTGGAGTGCCGTACGGCCATTCATATCTACTCGTTCCAGTGACTCCGGATAAGCCACCCTTGATACGAGCTTCTCAATGAGCTCATCCGTGCCTGGAACTTGAACAATTAAGTGGAAAATGGTGGACCCTATTTCATCAATACGATCAGCCAATAATGGCTCCAGATTTTTGTTTATGAAATCTTTTACGCCTTTTACATCTTTGTCATAAATGGCCCTCACCAGTAACCGATAACGTGCTAAATCCACCTCATGTTCACTTACCTGATGCTTCATTTCGGCCTTCAATATATCTACATGTATGAGAAAAGCATAATTCTTTAGTAAAGAATAGTCCTTAATCATTTTTTTTTTTATTCAGCCGTCATTTCCACCATTCATTCTTAATTACTATCATAATAAGTGATAAGACCCTTGTAAACTGGTGGGGCAAATAAAAAATCTTTAAAAAGAAAGATAAAGAGTTGTCCTCAATAAAGAACTACCTAACGTAAAATTGAAATATATTGTATCAGGAATTTTTGTTTCATTGAACCACTATCTATTAAGGTTGAACTCTTTAAGCCATAAGTTAAAATGGAGGACTCCTGACTTGATGTTTATATATGCACACAAATTATCATGTGAATTTTTATTCTTATTTAACGAGGAAAATACAATTATCTACTACTGCCTAATGAGGTATAGTGGAAAAGATTGCTCAATTAACTTGACAATAACTTAAATTCGAGTTATTCCTCTATAGATGGTAAAAAAAAAAAAAAAAAAAAAAGGAAGATGTATAAAATTATATTACTATAAAGAAGTTAAATATGATTATACATTATTTATATCTTATGTTAATTGAGAGTGTAAAGCTGTAATGTGAAAAAAAAAAAAAAAAAAGATGATTTCAGTTTAAAAAATTATTCACTAATTAACTAGGGACATGAATCAATTTAAATAATTAATTTTATCTTACCTTGCTGTTCCGCAAGTTCCTTACGCTTTTTTTGTATTTTGCTTTGTACATTTGATTGTGTGGAAGCAGTTTTAACCATTTCAATGCTTTCTTTGCCATCTGGTTGAGTAAAAGCATCTCCAACAATTTCACCCATATTTATGACATCTGATTGAGAGGAAGCAGCTTCAGCCATTTCAACCTTTTTTTCGTAATCTGATTGAGTGGAAGCACCTTCAACCATTTCACTGACTCTTTGGCTGTCTGGTTGAGTGGAACCAACTTTAACTATTTCATTGCTTTCTTTGTTGCCTGGTTGAGTGGACGAAGCTTTAACCCTTTCACTCATTTCTTCGTCTGGTTGAGTGGAAGCAGCTTCAACAATTTCACTGCCTTCTTTACTATCTGGTTGAGGGAAAGAATTAAAGCTTTAACAAATCCATGGAAATGAGAAATTATTATTATTATTATTTGGGTGACAAATAGTTCATACATAGTTTTTAACTACTTATAAGCATTTCCTAAAGGCATGAATAATAGAAAGAATGGTAACCACTATTTTTGGAATTAAGATTTTTTTGAAAATTTAAAGTACATAAGTAGATTTAAAGGAAGTGTTTATTAGTTGGATTGAAAATGAAAGGAAACGAAGAGAAAATTCAAGCAAGATGGCATCAAAATTAGAGTGCATTTAGAAAATATTACTGAGCTATTGAAATGAGTGGTTTTTTTTTTTTTTTACATAATTTATTATCACAAAATACAATTAGTGAACTAAAGGGATTTGTTCCCCAATAGAGGACATGAATTATGATCTTTTATCGTTTTTGTTTGCAAACTATGCCCTTTGTTTGCGAACATTCGCGATACCAAATGGTACCGAGAAATATTAATACCATAAAAATTTGGAAAATGAATAAGGAGAGAAAACTTAATTCTTTGAGTAAAAGAGAAGAAATATTTTCTTATTCCAATGGTAATTTAATTTTTTATGTATATGTGAGATTCACAATACTTTACATGTAACTAATTTTTTTTAGAGCAAAATGCACAAAACTCCCCTTAGATAAGACTTTAAACATGTGAAAACAAAGTTTGAGTTTTATAACAAGATAGCCCCAACTTAATAGTCAAAAGGTGTTAGATCTTATGGTCAACTTTGGTTTGAAGGGCAAAGACGAAAATGCCCTCAATTTTAAATCAATTTTTTTTAAAAAAAATTAAAATCATAAAAATTAATTTAATAAAAAATAAATTAAAATAACAAAAATTAATTGAATAAAAAATAAATTAAAAAATCACATGTTTCAGTTCATCTATTCATCCTCTCCCGATCTTCATCTCTAAAATAAGGAAAAACACCAAAAAAAAAAAATGAAAAAAAAATTTTCAATTCATCTCTAAACCTAGAAACCTAGACCTTCATCTCCGTAACCCAGAAACTTCTCTTTATTCTCTAATGGCAGAACCAAACAACACAAAGCATCAAACAAATTCTTCAACATTTCCTCTTCTTCCCCACTCATTGCATCGTCCCCCCTTGTACATTGCCACCACCTGCAAAAACAACCTACAAAAACTCATCCAAACATCAATCTGCAAAAGCCCACACACATCATCAATCATCTGCAAAAACCCAAAAACATCATCAATCAATCATCCACTGCATCAACCCCAAACACCCATCCACTGCGAACCCATCCAGATATCATCTTCAAACACATCTAGACCAAAAACCCCAAACATCATCTTCAAACACATCATCTGCAAAAACCCCAAACATCATCTTCAATCAAACCCAAAAAATAAAAACCAGATTTACGGGTTTCCAAGTGTACCCAAAAATACCTAACAAGAAAAAAAAAGGGAGAGAGAGAGAGAGAGAGATGTGCACTATCTCAATCGCCGTCCTACAACTCCAACTGCTGTGTTTCTCCCTCAATCCAAATTGGATCTCCCAAAAAAAAAAAAGAAATTGACAAAGACCCTTCAATCTTCTTCGTCAGAAACCAGACCATGGTCCTCTGACCAAGGAGACCCAAGGGTCTCCATTGTTTCCATCACCTTGGAGAAGACGTATCATTTGGGTTTGTCCCAGATGGTGGATTGGAACCCAAATGAGAGAAAGAGAGAGATCGGAAAGAAAATGAGGGAGGTTGAGTTAAGAGAGGTCTTCATTGCCAGAAAGAAAGAGATTGGAGGTTGAGTTGAGAGAAGAAGATGGAGATGGGGATGAGGAAAGACTTGAAGATGGGGTGTTGATGAGAGGTCTCCATCGCCAACGAGGTTAAGTTGGCGATAGAGGTTGAGTTGAGAGAGGGAGACAGAAATAGGGATGGGAAATGATTCGAAGATGGGGAGGGCGACGAGAAGGAAAGAGAAGGGAAAAAAAATTATTATTTTTTTAATTTTTCCTATAAATTGATCGAAATACCCTTCACCCTATTACTTGTAACCTTCACCCTATTACTTGTAACTACTGCTGTTGACCGTTAGGTTTGGGCTATCTTGTTATAAAATCCAAACTTTGTTTCCGCATATTTAAAGCCTTACCTCAAAGGGATTTTGTGCATTTTGCTCCTTCGTTTTAAATAGTAATCACAAATCAGGAACTAAGTTTGATTTTCTTCTTAAGTATTCTTGATTAGTAGACTTGTCTATATATATATATATATCATTTCAAATCAATGATAAAAGCTATCAGATCTAACTCCCAACGGAATATACAAGTATTAATCATGAATCTCAAGTAATTTGCTTGTTAATAGGTCGATTAAGAGAAGAGATGACATTCCCCACATTGTTATCTTAAATCTCAAATTTCTGTAGGAAGCAGAGTACGACTCAACTCCATATATTAATTATCTATATAAAAAAATCCATATATTATTTTAATTTAATCCATCTATTAATTATTTATATAAAAAAATCCATATATTATTTTAATTTAATCGATATAAAAGTTAATTAATAGCAAAACCCTATATTATTACTTAATTCATTACAACGACAACTTACTGTCTTAAGGTCACTTGCTATAACCAAGTTGCTGTGTTCTGACTAAAAAAGTAAACGATTATATTCCATCTCATTGACATGTACTTAATTTGAAAATTGGAAAATTTCGTTTCATCTATCCGTTTAAAAGTATATGTTGAACTATATAAGATCATCTATTATAAATATAATTCGAAAAATAATTCTCACTATAAAAGATGAATTTTTTTATAATATGATCTTTTCATGCTTTACAGAATTATAGACAAATATGAAATTTAAACTTCAATCATAAATATAAAAAGAAAGTATATAAATCATTGAAACTATCAATAATTCTGCTATTTATAACGTCACTTCAAATAAAAAATAAAAAAATAAATATGAAGTTGGAGTAATAGAACAATATACCACTCTTTGATTAACATCTTTATTTTATCCCGTGGTGGTATAGAAGGGCATTTACTTTTTGTTTTCTAGTTTGACTGAGTTAAAAGAAACCATGATATAAAACACATCAGTTAATATGAAAATATTAATATAGTAATTAAGAATTAAAAGGTGTAGCATCTTTTAATTTAAGTGTAAGAAACAAAGATAAACAAATTGAAACAAAAATCCAAAAATATGAAAGACATGGATTATTTTAGGTGAGGGACAATATATATTTTATTCTTACCACTAATATACTAATCTATTAATTTCACTGCTTTGCCGGGCCATTGCTATGCAGCTCATTTTGCGTCATCAAAGAGAGGTTATCGATTGCATTACAAATAAAGTCAACACATAACAGGCAATATAGATTTTAAAATTCTATGTCAAAAATTACAAAAAAAAAAAAAGATTTTAAAATTCTAAATAATTTTACTTAACCCAGGAATATATAAATCCACTTATTCACATGCAAGTTGCTTAATATGCTATTCAATTGGATAAAAATTAAATTTGTTAGAACATTAATAACATAATTAATTAATTAATTACCATATTAATTGGAAGTGAAGATGAAGTTGTCATTTATATGAAGGTCATGATCAATCCGCTGCTTGCCTTTGAATGTCTATTTAAAATTTGAAACTCAATATCAATCTGATGACTTATCCGGATTATCTTAATTAAAGCAGGAATAAATGGAAATGGGAGGTGAAGATGAAATTCTCCCTTCTATTAAAAGCATGGTCAATAATCGCTCTTATCTGATAAGGATCAAAACTGCAAGCAACTCAAAATTTCAACAAAGACTAAAAAAAAAAAAAAGTTTAGATACTTATTGTTCTAAAAGGGATTATGAAGAACTATTTTTTATTTTTTCCCCATAAATTAAGTGATGATGTAGCAGAAATCAGACATAAGAACTGGGAAAAGCACACTGCAATAGAATTATTTATAAAGCAATCACTTTCCATTTGTCAAGTGAGAACTAGTTACTGCATCGATATAATGATTTCTTAAATTTTTGTCTTGCGACTCTTGCCACTATGATGAAATACATATACGATGTAACTTAGTGAATTTTACATAGTTTTCACTTTTCAATCAATAAGTATGATCAGAAACTTGTTATGATCTCATTATGGGACGATGTATTATGGTAGACCTTTCCTAGAAATGTATGAACTAAGGTGAATAGTACAGAAACATAAGTAAGATTTCATTTTTAGACGTCTTATACAACCGAAGTAACATTTCATATCTAAATACAACTGTAATATATAACACTATTAAGCAATAATAAATTAAGTACTTGCCAGTGGAAAATAATGATACTGACGCCTGGCCTGAAAACTTTCACAAGCCGCTGCCTAATTAATTGATCTTCAAAAACAATGCAGAAATCAACTAAGAAAAAATATGTACATTTCAATAGCTCATGCATTATTATTAATCATGAGAAAAAAATATATTTATTAATAACGTTTTATATACTTAAAAAAAAAAAAAAGTTTTATAACTAGGCATAAGGGACCCCATTCAGGTTTGGGTGTTCAGCAAAGCTCTGTCATATTTGTGGGGGATACTATTAATTACTATATAGAATCTAATCAACTAAGAATAAAAGATTTCTATACTCCATAAGGGTAGTCTATGGATGAGTCTATATCCTGTACAACATATACACAGATAAAGGAATATAATACTGATCATCTTACTTTTAGAATAGTTATGAAGATAACAAATAACTTTTCATTCAATGATCTACAAAAGCAAAACAGATGACAACAGAAATATAAATTCACGTTCATCTCATATGATTTTAAATATGGATTTAATTTTGTGGATGCCCATTAAGTTGTGATTTTTTTTTTTTTTAATTACAATATCTAAACAAGTGTAAAAGATGTCACTACCAAGTAATAAATAACAAGGTACCTGCGGAAAATGATGATGCTGATGCTGATGCTGAAACTTTCACAAGCCACAGACAACTGCCTAATTAATTGATAGAATGATCTTCAAAAACAATGCAAAAATCAATTAAGAGAAAGTTCATACAATCTAATAGCTCATGCATTATTATTAATCATGATAAAGAATATAATTCCTTTTTAAATGATGTGTTTTACGTTAAATAGTTCATAAATAAAGGAAAAAGTAGTTTGTAAACAAAAAAAATAATTCGTTCACCAATTATCACATGAACAAAAGATGGTACTAAAAAACCCCATTTTCATAAATTCATTCTAATTTCAAAATTTAAATTAATTTTAGTATTATTTATTAGGATTTTCACTAAATAATATTATATAGCTATCTATAAGGGGTCCTATTCAGGTTTGGGATTTCATCAAAACTATCCTATTATTGTGTGAGATTATTTAACTTTTACACTTTTTACAATATATGTATAATCATTTAAATAAAATAATGATCACTTTACTTTCAAAACACGTGAGGATGTCATAAACCTTTTGATTGGAGATTGTGCAAAAACAGAACACCAAAGGATCATATGAAGAATGATATCACAATTTTTTATGGATCAGGATCCTCTCAAGTTGATTTTTATGTTGAGTACAAAAAGTTTAAAAAAAATAAAGTAAAACATAATACTTGAAAATAATAAAAGTGAAAAAAACAGAAAGAATTGATCTAAATCAATGGTAACGTATGTTATTAGATCTTTTATCATCAGTACAAAGATCAGCATAGGAAAATATTCTAATTTGTTTCACATATGATTTTAAAGATGTATTAAATTTTGTATGCACATAGCAAATGATAGTAAATATCTAAAAAATTGTCCAATATATAAAAATTCCGCACATAGTAAAGATAAAATGCACAAAATTTTTGTTTAGAACCAAGGAAAAAGGGCTGTAGTCATGACAACATAAGTATGATAACCAGTATTATTTTTTCAATTTATAATAAAAAATAACTCACTCACTTGAAAAAGAAAATGCACCCGAGAACTTTGGAAGCTAATTGAGGCAGGAGGTGTAATTCAATATGTTAAAAGGTTATTGAGGCAAGTGGTGTACAGTGTACTTCAATAGTTTAAGGTCTAACTTTGTTGGCCCTTTTATAATAAAAAATAAGACACAAAGCCAACTGAGAAGTTATTAAAGAATAACTTGTATAATGAGGAACGTATCACAAACACTTGCTTTCCAAAATGTAATTAAATTTATTACTTTTCCATTCAAAAGTAGGGAATAATATAGTAAGTATTTAGAACAGGGAAAAAGCAATGTATTGATGCAAAGCCAAAAAAAAAGAGTTAAAGAAATGGAGTAGCTATCAAGTCAGACTGAAACAACTGGAGGAACAGAGGATTTGCCTACAAAATCTTTAACATAAGATGATTCCAACTACCGTAAAATGGGGTTAACACAGTAATAAAATGTTGTTCCCACTCATACAACCCCAAGATCATGGGTTCATCCGCACAACCCACTGATATGTGGGTTTCTTCCCCCACGCACTAAAGTTTCCCTCTTACGTGATATGATGTGATGTGAGTTGTTCTCTCTTAACTTAGAAGCTGTTTATCGGACTGAGCCTGAAAGTCATATCTTTGTTAGTCTTAACTATTTCTTGGGCTAAGTATTAGTAATAAACAAAAAAGTAATTAAAATAAAAAAGAACGGATATTTTGTAAAAAAAAAAAAGAAGCTTCAAAGTCTTTTTCTTCATGATGATATAATTATTTTTTCAATCATTAATAGATTCAAATCCAACCTGGAGAGACCATTCCATCTGGTCCGTTCTAAATAATGTATTTGCAATGTTAGCCTTGAAAGGAATGTTGTCGAAATAAAATAAATTAGCTATGTTGATCAATCCCTATAATGTATCCCTTCTGGAACCTTTTCTCATTGGGTCATTTAGTTATTGGGCTTTTAATTTGTGGCCTATTAACAAGGTAATTGTGATATGCAATCGATCTACTCATAAAGCGTAGATTGTGACATAACCAAAAAAAAAAAAAAAAAGGTTATAGAAGTACGAACCTTTTTCTTTTTGGGTAAATTTTCCCATTTATATTAATATTTTATATTTAATAACTTATTAATTCAAATTTATTGGTACTAATTACTATCAATTCTTTTTATTTAATAACTTCTGATCGTGTATGCCTTTTATGCCTGGTACTGCAATAGGAAAACCTTTATGAGTTTCATCAAATTTAATTAACTTATTCTTAAAGAAAATAAAATTTTTATTTCTATGCTATGGATCATAAAAAAAAGGAAATAAAATTCATAAAGTACTAATTAATCATAATAACTTATAAATTTTATCTCTCAACTAATGATTAATAGACAACCTAGAGGCAAGAGCGCATTCCAAAGCTTATATTGCAAATTTGCAAAGAATTTTGTTTTCTTGTATGCTTGAGTTTGATTTTTCGATGTCTTCATGCTCAGATTTTGAATTATGCTCCTCTGTTTTCACAGGAATGTCTGCAGAGAATTTATAGTCAAATACATATTATTATCAAACTGTTAATTAATGAAGTTTTTTCAAAAATTAAAGTCATTTTAAGTAAATTCAAAAATATTTTAATTATTTAATTTTTGAAATAAGAAATATATGGGTTAGAGTAAATTATTTTTTTGAAAAACTCAAATCCAAATACAAATAAAATGCTCATAGTAAACCATTAAAAGATAATAAAAGTGATTGTTAACACTAACAATGATAGATTAATTTTTGCCAAAACCCACGAGGACGCCTCATATCCTTTCTAACCAGCTCATCCATAGTGTCATTCCAATATATGTTTCGATCTTGATCAGCAAACTCTGGCTATTGATTTAAGAAACGAAAAACAGATTAGCATGATTAGTCAATTTCAAGTATTTGTACTCAATCAAACTCGATGGAGTATCATATTTAATTTGGTCTAGTATATTTTAATACAATTCAATCAACTATTATAAAAATTAATTTTAAATTGTTAGATTTACTTTTTAAAATAATATTAAAATACTTTTAGTTTTATATTGTTAAAATAATATGATATATAATTTTTTTTTTATCAAATTCCATAATACACCAAAGGACAATATTATTTTTAATTCAAGTCCATACAGTATTAAACACATTATCATATTGATTTATCCAATCAAATTTTATTTCGATCTATCCAATCCAATTACATCAAAATAATTCAATGCCACGGGCCAAAAGAGACCTTAGGATGCATTTGGTATACAAGATTGAATTGAATTATTTTATGAAATTGGATTGGATAAGATTAATTATAACACTATATGTTGTTTGATGTAATTTGGGATAGGACTAAACTAGTTATGTTTGGTTTGACAAGGGATTGGACTCAAAATAAAATGATAAAATATTTATTATAAATTGAAACTATAATTGAATTAAATAATTATCAAATATAATTACTCTCAAAAAAATAGTTGAATTGTTCAATTTATTTACATTAAAAATAGTATAAATAAATTAGAATAAAACATTATAAATATTTTAAATAAATTAAAAATATATATATTTTAAGAAAATGAAAAAAAAATATTTAAATTATATTATTGCATTAGATCATACATCCTTGTTGTATGAGTGGTATTCAGTTTTATTAAAAATAAAAATATGATGGAAGTATACAATTTCAATGGAAGTAAAAATCCAATTTGGTTGTATATTAAACATTTGAAGAACACAAATTATACATGCAAGTTTACTATTTCGACAGCAAAAATTAATTTCATTGTTGTGTACGTAACCAATACGTTCATATATCATCTTAAATAATAAATACCAATTTTTTATAAAATAAAATAATTATTTATAACTATACATATCTCAAATTACAACACTTTTAGCCTTTATAATATAGTATTTAATATAGAACGAAACTCATGCATCTCTTCCCCATTTATTATCCTTTTGGTTTTAGAATTTTTCAAAACACTTGAACAAAATTATACAGTAAGATTAACATAATTTTTTGAGGACAGGTTGTGGGAGCGGGTGGGAGAAGAAAGAAATGGATTTTTTTTTTTTTTTTTTTTTGTCAGTTGCAAAACTTGACGAAGAGAGTAGGTGGGATGGGTAGGTGGGAAGAAACAAATAATGTGGACAAAACAGAGAGTACAGTCAACTAAAGACACCCGCCATTTTTTATAGTTTAAAAAAAAAAAATTGTTTTAGCACCTCCGTTTTGGCTATTTATTTTGTTGTTATCTATTATTGTGTTATTCAAAGTCATTGTTCCCTATCATTTTTTAATCCACCAATTAATCCCTTAAATCTTCGTTGAATTTTTGGACCAAATTGATGTGTAATGCTTGTTATATGTTATGTTTTTGTCCTTGTTGCTTATGTTTGAATGGTTGCTGTGGAATTAAAGATTCATGTGAAGGACTAGTTTAGAACAAGACTACTTATAATATCCAATGGGTGTCAACCCAAGTATATCGTCATCAATTCTACATGTAGTGCTTGATTTGATCTCAATTTTGCTAAGGTAGTTTATGATCCTAGCTATAAGAATATTGTATCCATTTCTTCATGATGATATAATTATTTTTTCAATATTTAACGGATTCAAATCCAACCTAGAGAGACCAATAATTCGATCCGGCTTGGTCTAAATAATGTATTTTTAAATGTCAGCCTTTAAAGGAATGTCAAAATAAAATAAGTCAGCTTTGTTGAGTGATGATACTTGCACCCCTAAAAAATTGAACGTACCTCCCTAACTAGCTTTTTTTTTTTTTTTTTTTTAATATTTAATATTATTCTTGAGTAAAATTATTAAAAGAATAAATATTTTATAAATAGATCCATAAATTATTAATTCAAATATCATATAAATTTTCTTATAATGCTATTTTTAGACAGTAAATTCTTTTTAAGGAATACAATTTAGCTATAAAATAAAAAGAAGGAAAGAAAATCTTCAAATAAAATTAACTGTAAAAAGGTATCTTGTAAATCAATTGTTGTTTTAGTGCCGAAAAATTTATTGTATATAAGTGTAAGCTTTTTATTATAAAAAACTTCATTCACAAAATTCATCGAACACGTGATTTGTATATGTCACAACTAAAACTTTTAGTGCTAAACAGTTGTAAATAAGTGTAAGCTTCTTGGTATACAAAACTTTATTCGAAGACGTTTTTTGGAGCCTCTTAGGTTCATCACCATCGACTTCGAGCATGATTTCAACCTCAAAGTCAAACGACAAGTAGACATGGGAAATGTGTTAACATTGGGCAATACAGCCTCACCTACCACGGGCTAAAGCATATGTGCATAAGTTCGGGGTTCAAGAATAAACGATAACTCTAAGCATGTCGTTGCATTGCCTGACATTTCTGCGAATTTGTTACAAAACAACACCAACAAAGATATGGGCAATGTTGAAGTGACATGAGGATATCATGCATCCATCTACCATCAGTAAAACATCACGGAACCTTGCAATCCGCTGACCTGATCTTCATAGTATGTCCAATGGGATCGTAGCAAGCCCTGCATATGTGAAGTGTAACTGGTGATCAATAACTAAACCGAATTCCAAGGTCAAACAAATGACATAATAGTTGTACAATTGATAACTATTCTAGTATGTCAAACCGATATATAGGTAATAGTTGTACAATTGATAACTATTCTAGTGTGTCAAACGAATATATAGGTAGTGTGTCGAACGAATATATAGGATCCCAATACCTATGCTTGAAGCATCACTGCAGAAGCAGAATATGCAACAATCATCCAAACCACTCATCAAGATATTATTAAAGCAGAATTCAAAGTATTGGAGTTCCCGAACTCCAAGAACTAGAAAGAGTTCACGAAGACTAACAAACTCCAAATATTCAATTTAAGTGTTGTTATGATGCTCTTAGCCCATTATTGTTGGGAAAGGGAAGAGTAAATCAACGCTAACAACTAACATTTTGTTCTGCTAAGTGGGCATCAAAGAAACTCAGATTCATTATCTCACAACTAAAAATGTAACAATAAGCTAACAGAAAACTTAGTTGGTATGAAATGTGGCAACCAGCACACAACAATATACTAGTAAGCCAAAGGAACCATCAAACACAGCTTATGGTCACCAAAAATCAACCTGCACGCATCCTGTCCATGATCAACTACTTCTGAGATGTTAGAGCTGCCGTCCATTATATATGTAACATCATATTAAGCCCTCAAATGTGAAGCAGAACTGGTGACCAAGACCAAACTGAACTCTATAATTAAACTGAACTCTAACATTATACAAAATACATACTAGTTATATACTTATATTACAAAAACAAATTTTTAGTCTCTTAAGACTTATGCAAGGAGTATTATGTAAAAGATAGATAATTTGGAAGCAGAAGACATGAGACTCATCCTACTTATGAAGAAACTATTGCGGCAAATTTTCCAAGCCGATGTAAAGCAGTATAGGAGTTCCCGAACTCCAAGAACTATAAAGAGTTCACGAAGACTAACAAACCCCAAGCATTCAATTTAAGCATTGTTATGGATCCTCTTAGGCCATTGTTATTGGGAAAGGGAGGAGTAAATCAATGCTAACAACTAACGATTAACAATTCGTTGTGCCACGCCGGCATGAAAGATATCACACAAAAGTTCCAAAAATCTAACTACAATACAAGATCTCACAACCAATGCTGTAACACCAAGCTAACGGAGACATTGATTGGCTAAAAAGCTATAACAATGCAGACACAAGCACACAACAACATCCAAGAAATCCAAAGAAACCATCAAACACAGCTTATGGTCAAACATACTTAGAGACCGCGATGCCATCCATGATCAGCTATGTCTGAGGCATTCAACCAAGGAGCAGCCACCCATGATCAACTTGCCTGCTTTTGGACCACAAAAGAAACCATGAAAGTTAGCTTAAATAACACATTTCTTATAATAACTAAAATATGCATAGTTGATAGTCCAATGAGCCTTAAAAGCTTATGCAAAAGCTAATTAACATATTCAAAAAAATGATGCTTAGCAACTTCACTTCAACATACTGAAAATTTACTCAAAATCAAATTTAACTTCCAACATAAAAACCAAATATTGTTCCATTTTTGTTTCTATTTTCAGTACATAAAAGTATATAAAACATGAAAATACATAAACCATTCGTTTGATGTGTTTGGATGCTGAGAAAAAGCAGGAATGTGAAGATAACAAACAAAATTATTAGAACAAGTTTTTTTTTCCTGGTTTTTTTGAATAGTTAGAGGAAAAATATTGATTGAAAACTATAAAAAGTTCAAGTTTTTACCATCGAAGAGTCATCAACAATGTCATCTCCAAGTGGGTTATCACTTAGGAGTCTCCACAACCACGATCCAGTGCTCAATATTGCATCTCTTGGGCGTTTGGTTTGTGAGAAACAGCACGAAAAATAGAAACAGCAAGTAGAAGCTACCAGAAGATGCCACGTGGAATGATAAACACTGTCAACAATCAATCAAAACCCAGATGCTACGTGTAGTCTTAATAGTAGGAGCATATATGGAATTTCATGTTTTACACCAGTTGACGGCCCTCGATTGAGGTTGCGATATGTATAATTGGGCACTAAAGACACCCCGTCATCTTTTCTAAAGAGAATTATTTTGTTTTAGTACCTCTGTTTTGACTATTTATTTCGTTTTGTTATTATTTACAACTGTGTTATTGAAAGTCATGTTCCCTATAATTATTAAATCTATCAATTAATCCCTTAAATTTACGTTGAATTTTGGACCAAATTGATGAGCCATGCTTGTTATATGTTATGTTTTGTCCTTGTTACTTATGTTTGGACGGTTGTTATGAATTTAAAGAGTCGTGTGAAGGACTAGTTTAGGACGAGACTACTTATAATATCCAATGGGTGTCAACCCAAGTACATCATTATCAATTCTACATGTAATGCTTGATTAGATCTCAATTTTGCTAAGGTAGTTTATGATCCTAGCTACAAGAATATTGTATCCTTTTCTTCATGATGATATAATTATTTTTTCAATCTTTAACGGATTCAAATCCAACCTAAAGAGACCATTCAATCTAGTCCATTCTAAATAATGTATTTGCAATATTAGCCTTTAAAGGAATATTGTCGAAATAAAATAAATTAGCTATGTTGATCAATCCCAGTATTGTATCTCTTCTGGAATGTTTTCTTATTGGGTCATTTAGTTATTAGACTTTTAATTTGTGGCCTATTAACAAGGTAATTGTGATATGCAATCAATTTACTTATAAAGGGTAGATTGTGACATAACCAAAAAAAAAAATTATGGAAGTATGAACTTTTTTTTTTTTTTGGTTAATTTTTCCCTTTTATTTTAATATTTTATATTTAATAACTTATTAATTCAAATTTATTGGTACTAATTACTATCAATTCTTTTTTTTTTTTTTTGGTTTTAGATTTATTTTATTTTTATACATTTAGTAATTATGTCAAATTTGGTCACTTGCCATCTGCTCAACAGCAATGAAAATTGAAAATTAAAGTTAATGAACATTGAGACATCATTTATGTGAGAAAATAGACCCTCTTTGACCAGCGTCAGGAAATGTTTTGAAGGCCATGATCTGATCCAGTAAAATGAAAACCCAAATCCAAACACATAAATGATTCCATAATTTTGGTATGTATGTATAATTGGTCATGACTAGATGGACCTGTATATTCTTACCCAGTAAGGAGTTCGATGCTATATATCATTGGGCATATACACGACCTCACTAATCTTAATTGTAGTCAAATTAAGAGTTTTTTTTTTTTTTTTTTTAAAGAGATTTGAAATATATACTTAGCTATGCATAATTTTGATAAAAGCTATTATGATTTTTGAAAGGTTTGATTTCAATTAACAGCTCACTCTTAAACATCACTTTTTTTTTTCCTTCTAAACGGAGTCGAATTTATATATGCAAAAGGGTGTCAACAATATTACTAAAGAAAGTCACTCAATTAAAGACAAGGATAGAAAATTACAAACAACTTAATTCTGTTGACATTTTTTTTATTTGATTACATGAAGCCATAACAAAAAAAAAAAAAAGTCATCTCTCCGCTTGAGGTAATTACATAATTGCACACACATAAATTTATTATTTGTTGAGAAATGCCCATGTACTTATTCTTACCTCATTGGTCCGAGAATGTTGGGGCCATAAGTGGATTTGAAAATATCAATCAATAGTGGAAACTGCATGAATCCAAATAAGGTTACCGGGACAAAAACAAGTACAGCCATGACAAACGTAACCCATTTCCATGGTTGAAGAAATATGTGAAAGGTTGAAGCAAAGGCTACCATCATGCTTGCAATAGAGAAGAATAAGGTAATAAGGCCGGTAATTAACTTCTTTGGCAATGACTCAAGGAAATCTTCTTCTGCATAACGCGAAGTCAGGATTCCCAAAAACATTTGCACTGATGCAGTTGAAGAAAAGAGAGCAAGTGCAATGGAGACAAGAAACACTTTGAAAGATGTTTTAGGCAAGAAATTGGGTAGCCCTTCACCATTGATGCCGCCTGGAAAAGTATAAGCTGTTGCAAAAACTACTGTAATTATGAGTGCAGCCACCACAGAGCAAGCCGTAGCAGTTTCTTTCATCCATTTTTCGCCTTCTTTCACTAACATTTGGTGTTCTTCTGTAAACATCTCTCTAGGTGTTTTTTCATATAAATTGCGTTGGACTTTAAGAATAGGATGAAAAATATGTTCAACAGTCTGGAAAAAAAAAAAATATAAAGCATCATGATTTTAGCTAGTTTAAAATTTCTCAAATAAATAGACTACACTAGTTTTAAAATTTATAAGGAATTTTCTTAAGAATACGCAAGCTATTATAAACTTCCGGCAAAATATGTGGAAAACCTATACCATGCTTTCCCTTTTGAGATGAGTCATTATCCATATTTCAATTAAACAATGAGGTGATACTTCTACCTTTCTAAAAAGACAAAAAGTTTTTTTTTCTTTTTTTTATAAAAAAAAAAAAGACAAAAGATAAAATAATATATTATACATAAAAATCTGGTCTAGGTTCACATGTGGGTATCATATTAAAGCAAGCAATCAAATGTATGTTCAGGTCATGTTGATCAGGTTGAGATTGTTGATAATTAATCATATATTTTGTCAACTAGCTAAGACCCGAAGGGATTTGGGAAAAATATTTAAAATGTGATTATTTGGGATGTTATTCCTCTTATAATCATATTTCCATTTAAGTTGGTTGAAGACTCCTTTTAAAATTGAATATTGAAAAAGTTGATTACTTTCTAAATGTTTATGAGCCATCACTTCCTCACTAGTTTTAATGAATGATAATAGTGTCTTCATGTCCATGAAAATTATTAAAAACAAATAATTAGGAACAAAAAAATAAACATTTTGGTTAAGAATAAGAAAATTTAACAGTGTCTGTGTTTTGTTTCCATGTGAAGTTTTATTTCTTATTTTGAGATAATTAGGATTTAAATTTACCAAATATCTTTTTCTTTTCTTTTCTTTTCTTTTTTTTTAAAAGGTTGTTCCTAAAACAAAAGTAAAATGATTAAAGTGATGAACAGCATTAATCCCAATAGTAATTTTATTATGTAACTGAACTATGATGTAAAATGTACGTGCATGAAATAGAAGATATGATATAAAACCTTTGTTACCTTAAACCATTGCAACTCTCGCTGCATTTGCAATGCTGCACCAGGGACTTCATTTGGAGGTACCAACCTTCCTGCTAAATGCAAGATGTTACATTCAGTATCATCCCTCCTTACCCATGTCTGGTCTTTCACGAAAGATGCTTGGTTATGGATGAGATTAAAAACATTTTCCTGACGATGTAAAACTGCAAGATGAAATATTGTGTGTCCTTGTTCGTCATAGAACAGAAATGAATAACTATAGGCCTTTAAAATTTCTTCAACAAACCGGTGATTCCCCAATCTTGCAGCTGTTAACATTGGTTTCTTTAGTGACTCAAGAGCTTCTTCGAATGACCATGTCACATCCGCAATCATCAATCTTACCATGTCAAGTGTTCGTTCATGCAATAACTTTTGCTTATGTATGCATTTTATGCCTGGTACTGCAATAGGAAAACCTTCATGAATTTCGTCAAATTTAAATTAACTTATTCTTAAAGAAAATAAAATTTTTATTTATATGGTATGGATCATAAAAAAAGGAAGTAAACGTGAGAGAGTACTAATTAATCATAATTGACTTATCAATTTTGTTTCTCTCAACTAATGAACCAATATATATACCTAAAGGCAAAGCATTCTGAAGCTCATATTGCAATTTTGCAAAGAATTTTGTTTTCTGGGATGTCTGAATTTGATTTTCTATGTCTTCATGCTTAGACTTTGAATTATACTTCCCTATTTTCACGGGAATATCTGCAAATAAATTCAAATCAAATGCCTATTAGTATGAAACTGTTAATAAAGTCTTTTAAAAAATTAAAGTGATTTTTAAGTAAAATCGAAAATATTTTAATTATTTATTTTTTGAAATAAGAAATATATAGGTTAGAGTAAATTATTTTTTTGAAAAACTCAAATCAAAATACAAACAAAATCTCTATAGTAAACCATTAAAAGATAATGAAAATGATTGTTAACACTAACAATGATAGATTAATCTTTGCCAAGTCCCACGAGGAATCCCCATATCCCTTTTAGCCAGCTCATCGATGGTCATATTCCAATGAATGTTTCGATTTCGATCAGCCAACTTTGGATATTGATTTAAGAAACCAAAAGCTAAATCTGCACACCAAGAGTAGAAGAAATTTCAAGCATACACTAAACTCAAGTATATATATAATATAGTTTGTACGTTCTAACCAATGTGATTAGCTGCGATTAGGCCACAAAGTACGAGACCAATGTCATCTCGAAATTCGTCATCAAATCTCTCGTTTCTGACAGCATGAGCTGATAATAGACATTTAACTGTTTCCTCGTAACGGCCAGAATCTATTGCACAGTCAACTGGAAGTAACTTATCAGCGTCCTTGAGAGCTAACAAGTTTCTGTTTTTATTAAGAAAGAGTTCTACAGCCTTTGTGTTTCCAAACATAGCTGCTGAGTGGAGTGCCGTACTGCCATCTGTATCTGTTCGTGCTAGTGATTCCGGAGATGCCATTGATACGAGCTTCTCAATGAGCTCATCCGTGCCTGGGACTTGAACAATTAAGTGGAAAATGGTGGACCCCATTTCGTCAATATGAGCAGCCAATAATGCCTCCAGATTATTTGTGTTTATGAAATTTTCTACGGCTTTTACATTTTTCTCAAAAATGGCCCTCACCAGTAACCGATAACTTGCTAAATCCACCTTCTTTTTACTTACCTGATTCCTCGCAGTTTCCCTCAGTCCATCTACATGTATGAGAAAAGGATAATTCTTTAGTAAAGAGTAGTCCTTAACCTCTTCTATTTTCTGGAAAAACTTTATTTAGTCCGTAAGATTTTGAAAAATATCAAGTTTTTAAAGCTTTTTAAAAATCAACTCTTTTCATCCCTAACTTTTTCAAAACTCTTTAAAAAAATTCATATTTTAAAAAACTTCATCCTATCAGTTAACTAATGGTTAACATTAACAGAATAAGTTAAAAAATATTTTTACCAATATTTTTATCTTTGATGGTTATTAGTGACACATAAATTACCAAATCACTCTCATAAAATAATGAATTTACAAGTTAAATTGTCTAAAATACTTTTGAATTTAAGTTATTAAATTAAAACTTAAATTATTTAAAATTACCATTGACTATCAATTGACTGATAGTTTGGATTTTTTTGAAAAGTTTTGAAAAAACTAGAGATAAAAATAGCTATTTCCAAAAGAACTTTAAAAATCTTATATTTTTTTATATCTTAAGGACTAAAATGAAGTTTTTCTTTTTTTCTTCAACTTTGATTTTCACAATTCATTCTTAATTACTATCATAATAAGTTATGAGCCCCCTGTGAACAAATGGGGCAAATAAAAGATCTTTAAAAGGAAAGCTAAAGAGTTGTCCTTAATAAAGAACTGTCTTATATAAAATTGAAATATATTAGATTAGGAATTTTAATTTTATTGAACTACTAACTATTAGGGTTGAACTCTTTAGTCTATAAGTTAAGAACAAGGACTCCTAACTTGATGTTTATATATGCACACAAATTATCATGTAAATTTTTTTCTTATTTTATGAGGAAAATATATACAAATATATACCACCACCCAATGAGGCATAATGGCAAAGATTGCTCAATTAATTTGACAAAAACTTAGAACAACTCATGGATGGTATAAAAAAAAAAAAAGAAATAAAAAGATATATAAAATTATGTTACTATAAAGAAGTCAAATATAATTATACATTATTTATATTTATATTAATTAAGAGAGTAAAGCTGTAATATATATATATATATATATATATATGACTTCAATTTAAAAAATTATTCACTAATTAATTGGGGATATGACTCAATTTAAATAATTAGCTTTATCTTACCTAGCTCTTTTGCAAGTTCCTTCCGCTTTTCTTGTATTTTGATTTCTATATCTAGTTGTGTGGAAGCAGTTTTAACCATTTCATTGCTTTCTTTGTCGTTTGGTTGAGTGGAAGTAGCTTCAACAATTTCACTCATTTTTTTGCCATCTAATTGAGTGGAAGTAGCTTCAACCATTTTACCCATTTCTTTGCAGACTGATTGAATGGAAGCAGCTCCAACCATTTCACTGACTCTTTGACTGTCTAGTTGAGTGGAACCAGCTTTAACGATTTCACTGCTTTCTTTGTTGTCTGGTTGAGTGGAAATGGCTTCAACAATTTCACTGCTTTCTTTACTGCCTGGTTGAGGGACAGAATAAAAGCTTTAACAAATCCTTGGAAATGAGAATTATTATTATTATTATTATTATTTGGGTGAAAAAGAGTTCATACATCAGTTTTTAACTACTTAAAAGCATTTCCAAAAGGCATGAATAATAGAAAGAATGGTAACCGTTATTTTTGGAATTAAGATTTTTTAAAAAATTTAAAGTACATAAGCAGATTCGAAGTACGTGCTTATTAGTTGGATTGAAAATGAAAGGAAATGAAGAGAAAATTCAAGCAGATTGCATCAAAATTAGAGTGCATTTAGAAAACATTACCGAGCTATTTAAATGAATTTTTTTTTTTTACATTATTGATTATCACGAAATATAGTTCATGAAATAAAGGGATTTGTTCCCAAACAAAGGGCATGAATTATGATCTTTTATTGTCTTTGTTCGCGAACTATGCCCTTTGTTCACGAACGTTTACGATACCTAATGGTGCCGAGAAATCTTTAATACCATAAAAATTCTCAAAGTGAATCAAGAGATAAAACTTAACTACTTGAGTGAAAGAGAAGAAATAATTTCTCATTCCAATAGCAATTTAATTTTTGATGTATATGTGAGATTCACAATATTTTACATGTAACTAATTTTTTTTAAACAGCAATTATAAATCAGGAACTAAGTTTGATTTTCCTCTTGTATTCTTGATCAGTAGACTTGTCTATAAAAAAAAAAACCCTTCATTTCAAATCAGTGATAAAAGCTATCAGATCTAACTCCCAACGGAATATACAAGTATTAATCATGAATCGCAAGTAATTTGCTTGTTAATTGGTTGATTAAGAGAAAAAGATGATAGCCCCCACGTCGTTACATTAAATCTCAAATTTATGCAGAAAGCAGAGTACAACTCAACTCCATATATTATATATTTCAAAAAAAAAAAAACTCCGTATATTATTCTAATATAATCAATATGAAAGTTAATTAATAGCAAAATCCTTTATTATATTTTAATATTATTACTTAATTCACTACAACGACGACTTAATATTTTAAGGTCACTTGCTTTAACCAAGTTGCTTCATTTTAACTATAAAAGTAAACGATCATATTCCATCTCATTGACATGTACTTAATTTGAAAATTTGAAAATTCTGTTTCATCTATCCGTTTAAAAGTTTGTTGAATTTTGTAAGATCATTTATCGTAAATATAATTTGAAAAATAATTCTCACCATAAAAGAAGAATCTTTTTATAATATGGTATTTTCATGCTTTATAGACTTATAGATAAATATGAAATTTAAACTTGAATCATCAATATAAAAAGAAAGTGTATAAATCATTGAAACTATAAATAATTCTGCTCTTTATAACATCACTTCAAATAAAAAACAAAATAAACAAATAAATATGAAGTTGGAGTAATAGAACTATATACCACTCTTTGATTAATATCTTTATTTTATCCCGTGGTGGTAAAGAAGGACATTTACCTTTTGTTTTCTAGTTTGACTGAGTTAAAAGAAACCATGATATAAAACGCATCAGTTAAAATGAAAATATTAATATAGTAATTAAGAATTAAAAGGTGTAGCATCTTTTAATTTAAGTGTAAGAAACAAAGATAAACAAATTGAAACAAAAATCCAAAAATATAAAAGACATGGATTATTTTAGGTGAGGGATAATATACATTTTATTCTTACCACTAATATATTAATTTATTAATTTCACTGCCTGGCCAGACCATTGCTGTACAGCTCAATTCTGAGTCATCAAAGAGATTTAAAAATAGAGTCAACACCGAACACGCACTATAGATTTTAAAATTCGAAATCATTTTACTTAACCCGGGAACATATAAATCCACTAATTGGATAAAAATTAATTTTAGTAGAACATTATTAAAAACATGATTTACTAATGACCATATTAATGTGAAGTGAAGATGAAGTTGTCAAATTTTATATGGGCATGAATATCCACTACTTGTCTTTGAATGTCTATTTAAATTTTAAAACTCTGTTAATTTGACTTGTTTGGATTATCTTAAGTAAATCAGAAATAAATTGAAGATGAAGTTCTCTCTTCTATTAAAAACATGGTCAATAAATAGAAATGTTGAACTCTTCCGTCCGTAAGTTAAGAAGGGAGACTCTTAACTTGATAATTAATTTATGCACAAAAATTATTATGTGAATTATTTTTTCTTATTTAACAAGGAAAATACAAAACTATATGAGGATATATTACTATAAAGGATTTATATGATTATATATGAGTTGTTTCTTATGTTAAATAAGAGTGTAAAACTGGTATATATGTAAATAAAATATTATTTAGTGATGACAGACATATTCCGATTGATGAGCCACGTCTTAGTTAAATCGAGATCTTCGGTTCAAACATCCCTACCTAGGTAATAAAAAAATAATAACAACGGTAATAAAAAGATTTTTATCAGGTTTTAAGAAATTATTCGCTAATTATATGTCTTAGTTTAAAGAATTGGTTTTTATCTTACCTCCATTTTTGGTTTGTACATCTGTTTCTGTGGAAGCAGCTCCAGCGATTTCACCACTGACTTTTTGGCCGTCTGGTTGAGGAGAGGAAGCTTCGACCAATATATTGCGTAATACTGATTTCTTTGCTGTCCGGGCGGAGGAAACAACCTTCCGCCAGCATTTTTTAATTTTTCTTTCGCGACCTTGTAGTTTCTTTTTAATTTTTTTGGTACGGAGAATTTGTAGTTTCATTGAGAAAAACAGGGAGAGGAGAACCTCAGTACACCAGCTTCAATAAGGTTGGGTAATGACCTAACCATACAGTAGGATCTAGTAGTGGATCTAAAATGATTTAGGTATTGTATTGAGTTATACACTCGTACTGCCACTGGTCTAGGACGTGTTCATTAATTATACAAGACTAATAAATTATTATTATATACTTAAAGAAGTTCAAAAGTTGAGCGAATGAAATTGACGCTGCTGCTTGTGGAGGAGAAAATGTAGGGTGCATCTAGTGCGTACATACTAAGTGGTGTACTGGGCCACTCTATCTTTGACATTTGTTATTTCTAAATACGTAATAAACAGATTGATGATGATATGATAAAATTTTAGTTTTTGTTTTTTCAAGCCATAACATTCGCTTAATGAGAATTCAATCCTCAGCTTTTTTAAGGATGGATAAGAATAGATTAATGAAATGATAAAATTTAAATTTTTGTTTAGAAATTGAACCCCTAGCTTTTTTAAGGATGAATATGAATAGATTGACAAAATGATAAAGTTTAAGTTTTAGTTTGGGAATTGAACCCCTAACTTTTTTAAGGATGGATAGGAATAGATTGATCATATAATAAAATTTAGGTACATAGTCACTTATACTAAGAGGTGGTGTGTAATAAGATTTAGATATGAGTTTGTTTTGCTATTTATTAAATTTGGAGTGAATTTGCTTTATTCTTATATTGGATTTAAAAAAAAAAAAAATTGATATGTAATTAAACGGTTTGGATAGCTACTTTGGTAAATGAGAGACACACTATCATGACACCAAGATTACATACTAGAGGCACCAAGATTTACATATCTAGAATGATGCAGATAGCGTCAATTAAATTTTGAGTGAATTTGCTTTATTCTTTTGTTATTTATTTATTTATTTTTAAATGTGACACATTGTGAGTAAACCAAACTTTCATTACTATTAGAATAATCTAGATAGTCATTCCCAATACATGGGAGGCAAACTACCCCAACATCAAGATTATACACTACTAGAATAGTCCAGATAACGTCAAATAAATTTTGATAAGTGAATTTACTTTATTTTTTCATTGGATTTGTTTTTTGAACCAAATAGCTACCGCAAACTACACTTAACAATCAACATAAGAGAGGGTTATAAGAGACTGGATAGCTTCAATTAAATTTTGAGTGAATTTGCATTATTCTTCATTGGATATATATATAGAACAAGATAACCACTTTTCTAAATGAGAGACAAGCTACTCTCACTCTGGTAAATGAAAGATAAACTACTTTCACAATCAACATAAAAAAAGGGTTATCCACATTAGTACTAATATTTTCTAGTAAATGGGAGATAAACTACTCACTTCAGTAAACGAGAGACAAAAAACTCTCACAATCAATATGAGAAAAGGCTACTCACAACAGTATTAATATTCACCGGAAGGAATTGAACGCCAACATCATGTATGAAGGGGCACTCAATCAATAGCACTAGCAGCTGATGTGTATTCTTTACTGGATTTTAACTTAACTTTATAGATGTTTTAAAGATTGATTAGCCAATGCCCCACTCGACATGTGCATTGGGTGCACCCAACATTTTCTCGTTGGGGAGATGTCAGCTGGTCTCCCGCTACAAGCAAAGGCCATTGACCTCCACTGGTAGAGATGCCGAGGGTTGAATTTTTTTACAAATTATTTTAGAGCTATTAATTACTTAAAAATACGATTTAATTAAATATGTTCATAATTTTTTATATTTAAATTAAATAATATGATTAGTCAATTTCGTGTATTTGTACCCAAACTCCATAGGGTATCAAATTTAATTTAGTCTAGTATATTTTTATACAATTCAATCAACTACAATAAAAATAAATTTTAAATGGTTAGATTTACTTTTTAAAATAACATTAAAATATTTTTAATTTTATATTATTAAAATAATATGATATATAATAATTTTTTTATCTAATTCCATAATACAACAAACGATGGACAATATTATTTTTAATCTAAGTCTATACAGTACTAAACACATCACATTATTGATTTATCCAATCCAATCTTATATCATCTTATCAAACCCAATTACATCAAAATAAATCAATCCAATCTCGCAGGTCAAAACAGGCCTTAGGATGTATTTAGTATGCGAGACCGGATTGAATTATTTTATGAAATTGGATTGGATAAGATTAATTGTAACACTATATATTGTTTGATGTAATTTGGGATAGGACTAAGCTAGTTATGTTTGGTTTGACAAGGTATTGGACTAAAAATAAAATGATACAATATTTATTATAAATTGAAACTATAATTGTATTAAATAATTATCACATATAATTACTCTCCTAAAAAAATAGTTGAATTGTTCAATTTATTTACATTAAAAATAGGGGAAAAATCATTTTAGTCCCTAACTTTTGGGAAAGGATCAAATTTTTAACTATGTTTCTTAAAAGGACAAAATGAACCTTAACTTTTCAGAAAAGTGTCAAATTAGTCCCTCTCATTGGTCAACTAACGGTCAAACCTAACAGAAAATGTTAAAAGACAAATTTAACCTTACACTCAATTAAAATAAAAATCATTTTAGTCCCTAACTTTTGGGAAAGGATCAAATTTTTAACTATGTTTTTTAAAAAGACAAAATGAACCTTAACTTTTCAGAAAAGTGTCAAATTAATCCCTCTCATTGATCAACTAACAATCAAACCTAAAAAAAAATGTTAAAAGACTAATTTAACCTTACACTCAATTAAAACAAATAAAAGACCATTCTACCCCTAAATTTGATCATTTCCAAAAAGTTAAAGACTAAAATAATTTTTTCCCTAAAAACAAAGCCATCGTTTACCCACACCACTCTTAACAACACTCTACCCCATTTCAAAGCCCACACCCCACCCCGTTTTAGAGACCCACACCTGTTCACAGACCACCGACCACCAACCCTCGACCACTACTGTCATCGTCCGACAGTCAACCATTTGCAACCGTCTGACCTGTTCAACAATCCACACCCTTTCGTTCACCCGCTATCAACCCGAACCCGTTCCGTCGTTATCAACCTGCACCCCGTTCGCCCACTGTCAACCTATACCCGGGACACCGTTCGGTCAACTTCTTGAGCGGCGGTGATTGTCTTCATCAACTCGGGTGAGTCCATTAGGGTTTTTAGATCATAAATTTTGGTTTTTTGGGTTTTTTTTCTTTTAATTTTTTTGTGGGTTTTGCTAATAAATTCTGATGCATTCTGAATATATATCAAGACTCCCAGACCAAGTTGAGCGCGCACAAAAATTGTCTAAGGGTAAAAATGTAATTTTATGGAAATTATATAAAAGCTTATTAAGGTTATTTTGGTAATTATATATTACTGTAATATTTAACTTTAGTTGGGGGTATAATGGTCTTTTTATTTGTTTTAATTGAGTGTAAAGTTAAATTAATCTTTTAACATTTTCTATTAAGTTTGACTGTTAGTTGATTGATGAGAGGGACTAATTTGACACTTTTCTGAAAAGTTAAGGTTCATTTGTCATTTTAAAAAACATAGTTAAAAATTTGATCCTTTCCCAAAAGTTAGGGACTAAAATGATTTTTTCCCTTGAGTGTAAGGTTAAATTAGTCTTTTAACATTTTCTGTTAGGTTTGACCGTTAGTTGACCAATGAGAGGGACTAATTTGACACTTTTCTGAAAAGTTAAGGTTAATTTTGTCCTTTTAAAAAACATAGTTAAAAATTTGATCATTTCCCAAAAGTTAGGGACTAAAATGATTTTTCCCCTTAATTTTTTTGTGGGTTTTGCTAATAAATTCTGATGCATTCTGAATATATATCAAGACTCTCAGACTAAGTTGAGCGCGCACAAAAATTGTCTAAGGGTAAAAATGTAATTTTATGGAAATGATATAAAAGCTTATTAAGGTTATTTTGGTAATTATATATTACTGTAATATTTAACTTTAGTTGGGGGTATAATGGTCTTTTTATTTGTTTTAATTGAGTGTAAAGTTAAATTAATCTTTTAACATTTTCTATTAAGTTTGACTGTTAGTTGATTGATGAGAGGGACTAATTTGACACTTTTCTGAAAAGTTAAGGTTCATTTGTCATTTTAAAAAACATAGTTAAAAATTTGATCCTTTCCCAAAAGTTAGGGACTAAAATGATTTTTTCCCTTGAGTGTAAGGTTAAATTAGTCTTTTAACATTTTCTGTTAAGTTTGACCGTTAGTTGACCAATGAGAGGGACTAATTTGACACTTTTCTGAAAAGTTAAGGTTAATTTTGTCCTTTTAAAAAACATAGTTAAAAATTTGATCATTTCCCAAAAGTTAGGGACTAAAATGATTTTTCCCCTTAAAAATATTTTAAATAAATTATAATAAAAATATTTTAAATAAATTAAAATAAACTTATATTTTTAGAAAATGAAAAAAAAATATTTAAATTATATTATTGCATTAGATCATACATCCTTGTTGTATGAGTGGTATTCAGTTTTATTAAAAATAAAAATACGATGGAAGTATACAATTTCAATGGAAGTAAAAATCCAATTTAGTTGTATATTAAACATTTGAAGAACACAAATTATACATGCAAGTTTACTATTACGACAGCAAAAATTAATTTCATTGTTGTGTACGTAACCAATACGTTCATATATCATCTTAAATAATAAATACCAATTTTTTATAAAATAAAATAAAATAATATTATTATTTATAACTATACATATCTCAAATTACAACACTGTTAGCCTTTATAATATGGTATTTAATATAGAACGAAACTCATGCATCTCTTCCCCATTTATTATCCTTTTGGTTTTAGAATTTTTCAAAACACTTGAACAAAATTATACAGTAAGATTAACATAATTTTTTGAAGACAGGTAGTGGGAGCGGGTGGGAGAAGAAAGAAATAGATAGATAGATCGATAGATAGATAGATAGAGATATATATATATATATATATATATATATTTATTTATTTATTTATATTTCCAGTTGCAAAACTTGACGAAGAGAGAAGGTGGGGTGGTAGGTGGGAAGAAACAAATAATATGGACAAAAGAGAGAGTCTCAGTCAACTAAAGACACCCGTCATTTTTTATAAGAAAAAAAAAATTGTTTTAGTACCTCTGTTTTGACTGTTTATTTTGTTGTTCTCCATTATTGTGTTATTCAAAGTCATGTTCCCTATAATTTTTTAATCCACCAATTAATCCCTTAAATCTTCGTTGAATTTTTGGACCAAACTGATGTGTCATGCTTGTTATATGTTATGTTTTTGTCCTTGTTGCTTATGTTTGAATGGTTGTTGTGAAATTAAAGATTCATGTGAAGGATTAGTTTAGAACAAGACTACTTATAATATCCAATGGGTGTCAGCCCAAGTATATCATCATCAATTCTACATGTGGTGCTTGATTTGATCTCAATTTTAGTAAGGTAGTTTAAGATCCTAGCTATAAGAATATTGTATCCATTTCTTCATGATGATATAATTATTTTTTCAATATTTAACGGATTCAAATCCAACCTAGAGAGACCAATAATTCGATCCGACTTGTTCTAAATAATGTATTTTTCAATGTTAGCCTTTAAAGGAATGTCGAAATAAAATAAATTAGCTTTGTTGAGTGGTGATATTTGCACCCCTAAAAAATTGAGCGTACCTCTCAAACTAACATTTTTTTTTTAAATATTTAATATTACCCTTGAATAAAATTATTAAAAGGATAAATATTTTGTAAGTAGATCAATAAATTATTAATTAAAATATCATATAATTTTTCTTATAATGCTATTCTTAAACATTAAATTCTTTTCAAGGAGTACAATTTGATTGTAAACTATGAAGAATGAAACAAAATCTTCAAAGAAAATTAATTGTAAAAAGGTATCTTTTAAATCAGTTGTTGTTTTAGTGCCGACAAATTTATTGTATATAAGTGTAAGCCTTTTATTATAAAAACTTCATTCACAAATTTCACCGAACACGTGATTTGTATATCTCATGACTAAAATTTTTAGTACTAGGCAATTGTATATAAGTGTAAGCTTCAGCTTCTACAATTTCTCCCTCTACTTCTACAGTGTCTCTCTCTAGATTTCTCTCTCGAGAGAGAAGAATCAAGAAGACGACCCTTTTCATATTGGGTCATTTAGTTATTGGGCTTTTAATTTGTGGCCTGTCATGAAGGTAATTGTGATATGCAACCAATTAAGTTACTAATGAAAGATAGACTGTGCCATAACAAAAACAAAAAAGTTATGGAAGCATGAACCTTTTTTATTTTATTTTATTTTTAATTTTCCCATTTATCTTAACATTTTATATTTAATAATTTTTTAATTCAAATTTATTGGTACTAATTACTATCAATTCTTTTTTTTTTTTTCCTTGTTTTAGATTTATTTTATTTTTATACATTTAGTAATTATGTCGATTTTGGTCACTTGTCACAATGAAAACTGAAAATTGAAGTTAATGAACATAGAAACATCATTTACATGAGAAAATAGACCCTTTTTGACCAACGACAGGAAATGTTTTGAAGGCCATGATCTGATCCAGTAAAATGAAAATCCAAATCCAAATACGTAAATGATTCCATAATTTATTTGTATGCATTTAATTGGTCATGACTAGATGGACCTGTATATTCTTACCCAGTAGGGGGTTTAATTCAATGCTAATATATTATTAGGCATATACACGACCTCACTAATTTTAACTACAGTCGAATTAAGAGTTGGCATTACTAATGAGGATTTTTTTTTTAATTTTTTTTTTTTTTGAAAAATTTGAAATATATACTTAGTTATGAATACTTTTGATAAAAGCTGTTATGGTTTTTGAAAGGTTTGCTTTCAATAAACAACTCACTCTTAAACATCACATTTTTTTTTTTGTCTAAATGATGTCCAATTTATATAGGCAAAGATTGTTCGAACAATATTACTAAAGAAAGTCACTTTAGATAAGGATAGAAAATTACAAACAAGTTAATTCTATTGACGTTTTTTTCATTTGATTACATGAAGCCAAAAAGAAAAAAAAAAGTCATCCCTCCAGTTGAGGAAATTATATAATTGCATCCATATAAATACTTTATTTATTGAAAAATGCCTATATATATATATATATATATATATATTCTTACCTCATTGGTCTAAGAACGCTGGGGCCATAAGTGGATTTGAATATATCAAGCAATAGAGGAAAATGCATGAATGCAAATAAGGTTACCGGGACAAGAACAAGTACAGCCATGACAAATGTAACCCATTTCCATGACTGAAGAAATATGTGAAAGGTTGAAGCAAAGGCTACCATCATGCTTGCAATAGAGAAGAATAAGGTGATAAGACCGATAATTAACTTCTTTGGCAATGACTCGAGGAAATCTTTTTCTGCATATCGCGAACTGAGGATTCCCAAGAACATTTGCACTGATGCAGTTGAAGAAAAGAGAGCAAGTGCAATGGAGACAAGAAACACTTTGAAAGATATTTTTGGCATGAAATTGGGTAGCCCTTCACCGTTGATGCCTCCTGGAAAAGTGTAAGCTGTTGCAAAAACTACTGTAATTATGAGTGCGGCCACCAAAGAGCAAGCTGTAGCAGTGTCTTTCATCCATTTTTCGCCGTCTTTCACTAATGTCTTGTGTTCTTCTGTAAACACCTCTTTAGGTGTTTTTTCATCTAAATTGCGCTTGACTTTAACTTTAGGATGAAAAATATTTTTAACAGTCTGAAGAAAAAAAAAATATAAACCATCATGATTATAGGTAGTTTAAAATTTCTCAAGTAAATAGACTCTACTAGCTTTAAAATTTATTAGGAATTTTTCTTAAGAATATGCAAGCTATTATAAACTTCCAGCAAAATATGTGGAAAACCTATATCATACTTTCCCCTTTGAGATAGGTTTCTATCCATATTTCAATTAAACAATGAGATCATATTTCTACGTTTCTAAAATATAAAAAGATAAATAAAAAAATAATAATTTATTATAAATAAAAATCTGGTCTAGGTTCACATGTGGGTAGCATATTAAAGCAAGAGATCCAATATATGTTCAGGTCATGTTGAGGTTGAGATCATTGATAATTAGTCACTTATATATTTTGTAAACTAGGACTTGAAGGGATTTGGTAAAAACATTTAAAATGTGATTATTTGGATGTTATTGCTCTTATAATCATATTTTCATAAGTTGGTTAGAGACTGCTTTTGAAATTGAATATTGAAAAAGCTACTTGATTACTTTTGAAATGTTTATGAGTCCATTACTTCCTCATTAGTTTTAATGAATTATAATTGTGTCTTCATATCCACCAAAATTATTAAAAACAGATCATTAGAAACTAAAAAATAAACAATTTGATTAAGAATAAGATAATGGGATAATATGAAAAACTCCCTGGGCCTGAAGGTTTTTTTTTTTTTTTTTTTTTCAATTAGATAAACAGTTCTCTACCATCTAAAAACCTAACTTTTGTTAAAATTTGAGGATAAAATGGCAAACTAATAAAGTAATTAAAATTTTAAAGGGAGAAAAAATACACAAAATAATTATAACACATAACATTAAAAAAATCTAGAGATGATCAATATAGATCAAAATAATTTAAAAAATAATAAAAATTATAAACAATTTAAAAAAAAATTAATAATTTCCTCAAAAAAATTAATAATTTTCTCGAAAAAATTAAATGAATTTCCATTGTCCTTCATATTGATGGACAGTGGACATCATTTAAAAAAAATTAATTTTTTTTCTAAAAATTCAAAAAAATATTTTTTAGAGGTGAAAATCTAATTCTAAATTGGATCTCCACTGTCTATAAAAAATGATAGACGGTAGAGATTCGATATCCACCTTCAATTAATGATCAAATCAACACTAGCAGCATTCATCAAATCAACACCAACAACCAAACGATACTAGTAGCATTATCAACACCAGCAATCAACTCATTTATCACCATCATCAACCCATCTTTAAAAAAAAAACAAAAAAAAAAAGAGAAAAAACTCTCGAGAATAAAGAAAAAACTCTCAATAATAAAGAATATTTTAAGGAAAATAAAATCATCAGGCACCACCAGCATTTCATCAACCAAATGCTTTATCACTGCCATCAACAATTTTTCAGGCATAAACACCAACAATATTTCATCAAAATAAAGAATATATAAGGAAAAAAAAAAAAAAAATTGAACCACAGCAACCAAATCAAGCATAAGCCCAAACACATTATCACTGTTATCACCACTAGCATTTCATCAAACACCATCAATGCACCATTGCCTCCAACCAAATCAGGCATAAATCAAACCCAATACCACTTCCTATCACCACCAACATTTCATCAGACACCTTCAAGACACCACAACCTCTAGTAAACCATCCTACTATCAACATCGCCCAATCAACCCCCAAACAACACAACCCAACCAACAATTAAAGGAAACTCTCAAGCATTCATTACTGCCCCAATTACCATACCAAATGATAGTGATAAAATCGAAAACCAAACTCGACCTCACCAAATGATCATCCAATCGAACCTCAGAACCCTTGGAACATCATCTGGGATGAACCCAAATGATGTTCATCTGGGATTCAAAACATAGATGAATATCATGTGGGTTGTTCTAGATGACCCACTGCTATTATCAACAATAAACAAAAGAAAAAAGAAGAGAGAAAAGAAATGAGAGAGAATTAGAGAGAAGAAATGACACAGAAGAAATGAGAGACGGAAAAAAATCAAGGAGAATAATGAGAGACAGTAGAAAATCAGAGAGAAGAATGAGAGAGAAGAGTTGTTTTTTTTTTTTTTCCGTAATTCCTGATTTTTAATGTTATTATTAAATAAAATTTGAAAGATGTTTCAATCATTACATAAGTTCAAATTCAAAGGATACGATAGAGATTTTACATATTCTTAATAAGAGTATTTTGATCATTTTAGGAAAATATTAACTTTTTAGATGGAAAATTGATGGTAGGGAGCAGCTCATTTAATAATAATAAAAAAAAATATCGAGGTCCAATCACGATTAATTTACTTTTTAGGGGTTTTTTCATAATATCTCTAAGATAATTTAATAGTGTCTATGTTTTGCTTCCATTCCATGTTTTATTTCTTATTTTGAGATAATTAGGATTTAAATTTATCAAATTTCTTTTTTAATTCTGTTCCTAAAACAAAAATAAAATGATCAAGGTGATGAACAACATTAATCCCAATTGTAATTTTATTATGTAACTGAACTATGATGTAAGATGTGCATGCATGAAATAGAAGATATAATATAAAAAGTTTGTTACCTTAAACCATTGCAACTCTTGCTGCATTTGCAATGCTGCACCAGGCACTTCATTTGAAGGTACCAACCTTCCTGCTAAATGCAAGATGTTACATTCAGTATCATCCGTCAGTAGCCATGTCCGGTCTTTTATGAAAGATGTTTGATTATGTATGAGATTAAAAACATTTTCCTGACGATGTAAAACAGCAAGATGAAATATTGTATGTCCATGTTCGTCATAGAACAAAACGGAATAAGTATAGGCCTTTAAAATTTCTTCAACAAACCGGTGATTCCCCAATATTGCAGCTCTTAACATTGGTTTCTTTAGTGACTCAAGAGCTTCTTCGAATGACCATGTCACTTCCGCGATCATCAATCTTACCATTTCAAGTGTTTGTTCGTGCAGTAACTTTTGATCATATATGCATTTTATGCCTGGTACTGCAATAGGAAAACCTTCATGAATTTCATCAAATTTAAATTAACTTATTCTTAAAGAAAATAAAATTTTTATTTCTATGGCATTGATCATAAAAAAAAGGAAGTAAACTTGAGAAAGCACTAATTAATCATAATTGACTTATAAAATTTATTTCTCTCAACTAATGACAAATATATATACCTAGAGGCAAGAGTGCATTCCAAAGCTTATATTGCAATTTTGCAAAGAATCTTGTTTTCTGGGATGTTTGAATTTGGTTTTCTATGTCTTCATGTTCAGATGTTGAAGTATACTTCTCTATTTTTACGGGAATATCTGTAAAGAAAATAAAGTTAAATACATATATATTAGTAGCATACTGTAAATAAAGTCTTTTAAAAAATTAAAGTTGTTTTAAATAAAATCGAAAATATTTTAATTATTTGTTTTTTGAAATAAGAAATATATAGGTTAGAGTAAATTATTTTTGAAAAACTTAAATTAAAAAAAAAAAAAAACAAAATGCTTTTGGTAAACCATTAAAAGATAATGAAAGTGATTGTTAACACTAACGATGATAGATTAATCTTTGCCAAGTCCCACGAGGAGGCCTCATATCCTTTCTAGCCAGCTCATTGATAGTCTTATTCCAAAATTCTCTGTTTTGATGTCGATTAGCCAACTCTGGATATTGATTTAAAAAAGGAAAAGCTAAATCTGCACACCAAGAGTAGAAGAAAATTAAAGTATACACTAAATTCAAGTATATATATAATATAGTTGTACGTTCTAACCAATGTGATTAGCTTTGATCAGGCCATAAAGTACGTTAGCAGAGTAATTTGGAAGTTCCCCATCAGATCTCTTTTCTTCGGCAGCATGAGCTGATAGTAGGTACTCAACTGTTTCCTTATAATGGCCAGAACATATTGCACATTCAACTGGAAGGCAATTATAATTGTCCTTGAGAGATAACAAGTTTGGGTTTTTATTAACAAAGAGTTTTACAGCCTTTGTGTTCCCAAACCCAGCTGCTGAGTGGAGTGCCGTATAGCCATCTAAATCTCTTCGTGCTAGTGATTCCGGAGATGCCATTGATACGAGCTTCTCAATGAGCTCATCCGTGCCTGGGACTTCAACAATTAAGTGGAAAATGGTGGACCCTATTTCGTCAATATGATCAGCCAATAATGTCTCTGGATTTTCCTTTATGAAATCTTCTATGACTTCAACATTTTCCTCATAAATGGCCCTCACCAGTAGCCGATAACGTGCTACCTCCACCTTCTTTTCACTAACCAGATTCTTCACAGTTTCCTTGAGTTTGTCTACATGTATGAGAAAAGAATAATTCTTTAGCAAAGAATAGTCCTTAATTGCTATCATAGTAAGTGATGAGACCCTTGTAAACGAGTGGGGCAAATAAAAGATCTTTAAAAAGAAAGCTAAAGAGTTGTCTTTAATAAAGAACTATCTTACCTAAAATTAAAATCTGTTGGATTATTAGGAATTTTTATTTTATTAAACTACTAACTATTAAGGTTGAACTATTTAATCTATAAGTTAAAATGGAAGACTCCTAACTTAATGTTTATATATGCACGAAAATTATCATGTGAATTTTTATTCTTATTTAACGAGGAAAATATAAATATATACTACCGTTCAATGAGGCATAGTGACAAAGATTGCTCAATTAACTTAACAATAACTTAAATTCGAATTGTTCCACCATAGATGGTATAAAAAATAAAAAAGAAAAAAATAAATACAAAGACATATAAAGTTATATTACTATAAAGAAGTCAAATGAGATTATACACTATTTATAACTTATTTAATTAAGAGTGCAAAGCTGTAATGTAAAGAGAATTATTTCAGTATAAAAAATTATTGATATGACTCAATTTATATAATTAGCTTTATCTTACCTAGGCTGTCCGCAAGTTCCTTACGCTTTTTTTGTATTTTGATTTGTGTATTTGATTGTGTGGAAGCATCTTTAACCATTTCAGTGCTTTCTTTGCGGTCTAGTTCAGTGGAAGCAGGTGCACCCGTTTCAGTGCTTTCTTTGCCGTCTGGTTGAGTGGAAGCAGGTTCATCCATTTCAGTGCTTTCTTTGTCGTCTGGTTGAGTGGAAGCAGCTCTAACAATTTCCCCCATTTTTTTGTCATCTGATTGAGGGGAAGCAGCTTCAACCATTTCATTGACTCCTTGGCTGTCTGGTTGCGTGGAACCAGCTTTAACCATTTCATTGCTTTCTTTGCTGTCTGGTTGAGTGGACGAAACTTTAACCATTTCACTGATTTCTTCGTTGTCTGGTTGAGTGGAAGCGGCTTCAACCATTTCACTGCTTTCTTTACTGTCTGGTTGAGGAAAAGAATTAAAGCTTCAACAAATCCTTAGAAATGATCAGTAATTATTATTATTTTTGGGTGAAAAAGAGTTCATACATAAGTTTTTAACTGCTTACAAGCATTTCCAAAAGGCATGAATAAAAGAAAGAATGGTAACCACTATTTTTCGAATTAAGATTTTTCTGAAAATTTAAAGCACATAAGTAGATTCACAAGACATGCTTACTAGTTGCATTGAAAATGAAAAGAAATGAAGAGAAAATTCAAGCTGATGGCACCAAAATTAAAGTGAGTTCAGAAAATAATACTGAGCTATTGAAAGGGATTTTTTTTTTTTAACTCCATTTATTATCACAAAATATAGTTCACGAATAAAGGGATTAGTTTCCAAATAAAGGACGTGAATTATGATCTTTTATTGTCCTTGTTTGTGAACGTTCATAATACCTTGATGCTGAAAAAACTTGAATACCATAAAAATTTTGAAAGTGATTAAGAAAGGGAACTTGATTTCTTGGGTGAAAGGGGAGAAATTATTTCTCATCCCAATAGTAATTTAATTTTTGATATATATGTGAGATTCACAATATTTTATATGCAACTAATTTTTTTAAACAGTAAACATAAATCTGGAACTAAGTTTGAATTTCCTCTTAAGTATTCTTGATCAGTAGACATGTCTATAAATAACAATAATATTTCAAATCAGTGATTAAAGCTATCAGATCTAACTCCCAATAGAATATACAAGTTTTAATCAAGAATCGCAAGTAATTTGCTTGTTAATTGGTCGATTAAGAGAAAAAGATGACAGCCACCACATTGTTATATTAAATTCAAATTTCTGTAGGAAGCAGCATACGACTCAATTCCATATATATTATTTTAATTTACTTGGTATAAAAGTTAATTAATTAAGGTAAGAAGAGTTGCATTTATCGCGGTCAATGACGTTTTACTATATTTTATTTTAATTAATTAATTATTTTTTATTATTGGAATTGATCCAATAAATAATCGAATCAAACGGGATATAATACCGATACGATATAAGAAGTAACTCTCATATGAAAGGGAGTAATCCATACATAAATAAGGGAGCAGCCCGGCCCACACATAAGGTGGGGGGAATATTTATTTTGAAATATTAGTATATTTTAATATTAATACTTAATTCATTACACGACTTAATATTTTAAGGTCACTTGATATAACTAAATTGTTGCGTTCTGACTACAAAAGTAGACGACCATATTCCATTTCATTGACATGTACTTAATTTGAAATTTTGAAAATTCTGTTTCATTTATTGGTTTAAAAGTATGTTGAATTTTATGAGATCGACCATTATAAGTATAATTTGAAAAATAATTCTCACTATAAAAGATGGATTTTTTATATTATGATCTTTTCAAATTTTATAAAATTATAGATAAATATGAAATTTAAACCTCAATCACAAGTACAAAGAGAAAGTGTATAAGTCATTGAAACTATAAATAATTCTGCTATTTATAACATCACTTTGAATAAAGGATAAAAAAAATATGAAGTTTTTTTTTTTTTTTTTTAGATTAAAAAAAAAAAATGAAGTTGGAGCAATAACAATATACCAGGCCACCCTTTAATTAATACCTTTATTTTATCCCGTGGTGGTATAGAAGGACATCTACCTTTTGTTTTCTAGTTTGACTGAGTTGAAAGAAATCATGATATAAAATACATCAGTTAAAATGAAAATATTAATATAGTAATTAAGAATTAAAAGATGTGGCATTTTTTAATTCAAGTGTAAGAAACCAAGATAAACAAATTGAGACAAAAATTCAAAAAATATGGAAGACATGGATTCTAACAGACTAATTTATTAATTTCACTGCCTTGTCAGGCCATCACTATGCAGCTCAATTTTGAGTCATCAAAGAGAGGTTATGCATATTACAAACAAAGTCAACGCCGAGCACGCACTATGGATTTTAAAATTCGAAATAGTTTTACTTAACCCGGGAATAAATAAATCCACTAATTGGATAAAAATTAATTTTGTTAGAACATTATAAATAACATGATTAACTAATTACCACATTAATAGGAAGTGAATATGAAGTTGTCAAATTTTATATGAAGGACATGAATAATCCACTACTTGTCTTTGAATGTCTATTTAAAATTTGAAATTCAACATTAATTTGACTTGTTCGGATTATGTTAAGTAAATCAGGAATAAATAGAAATGGGAGGTGAGGATGAAGTTCTCCCTTCTTTTAAAAACATGGTCGATAAATAGAAATGTTGAACTCTTTAGTCCAAAAGTTAAGTCGGGAGACTCGTACCTTGATGATTTATACATGCACAAAAATTATTATGTGATTTTTTTTTTCTTATTTAACAAGGAAAATGCAAAACCATATGAGGATATATTACTATAAAGAATTTGATTTTATATGAGTTGTTTCCTACGTTAAATAAGAGTGTAAAGAGTCTAAAGCAAAAAGCTATGTACGTATGTGAATAAAATATTATTTAGTGATCGCATATTGAAAAACCCTCATCATAGTTAAATTAATTGAGATCTTTAGTTCAAATATCCCTCCCTAAGTAGTAAAAATAATAATAATAATGATAATAACGATAATAAAAGGATTTTTTATCAGTTTTAAAGAATTATTCACTGATTATACGTCTCAGTTTAAAGAATTGGCTTTCTCTTACCTTGCTTTTCGGTTTGTATATCCGATTCTGTGGAAGCAGCTTCAGCCATTTTATCACTGACTTATTGGCCGTGTGGTTGAGTAGAAGAAGTCCATGCATCTCTTCCCCATTTGTTATCCTTTTGGTTTTAGAATTTTTCAAAACACTTTATACAGTAGGCCTAACACAATTTTTCGAAGAGAGATGGTGGGAGCGGGTGGGGAAGAAGAAAGAAATAGAAAACCCCCCCTTTTTTTTTTTTGGCCAGTTATAAAACTTGAAGAAGGGAGGTGGGGTGGATAGGTGGATTAAATAGTCTGGATTGTTAATCCTTTTTTCATTATACAGTTGGATAACGATGAAACTAGTCCATTCTAGTATTTATCCCTGCGTGTAACACGCCCTTAAAACATAAGAAAAGCCATTATTCCTCTCAATATACGTGCATGCATATAAAACGAATAGGACTTCACGAGTTACTAATAGACAAATTCTGGTCCTACTCTCTCAGCCCTCATCGCCTGTTTAATTCCACTCAATTTCAATTGTTCCACTGTTTTCCATCAATTCATTGCTTTTGCTTTTATAGCGTACCAATATTCCTCTCAATATACGTGCATGCATATAACACGAATAGGACTTCACGAGTTACTAATAGACAAATTCTGGTCCTACTCTCTCAGCCCCCATCGCCTGTTTAATTCCACTCAATTTCGATTGTTCCATTGTTTTCCATCAATTCATTGCTTTTGCTTTTATAGCGTACCAATTATTAAATAATGTCCAGCTTTTGCTATAAATTAAGTATAAACTTAAAAAGTCCTTTGAGATATTGTCTGCAAAAGTAAGTGCTGGTACTTATCATTGCACTTCTATGATTGCACGACTTTTGTCGCAGCTTAATTTGAATCCTTATCCCTTAAATTGAAGAACTTTATTATTATTATTATTATTATTGAATGGCCTACAATCAAACTCAAAATCTTTTAATTCACATCACTTATTGGTTAGGGCATATATAATCATCTTCTGAATCCACATATATATATTTTTTATGTAAAAATTAAATATTGGTTTTGATAAAAATATTAAGGTTCAAAATGTAGAAAATATTGAAAGCATTCGGAGATTTTTTTTGTATCAATTTTTTTTAAAATAATGATATATCATATATCATTTCGATATTTAATTCTTTAATTTTATGTAATCTTGACTTTATAATAATATAAAATAATATTGAGTGGATTTACAACGTTGTAAAATCAATTTTATAGCATTATAAAATTTATAATTAAAATTTTGTTGGAAAAGGTGTCCGAGCACTTATTAAATCAAAATGTATAGAATCCTATACTTAATGAATTGTTTATATATCATATGTAAGATTGTATTTGTAACTTATGTTGGGAATCCCATACTTTTTCTCTGAGAGTTGATATTGAATAGGTAAAAGAACTACTGAGAGATGTCAAATCAAATACTTCTATTCTAATAATAAGGGAGAAAAAAAAAAATACTATTTACATGATCCCTAATATCTCATCTCACAAATAAAAAATAATTACTTAATCATTCTGTTAAGAAATGATACGCTTCGAAAGATCATAATCATATATACATACATACATATATACATATATGATTTTTACAAGATTTTTCATGTAAAAACTAATTTGTATAGATATAAATCAAATTTACCTTGATTTATTACCCCATTGAGATCCTAAAAAATATATATATAATCTTAAAAAAAAAAAAATTACATAATTGTGTATATGAATTATACCGATGTGAATTCCACTTGTGATTGACAATCCAAAGATAACATTTAGTCTAATTAAAAATTGAGAGCATTTGACATAGAATCCAAATATAATACTTTATAGAATAATGCTAAGTTTTTCAAAAATTTTATCTAAATTCATACCCAAATGATGTGATATATAAATTATCAAGATAACTCAAAAACTTGCAAATCATGAGATAATGTAACAATTAATAAGATTTCAACAACTCACATATCATATTATTTGGACATGGATTTAGGTAAACTTTTTGGGAAGCTAGCATTACTCCACTTCAAATCCAATTATAATACTTCAAAGAGGGATTACGCAAAATCATATCTTTGATCAATATGTGTACAAGCAAAACTGTCAAGGCACCCTTTTTTTAACTACTAGATTCTGCATTGCACACATGAATTGCATATTTTAATTCTTACATGTGTCTTTTTATTTCTTTCGAAACCACAAAAGCTAAAGCTTAAAACAGCTGCAACTTGAGCTGCTGTGACCTCTGCAAGATTTGTTGCAGTCAGCAGTGCAGTTCAAAATCATATTTAGTACCTCTGTTTTGACTACCTATTTTGTTATTATCTATGATTGTATTATTGAAAATCATGTTCCCTATAATTTTCAAAATCTATCGATTTAATCCCATTCATTGCATTTTTGGTCCGAATCGATACTTGCCAATCAATTATAATTTTGTAAAATAACAATTGATAGGAAAAATAAATATATATGCGACGCTGCAATTACAAGTTTCTTGTACACATGATGTGTAGTGAAATATGAGTTTCAATCATCTAGTGACCTCTCCAAATCACATAAACTTAGGAAGAAAATAGCATATGACATTCTTGTATTACTTGATAACAAGTAAATGAAAAGCAAAAAAATAAAAAAAGATTTTCACTAACTAGCTTTATTCGTTATTATTTTTGTTTAAAAAATTTCCCTTGTATTGTTATCAGAAATGGGAGGAGTAAATCAATAGTAACAACTAATTAATGCCAAGCGAGCGAGAATAAATCATACAACAATTACAGAAACATAATATAAGTATATGATATAACAAACCAATGCAATAACAACATGCTAAATTGCTAATGAAGACACTAGTTAATTAGTTGATGCAAAGAAGGATCACACAAAATCATATTTTTAATCAACATATATGTATAAACAAAACTAATAAGGTACCCTTTTTTTTAACTACTAGAACCCTTTTTTTGCACATATGAATAGAATATGTTATGGAGTTATTTATTTATTTTTTTTCATTAAAGAATTGATAACTTGTTTGATTAGCACTAAATAACTAAAGTGAGTTTAATAGAACCATTTCACTATTAATAAATTTTAATAATAAAATTACCCCTTATATGCAGGATAAATAAACTTCATCCTTTCCCTCCCAACAGACAAAAGATAATGCACAAATCAAACTCTGAAACAAACTAAACAAACACTGAAACTCTAAAACAACCTGTAGCAAGTGTGAATGGTGAAGCCAAAATCAGAGAAATGAGAGAACAAAATTTCTTTATTAAACTGAAACCTCTGTTTTCATTTTGTGTGTTACAAGCTACTGCATTTCCTATCTAACTTTTCAATATATAGCTCCTGGAACCATAACTACCTCTCCTACTGTTGGCAACATCTAATCGGTTGATGTCCAACTAACTTACCTGCACTTGTTCAGTACTATTGGCCAATGGAACACAGCTGGAACAACATGATTGGTTAATATATAACTCACTCAACTCACTTAACACTTCCAACAGCCGCCCTCAAACTAGACCTGGACTGTTTTCCAGTACTGGTTTGCTTCTTAACAACTTGAACCGATCTATGCTTAGAGGCTTTGTCAATATATCTGCTTGCTGATCTTTTGAAGGAATACAACGAACATCTAGTTCCCTTGAAGCAATTTTGTCTCTAATGAAGTGCAAGTCAAGCTCTACATGTTTGTTTTTGAGTGATAAACTGGCTTTTTGGCTAAAGAATTTGCCCCAGTGTTGTCACACCATATGACAGAAGGGTGCACCTGCTGTATTCCAATATCAGCCAATAAAGCTTTCAGTCTGCAGAGTACTCGAAGCTGATTTTCTAAATGTCCAGCCAATATTTAATGTCCCTTTGATGTACCTTAACACCCTCTTACAGGCCTGCCAGCGAGAGGTTGTTGAAGAAGCCAAGAATTGGCTCAATTTATTCATAACAAATGACAGATCAGGCCTTGTCAAAGTAAGGCACTGCAAGCTGCCATCAACACTCCTATGCAAGGAAGGATCAATAAAAGGAATTCCATCTGCTTTCTGCAGCTTTGTTCCAATGCACATTGGAGTGGGACAAGGAGTGCAGTTTAACATTTTTGCTTTCTAAAGTAAGTCAACAGCATACTTCTTCTGTGTAAGTGACAGTCCATCTGCAGTTCTCAAAGCTCCAAAATCCAAAAAATAGTTTAGAGAACCAAAGTCCTTCAAAGCAAATTGTTTGTTCAAGTCATGAACCAGCTGATTTATAACTTCACATCATTTCCTGTCACCCAAATATCATCAATATAGACTAGGAGAACTACTAAGCTGGATTCCTTTTTGAAAATGAACAAAGAGGTATTAGCTCTTGAATTCATGAAACCCTATTGCAGAAGTGCAGTTTTTAGCCTCTCAAACCAAGCTCTTGGAGCTTGTTTTAAGCCATAGAGTGACTTCACTAACTTACAAAATCAGGATGACTGGAGCTTTCAAATCCCTCAGGCTGCTTCATATACACTGTCTCTTTTAACTCCCCATTCAAAAATGCATTATTTATATCAAGCTGTCTCACATCCCAGTTATGGTTCACAGCCAAAGAAAGTACCACTCTAATGGTGGATGATTTCACAACTGGACTTAAGTTCTCAAGAAAATTGACTCCTGCGGTTTGGTGATATCCATTGGCAACTAATCTTGCCTTATGTTTCTGGATTGAACCATCAGCATTGTGTTTTATTCGAAACACCCACTTACATCCAACATCCATATCCTTGGTTCTAGGCACTAGTCTCCAAGTGTTGCTTCGAATCAATGCTTCTTATTCATCTAACATTGCATTTTTCCATTCTACACTCTTCAAAGCTTCACTCACACTAGTAGGCTCAGTAGGGACTGAAGTTGCAGTATGTAAATCACTAACATTAACAGTTGAGTGTGTTTTAGATCTTGTTAGCATAGGTGAGTGGATATTGGTCTGGTTTTGGGTTGAAACAGATCAATATAAAAAGGAATTCTTGCAGGTGAATGAGAGGGTGAGTTTTGCTGGACCATGATGTAATTGTGTGTTAAACTTTAAAGAATCTGTTGCAAGGGAGTCAACTGATCTAGCAGAAGGTTCTGAAGATTTGACAGTCCAAGCATTTTCAAGAATGGATAAGGGTGAACCAGAACCTGATATTGAATGAGAAGTATGTGTAGATGCAAATAAATAAGTGTAAGGGAACTCCCTTTCATAAAAATATCTAAATATGTAGACTCTTCCACTTGGATGAAGACATCTATAACCTTTGTATATACATCACTATAACCAAGGAATAGACATTTTGAAGAATGGAAATCAAACATATGTTTGTTATAGGGCCTCAACAATAGAAAGCATACACAGCCAAACACCTGTAGGAAATTATAGACTGGTTTGAGGTTAAAAAGTTTTTGAAATGGTGAGAAATGATCAAGTATAGGTGTTGGAAGCCTGTTTATGATATAGGCAGCTGTTTGGAAAGCTTCCCACCAGAAAAACAAAGGCATCTTGGCTTGAGCTAGAAGAGTTAGCCCAACTTCAACCAAATGCCTATGGTTTCTTTCAGGGAGTCCATTCTGCTGGTGCGTGTGAGGACAGGGGTGTCGAAACTTGATTCCTAATTGAGTAAGATAGCTTGCTAATGATCTAAACTCTCCACCCCAATCACTTTGCACTGTTTTGATCTTCCTATCAAAGGCTAGCTCAACTGATTTTTCGAAGGAAATGAATATTTCTTTTACTTGATTCTTTGAAGAAAGAGGATAAATCCATATATACCTAGTGTGAGCATCAATAAAATGGACATAATATTTGTACCCTTGGCTACAAAGATGTGGAGAAGGACCCCAAACATCTGTAAAGATTGATTCAAGTAAGGCTGTGTAAGTGGTTTGGAAGTGTTAAGAGAGTTGAGTGAGTTTTTCCACACATGCATGCATCACAGAAATCTAATGATGTGGAGGCTGTACAAGGTTTATTCATTGCTCTTAAGATTTGTTTTAAAATAGGAAAAGAAGGATGATCAAGTTTTGTGTGCCACACAAACATATCAGATTGTTTCTCAGCAATAAAAAAATGACAAGCTTTCAATGAATCATTAACAAAGTTTGAAGAGTACTGGTTACACACACTGAAACAAGGAGCTAGTCCATCAGCTTTATTTATCAAACAAGGACCAGAAAGATCAACAAATGACAGTTTTGAAGCTGACACAGGTATGACAGCATTATTTATATTGCAAGAATCAGAATGAGATGGAAGTTTTGGACAAAAGAAATGCTGAAATCTTGGAAGACTTGAACTGGGAATCGGCAGCTGTGAGATCCAGCTGGTACAGTCCATTTTTCAGACCCCCTTGCAATAGAGTAGTCCTCGAATTCTTGTCCTTAATAGTACAAGAATTTGAGTTAAACTCCACAATTACATCATTGTCTTTTGTGAACTGGGAAATACTTAAAAGATTTTTGGTTATACTAGGAACAAGCAAGATGTTATTCATGAATAAAGTGTGATGAGGCATAATGTGTGGTGTAATGGATGCTGACCCAATATGAGAAATGTCAAGTGTAGTACCATTACCTACTGCAACCTTCTCATGTCCCTTGTAGTCCACTTTGTGAGCTAAGTTTTGAGGATCAGCTGTGATGTGATTGGTGGCTTCACTGTCGATGTACCAGGATGGATCAGCCCCTGAGCTTGGTGTGGCAAGGAAGGCATTTGAGGCATTGGATGAACCACCAGCCTGAGAAGCTTGGTAGGAGTATCCTGTGTTCCCATTATAATTTGATGGTGCAGCTGCCAGCTGATGAGAATAAGCCTGGTAATTTCCTTGAACATGTCGTTGGCTTTGAGGTTGACCTGGTTTGCTTTGTATACTCTGCAAATTTAACCCTTGAAAAGATTGGTCAAATCTTTTGTAGCAAGAAGACACTACATGACCAACGTTTCCACATAACTGACAGATCACCCGTGGTCCATTTCTTCCACCATTCCTACCACGGCCTCTGCCTCTAAACCGACCCCTTGATGGTCCTCCTCTAAGGTTATTATTATAGACATAATGAGCTGAAACTTGAGACAAATCAACAGTACTAGCTGCATTATGCTGCGCCAAACGGTTTTCACAACTCATAAGCTGAAACTGAACTTCCTGTAGAGTTACAACATCCTGTCTAGCTGTGATACTCACCACAACTGATCATATTCAGGTCCAAGTCCACATTAGACAAAGGCTGACCAGCTATAGCTAGTTTCTCACCTATGCTTTTCATTTTCAGAATGTACTCACTAACTATAATGGCCCTTTTTTTGTTGATTGTAACTCAGGCCTCAATTGCAGTATGCTAGCCCTAGATTGTTGAGCATACAAGGTCTCCAAGGTATGCCAAACCTCATAAGAGGTTGTACAATGTGTTAGTTGATCAAAAACAGCCTCACTAAGGGTAGAGAAGAGCCAGCAGACAAGCAGTTGGTCTGCCTTTTTCAAATCAAGGACTCTTCATTGATAATTTCATTTTGCTCATCAATAAACTTTGGTGGACATTTCTTTGGACTAAGGACATACCCCTCTAGATCAAAAGCACGTATGGCTGGCAATACTTGATGCTTCCAAAATTATAGTTCGTTTGATCTAGTTTAATAGGGAGCTTGAAGTTTAAGTTAGATGACAGGAGATTAAGCTGGGATTTCTTCAATTGAGAGCTATGTTGAGACAAATTTGGTGATTCAAAACCTTCTTCTTCAACTTGTGACTCAAAACCTACCATCGTTACACCTCCTAAATACAAGAAACTACACTGTTTTCACTAATATTCAACTGATTCAATCGCTTCAACAAACAAGCCAATCGTTTTAGCAAGAAATCAATTTCTTCAACAAGAAAATCTTAACACTAAACCTCAGCTTTATAAGCTAACTCAACAATTATAGCCAAATAGCGATCTAAAATTCCATTATCATCATAAAACCGTAACTGATTCAAAATCTTGAAAGATTGAACAAAAATCGCAACGAAAATTTCAGAGAAGATTGAAGAACAACACACTGATGTTGTTAGCACATCAAGAGAAGTGTAGACGACATCAAGCAAGGCTCCATGATCATCTCGAGGTAGCCCATGAAGGCTCTGATACTATGTGAATAGCGAAGCCAAAATAAGAGAAATGAGAGAACAAAATTTCTTTATTAAACTGAAACCTCTGTTTTCATTTCGTGTGTTACAAGCTACTGCATTTCCTATCTAACTTTTCAATATATAGCTCCTGGAACCATAACTACCACTCCTACTGTTGGCAACATCTGATTGGTTAATGTCCAACTAACGTACCTGCACTTGTCACAATACTATTGGCTAATGGAACACAGCTGGAACAACATGATTGGTTAATATTTAACCCACTCAACTCACTTAACACTTCCAACGGAAAGTAAACCAAAAAATAATATATTCATAATTCATGGTAACAGTTTCTTTTAATCAAGTGCTTGAAGATATGTTTGAAGAAGAGTTCCCAATTAGAAGCATCACAAGTCATTTAATGAAGGGTAGTATTGGTTTTTCACGTAATAGATGCTAGTAAAACTCAAATTAGTTCTTTGATGATATATAGTTAAACAAGTGTCTAGTTATTAGGTGTTATTTTATGGGAGTTGCACTATTTTATATCTACATTTGTCTTTATCCTTGAAAACACTAAAGCTTTAAACAGCTACAATTTGAGCTGCTGTGACCTCCATAAGACTTGGTGCAAGCTACTGAAGTCCACAGCACTAACCATCAAGATTTGCTTGGGATAACTTTTCAAATAGAGCTTTTACTAGTAATATTTTGGAGTGGTGCTTTCATGAAATAGAAGTTTTAACAAAAAGTTTAATTTTGTTTGATTGTATAGTTTTAAAATGATATATGGTTCGAAAAATTATAGAAAGGTGTTTAAGAAATAAAATAGAGTTTTGTATATTTAAAAGATATCTTCAAGTTTGTTAAATATAAAATAGACATTTGAGATAATTTATGTTTGTTAAAAAGCTCAAAATAAGCTTATTAGATATACTAATATTTCAACTTTTAATTGATATATGAGGTTTGTTAAAAAATATATATATAAAATTGTAAACATAATGTGGTAGACATTAACAAATTTAAATTTGTTTGTAAACATTTCTTTAAATTTTTCATCTTTTAGATTTATTTTATTCATGTACGCATGAGGGAAACTTGAGTCAAGAACAATAACTGAAAAGTTTATATATATATATATACACATATATAAATCACTTATCAATAATGACAATAACTTTACAAAAAAGATATCAATGTATGTGTTCAATTTCTATGATAATTTCTTGCTCACTAAGATCAATAGGCACTTCTTCATCGTTAAAATCCTGAGACATGAAGGGAATCCATTCATTATCCACGTATTGTTTACTTAAGCCAAAATGTGCCATAAGCAGACAAACATGAGTAAGAAGCTCTCCACCTTTGCAAAGGTGTCTAGCATGCTGTTTCCATTCACAATTGTGTGCAGCATACGCCAATATACCCACCCAAATTTCACTTATTACTCCCCATGTTACCTCTTGACCGCGACGTTCCATCAACATTTGCAATTGCTTGGCAAGCAAACATCCATACTTCAACAATGACTGATTTTCTTCCATTAACATACCATTCAAATTATCTTCATCAAGACTTTCGAGGTAATGACGATGATACATAGCCGTAGGAACTTTTCTTTTATCCGATTTATCAGGCCTCCATGTCTTAAAAAGGTTTATGGCCTCCTCACATGCTTGTTTATACCTTCTCTCAGTCACATCTTTTGGCAACATAGATGAACGGAAGACCAAAAGATACATCATGTACTCTGACAAGTATTTGCTAATTTGGAGCTTTAGCTTGAGTTGACTGACATGGCCATTATCAGGATCCGCATGATATAATATGTCAGTAGCAATGTGCCAAATTACAAGGCTATCAATAAAATTTATGCGATTAGTTGACCAATTGATTTTCTCTTTAAAGTCACTCCTTGCTTCATGATCAAGTGAAAGAATACCTCTCTGATCCAGCACTACATTGCGACGAATATATGATTGATTGCTTCCATTAACTTTCTTACCTTGTTCTTGAACGTACCTGAAGATCATTTTTTGTAACTCATCAGCCTCCTCACGTCTCCTAATCCAGTGAGTCTTCTCCTTCCACAAGTCCTTCCAACAAGGTGATTTCTGAATTCCAGTAAACCTAAATTGCACATTTCTGAGGCAAAAACGTATGAGATTGAATTGTCCCATGGATTTTGACCACTTCTTCTTATGTGTAGCAAGTGAATGATAACGAATAGCAAGCCTCCAAAAACGATAGACCAAACCTTTTACGATTGAATTATGTGGTGGTCTTAAGACCTTCATCAACCAAACATTTGTCCAGTCTGACAAAAGGAGTAAGACAAATGCATAAATCTCCAAACAAACGGACACAACTAACAGAAGACTGGTTATAGAGATGTCAACCGATGGGTAGACATAGACATCAACGAGGATTGCGAAGGCAACTAAAGCAGAAACGGAGCAACACAAGCTGACGAAACGAAAAAAGATTCCCCTCTTGGAATAAACAATGTTGGCCTTGGTATAGAGCAAGTCATACATGAATCCAAGTTCAATTTCTACCAAGTTGAAGGCTTCTCCCGCATATTGTTTGTCTTTGATGATGGAATAGATGTGGATTCGTTCTTTCTTGCTGAGGGTTTGTCCAACGAAAAAATATTTAAACCTCTGGAATAAATAGAAAGCTTGAACAAGATCACGATCCTCGCGGCCGTGAATGTAATCTAGCAGTACAACCTTTGCATCCTTCAGCCTGTTGTCTCCCCAGTCTTGTGCTTCATATCTAACCAAGTCCTGGCAAGACTTAGGTCCTGAAAGCAAAGAATTTTTAAAATACTTGGTGCTCGAAGACCTACGTGCCCAAATCCTCTCTCCATACTTGATAATACCCGAGACAGCAATTGGAATGGTAATGAATGTGATGGCATTGCTGCTCCAATATTGTATGAACACATAAAACACCACTTTAACTTGGATTACGAGCTCAAAGAAGTGTGTCAACCATAATTCATTGTCTTCCAAGGTAAAAGATGTGATAGCGTCAGGGCCACCAAGGTGTAAGAGAAGGAATGGTGCCCATAACTGCTGAAGAAGAACATTGCTTTGCTCGGTAGAGTCATCACTGGAGTTTACTCGGGTAGTGGTGCAGGCAAGATTGTCCAAGACAGCAGTTGCTACCCATTCAGCTGTCAGGAATGCTGCCAAAATCAGGCCTCTTGCCATTCTTTAGATGTTGATCGTCGTCGATGACCAAAAATGGCGAGGATGATTTGTAAACAAAGGCTGAGTAGAATCAGTAATCGAACTCCCCATATTGTCCAAAGATCGCTGAGTTTTTCTACCCAATAATTCATTATTATTCCCTTTTCCTAAAAGAAGACAACATGATGTTACAAAGTGAAAAAAAAACTATTGGGTTTAGTGATGGTTCTAGAAAATTTGTAAAGCAGTGTCCTATGAACAATGTAATAAAAATATTGAACATTAAAATTATATTAAATATATAATATTTTTATGTAACATAAAATTCGATAACTTTATATAAAATGAAAAATGCATCATATTTATGCAAAACAAGTAATCTTACACTTAAAAATTTCAATGAAATCATTAAAATAACTAAAAATTAAAAAAATAGCATAAACTATGTAAAGTTATAATTTTAATAAATTATGTAAAGTAAAAAAAATAAATATAAAAAAGTTGAATCATGACAATACATGGATAATTTTAATGTAATAATATGAAGTTTTAAGATTTTAGGATTTAAAATTATTAAAAATAAACAACTTGAAAAAAGTAATAAATTTAGTAGACTAATATGGTAAGTGATAAGATAATAAGTGAAAATGAAGAGATATTAAGTAGAGATAAAGAGAGAAAAAAAAAAGTTCAATAAAATTGTAAATTACCGATGGAGTTTGTGTGACCCACCAAAAATAGAAGTAAATTATGAGAACATGTACCTGACTAAAGAGAAAAATTATAAAATGAAAGGTTTAATTAATTAGAATAGAAAAAATACTAGAAGTAAGAAAAGTAGTTATAAAAAAGGTAACAAAACAAGGAAGTTAATTATATTCATGATCTTTCATCCAAAACTGGTATGTCCTCAAGCAATCCTTGTTCTTCACTAGCAGGCACTAGCTCTAAGTTGTCCTTACATGATGGAGAACCATTCTCAGATCAGACATCATACAGAAGTTTGATTGGTGCATTACAATATCTCACACATACAAGACCCAACATTAGCTTCATTGTTAATAAGCTAAGTAAGTTTCCGGTTGCTCCTACCATATTGCATTGGCTAGCTTGCAAAAGGGTCTTACAATATCTCAAAGGCACAATAGGTTATAGTGTGTTATTCAAGCCTTCTTCTTATCTTCGTTTGCAAGCCTTTTGTGATGCAGATTGGGCAAGTTCAGTGGATAGGAAATCCATTAGCGACTGTTGTGTTTTTCTAGGAGAAAATCTCATTACATGGAGCTCTAAAAAACAAACGGTGGTTGCTAGATCGAGCATTGAAGCAGAATATTGGTCTCTTTCTCAAGCCTTTACTGAACTGATTTGGCTTCAATCCTTGTCTCAAGAAATTAGCTTTCCAGTTCTCCATTGTCCTCTTCTTTGGTGTGACAACATTGGAGCTCAAACATTAGTTAAAAATTCAGTATTTCATACGTGTACTAAGCATATTAAAGTAGATGTCCATTTTGTACGTGGCACGGTAGCTGCAAGATAGCTTGAGGTTCGATATCTTTTCATTACTAATCAATTAGCTGATTTGTTTACTAATGCACTACCTACTGCTAGATTTTGGGAGTTATGTTCCAAATTGAACTTGGTCAAGCTCCCCAGTTCAGTTTGAGGGGGGATGTAAAGATATCTTCCAGTTTAAGTCATTTAGCTTCTAGCTCGAGTAGTTGCCACGATCAATTGCAGTAACACCAGCATGATTCCTCTACTTCTGCTAGTGATGTGCTTGTTACTTTCAGTCCAAGTTATCTTAATTAGCATAGACAAGCTAATGATCATAAGCAGCTGAACACATGTCATGATCAAGTTGTAACAAGTCTTGCATACTTGAGTAAAGTTGATGATTAGTTTCAGCAGAGGTGGCAGTTAGTTAGAATTAATTAATAGGTGTATGATTGAGATTTCTTAGGATTAAATTCTGTTAACATTCAAGGGCTATGATCATGTTTTACTTGTATATATAAAGTTTTAGATCTGTAACTTGTTTAATCAATGAAAGCAATAGAGAACTTATTTTCACGTGTTCAATTCTGCCATCGAAAACCATAGCACCAACCTCTTCTTTGTGTTATTTTTATCATTCTCAGAATTTTTCAAGAATTTTTCAATCTCACACCATAAAAATTTTCAGAAATAAATAAAATTCAGAAGTGCCCTAATCAAATTTATTTTCAAACGTATTTTGGTCCGTCTTCCACTGGACAGCCTAGGATATGCTTCAATTCAGAATTTTTTAAATATTCTATAGACCTCTAATTCACTTAAAATTTTGCAAAAGTAAAAAAAAAACTTATGTAGGAGTCTAAAATAAAATTTTGATAGGAAAATAAAGCCAATAGATATTTTAAAAATATTTTCTTATTCAAATTTATATATGTTGTCTGGTATTAAACAAATTCAATACTTAAAATAAGAAAAATCATAAATTTTTAAATACTATTTCAAAAATTATAAAAATTTACAAGTTAATACCTTATATGTTTGTAAACAACTATATAATATTTGAGAATTTTTGGATAAGTAAAACTTAATAAAATATATTTTGTGACCAGATCATGTGCAAAATATTATCAAATTTCAGCATTCTTTTCTCAGAAAGAAAAATCTATAAATACTCATATACTTATGATACTTTTACGAAACCAATTTTATTTGAAAGATCAGAAGGTTTAGTTTTCAAAATAAAAGGCCATAATATCAAAATAAAACACACACACAACTTATAATTTTCGAAGTAGGTACTGGTTTGTCTATACTTACCTAAATTTTCATAAACCAACACTAACATAAAAAGAAACTAATATGCCTTGGGTTTCTTTTTCTTCATAACAATCTTGATCAAAGAATTAATTCTCTAAGCTTTTAAATAAAATTCATTAAAAGAAATATGATAACAAACCTTATAAAGTCTTCTTGATTTTCAAACTAAATTCAAAGAACCTTGTAGAAGTTATTTGTCAAGAGCAAAATACACACACACACACACACACACATATATATATATATATATATATTCTTTTAAAAAAATTTGTGTTGAGTGTTTAATAAAGTAGGGAAAAAGTTTTATAGAGTATAATTTTCTATTCTTATCAAACCACCTTACCCTTTTTAATTTAAATAAAATAAATTTAAAGTTTAATTTAATTAAAAAACTTTATCAAATACAAATTCTTATAAAATATAACTCCTACAATTTAAAATATTTTTTGATTAAGTAAAACATCATTTATTTAGTTTTACTTAAAGCTTAGGGAATAATTTGGGTGTTACATAATCTTTTGAATCCATTTATATATATATTTATGCAAAAATTAAATATTGGTTTCGATAAAAATATTAAGGTTAAAAATTTAGAAAATATTGAAAGCATTCGGAGATTTTTTTTTTAATATCAGTTTTCTTAAAATAAAAATATTTTGGATATTTTTTCGATATTTAATTCTTTAATTCTTTAATTTTATGTAATCTGGAATTTATAATAATGTAAAATAATGTTGAGTGGATTATGATGCTGTAAAATAAATTTTATAACATTATAAATTTTATAATTATAATTATGAAGGAAAAGGTGTCTGAGCACTTATTAGATAAAAATGTAAGAATCCTACACTTAATGAATTGTTTATATATCATATGTAAAATTGTATTTGTAACTTATGTTTGGAATCCCATACTTTTTCTTTGAGGGTTGATATTGAATAGGTAAAAGAACTATTGGGGGATGTTAAATCAAATAATTCTATTTCCATAATAAGGTAGAAAAGATATACTATTTACTTGATCCCTAATATCTCATCTCATAAATAAAAGACAATTACTTAATCAACCTATTAAGAAGTGATACACTTCAAAATCTCACACTCAATCTCACACACACACACACACACATATATATATATATATGATTTTTACAAGATTTTTTATATAAAAACTAATTTGTACGGATATAAATCAAATTTACCTAGATTTATTATCCCATTTAAATCCTAAAAAAATATGTATATAAAATCTAAAAAAAAACTTAATTGTGTATATGAATTATACCGATGTGAATTCCACGTGTGATTGACAATCCAAATATAACATTTAGTCTAATTAAAAATTGAGAGCATTTGACCTAGAATCCAAATACAATACTTCAAAGAGTTCTACTAGGCTTTTCAAAAATTTTGTCCAAACCCATATCCAAATGATGTGGTATTTAAGTTATCAAAATAACTCAAAAGCTTGTAAATCATGAGATAATATAATAATTAATAGAATCTTGACAACTTACATACCATATTATTTGAACATGAATTTGGATAAACTTTTTAGGAAGCTAGCATTACTCTACTTCAAATCCAATTATAATACTTCAAAGAGGGATCACACAAAATCATATCTTTGATCAATATATGTGTACAAACAAAACTGTCAATGCACCCCCTTTTTTTAACTACTAGATTCTCCATTGCACACATGAATAGTATATTTTATTTCTTACATGTCTTTAAACAGCTACAACTTCAGCTGCTGTGACCTCTGCAAGATTTGTTGCAGTCTGCAGCAGTTCAAAATCATATTTAGTACCTCTGTTTTGACTATTTATTTTGTTATTATCTATGACTGTGTTATCGATAATCATGTTCCCTATAATTTTCAAAATCTATCGTTTTAATCCCATTGATTGCATTTTTGGTCTGAATTGATACTTGCCAATCAATTATAATTTTGTAAAATAACAATTGACGGGAAAAATAAATACGAGACGCTGCAATTACTTGTTTCTTGTACACATGATATGTAGTGAAATATTAGTTTCAATCATCTAGTGACCTCTCCAAATCACATAAACTTAGGAAGAAAACAGCATATGACATTCTTGTATTACTCAATAACAAGTAAATGAAAAGCAAAGAAATAAAAAAGATTTTCACTAACTAGCTGCATTTGTTGTTATTTTTGTTTAAAAAATTTCCCTTGTATTGTTATAAGAAATGAGAGGAGTAAATCAATAGTAACAACTAATGCCAAGCGAGCGAGAATAAATCATACAACAATCGCAGAAACATAATACAAGTATACGATATAACCAATCAATGCCATAACAACAGGCTAAATTGCTAATGAAGACATAGTTAATTAGTTCATGCAAAGAAGGATCACACAAAATCATATTTTCAATCAATATATATCTATAAACAAAACTGAGAAGTTACCCTTTTTTTAACTACTCGAACCTTTTTGCACATATGAACAGAATATTTTATGGAGTTCTTTTTATATATAGTCCTAAAGAACTGATAACTTGTTTGATTAGCACTAAATAATTAAAGTGAGTTTAATAGCATTATTTCACTATTTATAAATTTTAATAACAAAATTATCCCTTATATGCAAAATGAATAAACTTCCTTCTTCTCCTTCAAACAGACATAACATAATGCACAAATTAAACTCTGAAACAAGCCAACAACATGTAGAATGTAAACCAAAAAAATAATATATTCATAATTCATGGTGATAAGCTTCTTTTATTCAAATGCTCGAAAATATGTTTGAAGAAGAGTTCCCAATTAGAAGCATCAAAAGTCATTTAATGAAAGGTAGTATTGGCTTTTAACTCAGTAGGTGCTAGTAAAACTCAAGTTAGTTCTTTGGTGCTAGTTATACAAATGTTCAATTCTTAGGTGCTATTTCAAGGGAATTACACTATTTATATTTACATTTGTCTTTGTCCTTGAGACCACAAAGCTAAAGCTTTAAACAGCTACAATTTGAGCTGCTGTGACCGCCATAAGACTTGGTGCAAGCTACTGAAGTTCACAGCACTAACCATCAAGATTTGCTTGGAATAACTTTTCAAATAGAGCTTTTACTAGTAATATTTTGGAGTAGTGCTTTCACGAAATAGAAATTTTAACAAAAGTTTAATATTGTTTGATTGTATAATTTTAAAATGATATATGGTTTGAAAACTTATAAAAAGGTGTTCAAGAAATAAAATAGAGATTTGTATTCAGAAAATATATCTTAAAATTTATTAAATATAAAATAGATATTTGAGACAATTTATGTTTGTTAAAAAGCTCAAAATAAGCCTATTGGATATATTAATATTTTCAAATTTTAGTTAATCTATGAGGTTGGTTTTTTTTTTTTTTTTTTTTTTTAAACAACCATAAAATTGTAAACATAATGTGGTAGATAACAAGTTTAAATTTGTTCGTAAATATTTCTTAAATATTCTTCTTTATTTTTTGCTTTTTAGATTTGTTTTATTCATGTACGCATGAGGGAAACGTAAGACAACAACAATATCTGATAAGTTAATAAAGATAAACATCACTTACGAATAATAAAATTAACTTTACAAAAAAGATATCAACACTCAATTTCTATGATAATTTCTTGCTCAGTAAGACATTGAGACACTTCTTCCTCCCTAAAATGCTGGCACATGAAGAGAATCAATTCATTATCCACGTATTGTTTACTTAAGCCAAAATGTGCCATAAGCAGACAGACATGAGTAAGAAGCTCTCCACCTTTGCAAAGGTGTCTAGCATGCTCTTTCCATTCACAATTATGTGCAGCATATGCCAATATATCCACCCAAATTTCACTTATTACTTCCCATGTTACCTCTTGACCGTGACCTTCCATCAACATTTGCAATTTCTTGGCAAGCAAACATCCATACTTCAACAATGACTGATTTTCTACCATTAACATACCATTCAAATTATCTTCATCAAGACTTTCGAGGTAATGACGATACATAGCCGTAGGAACTTTTCTTTTATCCAATTTATCAAGCCTCCGTCTCTTAAAAAGTTTTTTGGCTTCATCACATGCTTGTTTATACCTTCTCTCACTCACATCTTTTGGCAACATAGATGAACGAAAGACCAAAAGATACATCATGTAGTCTGACAAGTATTTGCTGATTTTGGTCTTTATCTTGAGTTGATCGACATGGCCAACAAGATCAAGATCCTCATGATATAATATGTCAGTAGCAATGTGCCAAATTACAAGGCTATCAATAAAATTTATGCAATTAGTTGACCAATAGATTTTCTCTTTGAAGTCACACCTTTCTTCAAGTGCAAGGAAACCTCTCTGATCCAGCACTACATTGCGACGAATGTATGATTGATTACTTCCGTTAACTTTATTCCCTTGTTTTTCAACGAACCTGAAGATCATTTCTTGTAATTCATTAACCTCCTCATCAACCTTCTCAAGACCTTTCCTATGGAAGTGAATCTTCTCCTTCAACAAGTCCTTCCAACAAGGTGATTTCTGAATGCCAGTAAAACTATATTGCACATTTCTGAGGCAAAAATGTATGAGATTGAATTGTCCCATGGATTTTGACCACCTCTTCTTATGTGTAGCAAGCGAATGATTACGATTAGCATGCCTCCAAAAACGGACCAAACTTTTTACGATTGAATTATGCGGCTTTCTTAAGACCTTCATCAACCAAACATTTGTCCAGTCTGACAAAAGGAGTAAGACAATTGCATAAATCTCCAAAACAACGGACACAACTAGCAGAAGACTGGTTATAGAGACGTCAACCGATGGGTAGACATAGACATCAACGAGGATTGCGAAGGCAACTAAAGCAGAAACCGAGCAAAACAAGCTGACGAAACGAAGAAAGATTCCCACCTTGGAATAAACAATGTTGGCCTTGGTATAGAGCAAGTCATACATGAATCCAAGCTCAATTTCTATCAAGTTGAAAGCTTCCGCAGAGTCTTTGCCTTTGATGATGGAATAGATGCGGATTCGTTCTTTCTTACTGAGGGTTTGTCCGACGAAAAAGTACCTAAACCTCTTGAATAAATAGAAAGCTTGAACAAGATCACGATCCTTGCAGTCGTGAATGTAATCTTGTAGTACAACCTTTGCATCCTCCAGCCTGTTGTCTCCCCAGTCTTGCGCTTCATATCTAACCAAGTCTTGACAAGACTCAGGTTCTGAAAGCGAAGAGTTTTTAAAATACTTGGTGCTCGAAGACCTACGTGCCCAAGTCCTCTCTCCATACTTGATAATACCCGAGATAGCAATTGGAATGGTAATGAATGTGATGGCATTGCTGCTCCAATATTGTGTGAACACATACAACACCACTTTAACTTGGATTACGAGCTCAAAGAAGTGTGTCAACCATAATTCATTGTCTTCCAAGGTAAAAGATGTGATAGCGTCAGGGCCACCCAGGTGCAAGAGAAGGAATGGTGCCCATAACTGCTGAAGAAGAACATTGCTTTGCTCGGTAGAGTCATCAATGGAGTTTACTAGGGTAGTGGTGGCAAGATTGTCCAAGACAGCAGTTGCTACCCATTCAGCTGTCAGGAATGCTGCCAAAATCAAGGCTCTTGCCATTCTTTTAGATGTTGATTGTCGTCGATGACCAAAAATGGCGAGGATGATTTGTAAACAAAGGCTGAGTAGAATCAGTAATCGAACTCCCCATATCGTCCAAAGATCGCTGAGTTTTTCTACCCAATAATTCATTATTATTCCCTTTTCCTAAAAGAAGACAACATGATGTTACAAAGTGAAAAAAAAATTATTGGGTTTAGTGATGGTTCTAGAAAATTTGTAAAGCAGTGTCTTATGAACAATGTAATAAAAATATTGAAAATTAAAATCATATTAAAATCATATTTTTATGTAAAATAAAGTTCGATAACTTTATATAAAATGAAAAATGCATCATATTTATGCAAAACAAGTAATCTTACACTTAAAAATTTCAATGAAATCATTAAAATAACTAAAAACTAAAAAAATTAACATAAACTATGTAAAGTTATAATTTTAATAAATTATGTAAAGTAAAAAAAATAAATATAAAAAAGTTGAATCATGACAATACATGGATAATTTTAATGTAATAATATGAAGTTTTAAGATTTTAGGAGTTAAAATTATTAAAAATAAACAACTTGAAAAAAGTAATAAATTTAGTAGGCTAATCTGATAAGTGATAAGATAATAAGTGAAAATGAAGAGCTATTAAGTAGAGATAAAGAGAGAAAAAAAAAAAAAGTTCAATAAAATTGTAAATTGCCAATGAAGTTTGTGTGACCCACCAAAAATAGAAGTAAATTATGAGAACATGTACCTGACTAAAGAGAAAAATTATAAAATGAAAGCTTTAATTAATTAGAATAGAAAAAATACTAGGAGTAAGAAAGTAGGTATAAAAAAGGTAATAAAACAAGGAAGTTAATTATATTTTAAAAATAGAAATAATAAATAGTTGTGTTAAAAAAAAAAAGAAATAATAAATAATAAAAGCAAAATCATTTGGGATTTTGAGGGGAGTACATGGACAACCAAAATGCTGTTGCAAACAAAATTTAAAAAAAAAAAAAAAAAAAAAAAAAAAAAAAAAAAAACAATTCAACAACAGAAGAAAACCAAAAAAGCAAGATAATAACAGAAAAACTCGTTAGTAGAGATCTGAAAGTCAGAGCTTTTTGCTGACTCGTAAATTTTTTTAAAAATTTTCAGCAGCGGCATGGGACCCACCTGGTCCTACGGTGGTTCCACCCCTGATTGGGTTTTACGAAAATATTGGGCAATGCCTCTTTCTATTGCTAAGCTCAACAAATGCTAGATATATAGGCTGATAATTTCTTGCTCACTGCGATAATTTTGTCAAGACGCGGAAAATTAAGTGGGGGAAAACCTCTTACCCTCATTGTGGAAGTCGATTCTCCAGGCTGCACTAGTGTTGATGTTTGATCTCTGTCAATCCTAGCAAATTTGTAACCTCAAAAAAAAACAATAATAATATAAGAAATAGGGAAATGTAATTGTACTCATTTCCTACAGTTTTTCCTCAATTTTCGTAAACTTGTTTGGGAATTCCTACCATGAACTGGTCTAACATTTAAGTAATGGTTTCTCCAAATTTTTGTGAATGCATAAATATGACGACAATAATAATATTCAAAGCAAATAATAATATAATTCGGTATTGTGCATATAAGAGATCTCACCACCAAGTTGAAGGTTATCAAAAAATTTCATGGAATTAAGCTGCAAACCTTTCACAACTACCTCTAGCATTTTCTTTTACCTAGTGAAAATTTATTAGTTGGGAGCGGAAACATTACTTAAACCCACAATCTTATTAATGTGTGAGGGGTTTATCACTTGATGACCTTCACTTTTTTCTTTACAACTACCCAATTTGGTCTCCAAGAACATGCAAAATCAATTTGGCGTAAAAAATGCTTTTCAATAGCTCATGCATTGTTGTGATGATTAGAATACAAACAACGTTTTATACTATATACACTAGTACACAAAACAATAAGGATTTCTATTAAGGCTACGGTTTTCATCAAAAAGTCTATTCAAATGAGATTTTATATAGATATATACAGCTAGGAATAGAGCATTTGATACACTTACATGAAGGAAAAATTACCATGTTCAGCCTCATAGAAACACATACATAACATATAGAGGGTAGATTATGACATGACTAAAATATTAAGAATTGACTTCATTAAAATTCAAACTATTGTTTATAAATAATCTTTGTCTTAAGAACATACTAAAAGCTAAGTTAAGAAACTTTAACAATGACAAAATATAGACTAAAAAGCATATAAGCACATAAAATATAATATAGCAAAGTTGTTTTCCCCATAGCTCAATACCTGTAAACGAAAATGCACCCAAGAACTTTTGAAGCTAATTGAGGCGGTTTATGTTGTCAAACAAACAGGTGGATGTAATTTAATAAGGTCCGAGTTTGGTGGTCATTTTATGATAGAAAAATAAATGACAAAGCTAAATGAGACGTATAATACAACATGTGCAATGCCGATGGTACCGCAAGAACATGTATAATCACTTTTCCTTTCAAAAGCAGGACTAAATCGATCAGTCCTTAGACCAGTGATTAAGCAATGCATTGATCCAAAGCTGAAAAAGTACAAGAACTGGAGTGGGAATCATGAAATGTATGTTCACATGAAATGCACATGCATGAGAATAATATAAAATTTCAATTGATATCTTGTCAATTACATATTTCTTTTAGTTATGAAATGTACTAACTATGAATCTTAATTATCACAATCAATCCAGTTCTCTTTAGATATATTTTCATATTGTCCCTATTCAAATATGAAACAAATTTTTATAGCATCTAAAAAGAAAGCAAAGAAGTACTAGTTTGCACAATTATGCCTACTGAAATATACTGTATTTTTGTACATTTTCTTTAACTTCTGTGTTGAAGTTAACAACTGCACAGTGGAAGGGTTGACTGCTTCACGCATTGTGGAAGGCAGTCCCTCCATACTAGATGGAGTAAGTAATTTAAATCTGATACAAACAAATTGATTGGAAACACAGACAACATGTGATCTGAATCATCTGATTAAAATCCATATCACTTTATACAAGGGATTGATTATTAATACAACAGGCAAGGCACCCTCAAGTACCAAAATATTTGGGATAGAAAATAAAACAAATTTTACTGTTCAAAAAAAAAAAAAAAAAACAACTCTCATATCACATACATTTGAAGTAAGAAAATAGCATATGACATTTATGGATCTTGTTCTTGAAACCACAGTACAGAACCTTTAGTTTAGTCAAGGCCGCCTCATAGACTTGCCTCTCATGCCATTCTACATCAGACTCTATCGAAAAATGTAAACTTAATCACGAGTGAAGTGGCCCGACCAATAATAGTTAATTTTAAGTTCTAACAAAAACTGATGGTGAGCCTATAATCTGAGTAGTCCCTTTTTGGGTTCACTAGGTGACAACATCGTGTGGAGGTGTTGCTCAAACTTGCATAGATTGAGGTTAATTCTTAATTTCTCATCGAGCATATTGAACTTCAACTTAAGCAAAACTTATTTAAAAAATAGAGATATTATGAAAATACACTCTACAAATGAACTAATGTAAAATCACACATTTTTTATTAACAAAAATGAGGTTCAATGATGTTATTTTTAATATTAAGAGATTTTTCAGATTTCTTCTCAAAAAATAAATTTGTCACTCAAAAAACGAGTAAATGAAGTAAACATTCTTCTTGACTAGGTGTATTGTGTGTGTGTGTGTGTGTGTGTCTCTCTCTCTCTATATATATATAAATATTGCTTTGATTATCAGTGCTTTCTAATTTTTTAAAGTTAAGACAAACCAAATAAATTCATCAATTATATTCTTTCTCATAAAACAAATTCACTTTCCTATTTAATTCAAATACAATGGATAAATTTGATTGGTTCATCCTAATTTATTAAAGTTAAGAGGTATTGATAGTAAAATCACTATACATATGTATGTGTGTATGCGCGTGCGTGCATGCGCGTGCATGTTTGTATGTGTGTGTATCCTTATACCAAGTTTTCATTGCGGACAATCCAATCCATATGTTAGCACTGATCTACTCCTCTCTTTCCCTATACCAATTGGCTAAGATGCAAACACACACACACACACACATACATATATATATGTATGTATTTCCATCTTTGCCAATTGGTATAAGGAAAGAGAGGAGAAGAGATCAGAGCTAATGTATGGACTGGACTATTCGCAATGAAAACTGACATGCAAGTTGCATTGTAAAAACAAATTTTTACTTTTTAACAAAAGTAGGAGACAATTTGGAGTTGGCCCAGTGGTATATCTCTCACACCTACATCATAAAATTGTGGGTTCAAATCATATCTTTCTCCCTCAGTTTTTGATTATATTGTAATATATTTTTGTTCTTTTTTTAAAAAAAGAAACAACAAATGTAATTTTAATAAAGAATTGTAGGAGTCCCCATACTTTAAGAACTATAAAGAGTTCAAGAAGAATAACAAACTAACGAACTCCAAAAGTTCAATTTAAACATCTTTATGGATCCTCTAAGCCCATCGTTATTGGGAAAGGGAGGAGTAAATCAACACTAACAACTAACATTTGGTTATGCTAAGTGAACGTGGAAGAAATCATAAATCATTTTAAAAAATGTACCTCGAGTTCATGATCCCACAACCAAAGCTGTACCAAATAGCTAACACAGACATTGAATGATTAAAAAGCTATAACAATGGGGAAAGAAGCACGCAACAATATCCTAGAACTCCAAAGGAACCATCAAGCATAATTAACTTGTGCGTACTGTTGGAGTGTAAAGTCTAAATTCAGAGTTATGATCCTATACGTAAACGTATGGAGAGTCAAGCTCTCTTGTCAAAATCTGCTATTGATGGAGATTTTCTAAACTATTTAGGAGTATTTATTACATGTGAACAGGAATAACTTTTCCTTGTATTTTAGGGTTTTGAGTGGTAAGAAAAACATTGAAAGGCTTTCGCTTGCAAACATTATTTTATAGTAAAAAAAGTGTTTATGTACTTCATGCATGTAAGAATTTTTCAAACCATGTAAAAATCTTATGTTTCCTTTATTTTATCCGTTTGTGTGTGTTCTGCTTTATTCCATTTCTTCCGAGCGTAGACTTCACTAGCACTATTATCAGGGTCTACTATTGATGAATCAGTAAGCTTAACATAATTTTCGGAAGAGAGATGGTGGGAGCTAGCGGGTGGGGAAGAAGAAAGAAATAGAATTCTTTTCTTGTTCAGTTACAAAACTTCATGAGGAGGGAAGAAATAAATAATATGGCAAAAAAGAGTGACAATCAAAGATCCAATCAAATCTGACAGAGAGTGCGATAAATGCTTGATACCTAATTATTTAATACTGGGACAGGTAATAAGGTGATTCAAGTTGGGTTTATTACATCCTATTGAAATAGGATTATCTAAGTAATTTGAATCGTCAATCTTATTTCATTAATTATATGGCATTGAACACTAGATAAAAATAAAAATAGTCCAATCAAATATTTATAAGAAAAGTCATTATAATAACTCTTTATACGTGCATGCATGTATCACGAGTTACTTTACACAAATTCTGGTCCTACCTTTCTCACGTTCTCTGCCCTTATCGCCTGTCTCCACTCAATTTCAATCGTTCAGCCACCAATTCAATGCTTTATTTTCTTTTGCTTTTATAGCTAACTAATTACTTTCCAGCATTTGCGATATAAACTCATTTGACATATTGTCTGCAAAAGCAAGTACTCGTGCTTATCATTCAACCTCTATAATTGCACCACTTTTGTCTTAGCTTTGAATCCTTATCTCTTCAATTAAAGAACTTTTTTGATTATTGAATGGCCTACAATTAAACTCAGAACCTTTTAATTCACATCACTTATTGGTTAGGGCATATATAATCAGCTTCTGAATTAAGTTCATACGTTCACTAATAAAATCTTACATGTGTGGGACTCCCATTCCATCTGCAATGCTCCACCAGGGACTTCGCTTGAGATAATTAGGATTTAAATTTACCAAATATCTTTTTTTTTTTAAGGCTGCGCCTAAAACAAAAATAAAATGATTAAGGTGATGAACAACATTAACCCCAATTGTAATTTTATTATGTAATTGAACTATGATGTAAAATATACATTCATGAAATAGAAGATATAATATAAAATGCTTGTTACCTTATACCATTGCAACTCTCGCTGCATTTTCAATGCTGCACCAGGTACTTTATTTGAAGGTACCAACCTTCCTGCGAAGCGCAAGATGCTACATTCAGTATCATCCGTCATTCTCTATGTCTGGTCTTTCACGAAAAATACTTGATTATGTATGTGATTAAAAACAGTTTGCTGATGATGTAAAACTGCAAGATGAAATATTGTATGTCCATGTTCATCATAAAACAGAAATGAATAATTATAGGCCTTAAAAATTTCGTCAACTAACCGATGATTCCCCAGTATTGCAGTTATTAACATAGGTTTTTATAGTGACTCAAGAGCTTCTTTGAATAACAATGTCACTTCCATAATCTCATGCATCAATCTTACTTGTTCAAGTGTTTGTTCAAGCAATAACTTTTGATCATGTATGCACATTGTTGTAAAACTCAGCGAATAGGTCCGAATACCCACCAAGAACTTGGTTGACGGGGTTCCGTCGATCTGTGAACCTCCAAATCGAGGTTCTACTCATCAGAGACAAGTAGTCACCGAGTACTAAGCCCAACTTGGTCAATTTGGGTTCTGCGGGGGCCTTTATTATTATTTTTTTTCTTAAAACAAAAAAGAAACTTGAAGCACCAAAATGAAGTCGTTAAGGTGTCCAAAAACTTCTAAAAAAAAGTTGCAACCCTTTTTCTCCTAGACTTGATCTCATTCGCACTTCGCAGACATCTAGCAATAACCCTCTTCTCATTTGCTACCACCTTTGCCTATTTACCTTTATTGCCATGTTGTTGCCACTGTTGGTTGTCATTGCTGTCACCATTGTTAGCGAGTTTTTTTTTTTTTTTTCTTTATATTAATATTAGGTAGGGTTTTGGGGTAGAAGGAGAGGAAGTGAAGAGTAGAGTAGGGACGGAAGTAGAGATGAGTGGCTGGTGCAAATGCAGAAGTAGAGAGGAGTGGTTGGTACATGTTTGACCGAGTTGACTATTGGTCAATAGATTGACCATTGACTAACGGTCAAATCGAGTACTCATCGAGAATCGAATACTTACTATTTGTTAGGTCGTCGATTGACTAGTGACTAATGAGTTCTGAAACATTGAAATATATTAATAATATTATATATATAGTAATTCTACCATCAGTGTCTCTTAACTTTAAAAAATTAAAACGAACCAATCAAATTTATCCATTATATTTGAATTAAATAGGAGAGAGAATTTATTTTAGGAGAGAGAATGTAATGAATAAATTTGATTAAATCATTTTAATTTTTAAAGTTACGAAGTAATGATAGTAAAAACTATATATATATATATATATATATAAAGAAGTTTTATAACCAGGCATAAGGGAAGGTTTGGGTATTCAACAAAGCTCTGTCATTTTTGTGTGGGATTCTATTAATTACTATCTAGAATCTAATCAATTAAGAATAAACGATTTCTATACTCCATGGGGTAGTCCATGGATGAGTCTATATCTTGTACAAAATATACACAGATAAAGGAATATAATACTGATCATCTTACTTTCAGAAGTCATGAAGATAACAAATAACAAATAACTTTTCATTCAATGATCTAGAAAAGCAAAACTGATGACAACATGAAATATAAATCCACGTTTATCTCATATGATTTTAAATATGGATTTAATTTTGTGGATGCCTAGTAAGTTGTGAAATTTTTTTTAAAAAAAATATTACAATATCTAAACAATTGTAAAAGATGTCACCACCAAGTAATAACAAGGTACCCAAGGAAAAATGATGATGCTGATGCTGAGACTTTCACAAGCCACAGACAACTGCCTAATTAACTGATCGCAGGATCTTCAAAAACAATGCAAAAATCAATTAAGAGAAAGTATATACAATCTAATTGCTCACGCATTATTATTAGAGAAAAATTCAAAACTACCCAAATTCAAAAGAAAAAATAATTTTCAGCCCATTTCAAGGAAAATTTTGTTTTAATTTAGTTCCTCAAACAAATTAATTGCATCCAGTACCCGCTATTGACCAAAATACCTTTAAATAAAAAAATAAAAAACCTTAAATTGGAGATACCATCATAACGAATCGTAATAGGAGACTCTTCCATCACGGACACTCTCTCGTGACAAGAGGCTTTCCCATCATGTTCACTCATGACGGTTCTCATCACAATCACCCATGACGGGAGGCTCTGCTATTATGGAGGTTTGTGACGAGTGGCTCTCTCGTTACGGTGTCCGTGATAAGAGGCTCTGTGGTCACGATCACCCATGACAGGAGGCACTCCTTTCACGGACTCCCATGACGGGAGTCTCCTATCACGGGCGTCTGTGAAGGAAGTGCCTCTTGTCACAGGTGTCTGTGACAAAAAAGTCTCTCATTATAGTGCGTATTTATTCACAGGGATATTATTGGAATCATGGGGTACTGAGTGCAATTTATTTGCTTGAAGGGTCAAAAACAAATTTTCTTTTGAGAGGCGCTAAAAATGAATTTTGCTTTTGAAATGTGGTTAGTCTTGGAAATTCCCACTAATCATGGTAAACAATATAATTCTTTTTTATCCTTATACAACATTGAAATTATTGTGAGTTATGAACTAATACTTAATTATTTAAATGAGGTGTTTTAGAGCAATTAGTTCATAAACAAAGGAGAAAGTAGTTTGTAAACAAAAAAAAAAAAAAAAATAGTTTGTTCACAAACTATCATATGAACAAAGGATGGTACTAAAAAACGCCATTTTCAAAAATCCATGTTAATTTCAAAATTCAAATTAATTTTAATATTATTTGTTAGGATTTTTACTAAATAATATTATATAACTATGCATAAGGAGTCGTATTCAGGTTTGGGATTTCATCAAAACTATGCTATTATTGTGTGAGATTATTTTACTTTTATAGTTTTTACAATATATGTATAATCATTTAAATAAGATAATGATCACTTTACTTCACACGTGAGGATACCTATAACCTTTTGATTGGAGATTGTGCAAAACAGAACACCAAAGGACAATATGAAGCATGATATCACATTTTTCTCATGGATCAGGACCCTCTCTCAACCTTAGCACAAAAAGTTAAAAAATAAGACATAATACTTGAAAATAATACAAGTGAAAAAAAAAAAAAAAGAAAAAGAAAGAATTTATCTAAATCATTGGTAATATATGTTATTAGATTTTTTATGATCAACATAAATATCAATATATGGGAATATTCTAATTCATTTCTTATATGATTTTAAAGATATATGTTATTAGATCTTTTATGATTAGCAAAGACCAGCATAGTGAAAACTTCTAATTTATTTCTTATATAATTTTAAAGATGTATTAAATTCTGTTGCATACGTAGCAAATGATTGTAAATATTTTAAAAATTGTACAATATATAAAAATTTCGCACATGGTAAAGATAAAATGCACAAAACTTTTGTTTAGAACTACGAAAAAAAGGGCTGTAGTCATGATAACATAAGTATGATAACCAGTATTGTTTTTCTCAATTTATAATAAAAAATAACTCACTTACTTGAAAAAGAAAATGCACCTAAGGAACTTTGGAAGCTGATTGAGGCAGGTGGTGTAATTCAATGTTTAAAGGTTATTGAGGCAAGTGGTGTAATTCAATAGTTTAAGTTCTAACTTTGTTTGCCCTTTTATAATAGAAAATAAGAGACAAAGCTAATTCAGAAGTTATTAAAGAATAACATGTTATAATCTTGAGGAGCAGGGTTGCCTCCACCCTACCTTGGCAGTTCAATCCTCACCAAGCATCTAATATGGTGGTAATTTTTCTACTACTTTGTGGGTCATCTTCTCTTGTTTTGAAGTAGATTTTCGGACTACACTCTCAGTTGAGATATCTGTAGACCTCCATAGTCATCTGACCTGATGTTAGGAGTTGTTGTGAAAAAGAAAAAAAGGAAAAAGAAAAAAACTTGTTATAATCTTGAGTTTTGGTGGAAGTACTTCTTTTGTTTTGTTTTAATTCTTAATACAAAAAACATGAAAACACTTAAAAAGGAAATATAATTATATAGTACTAGTCCAATTATATTAATTTAAATATATGATTTTGTTATTTGACCATTAACTTATTTAAATTTATAGACTGTCAAAATAAATAGTGAGATCAAACTTATTTTTACATACTACGTTATTTTTAAATTTAGTTTTTTTTTATTAAATATCTCATCTCATAGAGATTAATTAAAAACAAAAAACAAAAAACAAAAACAAATAAAAAAGGAATCAATTGATGCAAATTAAAATTAATGAAAGAGTTTATAATCAACATCGGAATTATAATGACAAAACCAAATACAGGTGATGCATGTATTCCATATTTTAATTTTCTGAACTTGAACTTTGGAGGCCAATTTTTAATAGAAAATTAACAGAGAAAGTTAGCAAATACAGAAACGGAATCATAAGCACAAGCACCAGTGTCATAAGCATAAGCACAATCATAATTGAATGGCCTTACACCTGAAAAGATGGAAATTGATCGGTACTTTATAAAGCTAAAGCACCTTTTTTTTTTTTTTTTTTTTTTTTTGAGGAAAAGCTCAAGCAAATTATTGATGCTAAATGATAAAAAATACTATGAGTTGGAGTGAGACTGAAAAGATGCGCACCCAAAGATTTATGGTCCACCAAAATTCGTGCAAAGCAACACATGAATACGCAGGCCTCTCTTGTCTAACACTACAACTTCTCAATTATGTGGTGGGATAGAAATTATCCAAGTTGATATGTTGATTTGTTTTATGAATATACATAATTAAAAATGTAGCTACAATTTAAAAATTTACACATATAGTTTATAACTTTTTATAATTGAGACTCTTTAATAACAAGTGTTTTGCGTTTGACAATGGTGACATCAATGAAATAAATGGATATATATAGTTAGTCTATATAAATTTTACAAGAGTGATATTGTATTGATTTTACTGAAATAAGATTTTACTGAAATAACATGATACCAATCAAAATCCATTTTAGAAGATCATAACTCGGTTTGAATGAATAAAGAAAGCAGACAAGAATAAAACAAAGGAAATAATAATTAAGTTTATTTAAATTAAAAAAAAAAAAAATCCAACAACAATTGATTTTCATGATTAAGAAGTTATATTTGCTTTACAACAACCTTAATTAATTATAATTGCAATTATCCTTGCACAGATTAGCTTTTAGATAAGAATGGTGGTTTGATCCGATGGGAAAAAACCATAGCCCACCCACAATCTTGTCTTTTAAAGTTGTGCATCAAATCGCTCCAAAACCCACTTGGTGGGCAATTTTTCCTCCATCTACTGTGGGTTGTTCATTTTTGTCGTTTGGAAAAAGATCCTCAAGCCCAACCACAAAATCATATTGCTGTTGCTCCCTGGGCCACACCGCATAATTATATTGCAGCTGATCCCGATAACACTTTGGGCAACGCAAGAGAAAAAAAAAAAAAAAGCTTTTAGAGATTGCTGATTATCTATAAATAATTGGAAACTAGTGCACTCTTTGTTTATCAGATCACTGAAAGTTTCATTAGCTGGTCAGTGAACAATAATTGATCGACATGAATCCGAATGCAATAAACAACGATTTTTGTGGTGAACAAGCCGCGTTGGAGCAGATCATGCAAATGACTGATCAAGCAGCACCAGATCAGATCGTGCAAATGAATAATCAAGCTGCTGCACACCGACTAATGCAAATGAATAATCAACCGACGCCACAGCCACAGATGTTAATCAATAATCCGCTCATGCCATGGCAACTGATGCCAATGAATAATCAAACTGTGGCACAGCAACTGATGCCAATGAATAATCAAGCCGTGGCACAACAACTTATGCAAATGAATAATCCAGCCCTGGCACAACAACTTATGCAAATGAATAATCAAGCCGCAGAAGAGCAATCGACGCAAATGAATAATCAAGCTGCAGCAGAGCAATCGATGCGCATGAATGATCAAGCTCCAGCACAGCAAATGATGATGCCAATGAATGATCAGCCAACGCCATTGCAACTGATGGAAATGGATGAGGAAATTATTAGGAAGGCCGAAGGTAAAATATATCTGGCTTATATGTATATATATAGTTCAACCGCAATATTGATTCATACATGCAAATATGTATATTTATGTTATTCATCATGTTTTGCATATTCTTTGGTTTAGAAATTTAATCATCTTTGGTGCCGATTTTTGCTTTGCTCATCAAATCTTAATTATTAGATTATATCTATGGTGTAGCAAAGAAGTAAATTTGTCTCTTAGAAAACTTATTACATCTAAGTTTCACTCAGTCAAACTAATCTTGTTACAGAGTTGATAATATGTTTGCTTGCTCAAACAAATATAAACATATGATTTTTTGAATTAAAATCACCAATTATGTATAATATATAGGGTTGGAGATAATTAGAAGCATGATTTGAAATATCAATTTATATATAAAAATATTTAATTATGTGACAGTATAAAGACTGCATTCATCATGAAATCAACATGACTATCTCTTATTAAAAGTTAGTTCATTAAAATATAAAAATTTCATAAATGAAAAAGTTATAGATATCTTAATCTGGGAATTTCTTATATTATATCTTACTGACAAATCAAATATATAGTATTCCTATATAATATACTTTATCTTGTGTATATGATATAGAGGAGGAACTCAGATATATGATTCATATGAAGAGCGAAATAAGAAGCAGGAATGCGGATGTTCCTCGTTACCGGCCCCTGTACAAGGCTATACGAGAGAAAAATTGGAAAGCAGTAGAAGATTTCGTAAACAATGATCCTGAAGCCTTGAACGACGATATTACAGAATTCGGGCAGAACATTTTCCACTTGCTTTGTCAGTTTGATGAAGCCATTGGCCTAGTTGAGAAGTTTGTATCAAAAGTAACTCCGGAATCACTTGAACGATTGAATATCGAAGGAAGCTCAGCTCTAATAATCGCAGCTGTAAGTGGCAATACAAAGGCTGCAAAAGTTTTAGTGAACAAGAACAAGAATTTGCTAAGCCTGGAACTGAAGGTACCTGACTTCCTGAAACAGATGAGAAATCGTCACTTACTTCCAATTCACGCAGCAGCCAACTATGGCCGAAAGGAAACTGTTGAATATCTATTATCAGAGACGGCTAAGGTAATGGACTTGACTGACAAGAGCGGTGCTTTGCTGCTTAAAATTCTGATCAAGACTAATCTCTTTGGTGAGTACTCCAATTAATATGTAATTAGTTCTATTAGATCAGGATCATCTGTTGAATAGAAATCAATAATTTGTACTAATTAAATTAAATGCCAGAAAAAGATTAAATTTGAATCAAATATCAAATTAACGGAAGGTAATTTTACGGGCCTCATTTCACTATCAGCTTTTCTAAATTTTTTATATTAATTTTAGTATATATAAATATGATGTAACAATTAGGCCTTTGTTTGCTTCTCCATGCACAGGTACAGCTCTTTATTTACTGAAGCAATATCCAGAGTTGGCTCGTGATGACAAAAATCGTTATTGGAGAAGTAATTTTAATAGAATGACTAGAAAGCCTCTTTTGTTTGCCAGTGGGACTCGACTTGGATTTTGGCAAAGCTTTGTCTATCATTGTAATTGGATTCTTTACATTCCTTGATTTATTTTTTATCATAAAAATTTAATTGATGCCAATTAATTAGGTTAATGGTGAATAAAATTAATTTGTCTTTTAAATTGTTTCTATTTTTCTGGCATAATAGCACAAAGGAGATGGAATAGTCTTATCTGTTATATACAACTTATATTTAGTTAACTGTTTGAGAATTCAAAGTTCAAATTTTAACAAAACTTGGACCTGAAATTGTTGACAATTTTGTATCTGAAAAACAAAGTTCTTGTTAAGGCAAATCATTATTTCTTTGCAGGCATTCCTTTGCAAGAAGAAAAGAATCCTTACCCTCTCCCTCAAAAAGTGGATGAAGACAGAGAGAAGCGGACTGATATATCCGAAAGCAGTTCAGCAGCCAAACCGTTCGGATTTCATCAGATCCGAGCTACATTTGGTTTGTCATTTTAATATCTAGATACTAAATGATTACTAACTTTCCTATATGTGCATGGACAAATCTGCACTGTAGCAAATTCTTTGTACATGATTTCAGATTCCTTGTCTATAGAAATGATATTTTGTACAAAGAATCCGCTAAGAGAACAAAAAATACTCACACAGATCGGATCTTGTTCATATCTAAAATAATATATTTTGTAATTTCCCCGACTCATAGTAATTAACTTCTAGCTCTCCCCAAGCTAAAATCTTTCTGCTTATACATGGCAAGGTGAATTGCTCCATAAATTGAACATTATCTTCTGGAATGCACTCATGCAGCTAGGTAATATCATGTAGATCACGATTAGGGTGATTAAATTGAGTTAATTCTTTTATTTGATTTTTTTTTTAATTTATTAACAATTAATTGTGTGTCATTATGGTGCATTTATAATCAGCTCCAAGCATCAACCGCATTCATGATGAAAAGCTAAAGCACACACAAACACTCGAAATAGTCAAGATGATGATTGGGGATTATAGTAACTGGCATTTTGAGAAAGCGAGCGAGTTGCTCTTAAAGCCAGTCTTCAATGCTACAATTTACGGGATTTACGAGGTCGTCGATGAAATCCTCAAAGCCTACAATGTTGTGCTCTCATTTGTGGATCCTTTTGGGGACACAATATTGAGTCTTGCAGTTTTGCATCGACAAGAGAAAATATTCAACCTTGTATATCATTTGTGTGATCCGATGATCAGGGACCAGATAACGATGGGCAAAAACAATCTTGGCTATACCATCTTGCATCTAGCCGGAATTTTGGTTCCTGCGAGTGAAGTCCCTGGTGCAGCATTGCAGATGCAACGGGAGTTGCAATGGTTCCAGGTGAATTATGTGTGCTTAATTATAGTAGTTCTTATGTCAGGACTATTCACTACATATTAAATATGAAAATGATCTTTTATTGAGTAATTAAGAAATGTCATTACATAAGTTAAAAACTAATTAAAGTTAAAATTTGATAAGTTAATTACAGTTATCAAGATGTTTCTAATTAGTGGATTTCAAAAAAAAGAAAAAAAGATGTTCTAATTAGAGAAAGATTGTATTTCAAATGATTTTATATAGCTTAATTATTCTATAATACTTAATTTATTTGATCTAATGCATAAGTTTTGACTTCTTTTTAAATTTTTTTTAGATGGTAGAAGATCGTTTCCATCCATCACTTCAAGGAAAGCAAGATAAAGATGACAAAACTCCTAAAGAGTTGTTTACAGAAGAGCATAAGGTGCTGGTTGACAAAGGTGAAAAGTGGATGAAAGATACTGCCACATCGTGCTCTGTTGTGGCTGCCCTCATAATCACAGTTGTATTCGCAGCAGCCTTCACTGTACCAGGGGGGTTAGACAGTAACGGAAGGCCCATTTTCTTTCATGACTTATCTTTCAAAATCTTCGCTGTCTCTGTTGCCCTAGCACTCTTTTCTTCAACTGCTTCAGTGCAGATGTTTTTGGGAATCCTCACGTCACGTTATGCAGAAGAAGACTTCCTCTTTTCCTTGCCAAAGAAATTTATGACCGGCCTTATCGCATTATTCTTCTCCATTGCAAGCATGATGGTAGCATTTGCTGCAACATTTTCCATAGTTCTTTCTCATCCAGGGAGATGGGTCACTTTTCTAGTTGCCTCACTTGGTGCTGTCCCAGTGACCTTATTTGCATGGATGCAGTTTCCTCTCTTGGTTGATATATACAAATACACTTATGGAACTGGCATTTATAAACCAATAGAAATTAAGGATGTATACATGTAGAATGCTTGATCTCAACAAATAATAATAAAGTGAAATAACTTTGTTCATTGCTTGATAGTCTGAAATTAAATTTAATTACAGTACCTCTAGTTAGATGTTCAATTCATAATTTCTTTAATTGTTTGACTATTTTCAATCTTTTTCAACCCAGTATAATGTTTATTTATAAATGTACTTATATCTCTCTAGCTAATTGAATGAGTAATTATTTGTCTACTTGTATATACGTATGGGGTAAGTTGTGATATTGTAAATGATACTAAAAAATGCAAATTTAAGAAAGTAAAACCCAACATCTCGTTTTGGTTTCTATATAACAGAGTTTAAGAAAACATTAATCACTTAACTATACGGGCCAAATTTCACTGAGTCTAATTTTTTGAGAGCGGTTGCGAACTAGCTAATTAATTTGGTACACATATGGTCAAGATCTTCAGAAGTGCTAAAAATAGTTAGTTCATAAAGGAGTGTCCCTTATCATTACCATTCAATTATAGATAAAGTTGAATCATGACAATGTATGGACAATTTGAATGTAATAACTTAAAGTTTAAGAATTTAGGATTTATTAATGAGATGTATGTTAAATCAAAATTATTAAAATAAACAACTTAAAAAAAGTAATAGATTTAGTAGACTAATCTAGTAAGTGATAAAATGATAAGTGAAGATGAAGATATACCACGTGCAGATAACGAATAAAAGAATTCAGTAAAATTGCAAATTGCTAATAAAGTTTGTGTGATCCATCAAAAGTAGAAGTAAATAGTGAGAACAAGTACTTGGCTAAAGGGAAAAATTGTAAAATGAAAGTTTTAATTAATTAGAACAGAAAAAAGTACTAGGAATAGGAAAAGTAAGTATAAGAAAAGTATTAAAATAAGGAAGTTAATTATACTTTAAAAATAGAAATAATAATAATAAATAATAAAAAGAAAAATCATTTAAGACTTTGAGGGGAGTACATGGACTGCTGACAAAAACAATAAAAAGTTGTTATAAACAAAATAAAAAATAATAAAATAATAAAATAAAATAAGAAGAGCAAAACAATAACAACAAAACTTGTTCGTAGAGGAGAAGTCGGAGCTTTTTGTGAACTTGTAAATTTTTCTTTCAATTTTTCAGCAAGGGCACAGGACCCACCTAATCCTATGTCGATTCACCCCTAATTTGGTTTTATGAAAATATTGTGTCGTGCTTCTTTCCATTGATCAGTTCAACAATTGCTAGGTAAGCTATGATAATTTCTTGCTCACTACGATAATTTTGTCGAGACATGGAAAATGAAGTGAAGGGAAAACCTCTTACCCTTATCATGGGAGTCGGCTATCCAGGTTGGTGTTGATGTTTGATCTCAGTCAATCCTAGCAAATTCCTAATAAGAATAAGAATAATAATAAAAGAAAGGGATAAATCTAAATTCCCTCCTGTAGTTTGATATAATCGCTAAGGACCCCCCTATAGTTTGGCATAAACCCATTTTCCCCCTTCTGTTAATTCTGTTACTGAACAGTATATCCTGACATTGACAGTATGCAAAAAGACGATCTTGCCCCTCAGACAAAACAAATTATCAAAAAAACTAAAATAAAAATGAAAAAAAAAAAATTCTATTCATTTTCCGGTGACGGAAAACCCATTTTCTGGGTTCCCAGCAGCTGGGTTTCCATTTTACTGGATTTGCTTTGAACTAATCGTCACCAGCAGCATCAAACAGACAAACACAGAAACATAAACATTTAATCACCACAAACATCAAATATCATCACCAATACACCAAGCACAATTACACCAAACATTTAATCATCACAAACATCATATGGGTTCGATTTCGAATCCAGACGCGAGTTTCTGGGTTCGAAGTTGAACCCCAGAAGCTCGCGTTTGGGTTCGAAAGAGAACCCAGACGCTCGCATCGAACCCAGATGCTCGCATCGAACCCAGACGCCAGCGTTTGGGTTCGACTTCAAACCCAGAAGCTCGCATCTGGGTTCGAAGTCGCGTCTGGGTTCGCTTTTGACGACGGGGATGGCGGTAGGCAAAGAGCGGAGGAGGGAGGGCGATCGGCGTCGGCGTCGGCGTCGGAGATCAAGAGAGAGAAAAAGATAGAGAGAGGGAGAGAGAGAGAGAAAGAGAGAGCTGCTCCTTTTTTATTTTTTATTTTTGTTTTTTTTTTTATTTTTTTTAATTATGTCCACCGTCCATCATGTTGATGGATGGTGGACATAATTTTTTTAAAAATTATTAATAAATTTATTTTTTTATTTCTTATTTTTATATTTTTAATTATTTTAAAATAATATAATCTATTTTATATTGAATTGACAGTTTTACCCTTTCTAGTTAACGGTCAAACATTGACTTTTAACTTCCAAGTTCACGGTAAGGGGTATTTTGACCATTTTAATAAACAAAATGGGGTTTTTTAATTATTTTTATAAACTAGAAGGGGGTCTGTAGCGATTTTTTTAAGGTAGGGGGTTTTTTGACTATTATATCAAACTACAGGGGGAATATTAGATTTATCCCTAAAAGAAATAGAGAAATGTAATTGTACTCATTTCCTACAGTTTTTCCTCAATTTTCGTAAATTTGTTTGGAAATTCCTACCATGAACTGGTCTAACACTTAAGCAATGGTTTTTCCAAATTTTTGTGAATGCATAAATGTGATGAAAATAATAATATTTAAAACAAAAAAAGAAAAAAAAAGAATATAATTCGGTATTGTATTTATAACTAAGAGATCTCACCACCAAGTTGAAGGTTATCAAAACCTTTAATGGAATTAAGCTGAAAACTTTTCACAACTGCCTAGCCTTTTCTTTTAACTAGTGAAAACATTACTTGAATTAACCCATAATCTTGTTAATATGTGAGTGGTTTATCACTTAATCAGCTTCAGTTTTTTCTTCACAACTACCTAATTTGGTCTCCACGAACATGCAAAATGATCAATTTGGCATAAAAAATACATTTCAGTAGCTCATGCGTTGTTGTGTTGATTAGACTAGAAACAACTTTTTATAATATATACACTGGTACACATGACAATAAGGATTTCTATTAAGGCTACGGTTTTCATCAAAAAGTCTATTCAAATGAGATTTTATTATAGACATATACAGTTATGAAACACATACATAACATATAGAGGGTAGATTATGACATGACTAAAATATTAAGAATTGACTTCATTAAAATTCAAACTATTGTTTATAAATAATCTTTGTCTTAAGAACATACTATAAACTAAGTCACGAAACTTTTCCAATGTCAAAATATACTAAAAAGCATATAAGCACATAAAACATAATAATATAGCAAAGTTGTTTTCCCCATAACTCACATGCCTGTAAACGAAAATGCACCCAAGAACTTTTGAAGCTAATTAAGGCGGTTCATAGACTTGCCTCTCATACAAGTAGAGTGTAGTGACCCGATCAATAATAGTTTATTTTAGCTTTAACAAAAATTGATGGTGCCTAATCTGCGTAGTCCCTTCTTGGGTGCAGCCGGTGACAATATCGTGTAGAGGTGTTGCTCAAACTTGAGGTTTATTCTTAATTTCTGATCAAGCATATTGAACTTCAACTTAAGCAAAACTTATTTAAAAAATAAATTTATCACTAAAAAACAAGTAAATGAAGTAAATATTCTTCCTGAATAGGTGTATTGGTTTTTTATTTTATTTTATTTTATTTAAAACATGCAAATTTAGGAAAGTAAAATCCAACATCTCATTTTGTTTCTACGTACAAAACAGATTTTAACAAAACATTAATCACTTTACTAAACGGGCCAAATTTAGTTGAGTCTAATTCTTTGAGAGCAGTGGAGAACTAGTTAATTAATTTGGTACATATATGGTCAAGATCTTCAGTACTGCTAAAAATAGTTAGTTCATAAAGGAGTGTCCCTTATCTTTACCATTCAATTATAGATTTTTGCTTTACAAAAAAATTTGCGGAATAGTTTATCAAAACACAAAAATTTGTTTCATCATGTATTACTTGGAGAATTTCCGATACATATAACATATGTGTTGAACACCCTCATTGAATAAAATTATCCATAGTTAAAGATCAGGAAAATTCTATTGAATAGCACAAAAAGCAAGTTTAAAATATAACATTAAAAAAAAAAAAATGTATTGAATTTTTTTAACATTAACGTCAACTATTGTTATGCGAACTATTGTTAGTAGGAACAATAATTTGCAGATGTGCTAAAAAGAACTCAATCCATTTTTGTAATACTATTTTTCAAATTTATTCTCTTTTTTTTTTTTAAAGAAAAAAAAAATCCCTCAAAGAACTGTAAGAACAAATTTAGTCGGCCAGTTTCTTAGTGGGATGTTAAAAAAAATAAAAACTAAAAAAGAATTGCACGGTCGCGGGCCAGTTTCTTAGTTGGATGTACACACTCTGGCCTATCCCTTCCTGCATTTAATTGTCTCTTCCTAAAACTTGTTTTTAGGATTATAGCTGAAATTTTATTATGTGTATAAAATTATTTCAATAACAACCTTGAAAATGAAAACCTATATATACTAAATAATTTTTCTCATTCTTATGAGACACTTTCTCCCCACATTTTTTTAAAAAAAAAAAACAAAACAAAAACCGCTAAAAAAGACAACCAATTGACTTCCACATGTAAGATTTGATGACTGAACCTAAGAACTTATTTCAGAAGCTGATTATATATGACCTAACCAACAAGTGATGTGATTTAAAAGGTTCGGAGTTTAATTGTAGTTGTAGGCCATTCAATAAATAAGGGCTATTTCTAAAAAAGCTCCCAAAATTTGTCATTCATTAGAAAATGCTCTCTGCAGTTTCGTAATTACTCATTTTATGCTCCATAGTTTAATTAAATAAGTAAACAACATCCCACCATTAACAATTTCGTTAGAGGAAGACCATTACCGTTAGTGGTATAAGGACAAAATGGTAAATAAAGTTGATAAGTAAATATCTATTAATAAAAAATAGTAAAAAAAAAAAACCCAAAAAAACATGAACAAAAAGAGTTCTCTGGTAGTCCCATCAATTAATAAAAAAACCAAAATGATTAAAATAATGAAATTTTAAAAAAAAGTGGATATTTTTCTTAAATTAAAATTAATCTAGTGGATATTTTTCTTAAATTAAAAAAATATATAGTTGATTTAAAAAATAAAAAAATAAAAAAAGGCTACTTGATTTAAAAAAGAGAAAAATAGGAGCTAGATCTCCACTCCATCGATGGACATGGATTGCACCTCCATCTCCATTGCTTGTCTATCACTAAAGATGAAGGTTGGTAATGAAGGATTGTTCGACGATGTTCGGCGTTCGACATAAGAAGAAGCAAAATGCAGGTTTTACGAGAGACAATGATGGACATTAGGAGAGATGAGAGAGCTTCGAGAGATAGCAATGGACACTAAGGTTTACGTGGCGGTTTGAGAGGAATCGTTTGACGATCTGGAAATTAGACTGTAAAACGATTTAGTTCATTTTGATGATTTGAATTCCAGATCGTCAAAACGATCTGGAGTGTTCCAAATTGTTGGATGATCTGATTTTCATATCATCAAACAATGTGGAGATCCACGTTATGGATTTCAAATCAATTGCCAAATTTGGAAACTATATCAGCGGCCAATCTAGTTAATGCTTTTTTTTTATTTTTTTCATTTTCAATTTTTGTTTTTGTTTTTTTTTTTTTAAAAAAACTTGTTTAATAATTTTATAAATTATTAAATTGATTTTGATTACCCACATCCATTCAAAGATGAATGGTGGAGATCTTCATCTAGTTAATTTTTAATTTTTATTTTTTTAGTTTCAGTTTTAGTTTTGAATTTTTGTTTAACAATTTAATAAAATATTAAATTGATTTTGATTTATCACCGTCCATTTTAGAGATGGACAGTGAATATCTTCATCTGGTTAATTTTTTATTATTTATTTTTTTTACATTGTGTTTAATAATTTAATAAATTTTTAAATTGGTTTTAATCTCCCACTATTCATTTCAGAGATGGACAATGAGAAATTCATCTGGTTAATGCATTTTTATTTTTTTAATTTTTTTAGTTTTAGTTTTTTTTTTATATTTTCTTCTATTAATTTTGCTTTTTAATTTTGAATTTTATTTTTAATTAAATTTAATTTTCACTATTCATCTCTAATATGAACGAGGAATATCTTTCCTTTTATATTTTGTTTTATATTTATCAGTTAATAAAGGAATTTATCAAACACGGGTAAAGATGTCATTCACTAATTGCTCTACATACGTCGGAGTAAACTTTTCCAATAGAAACACTAGCATCGGAGTGTGAAATGAGCCATTACGAAACTGGGGAGAGCATTTTCTTGTCAGCGGCAAACGTTGGTGGTTTTTTTAGAAAGAGCCCTTCTTTTTTATTTATTTTTGTTTTTCTTTGTGTAAATCTCCATGATATGAGATATTCATTCAAAAATAAAATAAATTTAAAAATAACATAATGTAAAAATACGTTTGATCTCATTATTTATTTGGCAGTCTATAAATTTAAATAAGTGAATGGTCAAATAATAAAATTACATATTTAAATTAATATAATTGGACTAGTACTGTATAATTATATTACCTTTTCTTTAAAAAGAAAAAAAGAAAGTGTTTTAATGTTTTCTATATTAAGAATCAGAACAAAACAAAAGAAGTATGTCCACCAAAACTCGAAAGTATAGTAAGTTATTTTTAAAATAAATAAATAAAGTGAAGAGTGGCAGAGGCCGGCCAAGGCCCATGATAGGCCGTGATAGCAAGAGAATCAACCACTTTGTTGGTGTGCCTCTGTCCACTCCATATTGTTATAGCAAGATTTCCATGAAATATATTGTTTCAGAAAAAGATTTCAAACAAAAATGTTTTTAAAAAAAAAAAAAAAACAAAATATCAGTTCAAATCATCTTATGTTATAGATTTTGCAGGCAAATCCTCTGTTCCTCCAGCTGTTTCAGTATGACTTGATTTACTCCATTTCTTTAACCTTATTTTTATTTTTCACATTGCTCCAAAGCATTTCTTTTTCCTTGTTCTAAACACTTAGTATATTAGTTCCTCATTGTACAAGTTATTCTTTAATAACTTCTCAATTAGCTTTGTCTCTTATTTTCTATTATAAAAGGGCAAACAAAGTTAGAACTTAAACTATTGAATTACACCACTTGCCTCAATAACCTTAAAACATTGAATTACACCACCTGCCTCAATTAGCTTCCAAAGTTCTTGGGTGCATTCTCTTTTTCAAGTAAGTGAGTTATTTTTTATTATAAATTGAGAAAAAGAATACTGGTTATCATGGTTATGCTGTCATGACTACAGCCCTTCTTTTGTAGTTCTAAACAAAAATGTTGTGCATTTTATCTTTACAATGTGCGGAATTTTTATATATTGTACAATTTTTTTTTTTAAAATATTTACAATCATTTGCTACCCTTGCACAAATCTTAATACAATTTTAAAATCATATGAGAAATGAATTAAATATTCTCCTATACTGATCTTTGTGCTGATCATAAAAAATCTAGTAACATATATTACCAATGATTTAAATACATTCTTTCTGTTTTCTGTTTTTTTTTTTACTTTCACTTTAATTATTTTTAAGTATTATGACTTATTTTTTAACCCTTTGTATTCAGTATAAAAATCAACTTAAGAGAGGATTCTGATCTATGAGAAAAACGTGATATCATACTTCATATTGTCCTTCGGTGTTCTGTTTTTGCACAATCTCCAATCAGAAGTTTTATAATATCCTCACATGTGTTTTAAAAATAAAGTGATCATTATTTTATTTAAATTATTATGCATATATTGTAAAAACTATACAAGTAATATAATCTCACACAATAATGGCATAGTTTTAGTGAAATCCCAAACCTGAATAGGACATCTTTTACATAGTTATACAATTTGAATTTTAAAATTAGCATGGACTTATGAAAATGGGGTTTTTTTAGTACCATCCTTAATTTCTTTATTTGATAGTTCGTGAACGAACTATTTTTTTTTTTACAAACTATATCTCCTTTGTTTATGAACTAATTGATGTAAAATACCTTACTTAAATAATTAAGTATTAGTTCATAACTCACAATAAGTTTAATGTTATGTATGGAAAAAATATATATTGTTTATCATGATTAATATTAATGCATGAGCTATAAGATTGAATATACTTTCTCTTTGTTGATTTTTGCATTGTTTTCGAAGATCATGCGATCAATTAATTAGGCAGTTGTGTGTGGCTTGTGAAAGTTTCAGCATCATCATCATCATTTTCCGCGGGTACCTTGTTATATATTACTTGATAGTGACATCTTTTACAATTGTTTAGATATCGTAATTTTAAAAAAAAAATTAAAAAAAAAAATCACAACTGAACAGGCATCCACAAAATTAAATGCATATTTTTTTTTGAGATATGTGAAATTATATTTCATGTTGTCAATCAGACAACCCAGAAATCAGTGAAATGGATGAAGGTGTTTCCACTCAATCAGACGGCAAAGAAAGCATTGAAATGATTAAGTTCAAAATAGAAGAAAAGCGTCGGGAACTTAAGGAAAGGCAAGGTAAGACAAAGCTGATTATTTAAAGTGAGTCATATCACTAGTTAATTAGTGAATAATTTTTAAAACTGAAATATATATATTTTTTGCATTACGGCTTTACACTCTTAATTAATATAAAATATAAATAATGTATAATCATATTTGACTTCTATGTAGTAATATAACTTTATATATCTTTGTATTCCTTTTTTTTTTATACTATATACAGTGAAACAATTCAAATTTAGGTTATTGTCAAATTAATTGAGCAATTTTTGCCACTATACCTCATTGGGCGGTGGGATATATTTGTGTTTTCCTCGTCAAGTAAGAAAAAATTCACATGATAATTTTTGTGCATATGTAAACATCAAGTTAGGAGTTTTCTTCTTAACTTATGGACTAAGAAGTTCAACCTAGTTCAATAAAATAAAAATTCATTATCTAACATATTTCAATTTTGCATAAGATAGTTCTTTATTAAGGACAACTCTTTTGCTTTCTTTTTAAGGATCTTACTCGTTCACAAGGGTCTCATCACTTATTATGATAGTAATTAAGAATAAATGGTGGAAATCAAAGTTCAAAGTGAAAAAAAAAAAAAAAAAAAAGATTGTTAAGGACTGTTCTTTACTAAAGAATTATCCTTTTCTCATACATGTAGAAGAAAAGAAGGAAGCTGTGAAAAATCTGTTAAGTGAAAGGGTGGTGGATTTAGCACGTTATCGGTTACTGACGAGGGCCATTTTTGAGAAAAATGTAAAAGTCGTCGAAGATTTCATAAACAAAAATCTGCGGGCATTATTGGCTGATCCTATTGACGAAACAGGGTACACCATTTTCCACTTAATTGTTCTAGTCCCAGGCACGGATGGGCTGATTCAGAAGCTCTTATCGAAGGCATCTCCGGAATCAATAGAACTAACAGATATAAATGGCCGTACGGCACTCCACATGGCAGCTATTGTTGGGAACACAAAGGCCGTGGAACGCTATGTTGATAAAAACAGAGGCTTGTTATCTCTCAGGGACAAATATGATTTACTTCCAGTTGACTATGCAATAAGTTCTGGCCTTTATAAGGAAACAGCAGAGTCTCTACTATCAGCTCATCATTGTGCTGGACACTTTGATAAGGAATTTCCAGTGGACATTGGTTTGGTACTCTATCGCCTGACCTTAGCTAATCACATTGGTTAGAACCTACAACTATATTATATTTTATATATATATATATACACACACATATATATGCACTTGAATTTAGTGTATACTTGAATTTTCTTCTACTCTTCGTGTGCAGATTTAGCTTTTGGTTTCTTACATCGACATCCAGCGTTGGCTGATCAACATCAAAACAAGCAATATTGGAAACAGACTGTTAAAGAGCTGGCTAGAATGGACATAAGGCTTCCTCGTGGGACTTGGCAAAGATTAATCTATCATTGTTAGTAACAATCACTTTCATTATTTTTTAATGGTTTACTATGGACATTTTATTTGTATTTGGATTTGAGTTTTTCAAAAAATAATTTACGCTAAATAAATATATGTCTTATTTCAAAAAATAAATAATTAAAATATTTTCAATTTTATTTAAAATGACTTTAATTTTTTAGAAGACTTTATTAACAGGTTGATACTAATATGTATTTGACTTTGATTTCTTTGCAGACATTCTAGTGAAAATAGAGAAGCATAATTCAATATCTGAGCATGAAGATATAGAAAATCAAATTCAAACATCCCTGAAAACAAAATTCTATGCAAAATTGCAATATAAGCTTTGGAATGCACTCTTGCCTCTAGGTATATAATTATGATTAATTAGTACTTTCTTAAGTTTACTTCCTTTTTTATGATCCATACTATAGAAATAAAAATTTTATTTTCTTAAGAATAAGTTAATTTAAAGTTGATGAAATTCATGAAGGTTTTCCTATTGCAGTACCAGGTATAAAATGCATACATGATCAAAAGTTATTGCATGAACAAACACTTGAAATGGTAAGATTGATGATTGCGGATGTGACATGGTCATACGAAGAAGCTCTTGAGTCACTAAAGAAGCCAATGTTAAAAGCTGCAATGTTGGGGAATCACTGGTTTGTTGAAGAAATTTTGAAGGCCCATAGTCATTCAATTCTCTTCTATGACAAACATGGACATACAATATTTCATCTTGCAGTTTTACATCGTCAGAAAAATGTTTTTAATCTCATACATAATCAAGTATCTTGGATAAAAGACCAGACATTGACAATGAGGGATGATACTGAAGATAGCATCTTGCATTTAGCTGGAAGGTTGGTACCTTCAAATGACGTGCCTGGTGCGGCATTGCAAATGCAGCGAGAGTTGCAATGGTTTAAGGTAACAAACATTTTATATTATGTCTTCTATTTTATGCATGTACATTTTACATCCTAGTTCAGTTACATAGTAAAATTACAATTGGGGTTAATGTTGTTCATCATCTTGATCATTGTATTTTTGTTTTAGGAACAACCTTAAAAAAAGATAATTAGTAAATTTAAATCCTAATTATCTTAAAATAAGAAATAAAACTTCAAATGGAAACAAAATATAGACACTATTAAATATTTTTTTTTATTTGAAAATAAATTATCTTATTCTTTATCAAAATTTTTATTTTTCAGTTTCTAATTTTCTTTTTTAATAATTTTCATGAATATGAAGACACTATTATTATTCATTAAAACTAATGAGGAGGTGATCACTCATAAATATTTGAAAAATAATCAAGTAACTTTTTCAATATTCAATTTCAAAAGTGCAGTCTCCAACCAACTTAAGAAAATATGATCATAAGAACAATAACATTCCAAATAATCACATCTTAAATATTTTTACCAAATCCCTTCCAGTCCTAGTTTACAAAATATAGAAGTGGTTAATTATCAACAATCTCAACCTCAACATGACCTGAACATCTATTTGATCTCTTGCGCCAGTATGCTACCCACATGTGAACCTAGACCAGATTTTATTTTTATAATATTTTGTCCTTTTTTTTAAAAAAAAAAAAATCATTTTGGTTTTTTAGTAAGGTAGAAATATCACTTCATTGTTTAATTGAAATATGGATAGAGACCCATTTCAAAGGGGAAAGTATGATATTGGTTTTTTTCCACATATTTTGCTGGAAGTTTATAATAGCTTGCATATTCTTAAGAAAAATTCCTAAAAACTTTTAAAACTAGTGGAGTCTACTTATTTAAGAAATTTTAAAATACCTAAAATCATGATGCTTTCTATTCTTTTTCTCCAGACCGTTGAAGATATTGTTCATCGTAAACTTAAAGTCGACTGTAATTCATTTGGAAAAACACCTAGAGAGGTGTTTATAGAAGAACACAAGATATTAGTTAAAAAAGGTGAAAAATGGATGAAAGAAACTGCTACGGCCTGCTCTGTGGTGGCTGCCCTCATAATTACAATAGTTTTTGCAACAGCTTACACTTTTCCAGGCGACATCAACGGCGAAGGGCTACCTAATTTCTTGCCTAAAACATCTTTCAAAGTGTTTCTTATCTCCATTGCACTTGCTCTCTTTTCTTCAACTGCATCAGTGCAAATGTTCCTGGGAATCCTCACTTCACGTTATGTAGAAGAAGATTTCCTCGAGTCATTGCCAAACAGGTTAATTATCGGCCTTATCACCCTCTTCTTCTCTATTGCAAGCATGATGGTAGCCTTTGCAACAACCTTTCACATATATCTTCAACCATGGAAATGGGTTCCGTTCGTCATGGCTGTACTTGTTTTTGTCCCGGTAACCTTATTTGCACTCACGCAGTTTCGTCTTTTGGTTGATGTTATCAAATCCACTCACGGCCCCAGCATTTTTAGACCAATGAAGTAAGAATATACACATAGGCATTTCTCAACAAATAATAAATTTATTTGTGTGCAGTTATATAATTACCTCAAGTGGAGAGAGGACTTTTTTTTCCATGGCTTACATATAATCAAATAAAAAAATGTCAATAGAATTCAGTTGTTTATAATTTCCTATCCTTGTCTTTAATTGAGGGACTTTCTTTAGCAATATTTTTGACATCTAAACAACCTTTTTTATAGATAAATTGGACACGTTTTTGGTAAAAAAAAAAAAAAATGTGATGTTTGAGAGTGAGTTGTTAATTGAGACCGAACCTTTCAAAAACCATAACAGCTTTTATCAAAATTATTCATAACTAAGTATATATTTCAAATTGTTAAGGCAAGCACTGCTACTGCTTTAACTGAAGTAAACAGCAAGCATGATGGAGAATCAGCAGTTGGTTATTGAACCAACTTAACAGCCTTTATCAGATCCTAACTGTTATGTGATTGGCTCTTACTGGCCCACTCTGTCTCATTGTGATTGGCTATAGACTTATGCTCTGTCTTTCTGTGATTGGTCCAGCTCACCCCCAAGTTAGTTAGATTTAACTAACCTCAATTGTATGATACAAAAAGGGGGTTCATTCCAGTTTTCATTATTAAAGTATCACTGTATAAAAGCCAGACTTGATAATTGAATAAAGAGTGAAAGATGTTGATGTGCTTTTGCACAGTTTATTCATTGAATACTTTATTTGCTTAGTCTTCACATGGTATCAGAGTTTAGGACTGCTCATCAATGGCTGCCATGGGAGAAACTTCAAGTCCGATTAGTGGAATCAACGAGAACAACTCATCCGCCATCACCAGGTGCAATCATCATCAACGAAAACAACATGCAATATAATTATGTTCTCTTTCCAGGTATATTAAAAACTAATACATAGACGCTTCAACTTAATAATAATAAAAGTATGAAATTGACCAGAAATAAATAAACCAGTGGAGGAGTGAGTGCTTGCAAGCACTATATTGTAATAGTGAGTGGTATTTCTGTCTACATGTATGTGTCAGTGTGTGCTATACACAAAAATTATCACCGATCTCAACCCTTGGGCCAAAAACCAGGGTTCATGCTACCCAATAAAATAGCATTAAGATTATGATGTACACATACATTTATTAGATCCTAATACCATGCTGAAGCCATGGCACGCTCTAAAAACAGTTTTTTCTTCATAATTTCAGTAATCTGGTACATATACACAGATTTTTGTATGTTCATTTTTTTTTTCTTAAAACTGAATTTATTTTGTTTCTGATGAGATGGTAATTGTGCAGAAAATTTAACCGATGCTTTCATTTTGCTGCAACTAATTAAATGTAAAATTAGCATATCATGCATGCATAAGTTAATTTATTTTCATAATTAGAGAAGCATAAGATGAATTACATTTACCAGCACAAAACCAACAAGCATTGAGCAATCTTGATTCAGAAACATTATCAGATTAGGAATTTGAAATATAGGCTTATTAAGTTTTGATAGGTTTTGAAGTAAAAAGATATCTCTTTTCTCATTAGATGAAAGATCAATGTAGGTTTTAGTTTACCAGTATTATTTTTATTGAGTTAAGCATTATCATTCTTGTTTAGATTTTTTTTTCCTCCTTTGTTTATGGACACTATAAAATAACCTACACTGCCATTTGAAATCAAACTTGAATAGTGAAATAATGTTTAATATATGGGAGAGCCTAGTCACTCTTCTTTCTTTCCTTTGTGTTCTTATTTTCTCTCCTAATTCTATTTCTCGTTCCTATCATATTATCTCCTGTCCTACATCAAAAGATCATCACCAAAATGGAAAAAGAAAAAGAAACAGGTATTTTACTCTTTTACAACTCCAAAAGACCCCAAAGCACAACTCTCCTTCCTGATTTATTTTTTATGTTCGTTATCTGCAGGATATAATAGCCTCATTAGTCTTGGAGTACAATATGATCACAAATTTGAACAGATAAAAACTGAAAAATTCAATGTAAAGGGAAAAAAAAAAAAAAAACCATTGAAACAAAATAACCAAACAGAACATTATTCCAGGATATAAAGTTAATCGTACATTTGCCTCTGAGTGCCTATTTATACTCTCAATAAAATGTATCCTCCATTCCTTAAAAAATCAAATGGTACAAAAGAATCAAACAGGATTATTGTTGCATGTATCTGTGTAAATACACTGTAACCAAAGAAAAAATGTATGGTGCATTAAAACAAACCTGCCCAACATATATTACCAAAGGATGACCACAAGCTGCAGCGTGCAACCTATCGCAAGGACAGGTTTCAAAACAGATCCCACAAATCAGCTGTCACAATAAAGGCACATATGAGAAGAAACTTAACAAAATATAAAAAGACATCTTTACCCCCTGTTAGACATCTTTACCCCCTGTTAGATGAGTTCTTTTATTAAATAATAACTATAAAAATAAAATATAAAAAGAAAGGTCTCTATTGTTTATATTAGAGATGAACGATGAAAATTAAACTTAATTAAAATGAAATTAAAAAATTAAAATTAACAAAATTAACAAAAACTATAAAATATAAAATATAAAGAATTAATAGATAAAGATTTCCGACGTCCATCTCTGAAATGGATATATGAGATCAAACTCAATTTAATAATTTATTAAATTATTAATAAAAGCTAAAAAAAAATAAAATATATTAACTAGATGAGGATCTCTACAATCTATCTCTGAAAAGGACAATGAGAGATTAAAATCAATTTAATAATTTATTTAATTATTAAGCAAATTTTTTTAAAAAAATAAAAAATAAAAAAGCATTAACCAAATTGGTTGTCGATCTAGTTTTCAGATCCAATGGTCAATCTGGAATCGATGGTCGATCTGGTTGGAACCAAGTCGTTGACTGATTTGGTTCTAAATCCAGATCATCGATTGATCTATCAATCTGGAATCCAAATTGTGAAAACAATCTGAAGTGTTCTAGTTATTTGATGATTTGATTTCCAGATCGTCAAACAATCTCTCTCAAACCCCGACACGAACCCTAATGTCCATCGCCATATCTCGTCAAACTTATATCTCATTTCTCTTGATGCTGAATGCTGAACATCGTCAAACAATCCTCCATCGTCGGAGATGGAGATAAAGGTTAGACCTTGATCTTGGGTGATGGACAAGCAATAGAGATGGAGGTGCAATCCATCTCTATCAATGGAGCTGGATATTTAGATTGGATCCCCATCATCCATCAACATTGATGGATCTAGATCTCCACCTCCTTTTTTTTTTTAAATCTACCTTTTTTTTTAATTTAAGAAAAATATTCATCATTCATCTATGTTGACAAACTATGGACATTAGATCAATTTTAATTTAAGAAAAATATCCACCATCTTTTCAATGTTATTATTTTAATTTTTTTTAAATTGTTTTGTTTTATTTTTATATTAATTGATGGACCAACAGACAAAATTTTTGTTCTTTTATTTATTTATTTTTGGTTATTTTATTTTATATTAATATATTGATATTTACTTATCAGCTTTATTGATCATTTTACCCTTCCACCACTAATAGCAATGACCTTCCTCGATCTAACAGAATTGTTAACGGTGGGATGTTATTTGCTTATTTAATTAAACTGCAGAGTGTAAAATGGCTAATTACAAATTTGGGGAGTGCATGCATTTTCTTATTAGTGGCAAACGTTGGAGGGTTTTTTCAGAAATAGCTCAAAAAAGGAATAAATTGATGCAAATTAAAATTAATGGAAGAGTTTATAATCAACATTGGAATTAATGACAAACCCAAATACAGGTGATGCATGCATTCAATATTTTAAGGTTCTGAGTTTTAACTTTGGAGGCCAATTTTTAATAGAAAATTAACAGAGAATTAAAGTTAGCAAATACAGAAACGGAATCATAAGCACAAGTACCAGTGTCTTCAAAGATAATTGTAGAATGGCTTTACACCTAAAAAGATGGAAATTGATTGGTATTTTATAAGCTAAAGCAAATTATTGATGCCAAATAAAAAATAATAAATAATAAAATAACCAAAAAAAAAAAAACTATGAGTTGGATTGGAACTGGAAAGATGCACACCCAAAGATTTAAGGTCCACCAAAATTTGTGCAAAGCAACAAGTGATTATGCAAGCCTCGTTTGTCTAGTACTACAACTTCGTATTGTTACTTTATCTCTAAAAGAAACTATATATAGTAAAATCAGTTATCTCTAGAAGAAATTATGTATAGTAAAATCATCTATCTTTTATGTTTAAAAATAAAATTTAATGATATTATTTTTTATCTTAAAAGATTTTAATATTTTTTCGGATAGCAATAATCCAAGTTGAATACACAACTCTTATATAGATTTGTTTTATGAATATACAAAATTAAAAATATAATTAAAATTTAAAAATTTACAGGCATAATTTATAACTTGTTATAATTGAAACTATTTAACGAATGTCTTGTGTTGGACAATGACATCAATGAAATAATTGGATATATATAATTAGTCTATATAAAATTTACAAGAGTGATATTGTCCTGATTTTACTAAAATAAAATTTACAATTTGTTTGATTGGTTATTCCATGCAAATTAAATAACATGATACTAATCAAAATGCATTCTAAAAGATCATAACTCCGTTTGAATGAAAAAGAAAACAGACAAGAATAAAACAAAGGGAATAATAATTGAGTTTATTTAAATTAAAAATTTCCAACAATTGATTTTCATGATTAAGAAGGTATATTTGCTTTACAGCTACCTTAAGTAATCATGATTACAATCTTCTTTGCACTAATTAGCTTTTAGAGATTGCTACTTCGTCTATAAATAATTGGAAACTAGTCTCTTTGTTTTTACATCATATCACTGAAAGGTTCAAGCTTCTAGCTGGTCAGTCAACAATCATTGATCGACATGAATCTGAATGATCAAGCAGCAGCACAGCAGATTATGCAAATGAATAATCAAGCTGCTGCACAGCAACCAATGCAAATGAATAATCAGCCCATTCCATGGCAACTGATGCAGATGAATAATCAACGGACGCCATGGCAACAACAGATGCAAATGAATAATCCACTCATGCCATGGCAACTGATGCCAATGAATAATCAAGCTGCGGTACAGCAACTGATGCAAATGAATGATCAAGCTCCAGCACATCGACTGATACAAATGAATAATCTACCGACACCATGGCCCCAGATGCAAATGAATAATCCACTCATGCCACAGCCACTGATGCCAATGAATAATCAAGCAGCGGCACAGCAACTGATGCAAATGAATGATCAAGCCGCGGCACAGCAACTGATGCAAATGAATGATCAAGCCGCGGCACAGCAACTGATGCAAATGAATGATCAAGCTGCAGAAGAGCAATTGTTGATGCAAATGAATGATCAAGCTGCAGCAGAGCAAATGATGCCAATGAATAATCAACCCACGCCATGGCAGTTGATGGAAAAATATGAGGAGATAATGAAGATGGCTGAAGGTAAAATATAATACATCTGGCTAATTTGTATATATATAGTTCAACTGAAATATTGATTCATACATGCATATATGTATATTTATGTTATTCATCATGTTTTTAGAAATTGAATCATCTTTGGTGTCGATATTTGCTTTTGTTTGTCAGATCTTAATTATTAGATTATTTCTCTATGGTATAGTAAAGAAGTAAATTTGTATCTTAGAAAACTTATTATATTTAGAAGTTTCACTGCGATAATTACGAGCTAGCTAATTCTTGTCACTAAGTTTGATATGTTTGCTTGCTCAAATAAATATAAACACATTTCTTTTTTCTTTTTTTTTTTAGATTTTTTTTTTTAGTTAATTACATCTACTAAAACCACTACGATGGACATTGTGATGCGGTATAGATCACAAACTCCTATTCAAAAGAACAATTGCCTTTACCACCTTGAAGGGCTTAACCGTAAGTTGCCCACTCACACAAGAGGGCCTAACTGAAATTATCTGCATTACTACGGACGGCACTCGAACCTGCACACTTCTATAAGGCGCAAGTGTGCTATGCCATTGAGGCACAGCAACTTGGAGTACTACATTTTTGAATTAAAATCACCAATTATGCACAATAGGGGCGGAGATAATTAGAAGCATGATTTGAATTATCAATTTATATATGAGAATGTTCAGTTCATCACAAAATAAACATGAGTACCATCCTTAATTTAAAAATTAGTTCATTAAAATGTGAAAATTTCATAATTGAAAAAGTTGGAGACCTCTTAAATGATCTAAAAATTTCTTATAGTATATCTTACTGACGAATCAAATATATAATATATTTTATCTTGTGCATACAATACAGCGGAGAAAATCAGACATGCGGAGACCATAATAAGAGTAAGGAATGCGGATGTTCCTCGTTACCGGCCCTTATACAAGGCTATACGAGAGAGAAATTGGAAAGTTGTAGAAGATTTCGTAAACAATGATCCTGAAGCCTTGAACGACGACATTACAGAATTTGGGGAGAACATTTTCCACTTGCTCTGTCCGTTTGATGAAGCCATTGGCCTAGTTGAGAAGTTTGTGTCGAAAGTAACTCCGGGATCACTTGAACGAGTTAATATCCGACGAAGCACAGCTCTATTAACCGCAGCTGTAAGTGGCAATACAAAGGCTGCGAAGATCTTAGTGGACAAGAACAAGAATTTGCTATCCCTGGTACAGACGACAGATGACATACTTCCAGTTCACGCGGCAGCCTGTTGTAGCCGAAAGGAAACTGTCGAATATCTATTATCAGAGACTGCTAAGGTAATCGACTTGACTGACAAGAACGGTGCTTTGCTGCTTAAAATTCTGATCAAGTCGAATCTCTTCAGTGAGTGCTCCGATTTATATGTAATTAGTTCCATTAGATTAGGATAGTCTTTTAATCAGAAATCAGTAATTGTATTTTGTTTTGTCTAATTAAATTATACGTCGATAAAAATAAAATTAGAATCAAATATCATATTAACAGGAAATAATTTTACAGTTGTCGTTTTGCTATACCAATTTTTCTAAAACTTTTTGTATTAACTTTAGTGTGTGTGTATATATATATGATGCAACAATTAATCCTTTGTTTACTCTTCCATGCACAGGTACAGCTCTTTATTTACTGAAGCAATATCCCGAGTTGGCTCGTGATGATAGGAATCGACATTGGAGAAGTAATTTTGATAGATTGGCTAGAAAGCCGCTTTTGTTTGCAAGTGGGACTCGGCTTGGATTTTGGCAAAGCTTTGTCTATAATCGTAATTGGATCCTTTATCTTTCTTGATTTATTTTTTATTGTAAAAGAATTTATTTGATGTCAGTTAATTACGTTGGTAGTTTCAAAATTAAATTACTTTATGTTTTAAATTGTTTTTTTTTTTTTTGACTTAATAACACACAGAAGATAGAATATTCTAATATGTTATACAACTTACATTTAGTTGATTGTTTGACAATTCAAAGTCCAAAATTTAATAAAGTTTGGATGCTAGCTCAACCCAAAAATGTTGACAATTATCTCTGAAAATGTTAAGCAATTCATTATTTCTTTTGCAGGCATTCCTTTGCAAGAAGAAAAGAATCCTTACCCCCTCCCTAAAAGAGTGGCTGAAGACATAGCGAAGCCGACTGATATATCCGAAAGCAGTTCAGCAGCCGAACCTTTCAGATTTCAACAGATCCGAGCTACATTTGGTTTGTCTTTTTAATATCTATATACTAAATCATTACTAATTTTCCTATTCATGTTTGAGGACAAATCTGCACTTTAGCAAATTCTTTGTACAAGATCTCAAATTCCTTGTCCATAAAATAATTTCTTTTTTTTTTTGTTAATCGATAGAAATAATATTTTGTTCTAGGAATTTGCTAAGAGAACAAAATATACTCGCATGGATCTTCTTCACAAAAAAGAATTCTCTGCTAATTTTTTGGTTGTACTAACATTTTATAAAAGGAGTTTGAGTTTAAATGATGTAAAAGAGAGAAAAAACAAAAAACCAAAAAAAAAAACAATCTTAATTATCCATCATTTTTTATATTGATAAGTCATTAGACTATCAAAAACTTAGAAAAAAAATAAATAATAATAATAATAGAGAATCCTTATTCTTTGTTTCTATCTAAATAATCTTTTTGATAATTTCCACACCTCATTGTCATAGTAATTAACATAAACTAAATCTTTCTGCTTATACATTGCAAGGTGAATTGCTCCACAAATTGAACATTATCTTCTGGAAGACAGTCATGCAGCTAGGTACGTAATATCATGTATATCAGTATCTGAGTTATTAAGTTGAGTTAATTATTTTTATTTGATTTGTTTTTTAATTTATTAACAATTAATCGTGTTTCAATATTGTGCATTTATAATCAGCTCCAAGCATCATACGCATACATGATAAAAGCTAATGCACACACAAACACTTGAAATAGTCAAGATGATGATCGGGGATTATAGTAACTGGAATTATGTGAAAGCAAGCAAGTTGCTCAAAGAGCCAGTCTTCATTGCTGCAAGTTTGGGGATTTACGAGGTCGTCGATGAAGTCCTCAAAGCCTACAATTTTGCGGTCTCATTTGAGGATCATTTAGGGCGAACAATGTTGGGCGTTGCAGTTTCCAATCGCCAAGAGAAAATATTCAGCCTTGTATATCAAGTGTGCGATCCGATGATCAGGGACCAGATGACGATTGCCAAAAACAGTTTTGGCCACACCATCTTGCATCTAGCCGGAATGTTGAATCCTTCCAGTGAGGCCCCTGGTGCAGCATTGCAGATGCAACGGGAGTTGCAATGGTTCAAGGTGATTTTTCGTGTGCTTATATATAGTCTTTCTTACGTCAGGATTAGTTACCATCTATTAAACATCAAAACTTATCTTTTATTGAGTCATCAACGTAAGTTAAAAAATTAAGGAAAGCTAAAATTTTATAAATTAATTATAATTATCAATATGTTTATCACTAGAGAAAGATATGTTACATAATTTTATATAGCATAATTATTCTATAAGAAAACAATCTAAAAACTCCCCTAAAATAGAAAATAATATTATTGACAAACCTCTCTGTTTAACATAAAAAACGTGATTTCACATAATTTCATTTTCAGAAATATTTTGATATATCCCTCATTCTATATATAACTTAATTTATTCAATCTTATGCATAGCTTTTAACTTTTTCTTTAGACCGTGGAAGATCTATTCCATCCATCACTTCAAGGAAAGCACGATGTAGCTGGCAAAACTCCTAAAGAGTTGTTTACAGAAACACATGGTGTGCTGGTTGACAAAGGTGAAAAATGGATGAAAGATACAGCCACATCGTGCTCTGTTGTGGCTGCCCTTATAATCACAGTTGTATTCGCGGCAGCCTTCACTGTACCAGGGGGGTTGGACAGTAGCGGAAGGCCCATTTTCTTTCATGACTTATCTTTCAAAATCTTTGCCATCTCTGTTGCCCTAGCACTCTTTTCTTCAACTGCTTCGGTGCAAATGTTTTTGGGAATCCTCACTTCGCGTTATGCAGAAGAAGATTTCCTCTTTTCCTTGCCAAAGAAATTAATGACCGGCCTTATCGCATTATTCTTCTCCATTGCAAGTATGATGGTAGCATTTGCTGCAACTTTTTCCATAGTTATTTCTCATCCATGGAGATGGGTCACTTTTCTAATTGCCTCACTTGGTGCTGTCCCGGTGACCTTATTTGCATGGATGCAGTTTCCTCTCTTGGTTGATATCTACAAATACACTTATGGAACTGGCATTTATAAACCAATGGCAATTAAGGATGTCTACATGTAGCATGCATGATCTCAGCAAATCATAATAAAGTGAAAAAATGTATGTAATTTTATAGTTCTCTCTAATAGAGAGAAATAACATTGTTCATTGCTTGATAATCTGAAATTAAATTTAATTAATGTACCTCTAGTTAAATGATCAATTCATAATTTCTTTAATTGTTTGACTACTTTCAATCTCTTACAACCGAGTATAATGCTTATTTATAAATGTACTACTTATCTCTCTAACTAATCGAATGAATATAAGAATATAAAAAAATAAATTAAAATAATGAAATTAATAAAATGGTGGATATTTTTCTTAAATTAAAATTAATCTAATGTCCACCATTCATCAACCCAAATGAGTGCTGGATATTTTTCTTAAATTATAAGAAAACAAAAAAGGATATGGATCTCCACTTCCATCAATGGACATGGATTGCACCTCCATCTACATCGCTCGTTCATCACCAAAGATGGAGGTCAGCAATGAAGGATTGTTCGACGACGTTCGACATTCAGCATCAAAAGAAATGAGATTCAGGTTTGACGAGAGACAACGTTAGACATCGAGAGCTCCAAGGGATAGCGATGGACATCAGGGTTTGCATCAGGATTTGAGAAAGATCGTTTGACAATATGGAAATTAAATAGTAAAACGATTCGGTTCCTTTTTATGATCTAGATTCCAAACCGTCAAAACGAGCTGAAGCGTTCCTAATCGTTTGACAATCTAATCTCCAGATCATCAAATGATTTAGAGTTTCAGATCGATCAACAATATGGATTCCAAATCGACTACTAGATCTAGAAACGCAGATCTGGTTAATGTTTTTTTTATTTTTTTTATTATTTTTTATTTTTTTAATAATTTAATAAATTATTAAATTGATTTTAATCTCCCACCTTCCATTTTAGAGATAGACAATGAAGATATTCATTTGGTTATTGTTTTTTTTTTTATAGTTTTAGTTTTAGTTTTTAATTTTTGTTTAATAATTTAATAAATTATTAAATTGATTTTGATCTCTCACCGTCCATTTTAGAGGTGGACAACAAAGAAAGCACTGGACAGCTTCCACTCAATCAGACTGCAAAGAAAGCACCGAAATGGTTAAAGCTGGTTCCACTCAATTAGACAGCGAAGAAAGCACTGAAATGGTTAAAGCTGCTTCCACTCAATCAGATATACTAATCAAAATACAAAAAAGGCGTAAGGAATTTGCGGAAGGCCTAAGTAAGATAAATTAAGCTAATTATTTAAATTGAGTCATATCACTAGCTAGTTAATTAGTAGTGAATAATTTTTTAAACTGATCTAATTTTCATTACATTACAGCTTTACACTCTTAATTAAATAAGATATAAATATTGTATAAATCATATTTGACTTCTTTATAGTAATATAACCCCATGTATCTTTGTATTTCATTTTTTTTTTTTTTTAATACTATCTATGAAGGAACAATTCAAATTTAGGTTATTGTTAAGTTAATTGGGCAATCTTTGCCACTATGTCTCATTGGGCGGTGGTATATATTTGTATTTTCCTCATTAAGTAAGAAAAAAAAAAATCCAACGATAATTTTGGTGCATATATAAATATCAAGTTAGGAGCCTTCATTCCTAACTTATGGACTGAAGAGTTCAACCTAGTTCAATAAAATAAAAATTTCTAATCTAACATATTTCAATTTTGCATAAAATAATAGTTCTTTATTAAGGACAACTATTTAGCTTTTTTTAAAATGATCTTTTATTTGCCCCACTGGTTCACAGAGGTCTCATCACTTATCATGATAGCAATTAAGAATGAATGGTGGAAATCAAAGTCGAAAGGAAAAAAAATGTTAAGGACAGTTCTTGTACTAAAGAATTATCCTTTTCTCATACATGTAGATACATTGAAGGACGCTACGAAGTATCTGGTAAGTGAAAAGGAGGTGGATTTATCTCGGTTAATGGTGACGGCCATTTTGGAGGAAAATGTAAAAGTGTTAGAAGATTTATATAAACAAGAATCTGGAGGTATTATTGGCTGCTCGTATTGACGAATTCGGGTCCACCATTTTCCACTATATTGTTCAAGTCCCAGGTACAGATGAGCTCATTAAGAAGCTCGTATCAATGGCATCTCCGGAATCACTAGCACGAAGTGAAACGGATGGCTATACGGCACTCCACTCAGCAGCTATATGTGGGAACACAAAGGCTGTAGAACTCTTTGTTGATAAAAACAGAAACTTGTTATCTCTCAAGGACGGTGATGATTTTCTTCCAATTGTCTATGCCATAGAATGTGGCCGTCATAGGGAAACAGTTGAGCATCTACTATCAGCTCATGCTGCCGGAGATAAGAGATTTAATGACGAATTTCTAAAAGAGTGTGCTTACATACTTTGTGCCCTGATCCGATCTGATCACATTAGTTAGAACGTACAACTATATATATATATATATATATATATGTACACTTGAATTTAGTGTATATTTGAATTTTCTTCTACTCTTGGTGTGCAGATCTAGCTTTGGTCTCTTAAATCAACGTCTAAAGTTGGCTGATCGACATGGAAACATTCATTGGAATGAGACCATCAATGAGCTGGCCAAAAAGAATATGGGGCTTTCTCACAGGACTTGGCAAAGATTAATCTATCATTGTTAGTGTTAACAATCACTTTCAGTATTTTTTAATGGTTTACTATGGGCATTTTATTTGTATTTTGATTTGAGTTTTTCAAAAATAATTTACTCTAACCTATGTATGTCTTATTTAAAAAATAATAATAATAATTGAAATATTTTCGATTTTACTTAAAAACCAACTTTAGTTTTTGAAAATATTTTATTAACAGTTTGATAATAATATGTATTTGACTTTATTTCTTTGCAGGCATTTCAGTGAAAATAGAGAAGCTTAAATCAATATCTGAGTATGGAGACATAGAAAATCAAATTCAAACATCCCAGAAAACAAAATTCTTTCCAAAATTGCAATATAAGCTTTGGAATACACTCTTGCCTCTAGGTATATATATTAATCAGTAGTTGTGAGAAATAAAATTTACAAGTCAATTATGAATAATTAGTACTTTCTGATCAAGTTTATTTCATTTTTTTATTATCCATACCTTAGAAATGAAAATTTTATTTTCTTTAAGAATAAGTTCATTTAAACTTGATGAAATTCATGAAGGTTTTCTTATTGCAGTACCAGGCATAAAATGCATTCATGATCAAAAGTTATTGCATGAACAAACACTTGACATGGTAAGATTGATGATTGCGGATGCGAGATGGTCGTTCGAAGAAGCTCTTGAGTCACTAAAGGAACCAATGTTAACAGCTGCAATATTGGGGAATCACCGGTTTGTTGAAGGAATTTTGAAGGCCTATTCTCCTTCATATTTATTCTATGACGAACATGGGCATCCAATATTTCATCCTGCAGTTTTACATATATCGTCAGGAAAATGTTTTAATCTCTTACATAAAGTGTCTGTCATAAAAGACCGGATATGGATAAGGAGGGATGATACTGAAAGTAGCATCTTGCATTTAGCAGGAAGGTTGGTACCTTCAAATGAAATACCTGGTGCAGCATACCAAATGCAGCGAGAGTTGCAATGGTCTAAGGCAACAGACATTTTATATTATATCTTCTATTTCATGCATGTATAATTTACATCACAGTTCAGTTACATAATAAAATTACAATTGGGGTTAATGTTGTTCCTCACCTTGATCATTTTATTTTTGTTTTAGGAACAGCCATAAAAAAAATATTTGGTAAATTTAAATCCTAATTATCTCAAAATAAGAAATAAAACTTCAAATGGAAACAAAACATAGACACTATTATATTATCTTATTCTTAATCAAAATTTTTATTTTTTAGTTTCTAATTTTCTGTTTTTAATAATTTTCACGAATATGAAGACACTATTATCATTCATTAAAATAATGAGCAAATGATCACTCATAAACATTTCAAAAGTAATCAAGTAACTTTTTCAATATTTAATTTCAAAAACAGTCTCCAACCAACTTATGAAAATATGATCATAAGAGCAATAACATTCCAAATAATCACATTTTAAATATTTTTGCTAAATCCCTTCGAGTCCTAGTTTACAAAATTAATATATAAGGGATTAATTATCAACAATCTCAACCTCAACATGACCTGAACATATATTTGATTTCTTGCCTTAATATGCTACCCACATATGAAGGCAGACCAGATTTTTATTAAAGTATATTGTTTTGTATTTTTGTCTTTTTTTTTTTTTAATTTTGCTTCTTTTTAGTTTCGCTTTTTGTTTTTTTAGAAAGGTGGAAATATCACCTTATTGTTTAATTGAAATATGGAGAGGGACCCATCTCAAAAGGGAAAGTGGGATATAGGTTTTCCACATATGTTGCTGGAAGTTTATATAATAGTTGCATATTCTTAAGAAAATTTCCTAATAAATTTTAAAATTAGTGGAGTCTATTTATTTGACAAATTTTAGACTAGCTAAAATTAATCATGATGCTTTATATTTTTTCCTCCAGGCTGTTGAAGATTTTTGTCATCCTAAACTTAATATCGAGCGCAATATGTATGAAAAAACAGTTAAAGAGGTGTTTATAGAAGAACACAAGAAATTAGTGAAGAAGGTGAAAAATGGATGAAAGAAACAGCTACAGCTTGCGATGTGGTGGTTGCACTCATAATTACAATAGTTTTTGCAACCGCTTACACTTTTCCAAGAGACATCAATGGTGAAGGGGTACCCACTGTCTTGAGTAAAACATCTTTCAAAGTGTTTCTTGTCTCCATTGCACTTGCTCTTTTTTCTTCAACTGCATCAGTGCAAATATTTTTAGGAATCCTCACTTCGCGTTATGAAGAAAAAAATTTCTCAAGTCATTGCCAAAGAAGCTGATTATCGACCTTATCTCCTTATTCTTCTCTATTGCAAACTTGATGGTAGCCTTTGCTTCAACCTTTAACATATCTCTTCAACCATGGAAATGGGTTACGTTTATCATGGTTGTACTTGTTTTTGTCTCAATAACCTTGTAACACCCCCTACCCGCCCTTTCTCCAGACGACTCCAAGGGGTGCTATAGTCATATCTCTTTTACAAAATCTTTAATTACAAAATCTTTAATTACAAAATCATATATTCATTTATTTCAAATCAAAATACAAATTTCAAAAATCAATTTATAAACAAAACAATACAAAATCCTTTTATTTCAAATGGAAAAAACTGACAGAGTTTCCTCTGAAACTCAAACTTTTCAACCTGTTACAAATAATCATATTCATATCCAAAACATTTATTCTACAAACATATTCAACAACTCGAACCAAACTCCGTTTGGCTCATCATTTTTCATATTTATCACATGTACCAACATATTCACACAACTTGACTTTTATTTACTAAAAACACTATTTTAAAACAGTATACATATATATATGCGTACAAATACAAATTGAAACTTTTATGTACAAAACCAGAGATATTATATATATATGCCCAAAAGTAAATATGGAATGATAGATGTGACTGTCTCTGTTCACTGCAGATGTTTTTTTCTTCAATCTTCACCTTATGCAATCTACTACCTACGCGAGGAAATTCCAACGCGCTAAGCATATTTGCTTAGTGAGTGTACACAAAACTCAATATTCATATTTTAACACAATCAATTTATAAAATCGGTAGCAAAATATCACAACTTATCAATAATGCAATTTAATATCCAAAAGAAATTTAAAAACGATACATTGATAAAAATAATTCTCATAATAACTTTTCAGGCCCCTAATAAACACAAGCACGATACCATAGATTGGTAGTCGAGTATTCCGACATCGGACACTTGGTGACTACCCGCCAGACTATCATATAATCATGTATATTCGGGGCCGGACACTCGATGCCTCGCAAAACCTCCGAATTCACTGTAACTTTTCACTATAGTCGATATAGAATCAAACGGCGCAGTACTGCTCTTGTGACCCATTAAAGGCATGTCACTCCAATCCCCACCTATCTATGTCAAAGCTTACTAGGGCTTGAATAACAATTCATTTTCAAAATTCATTGGGTTGGTTTCGTTTAAACTTTTCGTTTCTAATAATTTTTCAAACAAAATCTGGCAGCATAACGTCTGCATTTCAGAGATTTTCAGAAAACCTGAAAATATACAATAACACTTCTAAATATCTTGTCAATCCAACCCAACTTCGTTTTCCACAATCATACAAATCAATTTTCAAATTCATCATTTCGTTTTAGTCATAATCATATAAATCTCATCAATTATCATAATTCAAAAGCATATATATATTCAAACACATATTAACATATTCGCAAATAATATTTCAAAGCATCAAAATATTCAAAAATCGATAATATACTATTTATGAAAACGAATTGAATAAAGTGTACACCAACCTTTTTACCCAAAGGAAGCTCACACTTTTTCCTTTCCTTTTCTCTGGCTTCTTTAAGCTACCTCTTCTCCTGGATTTTCAAGATTACATAAATACTCAATAAAAGCTCATTCCTTAACTTATAATGCATGATTTACTAATCCTAAGTGATTCAAATCTTTCCAAATCGCACCAAGCTCCATTTAAAACTCATTTAACCTTTTAAATTTAATCTTCGACTTTCAATAATCACAATACATCCAATTAAACTTATTAGGGTCATCCGAATACTCAACGGACGCATTATGGGTCAATTTACAAAATTACCCTTCAAACGAGTTTAGCGTGCGATTTGATTTCTCTTTAAATATTTGACATTTGCTTATTTTCTAAGCTCCCTATCACACAAATTCACTTATTTTTCAAAGCATCTTTATTCCAAACTAACCAACAATTAAATCGAAATAATATTCACTTCAAAATCATTTAAATCACCTACAAAAATCATCCATCTTAATCTCAACAACTCACCCTTATTCTTTGTCGCGTTAACTTCGTTTTGGACTGATTTTTGGGACTGTTATGGTGACAGATCTGAGCTGGTTTTGGGCTGTTTTTTCTTCCTCTTTCTTCTCCTCTCTTTCTCTCTCTCTTTCCCTCTCGGTTCCGCCGCGATTGGCCGCTGGTTTCGCCGCCGTTCGGCGTCGTTTCTGCACGCGTGGAAACTGGTTGGGTCACGATTCAACTCGGTTCTGCTCTTGTTCGGGTCGGGTTCAGCTCGCGTCACTGCTCGTCGTTTCTACTCCGGTCGACTGTCGGTTCTGCAGCTCGGCGTGCGCGGTCAGCTTCGGTCTGGTTCGCGCGGTCGTCGGCTCGATCTTGGCGTCGCGCGGCAGTTCTGCTTCGTTTCAGCGTCGATCAGCTCGGCTAGCTCGCGAGTTGCTTCTGTCGTGCGGTTCGGGTCGAGATGGTCGGCGATGGCGGTCGGACGGGCTGGTCGGCTCCGGCGTCGGCAGCTTCCTTCTTCTTTCTTCTTTCTTCTTCTTTCTTCTTTTCTTTTCTCTCTTTCTTTCTCTGGTTTTGGCGACAATGGTTTCTGTTCTTGATTTTTTTGAAAGTCAACTCAACTTTGTGACTTTTATTTTCCTCCACAAACAAATCTTATAATGCCCATTTCGTCTTTTATAAATTTCATTCTCTACCTTATATTTTGGTTCAATTCTACTTTGACCACATAAATCAAATCTTATCTTCACTTTAATCCCTCATCTTATTAATCATAATAATGTTACTATTCATACATATGAAATTAGGGATGTTACAAACCTTATTCGCATTCACGTAGTTTCCTCTATTGGTGATGTTTTCAAATCCACTTACAGTCCTAGCATTCTTAGACCAATGAGGTAAGAATATATATTTAGGCATTTTTCAATAAATAAAGTATTTATATGGGTGCAATTACATAATTTCCTTAAGTGGAGGGATGACTTTTTTTTTTCCCCTATGGCTTCACGTAATCAAATAAAAAAATGTCAATAGAATTAAGTTGTTTATAATTTTCTATCCTTATCTTTAATTGAGTGACTTTCTTTAGCAATATATATATATATATATGAAGTGACTTTCTTTAATAATATTGTTGACATCTAAACAACCATTTGCATGTATAAAATGGACACCATTTAAAAAAAAAAAAAAATTGTGATGTTCATGAGTAAGTTGTTAATTGAGATCAAACCTTTCAAAACCATAACAACTTTTATCAAAATTATTCATAACTAAGTATATTTCAAATATCTCAAAAAAAAAAAGTATATATTTCAAAAAGATTAGATGATGTTGAAAATATGTCCATTAGAAAGGTTATAATTTTAGAGCAATCGTTCACAACCACACTGAATTGTTTCTAGTGTAGAACTGACTTATTTAATCTTACACATAAGTTTTAACATTTTATTTTACAAATATTAGAAGTTATTTTCCATCCATCCTTTCAAGGAAAGCGTAATGACCAAGACGAAACTCCTAGAGAGGTGTTTACAAAATTACACCGTGAGCTAGTACAGAAAGGTGAAAAATGGATGAAAGATACAACCACATCATACTTCGTTGTGGCTGCATTCATTATTACAGTTGTCTTCACCGCAGCCTTCACTATTCTAGGAGGGATAAACAGTAAAAGAAGGCCTATTTTCTCACAAGAATTATCATTCAAAATCTTTGCCATTTCCAATGCCCTAGCACTCTTTTCTTCGACTGCTTTGGCGCAAATGTTTTTAGGAATCCTCACTTCGCGTTATGCAGAAGAAGAGTTCCTCGTTTTCTTGCCCAAGAAATTCATTATCGGCCTCATCACCTTGTTCTAGGAATGCAATTTCCTTTCTTAGTTGATATATTCAAATCCACTTATGGGCCTAGCATTTCTAAACCAATGAAAGTTAAGGATGCATATATGTAGCATGACTTGAACTCATGAACCAATAACTAAATTAAGGAAATATAAGTAATAAGTGTGTGTATTTGTATTTATATAATTCTCGTAAGTTTTTTCTTTTTCTCTTGTAGAACTAGATAGACATCTTTGTCTGGCTCATTTTCCTTTGCCGCGATATTTTTTGGCCTTGGCTCTGTACTTGAAATCATATTTTATTTTTCTTATATAAATTTCTTTTGCTTCTATATATGTCTTTTACATATATATAAAAGTTGTGCTTGTTAAAATTATTTTTTATTTTTTTAACGTGAAATAAATCACACATGATCTTCAACAATAATATAGTAACGAACATCAAATGTATAAACGACCAAAATTTAATGTCACTATGCCTTGGAGTTATTCAGAAGCCATAAAATCACTAAGGCAGCGTAAATACAAGTGATTTACGCACGAGTTTGTCACTGAAATTCTACTAGCTGTATGAAAATTCAGTCTTTTTTCTTCCTTTTTTCTTTCACGAAAATGGACAATAAAGTTAAAAATGTTCCTTGACACATACATTTATTAGTAATGTTAAAACACAAACCAACCTTATGCAACATTTAAGCTTTTAAATCAAACAAATTAGGTATATAGGATTTTGTGTGTGAAATACTTTTCATGTCATGCATGCTTAAGAGTGAATTGCTAATTGTACATCACGACCCTTTACAATCATACTAGTTGCGGTTAAGACTCTTCACCATTAACAGTGATAGACAAGACTATTCTTGACTACAATAGATCAACACATTCTCTACCACATCTGAATTCGTAAAATTCACGGCAATGATAAGGCCGAGATAATGACTATTATAAAATATTATAGAACAAAGACTATATCAAGACCATTTTCTGCCACATCTATATTCGTAAAGATCTCAGCAATGATAAGGAGATAATTACTGTCATAAAATATTGTGGAACAAAGACTATATATATATATATATACTACATACTACATATATATATATATATGCTAAAGTCCTTTGACAGCAGTACTTAAAATTAGTGAGATATATTGCATGGGTACATATTTATATGCTCAATGATATTAACTAATATCAGAAATCTTGCTCACAAAGGACTGTGGGGACAATCAAAAGAAGACAAAAAGTGCAACGCTATAGTGTTAAGTTGACAAGCAAAGAGGCCTCGACCATACGAAAAGTGATAGCATTATCGTGATACACTAGTGATACAATTATCGTGATACACTTGGCCTAGCTCTTCTTGCAATTACTTGTCTCTTTCTTGCCATATCCATGTTTGAGTTTGCGTACCTTCCAAACCATTGTATGATCCATAATTCCCGGGAGTTTATTAGATCCCTTTCTTCCTTATTTTAAGATTCAATTAAGCCAATTTGTGACTACAAATTAATGTTAGAATCGACTGGAAAAATGAACCTATAAAGCGGTACATTTGATCTTTTATATATCCCATTTTAAGAAAATAATTATATAAGAGTTTATAATTTAATGTAATTTGGTCATAATTTTATTCGATTATATCCAAAATTTGTTCTTAGAAATTCATTTTAAAAATCTATCTTCGAAAACAAATCATTGTAAAATTGTACAAAAAGGCCCTTTTAAAAGCATCATGAGCTAATTCTTTTTTTATTTATTTTTTTAACTATTATTGTTCTTTTTCCTGCTTATGGCAAGACTCCAATGATGCAAAGTAAACCAAACACTACTTGGAGTCTGGCATTGAAAAACAAAAACAAACATATAAATCCAGAAATTCCATTAACAACAGAAACATTTGATACAGAAATCCTTAATTAAGATAATACATTAATTAACAAGACTGTGCTAAAATTAAATTAAAGGAAAATGTTACTTTTCCAGCCAGAAAAAAAGGGGGGACCTAGCCAGTACCACCAAGAATGCCCTTGAGCTTCTTCACTTGAGCATCATCAAGGAAAGTTGTCTTCTCCAGCAATGGAGAAGCCAAGTTGTTTCCAAACAAGGCAAAATCAAGGATTTGCAGGCCAGGGTTTGGACTGTTGAAGCTAACGACTGCTAGGGCAGAGAATTTTCCAGCATTTACTTGGAAATGCAACAACCCTTGAGGGAACACCATCACTTCTCCCTTCTTGAGTGTCTTCACATAAACAGCATTGGCTGAGGAAATGAACCCAGCCGTAATTTTACCACTCACAACATAGAGGATTTCAGAGGCAGCTGGGTGTGTGTGCATTGGGATAACACCTCCTGGTGCTAGGTCTAGACGTGCCAAGGAGAGGCCAAGCCCGTTTACGGCCGGGAATTGAGCCACAAATGATGGAGTCACAGCAGCTTTGATGATGTTTGAGGTGTTTCCAGTCATTTTTAGGCCTGAAAACACAAAGTCATCTGCTGTGACTTTGGTGGGGGTAATGCAAGGATACCCGGACGGACCGTCGGCCTTTTTTAGGTTTGCAACACAGAAGTCGTTGACAGCTGCATTGGAGGAGGTGAAGAGGAGAGCAAAGGAGAAGAAGAGAATGTGAAGCATTGTTGGTGAGTAGGGTTTTTTTTTTGTGTTTCCTTTGAGGGGTTTGGCTAGGTTTATATATATAGGAGTACTTGTGAGTGGAAATTAAATGGCGTTTGGAGCCACTTGAAGAGAGCCGATGCAAGTGAATAATGAGTGAGAATGTGTACAAAATTTGTGTTGTGAAGGGGCTGTTGGCCTTTGGTGAATCTAATAATCAGCCAGAGAAAAAACAAGGAGGTTCTTTTCCCTGCAAATGCTTTGATGATCATGAAAAGGCAATGATTTTTAGCACCTTTAGCATCAAACAATGACAAGCATGATAAAGAAGGGCCCATTTGGCACGTTAATGAGTTGCCTCATTAACAATTGCCTTTTAAAGGAAATTCAGGTATTTGTAAATTTAATGTATCAGTATCTTCTTCGAGTTTACTTTAATCGGTTGCAAATCTTTTTCTATTTCTTTTTACCGATTTCCAATACCTTCTGAGTTCTTTGTTGTTCTGACTAAGATCATTTTAAGTTTGGAAATTATTAGAGGATTACCGTTTTTTTTAAATCAAACAAATTATGTTAAAATATTGTATAAAGTATCTATATATATATATATATATATAAAGATAAACAACTCACCTGCACGTGCACTTGTTAAAAGAGTAGTTGTGTACCTCTCTATTCACTAAGATGTAAGGGTTTGATTTCCATCAAGTATATTTTAAAGCAAGTTTTTGTGATAGTTTTCTCTTATTATGAGACTAATTGTCTCTCAAATATGAGTGGAAATTAAGGTTGTATAAGTAATGACTAATCTTGACAAATCATAACAGACTTTTAATCAATTCGATATCAACTTAAAAAAAAAAAAAAAAAAAAAAGAGAGAGAGAGAGAGAGTGATAAACAGATTACTTTTGCTAGATAAATATAACATAAATACGTGATCATTTTCTAATGTGAATGATAGTCGAAAACAGTCATTAAATTTGATAAAATTCTATATTTAAATTACTATACCGTAACTAGTATTTCAAATAATTTAGTAAAACATCATAGTTTACAAAATGGGATAGTAGCTACTAGATAAAGCCAGGTTAAAATTTAAAATAATATCTGGATTGGAATTTGACATGAATTTCAGTAAAAACTTAAATCAAAGAACACGTATCTGCAATTATTCAGAATTCCGTGGACTAATGTAAATTAGTAGAATGGAGTATGTATTGGGTGTTCAACTGTAGCACATGGGAAGAGAAAATGAAATTTCATAAGAGGACAAGATGACAGCTAAAAGTCTAGAGGTATCTATCTTTACAAAATTAAAGCTTTGCTGTCCCTCAAATTTGCAGCCATGGAAACAATGTGTGGCCTATATGAGTTTCCTATTTGCTAAGCTTTTTAGCCATATACCCCGGCTGTCCAACAATATTTACTGGTAGACTTGGTAATTTGCTTAATATAAAAGACAAATTGTGTTAATAGACAACATCGCACGCACTTTGAAACAAAGGATTTCGAACCACCGTCCAATGTATTTTGATAACAGACAGCATCCATTCAGTTTAATAATATCCAAAATTCAAATCATCACATCACAAGTGGCATATAAAAAAACCATTAGACTTTTTTTTTTCTTTAGTACTGGGACTAGCCTATAGGACAACCAGGATTTACTGAGAGATTGAAGCATTTGTGGCAAGGTCTGGGGAGCTGGTCCCCAATGGAAAGAATCCATCCACATGAGGTAGGAGAGAGGCTCACATAAGGGGGGAGGGTGTGGGCAACCCATACAAAAAGTAGAAGAACAATTTTATTTTTGGCCGTCACAGGGTGTACCCATGCCTTTGGAGGTATGGGGGCAACTGGCGCATTAATCAACGACATTGGCTGTCATTGACGAAAAACTATTAGATTTTAATACAATAAAATATACAACTTTTTTTAAGTCTACCGGAAGATTCGGAACCTATTAAAATTAAACATTACAAAAACGAGTTGGATATCTACTTCTTATAAATAAGAGATAACTATGTCCATAATAAAAGGAGAAAAGTATCCACCAACTTACAACCACTTATGCCAAAAGTGGTGTGTAAGGTAAACTATTTAATTAGTAAGGTGACAAGACCTGTATGTATGTATATGCACCCATTATACATCTTTGGTCAACTAGAATTTTAATTTTTGAATAAGACCATATAAAATTCAAGGCTGATGTAACTGGAATTCAACATGCTGAGCTTTAATTGATTGTACTTTTCTTCTTGAGATGTTTTGCTATATGAGGCTAGATTCCTTTCCAATATGAAAAGCTACAATTGAGTTTGCCAGGACTCCTTGTTTGGACTTTCTGGATCTGTGAATGTCCAACCCAAACATCTTTTCTATTTATCCCTTCTTACTATGTTCCAAATATTGTGCATTTACATTGTGGAACAACTCGGCCCAATATGATATTTTTGAGGATGGCCATCCTACACCCCTCTAAAACACTGCACTCCTAATTTATAAATTTTAAATTTTTAATATTACATTTAAATTAAATTAATACTTATTCAAAAGGTATTATAATTATTATTAGCTATTTACTTTATTAAAATTTTACGAACTAAATTAAATTTAAAAACTAAAATTAAATAAACCAAAGCTAAAACTTAGATCGAAGTGGAGGAGGAGCCTCCATCAAATTTGTAAAGGCCGCTAGCTCTTCCCATATTTTCCTTGCAAGAGTATACTTTATTTTAACTATTTTATAATTTATGTACAATATTTTCTTAAAATTTCTTTTAAAAAAAGAAAAGATTTAAGAGGTGTGTTGGGTGTGCTTATAGAATATAATATTTAAAAATTTTAGTAAGATGTAGAAGGGGGTTATGTACAATTTTTAAGGCATGCTGTGCCATTAACACTTCCAGATTCCCACAATTAACATGTATATTAACATGCTCAACTTGAAAACTTGATTAAAAGAAATCATAGGGAAAAAAAAAATGCATGCCATGATAAGAATTTCCATTTTGGACTCCACACTTGTCCCATAAAGACTTAAATGACTCTTTGGAAAATCATAATATTGTATTTCCACGGCATTTTAATTATTCAAACCCAAAATTTACTAAATATAGTTGTCTCTTTCCTTCCTCTAGACAATTATCAAGAACTTGAGACTCAAGCTGCAGACATAGTTAAACATTCTTTTATGTTATGGCCAGAAATATCTGTCTGGTCAATCTACAATAGGATCCTGTTAAATTCAGTTATTTGACACCAAAGATTTGTCTAAGGACTTATATATGATTAGTTTAAGCATCCCAAAGTTGCACACTACTAGTAGAACCATTCCTGAACAAATTGATTTACCGTTGTTTTATAATAAAAAATTCGGGTTGAAAACCTAAAATGTGTTCTAACAATATCTTTCTGATAGAGTAACATTACACATATGGTTTAAGTATTTAAACATGAATAATGCACTTTTTTTTTTTCTTATCTTGAAACATAAATGTGATTTATTTTTTTCTTTCTACGGGATTGGCGTGACAGGATGGTATAAGTTTTGTCAAATATATTTAATTTAAGTACCACAAAGTACAGTGCAAATAGCTACTACCACGATAAATAGAACCTTTTTTCATATTTACAGTTTTATATACGAAATGGAACTTGAATCATCAACGTTAAATAAAAGGAGACAAAACAAACTCTACTAAAACTTAATTAATGAACAAATCAATATAACTTTGTAATTTGGTTCACTATATTTCGGATGTTTCAGGGGACCCATTTTTTTAAATGTACTCTACAAGATATATTTCAAAAATTTTCAGCCGATCCAAAAGATGCAGTACACTACCAGCTGCAGCATTGTTACTATGTCAAGCTTCAAGTTGGTCAAGCAGGTCACTGGCTTAGAAAAGTATAGTTTCCAGTCAAAACATCCAAAGTCAGGTAAGCTGCTTTAGACCTGAGAGTGCAAGACTGAGAAAGTGCTGAAATTACTCTGCCAAAAAATTAAAATATGTGCTTAACAAGGAAAGATGACTAAGACTAATATGGAAAGAAATGTATTCAAAGAAAGAGCATAGAAGTAAAATATATATATATATATTTAATAAATGCAAAAGGCTGAGTTGGTTGAGTCTACAATAAATAAAAGAAGACAGAGAAACAAAGAATGGTAAGTGTCTTGGGGCTGACAAAACACACTAACGCACAGTGATTGAATGGAGAGGAATAAATACATAGAAGAAAAGTCAATTTTACTATCTTGTTAAAAGGATATTTGAACATAGTTATTTTGTACAAAACTACAATTGTCATACCCAAAACAATATAAAATAAATTACTATAGTTGTGATATTAGTTCTGGATTGAAATATGACGTCTGTGTAAAAATAAAATTTAAATAGTCTAGATCTATATTACAAACAAAATACATAAAACATAATGTTAATATATGAGCATATGATCTTATGAGTTATGATACTTGTTAATAGAAAAATCTATTCATTGATATAAAGAAATTAAGTAATTTTTTTATGATAAGATGGGGTTGTTCCAACAGTATATTTATACATTCTTCTTAAAGGTAATGAGTTCGGATCATATTCGCTATCCCAAACCTGGATTTAATTATAATAGGTAAAAAAAATAATTTTTTATACATTTTTTTAATATATAAGCATTTATAAGAACAGGAGATCTGCAAATGAATAGGTTCTGAGAGAGTCTGAGAGTGCACTTCCCAGCTGACAAGGTTCTGAAAACTTTCAAGAAAAAGAAGATAACTGCTTTCAATTGCAAGCAGACAAAGCCAAACCTCGCTCTATCCAATAGACTCTCACTTGCACTGTTATTACCTCCTCATTCAACCTATTGAAATCCCCACTTCCCCTTTTGCAAAGAGAAAGGATTCATTTAAAGGATAACGAGGAGCCTTTTTCATACCTACACATTTTCGTTAAAATGGTGACTACATTAATTTTAGTGGGTTTGTACAGTGTAGTTGTTGTGTAGAATTATTCTTTTGACAGAAATAAAATTGAGATTTTCAATGTTCTTTTTCAACTAGTTATTATAGATGTTTTGGGGAGACAAAATATAATTTGAATCCACAATTATATAGACATGGATGCGCAAAGCGAGTTGGCGCAAAGGTTAAATGCTAACCCACTCATGCGTTGATATCAAAGTTATGGATTCAAACGCGCGTCCCCTCACTAATGTGTGGTTTCTCTCCGCCACATGCCATAGATTGTCTCCTCACGCGATATGGTTGCTCCCTTCAATCTTGAGAGCTGATCTTTAGATCAAGGCTCAGAATCATATCTCTAATTGTTTCGACTATCTTTACATATTATACATATATATGTTTGAGATAAAAGGCATCATATTTACGAGGAGAGACTAGAGAGTAATATATAGTCCCATAACCTGCCACTATATTGGTATTTTTTATCTTAAAATCTCTATGGAAATTGAAGTATTGATTAAGTCATAAACTTCTTACATATATATATATATATATAAGCAAATTACAATTTAGCTATTCAGTTAAAATATAATTACAAGCGGAGTGATGTTTTAGTTTTATTACAATTAACCCCTCTTCCGTTAGGATATCTCCATTAAATTTGATAGTCAACAGTATAAATATGATCAAAAGACCAAAATGCTCTCATAATAAAAATTAAATAAAAGAATTTATTTTAAAAAAAAAAAGTGAAAAAAAAAGTTCCTTTATTTGAGAAGAAACATCAACCATCCATTAACAAAATCAGGACTCATCTTCAAAATATCTACAGAAATTGAAAAAAAAAAATCACCAACCTAATGTACAATCATCAATCCAAAAAAATTCCCTAAATTATCTTCAACCAAATTCCCTAAATCCAACGATTGAAAATATATATATATATATATATCATCTTTAACTCAATCGTACCGACTGAATGTCATTTAAAACCCATTTGAAAATCTTCGTCATCATCAAAAAGTCAAACCAACATCAAACCAAGATCCACCAACCACCACCATGACCAACTCTCCACTCCTATTTTCTCCACTATCCACCTCCCTCACTCTGCACCTCCTCCACCCACCAAAAACAACCCATCAACCCCCGACAACCACCCATTTCTTTGACTCCGACTCCAACCCCATCTCCACCCACGCCTGAAAGGCCTGAAACGCTCTCTTTCCAGCACCTAAAATGCAACCCATTAACCCCCATCTCCACCCGACAACAACCCATCAACCTTCTCTTTTCAAATTCATCTGGGTTTTGAGACGAACCCAGATGAATCGTTTCATCTGAGTTTTGGACCCATTTGAATGTGGGTTTGAAGGAGAAGAATAAGAAGAAGAAAAGAATAAGAAGAAAAAGAAAGAAGAGAAGAGAAGAGAAGAAAAAGAAGAAAGAGAGAAAGATGAAGAAGAACAAGAGAGAGAGATAATAATTTTTGGACAGTTTTATAGACTCAAAATGGGAAGAAGAAGAATTGGATAAGGAAGAAGAAGGAGAGAGAGACGATGACTGTGGCTAGTGGGAAAGAAGGAAAGAGAGAAATAATTTTTTCTTTTTTTCCTTTTTCAATCAGTCGATCTTCACCATCTTAATATAGACGATGGAGATGTAATGAAATTTTTTTATTTATATTTAATTTTTTTAATTTTTCATAATTTTTTTATTTTTATTTAATTTTTAATTTTTTCCTCAAATAAATATTCACCATCTAAGATAGACGGTGAAGATCTGATTAAAAAAAATTAATTTTAAAAGAAAATTAAAAAATAAGATAAATAAGGTTAAAAGATAATTTTACCCATTAATCTGTTAACTCTAACAAAGACGGGCTAACGTAAGTGGGTTTATTGTAATAAAAGTAAAAAATTTGCTCCGCTTGTAATTACATTTCAATTGATAGTTATATTGTAATATATATTTATATTTATATTTATTTATGATGCCTTTAATGTGCAAGCTAAAAAATGAGATCATTCAAAACTTACAAATCAGAAAACGAATAATAATTCTTCTTCCTTCAAGACAGATCTTGAAATTTTTTCAAGTTTAATCACTATGTAACGATCAACAAGTATTACACTGCTAAAAATAGATATGTTGAGATAAAGAAAAAGTAGGGATGAAAAAAGAAAAATTAAAAAAAGCAGCCCACACTGCACTTTGTCCAATTTTTTACATTATTGGGTGTGTGTGTGCGCGCGCGCGCTCGCGCGTGTGTGTGTGTGTGGACTGTGGAAGAACCAAAGAAACTAAAAAAGAAAAAGCACTAATCTGTACCATAAAGCAGGCCTTATTAGCCAAGCCTCTGACCTCTGTGTATCCCTCTCAGATACAAAATACAAACATGACAATAACATACGATTGCTAGATCCACTCTAATTGGACTAATTAAATTCAAAACAACAAATTGTTATAGAAAGTTTGTGAAATAGTTTAAATAAGAGTTGTGATCATGTGCATATGTTTGTGTTTTGTAAGGATGCATATTTAAGAATTAAGAAAAAAAATTAAAGAATTTGTATTTATTTTTTCAAAATGATAAATTTTGCGCATGAAAATCATTTAATAACTAAAATAATTTTCTTTTATATGGTTTTTGAATTCTTAAAACATGTTGATGCTTTTTTTTTTTTTTTTTTTGGGTTAATAGAATTAGTCCAAGAAATAACTATGACCAAGCTGGTAGAACACCATGGCATGATCTGAATAAACGACTCTCATCGTATTGGAAATCATCACACCTGAGTGGAAGACAACCCATACAGATGAAAAATCTACCTTATTAATGGTTGGTGCTCATGTTAATTCTACTCCAAGTTATGTTCATTATTAAGATTGGTAATGTAGATTCATTGATTCCATTCTACATCATGAAATTGATTATGTGTTAAATCCGAAAAATTTTATTCTTATGATAACCAAATCAAAAAGGAAAATCAAATACACCTATTAATGTAACATTGTTTATTCAATTTTTAAAAAGAAGTCCTCCTAATATTAATTTGAAACATGAAAATACAAATAAATTAGTTAACTATTATAAAATTTCTACCAAAATTCTCATAGATGTCTTTATTTTTGGTCCTTTCTGTTATTATAAAATTCTATTTGATGATAACATCATTTTTCCCTAGATTCATCTTGAAAACATAACCATCAACCCTATACATATCCAAAAGGGATAATATCTTTGTTTTACAAGGAAAAAATAAATATATATGTTTATATGTATTATTTACACTTGCTAAATAAATATTTAAATTTCTTATCCAAACACATTTTAATGCAGCTCCAAAAATAATGACTACATGGCACTCATTTCCAGGACTAGGAAGTGGAGACAGCAAAACTAAATGTGCAATGTACAAGACTTTCTTTGGCCTGACCCTCTACATTTGAAAAAAAATATTTAATTTTACTTTGTTTTCTCTCTGTACATTTGTTTATGGATTTCTGTAAAGCTGTCAGAGACAGCAGCAAGCTGCAGCAGCAGCAACAAAAGCTACAGCCACAGCAGCAGCAGAAGTCACAGAGGTGCAGTCATAATAAGAGCAGAACTCACTCATCAGTAGTCTCCAGAGAAGGAGAAAAAATAAATAAATAAACTAAAAAATAAACATCAAAAAAAAAAAAAATTGAAGAGGTGGAGGTGGCAGCAATATATCATCAGTGACCCCTTAGTTTCTATCCATCCATGCACAGCACAGCAGAAGATTCTGCAACCAATGGACTCTGCAAAAGAAATACCATTCAGCAACAAAACTACTACTAAAAGCTCTCAAGTATAACCATACACCTTCCAAATTCTCTCCTGTTGATCATCTTATTAGTCTTCTTTTTTCAAGATCTCTTACTTTTTATTCTTTTTAATTTATTTTGTTTCAAAGATGATGACTGCTAGTGCAACAAGTAGTGCTAGAGATATTATAGGTCTCCTTTTACACCAAATCAATGGCAAGAGCTTGAACACCAAGCTCTCATCTTCAAATACATGGTGTCTGGTGTTCCAGTCCTCCTGAACTCATTTACTCAGTCAAAAGAAGCCTGGATTCTTCTTTGGCCTCTAGACTTTTCCCTCATCAACCAAGTAAGCATAGACACACCTACACATATATGTTACGCTTTTTGTTACATATGTGTGTGTATTATATTTTATAAAGTTTTTATATGATTTTTGGATTCAAAAAACAAATTGTGGGTGCAGTTGGGTGGGGCTGTTTTCAGGTGGGTTTTGGCAGAAAAGCAGACCCAGAGCCTGGAAGGTGCAGGAGAACAGATGGCAAAAAATGGAGATGCTCTAAAGAAGCATATCCAGACTCAAAGTACTGTGAGAGACACATGCATAGGGGCAGGAACCGTTCAAGAAAGCCTGTGGAAATCACTTCTTCTTCTTCTTCTTCATCATCAACTTCATCAACAACATCAACAACAACAGCAACATTGATCTCTTCAACATCACCAAACATCTCTTCTTCACTACTCGGCAGATCAAACCTCTCCATCAACAACAACAACACTACTACTACTACTACTCCCTTGTCTACAGATATCTACAACACTCACCAAGATCCAACACAAAAAAGCACTTATTTGAACCCTTTTCTTTACCCTCAAAAAAGCACTTATGTCTCTTCAGGTTTTTCATCACCACATGATCATAACACTACCCATCAACTGTTTTTGGACTCAGGATCCTGTTCTGACAAAGACTACAGGTTTGTGTTAAAAATAAAAATGACCCCAAAAGAAGCAAAAAATATTATCTTCAGATTAGTAAATTTTTGTGCTTTATTTGCTCATTTGGTAATGATAATAAATCAACATATTTATTGTTAATGAGAGTAGGTACTTTCATGGAATAAAGGGGGGTTGTTGATGAGAGAGATTTCTTCCCAGAAGCTTCAGGGAGTGTTAGAGGCATAATACATCAGCATGATTCATGTCAGCCATTAATGACAAACTCCTTTAAAGGTTACTCACATGATCAGTCACAGTTTCATCAAAGCTTTTCTGATAACTCAAAACCACCTCAACAGCAGCAGCAGCAACATTGCTTTGTTTTGGGCACAGACTTCAAGTCATCATCATCTGCAAGGGCATTGAAGATTGAGAAAGAAGATCCTGATGATACTCAGAAACAGTTTCACCATTTCTTTGGTGAATGGCCACCCAAAAACACTGACTCTTGGCTTGATCTTGCTTCCAATTCCAGAGTCCACAACTGGTATAATTCACTTACATAAATACCATTTTCATTTTTTTTTTTCGTTCATTTATATTTTCTCCATATTGTAGAGGCACAAAAGGAGTTGACTAGTGATTTGGAAATAGTTTTTGAAATAATCTTAATAATGAATTCAAAATCTAAAGATCAAAATAAGGTTGCTTTTTTTTATCATTTTTAAAGAACACAGCATTTTTATCATTTTTAAAGAACACGGCATTGCATGCTATCGCTAAAGTAAAATTCAGATTAAGAATCAATCACTCAGATTGAGTGATTGTTTATCTCACCTTTTATATTAATTTGATTCATGATCTAAAAAGATCTTCGACATAATCTTAACAGTGAATTCACAATCTAAAGACAAAAATAAAGTTGTTGCTTTTTTCATCAATTTTAGAAAACTAAATTGTATGCAAATCCTTAAAATAAAATTGGATCATGAATCGAAGAGTCATTATAATTGAGTTTACTATTCCAATTTTGTTGTTATGTATTTAACATAGATTTTTTTCGTATGTTTTCAGATTGAACAGGTACCACTCTTCAATTATGGACGCAACACTGTCCAAAAAAGTCCTTGCTTAGTGGGGCATCAGTGACTATTTCTTGTTGAAAAAATTTGTGGCTGGGAGAGATTTTGTTTCGCTTTTAAGTGTGACTATAAATGGAGGGCCACAAGCAGGATATCTAACACGATATATATATAT